>CM029525.1:12155971-13355971 GCA_017140615.1 Eucalyptus cladocalyx
CCTTGATTGAACAAATGCGATCTACTAAAGGAAAAGATTACACATGTTAGAATTCCCATTTGGACGAGAAACGAATTGTTTGCTGGATTCTGTTGTTAGATATAGTAGATTCAAAATGTTTTGCGTTCTTTCTTCTGTCTACACTGAAGAAGGAAGCTGTTTGTGCAATTGAGGACTCAAGAACCGTTTGTAAGTTCCCAATACAGAAAGGAGAAAGTGGAAACACATTGTTGAAGTAGAGTTGATGGATTATTTCATTTCTGAATCCTCAGTCCTATTCCATTTATCACTGCATAAGCCCAGGTCAAGAATTGATAACTACCCCATATTCCTGTTAAAATATTTTGAACCGTCAAAATTGAGCAATGAACATGTTTAGGGTGCAGCGGGGGATGCGACTGAGGTATCCTTCAACTTTTTCAGAGGCAACGGCTTTACTAAGCAAATGATATCCAGCATACAAGGCTTTGAATCTAATGAATACGATTTATCATGCCACAAAGTCGATCGTCCTAGATCTCACTGAAAATTGGCAAAGAAGGTGTAGATCCAGCAAAACATATGCTCTGATAGAGTGAGCTGAATTGTGACAAGAAAAGATTTGAGTTCAGAGTGTTAGACCTCCGACTCACGCTCCATGAGGAGGGCCTCTTGTATACCGCCAGGCACAATGATACAACTGTGGCCAGCACCCAAGAGGGAAATGAAGTTTCTTTTAGCTGCCGGCGTGAAACCGCACCACGTCCATATATGTCTGAGAAATGGAGTGTGGAGCACCTACCAAGTTTTCCCGACTTTGTAATAAGACAGAAAATCAAAGGCTCCATAAAATGCAAAAGGAGCACAATGGCTGTGGAGAAAATCTTACCGCACTACTAGCAAGGAACTTTATTTTCGGGAGAGGCATGAAACCAGTAAGATCAGAAAGCGCAACAAAACCAATCGGAAAAACTGAATGCGGCTCATATCCAAAAACTGCACGCAAATATATTTCAATAATTTATTCCTATATACGAGGAAAAAAGCATCTCAAAGGTTCTTAAACTATTAAGTTCAGAAAAAGAAAAATTTTGGCACCAGCAGCCTGCTCTTCACAGTTCATAGGCTAATCAGAAGTCCAGAAACACAAAAAAATGGCATCATCAGCCTGCTTCTCAAATAAAGTTATATCATATACTTGCAAATGTCGATTAAGATAAAAGACTAATGAATCTGTCATACTCTCTTGCATCTCAACCAAGACCTACACGACGGAACAATTTAATCCACAGGTATGCTATCACAGCTCAAAGGAATGCAATGGACATAGAATCTGACCCCACGTTATTCCATGCCATTATTTCACTGATTCATACTGGAACTATCACAACTCAAGCCACTAATCCTTATCTTTCCTCAATTGGACGTGTCATGGCCAAGCCCTTATCACTGAAAAGCAACTTCAACTCTAGCAGAGTAAGTTCATCTGCCTAATTCACACACACTATCCATTAATCCAGGCAAAAGTACACCCAAGTGCCAAAACTTGGCATGGGTCCAAAAAGTACACTTAAATGCAACTTTTTTTTTTAAAATTGAACATTTAAGTGCCAATTTCGATAAGACTTGCCAGAAATTTAACGTGGCACTATTTTAATAATAAACTTGTCTACATGGCTCGCTAGAATGTCCACTCAATAATTATTGTCCTAAAATGACATCATTTTGCCCAAAAATAATTAATTAAAAAAAAGAGGCAGCATTCAATGAAAGCCTCCACATCCCTTGTCGCTGCCACCTCACCATCATTGAAATGGGCTAGCGACGGTGGGGCGAGGGTTGGACGGGTCACTGTGCCCAAGAGGCCCTCGTTAAATGTTGCCTTTTTTTTTTTTTTAATATTTACTTTTTAATTTAATTTAATTAATGTTTATATTAAAAATCAAATTTGGGGAAAAGCGGTGTTACTTTGAGCTATATATATATATATATATATATATAAAATCACTATGTTAGTGAAAAATCTCGCTAGAAAAGCCATATCAATAGTTTGGTCGAAGATTCTAAGCGCTGTCACTTAAGTGTTCATTTCTTCTCCAATTTTGATATTTTAAGTGTACATTTTGGAAGTTTTGGCGTTATTTATTTGTGCTAAGTTTTAACACTTGGGGTGTTTGACACTATTAATTGACGTTGATCTTGGTGTGTTTGGTTCAGCATTCTCAAGGAACTTTCGGCTAAAAGCCCCTTAGAGAAATGCTGGATCATTTGGCAAATATTTCAATGAGTCACTTGAAAGAGAGCATTGGGAAAACTGAAAACTCAATATTAGTATGGATTAGTTTTGGGCTTTTAGCATTTGGCCAAATGCCGAGCTCACTTTTTCCTTTCAAAATTACCTGCACCAATTCTTAATTTTTTTGATTTTGTCCCTCATTATTATTATTTTTTTAAAAAGGACCAAACCCATTGCCGGTTCGGCAAAGGGCTATGGCCATTGGCGAGCTAGACCTCGCAACCTTCAAGTGAGGGTTACCTGGAGGTTGCATGACCTTGGCAATTTAGGTGATGCGTGTGGCCCAAGTGATTGTTGCTTGGGTCTCGTGGCCTGCTAAGTGGCCTTTGCTTAGGTCTCGTGATATCACGTGACGCATGGTCGTCGGTTGCACAACCATCTTGTGAGACTCAGGCAAGGGCTGCTTGAGGCCGTGAGACCCAGGCGGCGGGTCACCTAGGCTGCACATTGCTCGGGGGCAGGCCCGGGAGTCTAGGCGACTCTAGTAGCTCTTGCCAAGGTTGCACGACCCGTCGAAGGTTGCCTCCATGTTGGGCAACCTTGATCAATAGTTGCTACACAAGATCTGGCTCAATCGTGAGCCCCCGCCTGACCGCGAAGTTTTGGTCCTTTTTTTTTTTAATTATATATATTTGATTTTTAAATTTTAAACAAATAAAATTTTTAAAAAACTAATATTGATCACCAAAGGTTTTTTCAAATGTGTTTTCTACCAAACGGCATTTCTCTCAAAGTTACTTTTCAAAATATAGTTTACCAAATAGTTTTTGCATTTATCCAAAAATCTTTAGGCTAAACTACTTTGTATTTATCCAATGGCCTTTAAAAATACCGAACCAAACACACTCTCATTACCCAACCTACATCTTTGGATCATACCATATTTGTCAAACCTTTTTTCACCCCCAACCTATTTTATTAAATCAACAAGACGAACAGGAAGAATGTGAGGGACTAACCATAGGCGCGATTAGGATCAAAGGCTTCTATATCCTCCACGTGCAGAGTCACCGGGAAACAATTGAAAGCATGTTTACATATGTACCTGAAACCACCATGGGAGAATCAACAACATTTTACACTACTCATACCAAATTCCTCAGAAAACCAATCCGTAGTCTTTAAAAACAAGACAAAAAGGAGACGAAAGGGCTAAGAAGTTAAACTTACCTTGACAACTTTCTGCCTATTTTGCTTTTATCATCGACTGGAATGAACGCAAATACCACAAGCAACCCGAAAACCCTATCAGTCGAATACCCGATGGTTATTAAAGATCCACAAGCCAACTTACTGACCCCAAAAAGGCAAAAATAAAAACAAGTACTGCGGAAAAAAAGATTGAAAAAGAGCAAAGAGCAGAGAGCTCACAGAAGGGCTTTGGATGGAGAAAGAAAAAAGGATGGAGAAGAGAACCAGTACGGCATTGAAGTGAATAGCACCCAACCAAATCCCTAAAGCCACTATAGCGTGCAATATATTGGACGATGGAAACTCCTCTCTTCCATTAAACACTCTCAGCTTCTTCAGGCCATCTTCGACAATCTGGCTGGCCTTACCCATCACTCCCGAAATCAACCAAAACCCACCTAAAAAACCCCAAACTTATGCCGCTTTTCTATTATTTGCAACTGTGAGGCATTGATCTACTACTGAGGATTGTCAAGAGTTTTATCGTAAGAAGAGAAACGTCCCAAGATTGAGTTTTTTTTGCTTTTCCTCTAGAAAGGACAAACATCATTTCCACCACCACCCTCAGCGACGTCCTTTTCTTGCGAACAACGATGGTTTTTTTTTTACTGCCTCCATACTTCATTAAATGGGGATGATAAGCTGATGACCTGGGCACGTTCAAAATCGAAGCTTCGGCAATGTTTGTCAATGTCTCTTCTGTGAAGTGAAGGGACGCATGCCCGATGAACGTGGTGGGACGATATGATTGTTTTTCCACGATATGATTTTTCAAAACCCCTCCTTTGTCTTTTGCCAGTACAAACAGTGCAGATGCCATAAGCGATAACGAGCACAAAATTGGCATCATCAGTCTGCTCTTCAAAAATAAAGTTCTGTTGTTTATTTGCACTACGGATTTAATTGTTTATAAAGACTCAAAAATCTCTAATATTCTCTATCGCATCTCCATTGAGATCCACGAGACAGGACGGTTGGATCCATAGGTAAGCTATCACAACTCAAATGAATGCAATGAACAGACAAGAAGTTGATCCCACGGAATACCATGTCATCGTTTCATTGGTTCATACTGGTATTACCACAACTCAAACCACCGGTCCTCATCTTTCCTCAGCTAGAAGCGTCATGGCCAAGCCCTTATCATTGAAAAGTAACTTCCAACTCAAGCAGCACGTTCATCTGCCTCCTTTACACGCCCACAACGACTAATAACTATCCATTAATTCAAATCGACCTTTGATGACCATCAACCTGCATTTTTGGCATTAATGCCATATTCATCAAACCTTTTAATCCAACCTATTTCATTAAAATCAACCGGAAGAACAAGAAGTGTGATGGACTGACCATAGGCCCAATTAGTATGGAAGGCTTCTCTCCACGGGCAGAGTAACTGGGGAATAACTGCAAGCACGCTTACATATGTGCCTGAAAACCAAACCCACCATCAGAAGATCAGTCAGATTGTACAGAACTCATATCAGATTACTCCGAAAATTATTTCACAAGCTTTAAAAACAAGACCAAAAGGAAAGGAAAAAGGGATAAGAAGCTAAGAGTACCTGGACAATTTTGTGCCTGCTCTGCTTCTAGCAGCAGTTGGAATGAATATAGATACCACAAGCAACCCAAAGACCCTGATCAGTGAAAAACCCAGCAGCTGTAAATGATCCACAACATAAATGCCGCGGAAAAAAAGAAGAAGAAAAAGATTGAATAAGAGCAAAGAGCAGAGAGAGCTCGCAGAAGAGTTTTGGAGGGAGAAAGGAAGAGGAGAGAGAAGAGGACCAATACGGCGTGAATGGCACCCAACTAAATCCCAGAAGCCAATATAGTGGATGATGGAAACTCCCCTCTTCCATGGAATCTCCCCTCTTCCATTGAACACTCTCAGCTTCTTCAAATGATATTCATCAATCTCGCTCTCCTCACCCATCACCCCCGAAATCAACCAAGAAAACACTCTGAAAAAATCCAAACCTTTTCCGCTTTTCTATCTTCTGCAACTGTGATGAACTGATCTGCTGCTGGGAATTCACAGAATTTTAACTCAAGTAGACAAACGTCCAAAGAATGAGTTCTCTCTGCTTCTTCACAAGAAAGGACAAATGACCATTTTCACCACCGCCCGCGCCACCATCACCATCACCATTTTCTTCGAAACACCGACGGTTTTTTGGGATTTGCCACCTCCACTCTCTAATGGAATTCTCTCTCACGTGGTGACCCTTACACCAGAGTGCAGGTGACAGATTGCCGAGAACAACTAAATTTTTTAAACTTGGAATAAGTTGATATCTAGGTGGATCGAAGGACCCAGTTACTGCAATTTGCTATGCGCATGTCAGTTTTTCAGTCTGCTACTCAACCGGACGCATCCAAGATCGAAGCTTTGGCGATTGTCCGTCCACGTTTTGGTCCGTGAAGGGACGCGTGTCTGCGTTAATGTCGTTGTGGGGTTGATGGGTAGTTCCAGACCGACTAACGCTGTATCTCCAAGAGTTGCCAACTAGGTGGCTTCGATTGAAATAAGAAAAGAAGAGTTGTCATTGTCGATTTTTAATTTCTGAAAAAGGACTCACGCCCCACCAATCAATCGCTTCTAAACTCGTAAAAGTCACGTACGTCAACACACGCTAACTAATGAAAAAAATAACTGAGGATCGACTGCTATAACAAAATTGTTAAATTATTGATTCAATTTCTAGAAATTTCAAAATTGATATTAGTTAGAAAAGATAAGAAAAATTTTTTAAAAAAAAAATCTGGCAAAGAAAAGTGTAGAAGCACAAATGTCTCTAGAGTGGTAAACTACGATCTAAAATTTTCTAGATGAAATCTACATGAACAAA
Source organism: Eucalyptus cladocalyx (assembly GCA_017140615.1). Lineage (NCBI taxonomy): Eukaryota > Viridiplantae > Streptophyta > Magnoliopsida > Myrtales > Myrtaceae > Eucalyptus > Eucalyptus cladocalyx. Next base: position 12,162,293 of record CM029525.1, read on the forward strand.
ATTCTACGGAAATCTAAAATGTTGTACTTAATTGATGGAGCAACCTATAAATAGGAAAGGGGGAGGGTAGAAGAACAACAAATGGTAAGCAAGCTTCTCCCCTTCCATTTGTACTACAATAAATAATAAAAAAAGTTCTTTTTTATTCCATTGTACTTTTCTTCTACTCTCTTTTACACATTCCTATTATTACATTGCCCTTGCCCACTTTGTTCTTAGTTCTTTTGCTCTCTTGATAATTCACATACAAAACACTCCCTTGCACACACATTAACACATGCTTCCGCAAACACCAACAGATGATAGTTCAAGGATTAACGGTATAAAGTTTAAAGTAAACGTGTGCAAATCCCAAAGTTTAGGAGTGTTTTTATATAGTTTTACTTTCTTTTATATGGATTTTAATAGCGAGGGCAACCAATCAAATAAGAAGAATTTATATCCATCATTTACTCAATTCAATGACTCTAGCTTGGCCATTTGAGAGTCGAGGGAAGCCATAGGTTCGATTCTTGATAAATGCCGGAGATTTATAGAGGGTTGTTTAGCTAGCTAAAAGTTGCAATAATCAAAGACTAGAGTATCAAAAACATTTGGCTTAACTCTTTTCAATGGCGGGTGTCTGCAACCCTGTTTGTGAGCTAGCATTCTCCGATATCAAAGAGGTTTTGCTGAGCTTCAAAAGGTTCTAAAAGCAACTAATGACTCGAAATGAAGCTTCGCCTCGCTACGATGTAGAGGACGAGAGAGAAAGTGCGCCCTTCTGATGCTGCCGTTGCTGATTCTGCTGCTTTGCTTCAGGGCAGGTTGCATGGCAGCCCTCGATGCGGAACACTATTTGCAAGAAATCGCATCCTAAGAAGGCAAAAGCGATTGACTATCTAGCGCGAGTCTCAAGCTTCGAGGCTCCTCCGATCGAAAGCAAGTGCAACGACCATTCGACACATATTTCAGTGTGGATTTACGCCCTCGATGAATGTTTACTTTTGGATGTATCCTCGCAAGATTTTCCTTGAGCTGTCTACTTGCGCTCGTGCTCATAATTTGAATCCATGTGGAACAATTAATAGAAAGATATCATGTCGAGCTATGTTTGTATTCGAAGGTATTCTCGGATGATATAGTTTACTTTCAATAGTTATTGAAATTACAGTTCATCAACATCGATTCAGATAAAACTATTTGCTTTTGATTTATTGAGTGTTATATTAATTATTTACTTACTTGCATGATCACCTATTGCATGTTAGTGGTTAAATATTAAATTTTGCCAAGACTGTTTGCTAAATAATCTTGCAAATGAAGAAAAAAGTACCAAAAGGAAGCTAGATTAATCTAGCATAATCAAATCTCCGTATCTATGAATTTTTAGTTCACAAAAATAACATGTTCCCCCACATCTTACTTAGGTTACTAATCAACCCACAATATATTAGTGACGATTCAAAAATAAATTAACTCGGCATGTTAAATTGATTAAATCGAAATGCCAAAGTTATGATTAGTAAGAGCTTAAAAAGAGTTCGTGCTAAGTCTTTGACTTTTGTAATCCATTACCTTTCCTTTCGTTGATTCCCTCTAAGAAGGTCGTGACAAATGACGATATATATATTTGCAAAAATGTACTTTTCTTAAGGTGTAATTTGTTTTCTCAATTGAGGGTATAGTGACAGAGGCATGATTGTCTCCGCCATGGTTGACGGCCTCCGTCATGGTGATGCTGTGAGCTCTCCACATTTTGGGCGGGACCTTACCCTGTGGCAATGTAGATCGCCGAGATGATGTTGCTAGTGTGGGTGTTGAACCCGCCAACCATGCCGGCTGCCGCCGGACCTGGCCAAGTTCTTAAGCACGTTGAGCTCCACGAGTGCCACCACGCTGGTCTTCAACACTTTCTCCACCACCTCCTCTCCTTTATCACCGCCTCGCACACCACCGACTTCCCCCTCCCCTCTATCGAGTTTGCCACTGCCGCCGCCGCCGCCTTATCAGCCTAGAAATTCCTGAAGTCTTGAAGAGCATGAGATCACCTCTTCATCAATAAGAGACCAGAAAAAGTCGAACCCCCAAGGAAAAGGAAATAGCGGTAAGTGATGCATCGGATCTAGTCGTAAAAAGAAGACTTGGCTCATAAATTCTTTAGAAGAAAGTAGCTACGAAACCCCTACTACAACCTTCGTAAGATTCAAAAGGCGAACAAATCATTATGTGTAAGGTTTGGGGTGACACCTGAAATGCCAATTACTTCCATGTCAGAGGAGTCTTGCTGGGTCTCATGCCCATGACATTTTATTCCTTGTGGTCTAGCAAATCTGCTTGACCTAGACCAAACAGAAAGCTGCGTTGGTTACGTAATCAGCAGAAAATAGTTGCTCTAAAACTTGTTATAAATAAAGAAAAATCAACGGGGAGAGAAAATATAAAGAGCGATTAGGAGAAACAACGAAATTTATTGGATGATGAGAATAATCAATGTTAATTTATTCTATGTTCTTCTAATTTAGTCTTTTATTTATTATTTTTAAGTAATGCCAATACATAATATAGGAGTTCTTGAATTTCACCAAATGTCTTCATTATCGATTAAACAAGTTGAGTAACCTAAATCTCATCGTAGAAATCTTTTGAACGAATATAATTCTCTCTTTTTTTTTTTATTTTTTATATTACTGCTATAACTTGAACTAATATCATTCACCGGTTGTTGTTGGACCTCACTTCAGTCGATGAAAGAAAAGTCAAGGCGAGTTTCGTAAATGACTATGATGATGAATATGATTGCGTGTGTGGTAAATGATTATTCCAAATAAGGAGGAGCAGATAATCCATCAACATCAGGGAGATCTGCATTCACCGAAGAAGCAATCGAATCACGTCTCCCCAATGTCCCCGCGCTTTCCGTCTCTCGCTCTGCGTTCCTCTGGGACTGAAAAAGGAAAGATCGATCACACAAGTCAACTACTGGAAGCTTTTTTGTTCAATGGCTGACGGTATAAAGAAAAACGACGATGGAAATGAAACACTAAGCACCTCTCCTCGTCCGCGTCCGCGTCCGCGTCCGGACGTGCACTCCACGTCTCCCCAATGTCTCCACGCTTTCCGTCTCTCACTCTGCGTTCCTCTGGGACTGAAAAAGGAAAGATCGATCCCACAAGTCAACTACTGGAAGCTTTTTGTTCGATGGCTGACGGTATAAAGAAAACGACGATGGAAATGAAACACTAAGCACCTCTCCGCGTCCGCGTCTGCCTCCACCTCCATCTTTCCCACGTTCGCCAGCAGGTCCGGCGACCTGCCTAACATACTTGGCGACTCGGAAGGCGTCACGGACCGAGTTCTGGCAATCTAGGGCCTGGATTCCGTCCACATAATATGGGGGAGCCTGAAGATCTCAGCAATTTGCCTTCGGAAGACGTATCGGAACCACTTTCTGAAGCAAACGGGAGTCTTCTTCAGAAGACGAAGACAAGCTTGACAATGTATGTACCCGTTGTCTTGGTTCCGGAAAGGAGAATAGAAGTCGTGACGGAGAGGACAATCAAGTCTCTCCAGAAAATGAAGGCGCCAGTAGGAGCACTGATGAACTACAGACGAATCTTGGGAATGGCCGTCGCATTGGTAGTCTCTATGTATCAAAAGTAGTAATCGGTAAGGGAGCTAGTGGTACCACCGTGTTCGAGGGCACTTATGGAAAACGGGATGGCGTGAAACGACCCGTTGCGGTGAAACGACTTGTCAAGGGTCATTATCATCTCGCCTCGGCTGAGATTAAGAATTTCATTGCATCTGACTGCGGTCCTAATATTCTTCGGTATTTTACACAAAAAAGCGATGAGGAATTTCTGTATCTTGCTCTAGAGCTTTGCGATTTCAGCTTAGATGAATTAATTCAAGCATGTTCGAATTCTTCAAATAACCCTGACTTCCCTCAAGAGTATAAAATCAAATTGATTCTATTAGGCTGCGATGCAGGATAATGAGTTGTGGAGGGCAGATGGACGTCCTTCACCGTCGTTACTGGAACTGATGAGGTAATTTTTTTTTACGTTTTGATGTGTTCAAATTGCAGTATCTTGCTTGTTGAGGCACTCCAAAAATCAACTGTGGCATTTTTTGTATTTGTGTTGGGCTTCTGGACATGTTTTACATGACTTTGAAGCATCTCATAGATATCACTGCCTTCTTAAACTGTTCTTTGCTGGCTTCTGTGGGTATTAGGCATTAGTCGAAGGTCAAATTAGCTCTACTGCAAAAACTTCCTGGTGATGTATGATTGAGGGAATTATTAGGCACTAATTTGACTCTGGTAACGCAATCAACATTTGGGATAAGTTTTGAACCTTGCAGCATGAAGTCAAGTTTTGGCATGCTTATTTTTGTTAGAGAAGTTCCTTCATTTCCATTAAGATATGACGTGGTATAATTATGTATTTGATGCCTTCAAGTGGCCCGCATCCAATTTGGTTCATGATACTTTGTTGGTTTGAATCATAATGTCAACTTTGTATTATGGTACAGGGGTGTAGTATCGGGACTCGTTCATTTGCATGGATTGAAACTAATTCATCGAGATTTAAACCCTCGAAACGTGTTGATCACTAAGCATCCATCATTATGTGCCAAGCTATCGATATGGGAATTAGTAAACTCCTTCCTCCGGTAGATCTTCCTTGGGATATCCTGCCTCCTGAAAGTGGTCATGACAGAGTTTTCTCTAGCCCTTTGATCTCCTTTTCCTCAAGTGCATAATCTGAGTCCACGGTGGCAATCATCTTCATATTCCCGACTAAAACCTTCAAACCGATAATCTTATTTGTTGGGGCAATCTCTTTTTTTGAAGTGTACCTTATGCTTTGTTGTGGTAACATTTGTGAAAATTAACAGTTTTTGCCACTCTCCCTTCGTTGACTGGTAAATCTAATATCATATCCATATGCATGTCATCCCAGTGATGATGACTTTTTTGTTGATCTTTGATGTCTTATAGGTAGTGGAACTAGAGGATGGCAAGCACCTGAACAACTTCTCCAGAAAGGGAGACAAACATGCAAAATGGATATGTTTAATTTAGGTTGTGTCTTGTTCTTTTGCCTCACTAAGGGAAGCCATCCATTTGGTAGAGATCGAGCACGTGACGTCAATATTGAGGAGAACAAAATGGACCTGTCCTTAGTGGAGTTCATACCAGAAGGTCATGATCTAATATCACGTTTTGCTAACCCCGCAAAGTGAATTGAGGTGAGGTGTTGTCATCTTTACTTTGCATCACTATCTCATTACTTTGTTTGATAAATTTGTAACCATTATTCTTTTGGCTATTGACAATAAAAAGCCCGAGAAAAGGTTGACCACATGATAGCCTAAATGCCTTTTGACAATTGTGATATTTGAATGGAAAATGATCATTTTCGAAAGCTTGTTTATTAGGGCTATAAGTTTGTTACTTGCCCAGGAACATAAAAATGCACCATTCTTGCTATACATATTTAGCATATGGCGCTAACTATGAAGTTGGAGAATATCACTTTTTTGCCTAATTTTGTCTTGAAGAATCCTAGGGGCTGAATGATCATGTTGCTAATCTATGGTAGTTGGAGTAAATCATTTCTGGCTTCTTTTTCATAGTCAAACAACTTCCTTCATCCCGGAATCCTGAGTCGTGAAGCGCATGAAAGTTTGTAGGCATTTTGCTGACTCTCATTGAGCGAAGGCAATTTTTAATTGTTTTAGAGATTGGAGTAATTCCTGCTTATGATTTGGGAAGTCAAGTCCGCCAGTGTTGTCCATGTAATTGATTTCTTTTGAGCATGTTGGGCTATAGTTTATTTTCTTTGATATTTTCAAGGCTCAGTAGTTAATTTCTTTTACTTGCCTGTAGGCCAGAGGCATTGGGGGTGCTTTGCGAACCATTTTTTGGAGTTCAGAGAAGAGATCGTCCTTTCTTTGTGACTTTAGCGATAGACTAAAATTGGAAAAGCTGGCCACTTCAGATCTTTTGAAAGCATTGCAGAACACTGCACAAGTGATTTTTAGTGGGAGATGGACCGACAAGATAGAGATTGAAGTTATGAACCACCTCAACAAACATAGGACCTACAATGGTCGCCGTGTCCAAGACCTATTGCGAGCTGTGCGAAATCTACATAGCCACCTCAGGGAATGTCCGAATAATGTTCAGGTTCTCTTTCTTTCTCTAGAACTGTGATGATTTCTGCATCCGGTGAATATGGGCTTCTTCAGTCAATTTGTATTTCTTTGATTGGGTGTGGACTTGTGGCTCATATTTGTCATTTTTCGTTGCTTTGATGGTTCTGGCAGGTGATTGTCGGATCGGTTCCCGAGCATGTGGAAGCTTACTTCGCCAAACGATTCCCACGTCTCTTGATGGAGTCATACAAAGTGGCGTTTCAGTTTTGCGAAAAAGAGAAGACTTTCAGAAGTATTTTCATTTTAATTAGCTTTCAGATGTACTTACACTTTGACCCTTTGGCCAACTTCCCATGTTGATTCCTTCTTCCATTCTGCCGGTGGTGGATCAAACAAACATTACAAGTGCATTACACCTGTTGTTTCGTAGTGTCTATTTGTCTTGGTTATGATGATTGAGTTGGACGGACTCAGGGCTTTTGTTTGTGCGTATAATGTATAGTTTTAATATTAAATTTCAAATACTTCCGAGTGCACTATCTATTTCATACTTTAAATGTATAATTTTTTGCTTACACAATATCAAAAATAATATATTTTATTTCAATTTCGTGCAGTTCCTTCAAATAGTGCAATTTATAGATTTATTTTTCTGTATCTTATTGAAAATATTAATTTTTAGAGTTTAAAAAAGGCCCGGGCATATGCCTGGGTTGGCAGGCCTGTTGGTCAGCCCTAGTAGTGACTTTCATCAACGCAAACTACCTTTTCACCCGTACTAGTTTAACAACCATCCCCGTAGCTACTTTTTTTTTTTCATATTTTTGTTTATTCCATAATAAATGAATGCTTTGAAAAATGTTTTTATTAATAGGATCAATTGTATTACTTAAAATAATTTGTCAATGAAAATATTTTTATTATTTGACAACAATTTATATCTATATGTTTTCGTTGATTTGTTTTTCTTTTATTTATTTTTATAAGCAATACAAGCGATCTGTTTTAAAAGGATATTTTTCAAAAATCATTCACTTTAAGAGTCAAAATATGTTCACAACAAATGTTGGACCGATAGAAGTTCTCTCATTTCATTAACCAGGTAAAATAGAGTTAAGATTAGGAATGAATCTTCAAAAACGTCAAATTGCGAGTAAGTCTGCGCATAACTTGTCTTGCAAAGCCAAGTTAACATCAGTAGTCACTTTTGTGTCCACCCTTCTATGAGGTAGCTATTAATGCCTATAAATCAAGACAACTTCTGAAAAGGAAGAAAAATACTTGTATAAAATAGTTGGTTCAACCGGCTAGGTGACTGAAAATTTAAGAATAATTTTTCTTTCTTTTTGTCTCATATGCACTTTGAAAGGGGAAAATTATTCAATCACTTTTAATAATTCAAGTCCAAAACTTTTCGATTTTGTTTATCAACTTCTAAATATTTTCATTTTTTATAAATTGAGTGAATAAGGACAATTTTAGCTAGAAATTACTAAGTTGATGGTCCTATTGATATGATCGGTCTTGACATTAATAATTTTTAATAATTTTTAAATATTTTTTCCTTCTTTTCTTTTCCTTCTTCTTCTTCCCTTCATTGGCCACCGGCTGGAGCTCGTTAATGGGCAAAGGGCCACCCTCACTGGCCTCACGCTTAGGGATGCCCAAGCTTGGGCTAACGGGCACCCTCGCTTTGAGGCTTGTGGAGGTTGTTGACCATTGACAAGGCTCGATAGTGGGAAAAATAAAAACCGAAAAAAGAAAAAAAGAAAGAGAAAAGAAAAAAAAAAAAAGGAAAAATTAATAAAAATATTTGATAAAAATATTAAGATATTATTAAAAATTACTAATGTTGGTGATTTTTTTATTAAATTGACTGGACTAAATTGGCAAAATAAAAAAATATTTAGAATTCACTTGGCAAAATTATAAAATGTATAACCGAATTGGCAAAAGCGCAATGGGTATAAATTTCTTGAAAGATTTTTTTATTATTAATTACTTTGAAAGCCACATGATTGTGATTAAATAAGATAAGCTTGCACCAACTGAATAACACGGTTGTGCTCTTGCCCCTCAGTGGGACATGTATTCCATTGCCCTCTTCAGACTCCTAATTGATTGCAGCATATAAACACAGGCCTCCAATTAATGACAACGTATCGAAGCTATGCTCTGGAAGTTTTCAGCTCAAGAACAGCATGACCGACCCCTGCCTTATACCTTTTGAAGAGATCTCTTAAGGCTTCAACAAACTTCCCGTGCGCCTCGTTGACCTGCCAAATGGATTTTGAGATGATAAATGATGGTATAAACACGTGGTAGGTATCAAATTTTGTTAGGTCACAACACTAAGACATGCTAGGCATTCGATTTTGGAATTGTTCAAAAGAATCTGTGCTGAGCTCTATTTTTATTGTGTGAATGTGAAGTCGGGTAAAAAGAAAGTTGCGTGGTCAAAAACCAAAAAACCGTACCTCTTCCATGGTGGGTTTGAAAATTTTTTTCAAACTAAATCGGTCTACTTAAGCCACTACACATCGGATTTTGGAAGGGTATAGGAGACATGTGAAGAGAAAACCATGTTAAAACACTATAGGATGGATATGTCGATTCATTACGGTTCTACTAAAGACACGCGACTCATGGAAAATCCTTAAAGGATCCCACAATCTCATCTTTTTAATTTAGCAAATAGAGTCATACATACCCAAAGATTTCTCCCAAGAGAATCAAGGAAGACTTAGGAGCACTTTGGTAACCTTCCGAAACGGTTTTTTATTTTTTTATTTTTTGTGTTCTTAAGAATAGAAATAGAACACACCAATAAGTTTTTTTCTTGGGAACAAATTTGAAATAGAAATAAGAAATAAACAAAAGTTGTTTCTTGTTCCCGGGAACAATTCAAGAATCAAGAATTATGCTTTTTTTTTCCTTTTCTTTTTTTTCTTTTTCTTCCTCCCTTGTTCTCCCATCAGTTGACAAGGCCCAACAAGGCCCCTCGAGCCTCATCTGGCCATAGCGAGTGCGGCTGTGACCTTATGGTGGCCGAGCCAACTTAACCACCCTGGTTGGGAGAACCACTGGGACCAACAAGGTTCGGCGGCCAGAGATTTCCGGAGGAAGGAGAAGAAAAAAGAAATAAATAAAAAATGTAATAAAATTATTAAAAAATTAAAAAAATTACGTCATAAAAAATATATGAGTCATACTAAATGCATTTCTCTCGGGAACATAAAATTTGTACGGTTATAAAATGCTTAGAAAGTGTTTTGGGAATAGAAATAGAAAGAAGTATTTTTGAAAAAAAAAAAACATTCTCTAGAATAAAAACGTTATAAAAAACACTCTTAATTATTCTAGAAAATTGCATATACAACTCCACTGGGCTTCCACCACCTGTAGACATTTGACTTTAGCAAAGATAAGGGCAAAACAGCTGTGGGAGATCCAGTATTCAAACCTCAAACAAGTCGAATGGGACATCGAATTGTGGGCATAGCCCGGTAAAAGGAGCGGAGAAGAAAGGAGAAGATAGAAGTTACTCGACCGTGGCAGAAAGTGAACCAGGGGCAGCCCGTCTCCACGGCTATGCGCACAAATCCTTTTCCTTGACTGAACAAATGGAATCTACGAAAGGAAAAGATTGCGCATGTTAGAATTTTCACTGAGGGTTGTCGGAAATTTAACCCAAAAAGAGAAAAAACGTCCCAAGAATGAGTTTTTTCTGCTTCTTCACAAGAAAGGACACATGACCATTTTCACCACCATCATTTTCTTCGAAACACCGACGGTTTTTTGGGATTTGCCACCTCCACTCTCTAATGGAATTCTCTCACGTGGTGACCCTATCGCTGAAATAAGAAAAAAAGAGTTGTCATTGTCGATTTTTATTTTCTGAGAAAAGTACTCCACCCCACCAATCAATCGCTTCTAAAGTCGTAAAAGTCACGTACGTCAACACACGCTAATGAAAAAAATAACTGAGGAATAACAAAATAATAGTTCAAGGATTAACGTAACGGTAGAAAGTTTAAAAGTAAACGTGTGCAAATCCCAAAGTTCGGAAGTGTTTTTATATAGTTTTACTTTCTTAGATATGAATTTTAATAGAGAGGGCAAACAAATAAAGAATTTATACCATCGTTCACTCAATTCAATGACTCTAGGTTAGAGTCGAGGAAGCGATAGGGTTCGATTCTTGATAAACCCAGAGATTTACAGAGTTGTTTAGCTAGCTAAATGTTGAAATAATCAAAGACTAGATTATCGAAAACATTTCTAAGTAAATACCAAATCTTTCAAGGGAGATAAAAGTAGATGTTGAGTCCAAAACTTGTAACTGCTTCTTTGCCAATCGGTAGAATTATGAGCGAAGATTAGGCTTAATTTCCTAAAATTCTCTCACATTTAAGTTTAATCTCAATTCCATTTTGAACATTGAACTGTAGTCTAAAATCTGCCCCATGCCAAAAATTGCCACTAATTTCTTTAAAGTAATTAACATTAGAATCAATTAGAGATTCGTTATTAGAACTTGCATTTTTACGGATACGATTGCATTCAAATAAAACAACAGGAGCCTGTGTAATATCGATAAGTTTGAAAAGACCAATGTCGATTTTGGGTTGCAGGGCAGATTTGGGACTAGAGTGAGTATGTAATTTTTTTTAGACAAAAAAATAGGGGTGAAATTGGGATCGAAGTTGTCTTGATTTATACTAAAAGGTTAAATAAAAAGGGCAGAAATTACAAAAACTCTAAATTATACCAACTACAATACATTTATTTTAATTTTTTTCTGACACTAAAATCTTAAATTTATAATTGTGTGATATATTTATCTTTTGTCAAAATTTTATCAATGAGAATCGTTAAAATCTTTTTACATAGATGCTGATAAAGTGAACGGTATAGACATTCCCCTCTCTCTCTCTCTCTCTCCCAAAACCCTGGTTCGTCTGAGACCGAAAGAGGATCGCCAATCGGCAATCACAAAGGAAGATCGATCGCGCGCGCTCTCTCTCCCAAAACCCTAGCCGCCCGACCGGCTCTCACTCTTCGTTCGTCTGAGACCGAAAGAGGATCGCCAATCGGCAATCACAAAGGAAGATCGATCGCGCGCGCGCTCTCTCTCCCAAAACCGTAGCCGCCCGACCGGCTCTCACTCTGCGTTCGCCTGAGATCGAAAGAGGATCGCCAATCGGCAATCACAAAGGAAGATCAATCGCGCGCGTCAGTTATTGGAAGCTATTTTGCTCGATGGCTGCTGCTAATCTCAGCGATTTGCCTTGGCAAGACGAATGGGAACCACCTTCGAAAGAAAACGGGGAGTCTTCTTCAGAAGACGAGGGCAAGCTTGGGAGCGAGGATGAACAACAGACGAATCTTCAGAATGGTCGAAGCATTGGTAGTCTCTTTGTATCGATGGTAGAAATCGGTACGGGAAGTAATGGAACCATCGTGTTCCAGGGCACTTATGGAAAACGGGATGGTGAGAAACGACCCATTGCGGTGAAACGACTTGTCAAGGGTCATCATCATCTTGCCTCCAAAGAAATTGAGTCTCTCATTGCATCTGACAAACATCCAAATATTCTTCGGTATTTTACAAAAGAAGAGGATCGGGATTTTGTGTATCTCGCTGTAGAGCTCTGTGATTTCAGCTTAGATGATTTAATTCAAGCACATTCAGATTCTTCAAATAAGCCTGTCTTCCCTCATGAGTATAAAATCAAATTGGGTTCTGTTAGGGATGCGATGCAGGATGGTGAGTTGTTGAAGGCAGATAGACGTCCTTCACCTTTGTTACTCAAACTGATGAGGTAATTTTTTGTTACTCAAACTGATGAGGTAATTTTTTCTTTTTATGTTTTGATGTGTTCGAATTGAGAGATAACTGCAGTATCTTGCTTGTTGAGACACTCCAAAATTCAACTGTCACATTTTTTTTTTTTTCTGTTGGGCTTCTGGACATGTTTTACATGAGTCATAGATATCACTACCTTCTTGAACTATTCTTTGCTGGCTTATGTGGGTATTAGGTATTATTATGTGGGTATTAGGTATTAGTCGAAGGTCAAAATAGCTCTACTGCAAATAACTTCCTGGTGACGTATGATTGAGGGAATTTTTAGGCCACTAATTTGACTCGGTAATGCAATCAACATTTGGATAAGTTTTGAACCTTGCAGCATGAAGTCAAGTTTTGGCATCCTTACTTTTGTTAGAGAAGTTCCTTAATTATGTATCCAATGCCTCCTGATACTTTGTTGCTTTGAGTTATAATGTCAACTTTGTATTATTATGATGCAGGGATATAGTATCAGGACTCGCTCATTTGCATCAATTGGGAATATTTCATCGGGACTTAAACCCTCGAAATGTGTCCATCACTAAGCATCCATCATTATGTGCCAAGCTATCTGATATGGGAATCAGTAAACACCTTCATCCGGATAAATATTATCCTCCCTCCAGTAAGTGCTCATGACAACTTTCTCCAGCCCTTTGATCTGGTGGTAATCATCTTCATATTCCTGACTAAAACCTTCAGACCAATAATCTTATTTGTTAGAGCAATCTCTTTTTTTTGAAGTGTACATTATGTTGTTATAAGTTAGTTGCTTTGTTGTGGTAAAATTTGTGAAAACTAACAGTTTTTGTCACTCTCTCTTCGTTGACTGGTAAATCTAATATAATATCCATATGTATATTGTCCCAGTGATGATGGCTTTTTTGTTGATCTTTGATGTCTTATAGGTAGTGGAATCAGAGGATGGCAAGCACCTGAACGGCTTCTTTGTAGTGGGCGCCAAACATGCAAAATGGATATGTTTAATTTTGGTTGTGTCTTGTTCTTTTGCCTCACTAGGGAAGCCATCCATTCGGTAGAGAACGAGCACGTGACATCAATATTGAGGAGAACAAAATGGACCTGTCCTCAGTGGACTTCCTGCCAGAAGCTCATGATCTGATATCATGTTTGCTAAACCGGCAACCTGAATTGAGGTGAGTGTGTTTTCATCTTTAATTTGCATTCTTATATTCCTTTCAATTTGTACAAAAACTTACAGGATAACTGATTCTACAACTCAATTTTAATGATTTACATCATGATGGTGCCACTTTTGAAAGGCTTGCAATTTATGATGGTACGTTGTAAATTCATCGGCATATGCATAATTCTGAACAGGGGTTCTTCCGCTGTCTCATTACTATTATAGAATCTAATTAAAATGCCACTACTACAATACAAATAATCAAAAAGTTACTAAACATATCGAGAAAAACTACACAGCATTACGATGGCAAGGTTATTGTCAAGGGACCATAGACGCACACGATAGCCATACAAATGCCATTACATGGCTTCATTTTGACACATATTCTTCTTTATATCCCACACAAAGTTGGACTAAAGCATCAGCCACTTCATCTAATTCTCCCTCTCCCTTATACCTAACACTGTCACCCATTTCTTTTGCCTTCCTCCCCACACCGTCTCCATCTTTCTCCACCACCACATCTTTGATAACCTTCGCTATCTCCGATCTCTCAAGCTCTCCGTTCTTGTTTCTCTTCACCTCCAGTCCAACCCCGACATCCTTGACCATCCGTGCATTTAACGGCTGATCGAGTTGCATCGGTATTGCGATGATCGGGACCCCAGATTTCATGCTTTCCATGATGGAGCTCCATCCACAATGACTCACAAACCCACCAATGCTTGGATGCTCCAGAATCATTGCCTGTGGTGCCCATCCATCTATCACCAATCCCCTATCTCTCACTCTTTCAAAGAACCCCTCAGGCAATGCCTCTTCAAGCTCAATGCTCTCTCCTACGGGAAACCTAATGACCCAAATGAAGTTGACATTGCTAAGCTCCAATCCATAAGCAATCTCCTCTCTTTCTTTCTCATTGAGAAAATATTCACTACCAAATGACACAAAAATAGTAGAAGATTCTTCTCTCTTGTCAAGCCACTCAATGATGCTATCTCCATCTTCTATGTTGCTAGGGACTTGCACAAGCGGACCAACAGGCATCACAATTTTCCCCAAGAGACTTGAGAGATAGTCCATGTATTTCCCATCCAGCTCTCTAAAGGTTTTCAACAAAATAAAGTTGGAGGACCTTTCAACACATTGTAAACACTTATCTTTGCTGCTCACGTTGCCTGTGGAGTCATCTATCATGTCGATGAGTTTTGCCTGCTCGTAATCATGAAGACGAATTGCTTCGAAGGGGAACTCAATGCCGGCGTTCTTGATCATATGGAACATAAAAGATAGCGTCCCCGCACCAACACTGAAGAAGACGACCGATGGCAGGCCATGAGACTTCGCCGCTTCTGCCGCCCACGGTTGGAGAAAGTCATGAATGAGCAAATCGGGGCCCAGGCTCTTGACGATATCAGAGAAGCCGGGGCTCGCCATGTCGAAAGCCACTTTGAGGGTGTTCATGAGGTGAGGAGGCAGGCCTTTGGTTGTGTGATAATGGGGAGGGAGGTCAGGCAGAGATGGGAGGTGAAGCTCGACAAGTTCAATGGAGGATGAATATTTCTCGGAAATCTTGGGTTTGATGGAGCTAAGGTTGACAGGAGTGGAACAAAAGTAAATGTGGAAGTTTCTCGTGGAAAGCGTCTTTGCTAGCTCTAAATATGGTGATATGTGGCCGTGAGCAAGCCATGGCAACATCAGAACTTTGATGGGTCTCTGCATATTGGCCATCCTGGTCTCAGGTCTCTCCATTAGCTATCTATCTCTGATGGTTATATATATGGCAGTGGAGAGAAAACACAAGGAGACCACGTAATGGAGAATTTGACTGATCAGGATGAGGAGGAGAAAGGTCGAGCCGTACATGTATTTAGAATGGGTTGCTGGAGGCTTCAAGTTCTGTCTCTGTGGTCAAGTTGTTCCAGTTGCTGTCTGGCTTGTCGCTTTTCGAAGGGAAAAGCCAAGTTGAATTTGGACTCCTATTTGGCATTTTTGGATTTGCCATCATGGATGACGCAATGAACAAACGAGGCCCCAAATCCCTCCTACGAGTTCTTGAAATTTCGTGAAGAGGAATACAAGGAGTGGCGGCGAACATGACAGACAAATCTAATATATGGTCAGTCAAACCTACGTGTCCTCTCAAGGAGCGAGGCCTCAAGACCATTAGGTGTTAGGAGTTAGGTGATTGACCCAAGACTACTGTCGCGCCGGAAAAGAGAAAAAAAAAAATTATTGGATTGCGTGGTTACGCAGGAAAAAATAGGCGATAGACAAGAATAAAGCAATTCTAATAAATAATACGCACCAAAACGCAACCCGCTCGCATGCGTGGTTCAGACAATGCTCCCGACACTATTCTTAAAATCAATCTTCAAGATCTGAGTCATTTCCTACAAATGACGCATCTTGTTATGCGTGAAAACTTAACTAGGAAAAACAATCAAAATAATTTAACTTGGAAATTTTAACTATTTGATAACTGTTGCCTTTATTTAAATATGGGGATAAGAAAATAAAGTTCAAAAATACCTATTTAAATTCTGTAGATGGGTGCCCATTAGAGACGGCAGATCTACCGATGCCAACCATCCATGAAACTAGTAGGAACGTGAATTTTTTAAGAAAAAAATATAGAAGTAAAGACATGAATTTTTACTCATTGTTAGCACATAAATTTTCCCATTCTATTTAGGACTTGATTGTATAGAAAATTAGGGATTAGTTTCTTAAAAAAATTAAAACAAGTAATTTTCATTGCGTATGTTTTCATTAAAATTCTTTGCACGTAGATGTTATGACCATTTACATTACTATCACTAATTATTAAAATTCTAAAAAATAAATAAATAAAAAATCGAGAATTAGAAAAACAGAAAAGATTTTTTTTTAAAAAAGGAGAGAGAGCGGACCGGGCTAGGCCCGATGCTTTTCTGTTCTCCTCTCCTTCGTATCTCTTTTCACCTGGGCCAAAGCCTAGCTTCATTTCCCTTTCTCCAAGACCAGCCCGCGTGGGCCTTCTTCTCCCCTCACGCTGTTTTTGCTTTTGCAGGAAAAGAAACGGACAAACCAAAGAGAGAGGCAGAAGGCGACGTGATCTGCGGGTCGGGGTCAGGCTGGCCAGCGAGCTGGCGGTGGCAGAAGCCAGGCACGTCGGTTGCTGGCCGTTAAAAGGAGAGAGGCCGAAAGAGAGAGGGGGTTTTCTCCTTCGTTCGATTCGGAGAGAGATCTGAGGGAGCTCGGGAGAGTTTTGAGCGAGTGAGAAGGAGCTAGAGGGTGGCTGGCCGTCGCCGGAGGTCCGTTCATTGGCTGCCTTCCACCGCAGCCCTTCCCCCCGAACCAGGTAGGTCTCCCGTGAGCGTGCATTTTTCCGTTTTTGGGGCTTCGGACTGGAGCTCGCGGCCGACCAGTTCGCACAAGTTTTGGTCCCATTGGTCCTCCATGAGAGCTTCTGTGTGTTCTAGTATGCGTCGTTAGGAGGCCAAGTCCATGCTAGGGTCTCTAGCAAGTCTGAGGTCCCTCGTTTCAGTAGTGCATGGCGGCCGTTCGTTGAAATGCTCGAGTGCACTTCGCGTCTCTTTAGTGGGTTATGGGCCGAGGTCTGATGTTGTTGTTCATACTCATGTCAAATGCGTATGATACGTCTCTGAGTTGGTCCAGAATGCGACTTGTATGTTTATATTCGAGCTTGGTCCGAACCTGTATCCTTAAATGAGCCTAGATTTCTTTGTTAGCCAGCGGCGGTCGACGCCGGTTACTCCAGCTAGCGCTGGTGTGTGGTTTAGATTCGGTGGAAAGAGGTGTGCAGGGCGGCAAGCACGAAGGAGAAGAAGACCAAAGGGGAGGAGGAAAATAAAAGAAAAAAGTGCAAAAAAAAGTGAAAAAATAGGGAAAGACCAAGAAGCGAGAGGCCTCCGGAAGGAGGAGTTGTAGAAGAGAAGGTGCAGGGAATAGGACAAAATAGGGAAAAGATAAAAAGAGAAAAAGAAAGGAAAAAATATAAAATTTTAAGAAATATAGAAAAGTTTCTTTCTTAATCCAACTAGGTCGAATCCAGGATTGGGTCGGGTCAGCAAGTCGGATCGGCTCTATCCAGTCCGAACCTTTTTCCACGAATATAATAATATTAAATATTAAAAATATATTCAAAATTCAAAATTCAAAAATTTCAGAAAATAAAAATTTTAAAAATTCTTTTCAAAAATTCAAAAACTTTCAGAGAATATTAAAAATTCAAAAACTAAAAAATTCAAAAAATTCTCAGAAAATTTCAAAATTAGGAAAAGTCTAAAAATTTCAAAAGTAATTAGAAAAATAACAAAAAAATTTCAAAAAGATTAAAAAGATCCAGAATTTTTTGGAAAATTTTGAAAATTCAATAAATTAAAAATTCCTCAAAAGGTTAAAATTAATCTTTTAGATTGTTTTCTCCTAAAAAGTGGATGTGTTTTTTTTTTTTTTTTTTTTTTTTTTCAATTTAGAATCATTCTTAAGGTTTACCGAGCCCTTAGAGCTTTACCTTAGGGTTTCAACTATCCTTAGAGATAAATGCTCTTGATCATGTGACATTGATATGTTGATTTTGGCTTCCTTTTAATATAGTTAGGATTAGTATTTATCTTTTCCTTAATGTGAAATATTTGCTCTCCCATGCAATTTATGCAACGCTTTCTTTGGCTACTAATTGTTGTTTTAATGATTGTGTACATGCATAATCACTTCACATGTTAGTGGATTAGTCTAAAATTAATCCAAATTACTTGACAAACTTTCTTTTTTAAAATGAACAACATTAGGTATCGAAATAACATTAATTGGGTAATTCGTATAATCAAATCCCCAACCCTATATTCTTTGATTGCGTAGAAAGTAAGGTATATTTCCATGTCTCACTTGGTTTTTAACAGACCCCAATAAGTTAGTGGCAAATCCTACACCTCCCAATGTTGCCTGAGGTATGAGCTTCGCATAGTTCACAACTAATCATTAGCCATAGGCGTATCTTTTAGGCAACACTGCCTAAACCTATTACCTCCCCGAGAGGTAGGTTGCACACTCATAAAGGGGAAAACCACAATATCGTATTAGCCAATCTCTTTAATATTCGTATTAACGTTCCAAAGTTAGAATGGAAAAATCAAGTTGCTACACTAGGCAATCTCTTAATTATCAATATCATATTAGCATTTCAATTATTAAAGATATTACCTCAAAATATAACAGAAATTAAAACTATATATAATTATAATGGAAATTACATGTATGCCAATAACAACAATAAAAGTTCTTTTCTATATTTTAACATGAAAATTACAAATATCTCATTAGTTAATTTTATGCTTGAATATAACTTTCTTCTATCTGACTCCACAGTTCCATAGGAAACAATGGCCATGTCACGCCAAAACACGGAGGAAAAATAATGTCTGCTCTTGTGGATCATTCTTCTTCTTCATGCTTCATGCAAAACATCGACCAAGGCATTTACCACTTCATCTAATTCTCTCCCTCCTTCATTTCCGATGCTATCGCTCATTTCTTTGGCCCTCTTCCTCACGCTTTCTCCGTCTTTCTCCACTACCACACCTTTGATCACCTTCGCTATCTCCTCTCTCTCTAGCTCTCCGCTCTTATTCCTCTTGACCTCTAATCCGACCCCGACCTCTTCGACAATCCGGGCATTCAAAGGCTGATCGAGTTGCATGGGCATCGCTATGATCGGTACCCCTGACTTCATGCTTTCCATGATAGAGCTCCATCCACAGTGACTCACAAACCCCCCAATGCTTGGATGATCCAATATTTTTGTTTGCGGCGCCCATCCTTCTCTCACCAGTCCTCTATCTCCAACTCTTTCGAGGAACCCTGCAGGCAATGCCTCTTCAAGCTCCATGCTCTCTCCTATAGGGAACCTAATGACCCAAATGAAGTTGACATTACTAAGCTCCAATCCATAAGCAATCTCTTCTCTTTCTTTCGCGGTGAGAAAATATTCTGTGCCACACGATACAAAGACACTTGAACATTCTTCTTTTCGTCAAGCCACTTAATGATGTCATCATTGCCATCCTCTATACCAGGGTCTTGGACGAGTGGACCAACGGGGATGACCTTTTTACCCACAAGACTGGAGAGGTAGTCCAAATATTTCCCTTCCAGCTCTCTAAATGTCTTCATCAAGATGAATCCTGAAGATCTTCCGGCACATTGTAGAGCCCTATCTTTGTCCGTGATGCCACCTGCCGAGTTCTCAAACAATCGGTCGAATTTCCATTGCTCATAATCATGAAGGCGGACTGCCTCGAACGGGAACCCTTCGCCTACGTTTTGGGCCGCGTGGAAAAAGAACGAAACCATGCCAGCGCCGACGCTCCAGAAGTTGACCGCGGGAACGTTATGCAATCTCGCGATTTCCGGAGCCCACGGTTGAAGAAAGTCGTAGACTATCAAATTTGGGTTCAACTTCTTGATGATGTTGGAGAAGCCGGGACTCGCCATGTCGAAGGCTGCTTTGAGGGTGTTCATGAGATGCGGCGGCAAGCCTTTGGTTGTGTGGCAGTGAGGAGGGAGTTCAGGCAAGGATGGGAGGTGAAGCTCAACAAGCTCAATGGAGGATGAATACTTCTCAGAGATCTTGGGCTTGATGGAACTAAGGTTGACTGGAGTGGAACACAAGTAAATATGGAAGTTTCTCTCGGAAAGCCTCTTCCCTAGCTCTAGGAATGGTGATATGTGACCATGAGCAAGCCATGGCAACATCAGAGCATGAACAGTGCTGTTCTCTCTGCGCATGATCTCTCCCCTCCGGCTCCCACTTCTCTCTTTGTGGATCCAACTTTGCACGCCCTCTCACTTGGGCGGCGGGGCAATATATTGCGGACGCAGAGAGAGCTGAATAGGAGATTAAGTCTGCGACGTGGCATGCTAGGTAGGCGAGTTTAGGAGAAGCTGGTGGCGTGGCACAGAAGTGTTTAGAAGACTTTGGTTATGACAAGTAGTAGTCACTAGACAAAAGGCAAATTGGAGAAGTAGGTGGAGATGCTTCGGGTTGATTCTATTGATGGCGACATTCTTGTGATGAGTCCTCTTATTTTACCGACAATTTCTCACCCCTTGTTTAATTCAATCTGTGGATCATTATCGTTGGCTGGGAGGTGCCCACATTATGCATTTATGCCCCAACCACCTTCGATGTAGTGGTATCGTGAACAAATTTTGAAAGACATCTGAACATCTAAAAAAACTGAAATGATAGATAAGTGGAAAAAAAATTAATGTTTTTATCTTTGCATAACCATTTAGATAACAATCTTCTTAGTTATTAGTACCGAAAAGGCACTAATAAATATTAGCCTAATTAAGTCCCTGAACTAGAATATGAGATGAACCTCCTGTTTCTCATTTGATTTCTAGTTGACTTAAAATGATCAATGGCCACTTGGTATAAAGTAACCGTCAAGCAAGATATGGACTTTGGAGATTTCATACCAAATCAACGAGCCACTTGATCAGCCTTTTTAAACAATATCTCTAAACCTATCTCTTTCCGGACATCATCGAAAAATTTGGATCGCAACAATATGATATTTAGAATCTTTCATATTTCATGAAACTGTCTCTACATTCACTAAAAACTTCATCAAATATATCGTTATATATATTATCTGCTACAGTGTGATGTAGACGTGAAAAAATTGACACATGTCGTGACCGATGCGTGAGGTAGCATATGGGATTAGGATTAAAAACAATTCCTCTCTCTCTCTCTCTCTCGTGACCGATGCATGAGGTAGCATATGGGATTAGGATTAAAAACAATTTGTCTCTCTCTCTCTCTCTCTCTCTCTCTCTCTCTCTCTCTCTCTAAGTTAGCATATTGTTGTATTCACGTCGCACGTCCGTAACATTAAGTACAAAAGATGTTAATAGCAAACTGGTGGACAGGTTAATACGAAATTAGTTGCGCGAAAACTAATAAGAAATGAAATACTACCTAAACCTCTATAAACCGAATTCTCATGTTGGCATGGTCGCTTGAAGCATTACGAGATTTCCAATTCAAGAGTTGGAGGTTATTTGTCTAAATTTCACCATGAGTGCAAACTACTCTAGATTTGAGTTATTTACACAAACCAAAAAATTGACTTTAGCCTAGGGTGTTTCATGCCCTACAAGTAGTTAAGTTTTATACGCACACTTTAAATTATTCTATCTAATGACGAAATGAGGGATTATTCTTAAATAATAAGATCGGATCTCTAATAATGAAGCACGCAACAACTCGAGAAACCAAAATAGAAAAATGACGGAAATAGAGGCTGCCTCTCGAGATAAGATGGGCCCAAATGAAGACTCTTTCACTTAAGGCCTTTTGTCGAACGGAAGACGTGGGGGCTAAGATCTCCCCTACATTCGTTCAACCGAAGACCGTCTTAGAAAGTTTCTAAACTCGCAAGCAATCCTCTTCAATAGCAAAGTATAATTACACAAAGTCTGTAACACCAATCCATCCTTGACTAAATAGATGTTGCATATAAAATTTTTGTACAGGCCTTTCCATACAATCTAGACAAGACTTGGAGATAGGCTCTTTCTACCCCATGAGTTGATTTATTGAAAATCTGGGATGTGTTATTTAGATTGGAATTGGGAGATTGACTGTGCATGATTCTACTTATGAGTACGTATAATTACTACGGCGGTGAGTTGCAATGTTTACATTGTAATGCAATGTTCCATCTAATTTTTCATCTGATCCTACCCGAATTTGCTATAGATTGAAGCAAGTACACCCGCCTTTTTAAGATTCCTTTTTTCTATATATTTAAGCTTTTTTTTCATAATAAGTCAAGACGCCTCATTTGATTTATCTAAAGTTTTAACAGATTTTATGTGCTGAAATCTAGGGTTTAGTCGTTGTTTGTTAGGCAAAGAAACGAATGTTCTCATTGACCGATTCTTTTCCTCTTCTTTTTTGTCTTGTTTACAATTTCAGATCAAGTTCATGCATTAATTTGATTTTTCATGCATATCTATACGATAATTGGTATTTTATTTCTTCATGCTTATCCATGCAATTACTTGCATGCTTCAGGGCATGGTGCCTGGTTTTTTATGGCCACCGCCTCATGTTTTCTTTCTTGGTAAGTATATTAATTTTTATTTATGCTAATAGATGATGTGATCTTAATGTATTTGTGACCCATTGTATATACACGGATAAATTTATAAACAAGTTCAGTTTTCATGATGAATTTGTGTTATTTATTTAGAATATGGTGGCACAAGCTTTCTTGCAATAAATTTTTTAAATTTATGGCAGGTCCAATGCACCCTATGTGATAAGGATTTAACTTTTCAAGAGGGCAAGTCAGTGCTCTCATCCATGGCCGACAAGGTGGATGAAACAACCTGGAATGATTCGCCGCCGCCGCAGATTGGGACATCGCCTGCCTCAGGCGACCTCTGATTGGGTCGTCCGAGTCCAATGACCTCCGCCGTAGCAAGGGCCAAAGCAAAGATGAGGCGACTGACGGAATCTAGCGAAAACAAGATGGAGAAAGGCAGGGGCCGAGCGCGAGGTGTAAGTGGCGGCCTTGACATGACATGAGGGGCGGGGGGTCGAGCGGTGCGGTGGCGGACAGCCTTGTGGCAATGAACGGAAGAGGGAGAGAGAGAGAGAGAGAGAGAGAGAGAGGGGGAAAAAGTGGAAAGGAGAAAAGTCAAAAAAGAAAAACAATTAGGAAATACATTTGAACCATGCATGTCCTTATGATGAGGTGTCAACCTCTCAAAGAGAAATTTACCCTCTGAATTCAGAGGACCTCAATCTTTCTTATCACGCCTCAAACTTCCACGCTTTTAACTTAATATGCCGGTCATGATAAATAAAAAATGGAAAATGTCAATGTCAACACAGGTTCGAGTATGCAAATATTTATGAACTTTTACCCTGTTAATAAGGAAGTAGTGAAGTAATGGTTTTTGGAATGATTTCTTCTTGTGGATTTCCATGCGATTTCCTTGATTCTTCTAAGGCCTTGCAGCCACTTTTTTCTTGAACCTTAGAGCCAGATTGGTCTCGAGATTGGATTGGTACATCATCATCTTATGAAGTTGGTCAACCCTCACCTTTCCCATCTGGCGTATTGTAAAACCAGGACAAAGAAAACGTGCGAATCAGCAACGCGTAGCTTAGTTGAATAAATGGCGAAGTCGTGCCTTCATGGTTTTGTTCTTTGATCATTAATCATTTCACAAGCTACCCCACATTTTGAAACATATAAATTACATATACAAAACCCAAGCCAACCTCTCCCTAGCTCAACCTTCCCAAGACATAGAATTTCTTCATATAACCATTACCCTCCATTTTACCTTCTTATAAAGTTCCCTACTGCATCACAGAAATCACCAATTCGATGGATCGCCACCGCAAGCCGGGGCAGATGAAGCCCAACGACGAACGGATCAGCAATGAGGCCAGATCGTCAAGCGGCGGAGATCCCTTATTTCCTCGCAAGTTTGATGATTTCTCCCTCCTCGAGAGCGGCTTTCATGGAAGGAGGCACGTCCACAATACAGGTGATAGAAATCATCACTTCAAGTATCGGCCAAAGCCCGGAAAATCCGTCGATCCACAGTTGCTAGCTGTGTTGGAGTCCTTCAGAGAACTATACGTTCGGAGGAGGGACTTGTTCAAGGTGCTGTTTCCGAAGCTTCACGACGAGTTCGCCAAGTTCTCGGAGAGGCTTGAGGAGTTTTTGTTTCGAGAGGAGAAGGAAAGACTGGGAGATAGATTGAAGCGGAGTCTGAGCGTCGGATCGCCAAGATTAACTTCTAGAGAGATAGGAGGCGGTGATCTGCCCTTGAAGCTCGAGAGGTTCAAAGTGAGGACGGTGGATTTGGACGACGATGAGCCACCAGCTGGCGGCAGCGGTGGCAGTGGCGGCGGTCAAGGTGGTGGGCAAGGAGGAAAGGGTGGTACAAAGCCTTCTGGTGGATCCAAATCCAAGTGATTGTATTTATTTAAAATTGTTCTGAATTGATGAAGAAGATTTTTATTTAGACCCGTATCGTTAAATGGAAGCCCAGAATAAATGTATAACAATAGGTAAGAAATTTTTTCCGACAAAGGATGTTTTGGCATCTCGGTTGAATATTCACTGTGAAATAGATTGTCCTTTTTTTTTTCAATTAAAAAAGTGATAAAACAATTTCGTGCGCGGGCACAAGGAACATGGTTTGACTCGTTTATGAGAGTAACGTCGCCGGTTCCTTCCTTCACCAGTTGCGACACGTTTCTGCACAAAACGTGCTATTATCAGGAATTGACATCATACCAATCAAATGACCAGAATAATTGCTTTTTATAACATGGAAGGATAAGCAAGGACGACTTATAAAAAACGTTTTATTGGAGCTTTAGCGAGAAATTGTAAGAATTTACGAGGTGGATTCGACACGTAATTAGAGGCAGCCGTATTAAAGGGCCAAATCATCGCCCCTTTTAGTGAAGAAAGTCTTTCATTTAATTCGCACGCAACATGGGTACTAATGTCTTGTCCCATAAGCAAATGTTCAAGAGTCTAAACCGCCATAATCGTTGACCAAATTCTTAGTGAGTTATTGAGCAATTCTTAGTTAAATTTCGTTAGTTCCAACTAAACTGCCTGGAGAGTGAATTGGTTTTTCAAGTAAAGAAAAACTTCTTTCTATATAACCATCCCTTTTGGAAAAAAAACTTTGCTTGTATACGCAAGTGACTAACAACGTAAATAATGAGAGTTTAAAGAGTCTAGGTAAAGAGAAAGTACAAATAAGATTTATAGAGTTTCTATTTAGATTTGCCGACTCCTCTCTCCCAACTTTAACAGCCTAATAAGTTGGGATCCACCAGTTTAGTCAAGATACTGCATTGTTACAAATATGAAAACTCCTATTGCGCAAGGACCTACTTCTTCTACAACTGCCCCGCTGTAGATAACAAAATTGTCATTAACCCTTCAAATGTTGTTTTTACACCTTATACACACAATACAATAGATTCACTCCTCAAATTATACATTCACCTCTCAAGTGCTTACAAAGAGCCCTTCGCATACTTTCTAAATATAATCACTTATATCGTGTGTTTAAAATGTTTGATACTCTTGCTAACTCTTTGGATAAGTTCTTTATTGACTCTAAAGCAGCATTATAGAGATAGACTTAAGAACTATATAAAATTGCTTCGGTTTTGTTGGTTTTAAGCACTTGTCTACAGACACCGTTCTTCTCATCATTTGGTCGTCTTATATGCCTCCAAATTCAAACTTTCAGCTTGGATCTTTTAGTCGTATATCTACTGGTAAAAAACCTCTCGGAAATTCCTTGGCAAGCACGTGCAAAACCTGCAGTCAATTTGGTCGGTCGGGCATATATTCACATGGAATTAGTCCGTGCGCTTTTGCCGTAATATACTTGGATATCCATATTTTATGATATGAGTGAGTCTTCTAGTTTTACATTCTATGAGAAGGGTCTTCTGTTTTTACAATCTATCGCGAATCTACGAAAGGAAAGTCCGGGTCGTCATGGTTCGTCATTCCGTTGCGTCAACACTTGCTTCTACTGTTTGCTTCTCCATTTCCAATTCTTAGCACTTTTCTCTTGGTATAAGTGTGGATTTGATTGCGAACGAATTTTTCACCAAAACATCCTCTGGTCATTTTTATATCCATGTTGAAAGAGAAAATGATGCGAATAATCTCTGACTTTTGGCCTAATGTACAATACTATCCTTAAACTTTTAATTTGTTTAATCTGGTATTTAAACTATTCATAAACTTTCAAATTGTTCATCTAATTGCTCAACACTTCTATAACAAAGTCAAGTTAATCCTCTGGTTCTATTCACAAATTATTATAAGTACTCTATAACCCATATTTTAGAATATCTTTCTCATTTCAATCTATTTCCTAAATTAACAAAAAAAAAATTATGCTATATTTTTATTACCTTTCAATTCTTTTTAAATATTACATAGTTCCATCTAAGTATCATTTTGAAATTTTGATCTCTATAATAGTAAAATTATAACTTCATTTAGAATTATATCGGATTCACATTCCTTTTATTGTAAAATAAGTCTTTTTGTAAGAGTATTTAATAGCAATATGTTGACACCTAATTTTAGCAAATCTAGGAAAATAAAGAAAATAAAAATTGCATTAGAACAAATAAAAGGAAAAAAAATGAAAATGGGAGAAATTGATTTGATTGAATTATGTAATGAAATATGGAATTCTTATTGATGTCTAGATTTTGTTAAATGCAGCAATAATTTTGAAATCAAATGAAAAATGGGTAAGAATTGAGCTGATTGCCAAATCATATAGATTTAATTTAATATGAAAAAAAATAGTAACTCAGAAAATGCCATGTATAGAGACAATTTCGAATCATTATAAAAGAGAGGCTCATTTTTCATGACGGGGGCAAATTCAGAAAAAATTTCAGATCTAAAAAATGAGAGTGGTTCTTTCATTTCGTTAGAATTCGAAATTCAAAGAAAAAAAAAGAGTTCTTTTGTCTTTGTTTTCGAGAAAAAAAGTCAAGAAAAGAAAAGAGGGAAAGAGAGAAGAGACGTGACGGCAGAGAGTGCAGTGACAGAGAGAAAAGAAGTGACGTGAGAGAGAGAGAGAGAGGGAATAAAAAAAAGAAAGAGAGGGGAAAAGGGATCGTCTTCTTCAGGAAGGCTTCGCTCGACACCGGCGTCCATCTCTTGCCGCTCGTCGCTGCACCACCGCGGCACCTCAGCACACCTCCGCCCACCGTCGCTGGTTGTGGCACCGCTTTCCACCCATCACTGCCGCGCCCCTTCGAGCGACGCCGCGCCTACACCTCCGCCCCGGCGTCCCCTGCAGCTCTGGATCCTCGCCACTCCGCTCCGACACCCATTGCTTGAGTGTCGTGCGCCTTCCGCCTGTTGCTGACGCGCCCTCTCCGAGCGCCGCTCGTCACCTGCCCGAGCACCTGCAGCAACCCGCGCCTCAGCCGACGCCACTGCCCATCGTCGCACCGAAGCCCTGCTGCCGCGCCTACACCAGCATCCGACGCCTACCTCGCTGTGATCAGTCCTCTGCTCGGGCATCCGCAATACCGACGCCGCACCGCTGCCGACGCCTGAGTCCGAGCTTTGCCCGCAACCTAGCACCCGACGCCGCTTCATCGACCCTCGCTCGCGCGCGCCCATCGTCGCGCCATTGCACTCGCCACTGCTGCATCCCGCGAGCAGCAGCTGCAGTCTGCTCGCCACCGCTGATCGCCCAACTCTGCATCGTCTCCTCCCGAGCATCAGCAGCATTGCCGCCGCGCCGCTACCACAGCTCGCATCCCCGCTCGTCGTCGAGTGCAGCCCGTCGCACGCCACCGCGTCGAAGCCTCTCCCTCAGTTGAAGCCGCGTCCGCACCTCCGATGCCCAACAGCCCCGGTTGCGCCGCCCTCCGCCCGAGCGCTGCCCAACCAACGTCTGCAGATCCGCCGTCCCGCACCTCAGCCCGCGACCTGTTCGCCCATTGACGCTGCTGATCCGCCCACTAATCAACGCGCGACGCATTCACCTATTGTGTTGAGTCCCCTTAGGTAGTTTATTTTATTGTCATTTATTTATTCATTTTAAATTTTGTTATTATTGTTTAAGTTAGAATATGGTTTGTCGATGTTAATATTTGTGCATTTTGTAGGCATTATCCATTAGGATTCTCTCCGAAATTATTGTAATTATTAATTTAATCCGAGAGACATCATATTATTTTTTTAATTATATTAATTGTTGGGCTTTTTTGTAGAATTTTAATTGTTAAATCATTATAATTATTAATTTGATCCGTAAGACTTCGAATCAGATTTTTAATTATTTTGATCCCTTTATCGTGATAATTAGGGTTAGGATAATCATTAATTTGACATGTAAGACAACAGGTTTTTTTTCGATTATTTTAATCATTTATTTTGTTAATAGCTTTGATTTAATATTTATTTAAAAATTAATTATCTTTTATAAAAAAACTAAAAAAATCATAAAATCAAAAATCAAAATTCTGCATGAGCATATAGGTTTAGTAAATCAGACATGTAGGTTTAATAAATTAGAATTTTCTTAGGATTACATTTTTAGGATTGCATTGGTAAAAATAAGTTAGGGTTGAACCTAAATAATTTTTTTTTTTAAATAGGGTTTTAGATAATGTTCGCACATCTCAAATCTCATTTTTCTAAAAGATAGTTTTCTAATATAGGATAGGGTTTAAGTCAAATTAATCCCTAGAATAAATTAGAAAATTATCCCTTTTTAGATAGTTTACTTAGGGTTTTTATTAATTCCGAATTTCAATAAATAAAAATACAAAAATACTAGGAGCATGTTAACTAGTTTGCATAATAGGATCATTTAATCAGAATTTGTTCATTAGTGAAGTTAGGTCATGAGATGCATTATAACTAGTTTGCATAATAGGCCCATTTAATTAGAATTTGCATATTAATAAGATTAAATCATTTAGTTAAAAAAATGCATTTTTATAAAAGAATTCTAATTTTCAAGAAAACCCAAAAAATTGTTTGCTTTGTGTGATGCAATTTATTTATTAAATGTTTGAGCATCCATGTGGTCACTTTTTGCATGATAGTAATTTAGATTAAAATAAATCAGCCGCCTACAAAAAAAATTAAAAAAGTAAAAAAAAAATGGTACCGAAATGGCATTAGAGAGATCTAGTATAATCAAGTTCACGTACCCTTAGTCTTTAGTTCGTAGAAGTAAAATAATTCTCTCATTATTTTACTTAGGTGTCTAATCAACCTACCGTAAACCGATTAGTGACGACTCATAGATATTAATCATTTGCATGTTAAATAATTGAACCTTAAGTCGCGATTTGGTATGGGCTTGGGAGAGCCTGAGCTAAGTTTAAAAAACTTAGTAGTCCATTAACCTAGTTTTCGGTGGTGCACCCGAAAATTAGGTCGCGACATAATATTACTTTATCTGCAGAATTCTCATACTTAAATTAATCTAAATATTGTTCCTAACATTTTAGATAGAATTTTTAAGTTTTTGTTTTTCATGTTTTTTAATTAAATTCGGCAAATGCCACAAAAAAAGCCTAAAAGCCTAAATTATGCCCACTGTGCTACAAATAGCTCAAACTTTCTTTTTTTGGGTCACCAAAAACCCTAAACTTACTTACTGTGACACAAATACCCTCAACTTTTTTTGTGTCACAAAAATATCCAAATTTATACATTCATACATGTGTGACATATTTACAATTTATTACAATTCCATCCAGAGTATATTTGTCATACTAGTTGTCACGACCTCAACTCCATCTCTAGGGTCTTGAGGGTTATTTTTGCAACGTCCCAGGCTCATCGCTATCCTGATTCTTTTTATCTTGTTAATAAGCAAATGCAAAAGCATGAACAAATAAACTCCTCGGACAAGCAACAGCTGGAAGATTGGGACATACATCACACATAACACACTAATTTATATTATAACAGTACTTTTACAAGCCCTTTTTCTATGGGACATCTTTTCTTTTTACATCATACTAAAGTTTCAACATAGACTAGGGGAATTTCCTATCTCCTCTAGCATAACTGTAGCTCCCAAAATTGACGTGGGACTTCCATCCCTACAAGATTGAAAAAATGAGGGAATGAGTCTTGGGAACTCAATAAGTAAACTTCATAACTCTCTACTAGGAAAGCATCTCATCATCAAAGCCTAACAAGTATAATACTTGCAAACGATGTCGCTGGCAGATCAATAACAAACCCATTGTTGTCTCTCGACTATTTGCATGTGATCCACTTTCAAGTTACCAAATAAGTTATTTCACCAAACTAGCTTATCAAACAGTACATAATAGCATGCACAATAAATTCATTAACTGTATTAAACAGTTCTTCCCATACTTTTAGGGGCTTCTAGCTTCAAGGTGGCATCTGGCTTTAGGCTAGGCATCCGGCCTTAAGCCAGGCATCTCATACTCTTAGGAGCTTCCCATACTCTCAGGAGCTTCCTAGTTCAACCGAAGCATTCGACCATCAAGCCAAGCATCACATACTTTCAGGAGCTTCCCAGTTCAATTAGGGCATCTGGCCATCAAGTTAGGCATCCCATACTTTTAAGGGCTTCCCATACTTTCAGGAGCATTCAAGGCATCCCGTTCAATGAACTAGACATCGTCCCCAATGCTATATGGCGACGAGCGCTTTTTCTTCTTAGTGCAAGGCTAATACCCTAAAAAAAAAAACCCCAAACTGGTACATATATGATAAGTACCAAAAATTTCAAACTACTACACATTTGACAAATTTATCATAAACTGGTATAGTTATAACAAATTTACCATTTGTTAGTTTTCATTAAATTTTACTATCAAATGACTAAATTGAATGACATTGACAGTTAACTAGTATACCAATTTAAGATTTTATTCTCTATTTGTTATTGTTATACAGTTTTTGTGATTTTTCGTTGTATTAATCTAATTTAACGGATGGTATATTTGTCATAAATATACCAATTTGAGATTTTTGGCTATCGAATAAATTTATTTGAGATAAATTTGTCACAAGTATACTGATTTAGGATTTTTTATAATCAATTGGGATAAATTTGTCACAAGTGTATCAGTTTAGAATTTTTCATGATTAAAAAATTAATTTTTGGTAAATTTGTCACAAGTGTACCAGTTTAGGGTTTTTCATGGTATTAACACTTACATGCATGCATGTATGCATTATACAAGTTAGTTCTTATCTTTTCTCTTAGTCGACACATGTATGGCGCAAAAACGTGCTCATTCGTACGTGTGTGTCATGAGTTCTGTACGTCACTAATAAGTATGTCGGGAATGATTCTTGATTCATAACTTGAATTAATCACTTAGCGTTGATCCCTACACTAGTCAAGGCTTGGAAACAACACGCCTTGAATGCCGATCTAGGACCTTGAGGCTTGGGTACACCTTTCTTTAGTGAAGATCCTAAGCTTGACAGACCTTGGCCTTGACTCGGTGTGAATATACTTCATGCCGTGAATGACCCTTGGTTCGTGGCTTGATTCAATCACTAGGTACAAGGTCCCTGCATTGATTGAGACTTAAAATCGGCACACTTTCATACCTCACCAAGACCCCATGGGTTTGGGCAATCCTCGTACTGATCAAGATTTGGAACCGACATGCCTCAATGCCGTTCCAAGGCTTCGTGGCCTTGGGCGATCCCAACGAGACTTGGGATAGGCATGCTTTAATACCGATCCAAGGTCGTATGGCCTTGGGCAACCTTGCTTTGTGTTGAACTCAACCCGAACGAATCTCAAATTTATTCCGAGAGTGAACAACTCATGCACATGTTCAAACGCAATCATGAGCAAAACCGTACAAAAGGCCCAACATCTTACGCAAGGCTTGACAAGTGAGCACCTAACTAGACTCAACAATGAAATCTACCACCCTAGAGGAGAAATAGAGATTTTACTTACCTAGATGAACCTCGAGTACTAGCTTGAATGACTTGATGAGTGGTGATGGTGCAAGGTCGAGAGAAATAGAAAAATGGCATGTAAAGGGCAAGAAAGGAGAAGAGGGTTCAAGGTGAGAATGAATGGGGTAGTTCCCTCTATTTATAGGCTCAAATCTCGTCATTACCTTTCCAAGTGGCCCAATCATCTTTCTTGAAGTGGCATGACTATAACATCGAGATGGCATTACTATAACATCAAGGTGGCACACCTAGGGTCTATGAAGCACGGACACTCTCCGGGACCCTTCGTGTCGTGTCCGACACTCCGACACGTGTCCGACATTTTCCGACACGCTCCGACACGCGGTCAACGCGTGTCGGGAAAGTCGACACGCGGTCAACTATTTCCGACACGCTCCGACACGCGAGTCGGAAATTCCGACACGTGACTCCGACACGCACGGGGTTATTTTTATAAATTTTGAAAACTTCTGGGCTCTAAATATAAATATATGAAAAAAAAATAAAAATAAATAAATAAATAAGAGTTAAAATGTAGTCGCACTCGCACGCACGGTTCTTCACTTCAATCTTCTCTTCAGCCTTCTCTTTGTCTTCTCCAGTCGCAGCGAACCAGCCTGAGCAGTGACTGATTTTCTTCTTTTGCCGTTCTTTCGCCGGTGTTGCTTTGCCAACCGCGCGGCCTACCCCACCGTCGCCGACTCGCCGTAGCCCTGCGCCTCAGGTTAGCATCTTGCAATTTGGGATTTTTTTGGCAAACCCTAGTTCGGGGAAAGGGGATTTTTCGGACCCTCTTTCTCCAGTGCTCTTGTGCCGTTCTTTTGCCGATTTCGCTCCCTAGGTTGTTGTTGTTTTTGTTTGGTAGACTGCTCATTGATTGATACTTCGCGTTCTCTTTCTTTTTTCATATTTTGGTGCTCTGTCCGTTCCGTTTGTTCACGATTGTGAGTGCACGGGTTCTTCACTTCAGTTCAGTCGCACGCACGGGTTCTTTCAGAAATTGATGACTCCCCCCCACCCCCCTCCAACGTGCATACCATCATGGCGATTCCATTCCTAACACGTACACGCAAAACCTTCTAGTTTTTTCAGAAATTGGATCTAAAGAATTGATTTTTTTTTTCTTTTTTTTGTGTGGTTCGATTTGAATCCTTTGTAGCCAAGCATGTCTCACTTTCCCCAGTCCATCTTACCTTTTCATGGGAAGAAAAAAAAATGGAAAAAAACAAAGCTCGATTAGAATTATTATTATTATTTTTTTTTTTTGTGGTCGAAGCTCTTGATTGGAATTTAGAAATGGGGAAGAATTAACTTCTGGAGAAGTTGCCTGCCATGAGATATGTTCGATGGGATAGTCGTACCCATTTATGATAGGAGTCACTCAAATCGGTTACTACCAACAAGACCGTCCTTTTCTTTTGGTATGAGTTGATATTGATAATCTTGCTTAAAGTAGGTTAAGCCTTTTGCCCCAGATCTTTTTCTGGCTTCACATCATCGAATTGAAGATCGATGGAGCACCCAACGAGCCCCGTGAAATAAATAAATCTAGGCTTGAATGGCATATGATTCAGAGAAGCTAGCATGCGGTAAATGAGAAATTCATATAAGCAATCTCCATTTTCTGAGTTGGAAATCTTATGTCGATCCAACCAATTGGCCCTATTCTTATGGGGGGTTGTTGCATACTATGAGTGCCATTGTTTTCAATTGTATCGTGACTTAATGAAATCATTGGTTGAGTTCATGACATAGATGCAAAGACCAAAGAGAGTAATGGAGTCTTGTGAGTTTGTTATCATAAAGGAAGAAACAATCGACATATCTAAGTGAGCTTGCTATTCGATATGCCAAAATTTTTACTGATAAACAAGGATAGTCTTGTGAGGGGATAGTTTCAAATTTCGTTCTTTTGTTTCTATAGCATTTGAATGTGTTTCTCCCCTTTACAGAGTTTTTTTTTTTTTGGGTGATTTACTAATTTGTAATCTGTTATTTTTTGGGCGATTTACTGATTTGTAATTGATATTAAAGCATTACCATTCATACAATTAATGCAATCTATGATCTAGGTTCTGAATGTTGGTTTAGAAAAGGGGGCTACATGAGGTAGACAGTGAGAAACTACAGGTTTAGTGGTTTTTAAGATGATATGGATTGTGCTCTGTTCTGATTTCTTTCTTCTTGGGTGTTTGACTAGCATTGATGTTGGTTCACTTGTTTCCGACTTGAAACCTTATAGCAATTGATAATACATGTTTATTTCTTCTTCTTTTTTGCAGAATGTCTTCAAGTTCAAATATGGCTAGTAGTACTTCAAGCACACAAGCTACCTCTAGCAATGAAGTTGTAAAACAACCATTATGGAGGTATGTTACTAAGTTAGTTAATCATACTGATGCGGGGGGAAATTTGTCTTGGAGATGCAACTTTTGTGAAAAAGATTTTAAAAGTTCATATACAAGAGTGAGGTGCCATTTGATGATGATAAGTGGAAAAGGAATTGGAAAGTGCACAAAAGTAGAAAAAAAGATCTTTTGGAGATGGAAAGATTAGATGAAGAGGTCAATACTAAATTAATGAGTATTGCACCTAGAAATGTACCTTTGCCTCCTGCTAGTTATTCACTTAGTGGTGGTGGTGGTGGTGACGGAATGGATTTATCATTGAACTCCAAAAAAAGGAAAGGCGAAAGTGGGAGTGGAAAATCACTTGAAAATGCATTTAATATGACTCAACGGGATCGTCTAGATTGTGAGATTGCTAGGATGTTTTATTCAGCGGGCTTGCCGTTTAACCTAGCAAGGAATCCTTATTTTCAATCCGCTTTCACTTATGCTGCTAATCATAATATTGCGGGTTATGTACCACCAAAATATAATTTGTTGAGGACCACTTTGTTGCAAAGGGAGAAGGTAAATATTGATAGGTTGTGTACACCTATCAAAATCATGTGGAAGGAGAAGGGTGTAAGTATTGTGAGTGATGGATGGAGCGACTCACATAGAAGACCGCTTATTAATTTCATGGCGGTATCGGATGGAGAACCAATGTTTATAAAATCGGTTGATTGCTCGGGAGAAACAAAAGATATGCATTTCATTTTTAACTTGTTGAAAGGAGTTATCAATGAAATTGGGCATGAGAATGTGGTCCAAGTAATTACGGATAATGCTTCAAATTGTAAGGGTGCGGGACAACTCATTGAACAAGAATTTCCATCCATTATGTGGACACCTTGTGTGGTGCACACCCTTAATCTAGCTTTGAAGAATATTTGTGCTGCAAAAAATATGGAGAGCAATCAAATAGTTTATGATGAATGTAGTTGGATTTCAGATATTGTTAAGGAAGTTATGCAAATCAAACATTTCATCATTAACCATTCTATGAGATTAGCAATATACAATGAGTTTGTTAGCTTGAAGTTGCTTTCTGTAGCGGATACACGTTTTGCTTCGATGATTGTGATGCTCAAGAGATTCAAGTTGATAAAACTTGGTCTTCAAAACATGGTGATTTGTGACAAATGGAATATCTATCGGGATGTTAATCAAGAGAAAGCTAAGCTTGTTAAGGAGAAGGTGTTGGATGATTTTTGGTGGGATTTGATTGATTATATACTTTCCTTCACGGCTCCTATTTATGATATGCTTAGAGTTTGTGACACCGATAAGCCTTGTCTTCACTTAGTTTATGATATGTGGGGTTCGATGATCGAAAAAGTGAAGAAAGTTATATATGCACATGAAGTGAAGAGGCTAGATGAGAAGTCCACATTTTATGAGGTGATTCACACAATTCTTGTAGATCGTTGGACAAAGAACAATACTCCACTTCATTGCTTGGCACATGCCTTAAATCCTAGGTAAGTTCTAAAATTGTATGAGATTATTACTTTAGTAGTTATTCTTTCTTTAACATGATAATATAATACTCCTCTCATTTATTATTGTTTTCTAATTTTATTTCATTTTATTAAATAACAGGTACTATAGTGATCAATGGCTTGATGAAGATTCTACTCGAATTTCTCCGTACAAGAATAAGGAGATCAACCAAGAAAGACTAAAATGCTTCAAGAAATATTTTCCTAACTTGGATGAGTGCAACAAAGTGAATTTGGAATACGTAGATTTTGCAAGTAAAAATGGAGATTTTAGAGAATTGGATTCCATTCAAAATCGATATTCAATGGATCCTAAAGCTTGGTGGGTCAATCATGGTGTATGTGCACCGATGCTTCAAAGTATAGCCTTAAAGCTTCTTGCACAACCTTCTTCTTCATCATGTGCTGAGAGAAATTGGAGTACTTACTCATTTGTGCACTCGGCAAGAAGAAATAAGATGACCCCAAAACGTGCAGAAGATTTGGTTTTTATTCATAGCAATCTCCGTCTTCTATCAAGAAAAAGCCCACACTATGCGGAAGGAGAGACTAAGATGTGGGATATTGGTGGAGATGCATTTGACTCGTTTGAAGATGTAGGGGTGCTTGAAGTTGCAAATCTTTCACTTGATGAGCCGGAGATGGAGTCTGTTTTTTTTGCAGAAGAAGTGGATAATGTGGATGAATGACTTTTTGTTATATTACTTGATGGAATGTTGATTGTTTATTTGCTTATTGTTAAATTTTAAATTTAATAGTGGAACGTGGATTACTTGTTTTTTCCTTCAAGTTTTATGGTTTATTACAATGAAATATAGTTGAATTCCTCAAATTAAAAAAATGAATGATATTAACAAATGTATGATTAATGTTTTTAGTATAGACTAATTCTAGACTTTTTTTATTTATTATTATTTACTTATTTAAATGCAAATATTTATTTAATATTTAACGTGTCGGAACGTGTTGAAATTCTCTACTTTTTTAGAAACGACGTGTCGTGTGTCGTGTCGTGTCGTGTCGCGTGTCGCGTGTCGCGTGTCGGTGCTACATAGCCTAGGGTCCCAGTAGAATATTTGACATCTTTTTATTGGACCACCTATTCCACGTCATCATGACTTAGTCTACTTGTTTTCCAAGGAGAATCTTATGGTAATGATGATCATATCTTCAATGGACACTTAAGTCAATGAGTCACCAATTTCTTCTCCAAGGTAAATCCTTTGGCCATCATTACAAAATCTTCAAGTGGACATCTAAGCTAATAACTCATCATTCTCATTAAATGCCTAGATTTGGTTAATCATGAGGCTTGGATATTTAGCATATACCTAAATTAAAGAACTTGCTTTCTAAGTTTTGACTTTCTAGAATATTCCACAAAGTTCTCTTATAATTGGTCTACTTAAGCCCTTGAGTCCTTCACTTCTTCCTCAAGGAAAATCTTGAGTCATCATTACCAAATCTTCAAGGGACACCTAAGCGGGATGACTCATCATTGCATTTAATAAGGAAATCTAGAATCTTCTATTACGTCTTCTCTTTATTGGTCTATTTGTCCAAGAGTCCCTACTTAATTCCCGAGGCAAATATTTGGTAACCATTATCAAATCTAGAAATATCTACTCAAAGTGGTGAGCCATCTTTCTTCAAGAAGAATCTAGGATATTCTAAAAAGTTATATTTTGTCCATTTCCATAAAATATGGCCATCATGGGAAATAGGCCATTGAGAGTGCAATCGAAACCGAGCAAGGGCTTTTTGTGTACATCCCTAATCAACCATTCCGACACATCCAAGGTTCATGGAAAAGCCACCCTCGGTGCGGTTGTTGTAGGCAAAATTGCCTACTTCGGCTAAGTCGACGACCTAGGGCATGGGCTCAATGGCCGGCACTTGGGTCGGCTTTAGCCGAGCATACTAGGCCCGTGGCTGACTTAGAGCCTGGGGTAGGCCTAGGCGTAGAACCTAGCACATGGCAGGGTTCCTAACCAGATCCAAGATCCATCACAAGGAATTCAGCTAGTCCACAACGGGTCCATGGCCGAGCATACCAGGTCCATAGTCGGCTCTCGATTGTTATGGGGTTGCGTAGGAGTGGTCAATCCATGACCAATGTACGGTTGCAGCAGATCAACTCATGGTCATTCATGGTCAGTACATGACCGAGCGAAATCACCCGCGATCGAAACATGACCGCTCTAGATTGATCCATGATCATCCATCGATCTGCAGTGGTAAGTGACCATCCAATGACCAACCCTTATGGTCGAGCAACCGTTCCATGACCAAATGGCTTGGGTCAACTTACATAGTTAGTGGATTGGTTCACAGCTAATCCCTTGATCAATCCATGGCCAATCCTTTGCCTCCCTTCTAGTCGGGCCAATTGGTCCATGGTCAATTCTCGGAACAATCCGTGACCAATTCTAATCATCGACATACTGAACTTATAGTCATTTCTCATGGGTTGGAAACCAGGATGTTAAACTGGTAAAAGTTTAGAATTTTTTATGAGACAAAAAAACGTTTAGTGTATTTGTGCTACAATGGGTAAGTTTAAGGCTTTTAGTGACACAAAAAATTTTGAAATATTAGTGTCACAATAGGATAATTTTGGATTTTTGTGGTATTGACCTAGTTATAGATTAGGTACGTAATAATAGAAAGGGAAAAATACCAAAAAAGTCATAAACCTATTGCATTAGTACCAATTCAGTCCTAAACTTTTCAATTGAACCAATTCAATCCTAAACTTTTTACTATTGGTACCAATTCAGTCCATCCGGC
The DNA here is from genome assembly GCA_017140615.1 of Eucalyptus cladocalyx. Lineage (NCBI taxonomy): Eukaryota > Viridiplantae > Streptophyta > Magnoliopsida > Myrtales > Myrtaceae > Eucalyptus > Eucalyptus cladocalyx. Next base: position 12,200,668 of record CM029525.1, read on the forward strand.
CAATTTTGGCCGGTCGACCCTGACGTGGACGTCAGCCAGTGGCCGGATGCTTACGTGGAAATTTTTATGATTTTTTAATTATTTTTACGATTTTTTTATTATTTTTTATTATTTTTTTCATTTTTCATTTTTTTCTCTGTCTTCTTCCTAGCGGTGGCCGGCAAGCCTCAGTGAGGCTCGCTAGCCACCGGGTGATGGCCGCAAAGCCCGCGCCGCCGCCGGCGAGGGTCGCGGCCCTCGCTCGACCTCTCCCAAGGCCGCTGGTGCGGAGGCTTTGCCCGGATCCGGGCGAGGCCAACCTCGACCACGGCCCTAGGTGAGGCCGCCTCGCCCGTGGCCCCGGGCAAGGCCGAGCGGCCCTCACTCGGCCTCACCTGTGGCCGCAGCCAAGGCCGGCCTCGCCCGGATCTCCGGGCTAAGCCGCCCGCCCACAACCCCGGGCGAGGCCGAGTGAGGGCCGCGACCCTCGCCGGCGGTTGGCGAGGGCCGCTCGACCTCGCCCAAGGCCGCGCAGGCGAGGCTGGCCTCGCCCAAATCCGAGCGAAGCCGCCTCGTCGGCGGCTGATCTTGGTGAGGCCAGCCTCACCCGCGGCTCTGGGAGAGGCCGAGCGACCTCGCGAGGGTTGCAACCCTTGCCGGCCAACACAAGGAAGAAGACAAAAAAAAAAAAAAAAAAAAAAAAAAAAAAAAAAAAAAAAAAAAAAAAAGGAAAAAGAAAAGAAAAAAATATTAAAAATCATAAAAATTGCCACATCAAAGCATCCGGCTACCGGTCGAAGTCCACATCAGCGTCGGACGGCCAAAATTGGCCGGATGAACTGAATTGGTTCAATTGAAAAGTTTAGGACTGAATTAGTATCAATGCAACAGGTTTATGACTTTTAGGTACTTTTCCCATAATAGAAATATCAATCTTATATAACCTCAAATGAGTTTCTGCTTCCACTATCATATTGATCATAAGCTAACGTCCACTTAAATGTAACTATTTACTATATATAAAGATTTTAAAAAAAAATACAAAGAAGTTAGTAAAAAGATAGCCATATCTCTGATGGTTTAGGAAATGAATTAAAATAAAATGATACTCTAAAATCTAGGTAATAGTGTAGTATGAAAAATTTAACTTTTCTATGGAAAGTTGAGAAACTATTTGAATAAATTAAAAGTTTAGAGACTAGATTGAACAATTAGTAATAGTTAAAGAGTACATTAAACAAATTAAAAGTTAGGATTTAGAGACTATTTTTTGTCATTTTCCCTTAATATAATATAGCTGCACACCTAATCAAATATATTAAATGCTCGAATACTTTTTCTTATCATCAAAGTCAACTTAGGGATGTTTTCGAACAGATTCAATGTCTATGTACTTAAAAGACAATTACATATGGAGTTCGAGACATTTTTGTCCCTTTTTCTTTTGTACTTAGTTCTCCATGGATGTTGTTCTCAACCCAGGACACAGGATTGAGCGTGATCGGATTACGTCAATCTTGCTGTGTTGATTGTCTTTGTTATATTCTTGTCTCACATTGGATTTTTTTTTTTGTTTTATTTGCATTATATACATTTGATCTCCTTCTACTAAATAATTTAAGTTTTTGAGATATATTATCACATAGTATCGTAGCCCGACTTCGACATCCTCCATGCCTAAGGTTTATTTTGCCCATAGGTGGCTCCTCTTTCTTCAATTGCACATGCCTTCCTTGCCTTCTATATGGATTTAATCCAGTTTGCACATGAGGGAATGTGTTCAAATATTATTTCATATTTGTCGACCAAGATGGCAAGAGGGCTTGCCCATCTCCTTGTGGTCTTGAGTTCAAGTTTAGTTAAGAGCATTTCCAGAATAAAACTCAGAATGCACCAGATCAATGTGTGAAAGTACCTCCTTAAAATCATCAGGAAAGTGAACCAGTCGAAGTATATGAAAGTTGGCTCGGACACCCCTTAATCAAATATATATATATGAAACATCAATTGACTACTGGAATTTGACTGCTTAAACTTTTGATGGTTCCATCGCACGAGCAACGTAAGTTACAACTTACAAGACCAATTAGAGATTTATTGCTTTACCTGAACTATTATTTTGTTGTATTATGATTTAGTTACGTGCTGCGTGACCAATTCAACATTTATTTATTTTTCACGAAATCTCTGTTGCCTTGGGCTTCACCCCGAGCCTATTTAGATCGAGTTCTTTATTTGTCAAGCCCGTCTTGGTTCCTTAATGGCCCAAGATTTGCAAGAACGTTTCGTTCGTTGGGCAAGGCTTGGGCTAAAAAGCAGCTGTGGTCAGAGGCTCACATCAGTAGGCCGAAGAATATGTAGACTATCTTGTTAATGGAAGTGGAAAATGCTTGATAGCTATAAATAAGCAAATAAAAATCTATATACTGGTGCAGTTGGAATGGTACATTCACCTAGAACATGGTAAAATGCGTCCTCTGTGTTATTTATGTGAAATGTGATAAATAAATCAACTTTCGTGAGAGAAAGTTATTTGACAAGTCAAACAATTTAGGTGTGTTTGTCATCCGAGAGAATTGTGTTTTGGGCCTTGTGTGGACATGCCCTCATATAGAAATTTTGTGTTGATGTATTATGTACTTAATTCCCGTTATATGTCATCAGAGATCCCTCACAAGATGAGACATTCATTTTACTTACGGCTACTTCACGCAGAAACTTGAATAGAGCTGAGCTAACGATCAATCTTTTGAGCATGGAATGTTTACGGCCCAGTGGGTTCAAGAGACACAAACGGCAAGCAACTATACGAGCACTTCGAGGCGGGTGCTAATAGTATTTACATCAAGTATTTACAAGGGGCTAATAATGTATGTGAATATGTATAGCAATTTCTATTGCATGTATATCGGGTCTTTCATCTAAAACACTTACTATATGTAACCACATCAAAGAGATAATGGAGAGAGTCCTAAAAAAAATTTAAATATATTGTACTAATATCAATTTAGTTCTAATTTTTTTTAGTTAGACCAATTGAGTCCTAAATCTATTCCCATAATTTTATCTATTTTTCTTTTCTTTTCTTTTTTTCATTATGGATGGCTCACCTAGGACATTGCCGACCACAGGCAAGTGCCTCGAGCCCTCATCGGATCTAGCGATGTTGGCCCTCCCTTGCCCAAGCCACAAGGGTCGAGCCCCTATGTCAAACAAGGGTGACCCTCGCCAAAGCTCGTGAGGGTTGCCCCCACTGAATTTGGCAAGGGCTTGATCCCCATGGCTAGGCAAGGTAGGCAAGGGCCACCCTCACCGAATCTAGCAAGGGCTCGCCTAGGCAAAGGTCGTTGGTTAAGTGACACTAACACCGACACGCAACACGCCACACAATACGTCAACATGTCATTTCTAAAAATAAAAATAAAAAATCTGACACATTAGGATATGTTGTATATTAAATATATATCTTTATATATACATGTTTGTGATTATTTCAATCAAATTGATTTGATTCAAATTCACAAATAAATAAATAATAATAAAAAAAGCCTAGAATGAATTTATACTAAAAACATTAATCCACCATTTATTGATATCATTCATTGTTTTAATTTGACAAATTCAATTACATTCCATTCTAGTAATTTACAAAACTTGGAGAAAATAAAACAAGCAATTCATAATCCACTATTAAATTTAATATTTAACAACAAGTCGAAAAAAAACAATCCACATTTCACCATCAAATATAACAAAAAGTGTTTCTTTACCCTTTATTTTTTTACATATTTATAATTTGACCCATCAATTGTTGAAGATATTAAAATTGCCCCCGTACATGTCGAAATCATGTGTTGGAATTCTGAACTCACGTTTCAGAGTATGTTGGGAGAGTTAATCACGTATCGGATTTTTCGACACCTTTTGATTGTGTGTCAAAACATGTTAGAGCATGGCGGACATATGTCAAAGTGTCCAACACAACACAAAAGCTCCCAAAGAGTATCAAAGCTTCTTAGTTCGTCAATGACCCTCGCCGGCTATAATGAAATAGAAAATTAAAAAAAAATAAGGAAAAAATATTAAAAATTTGTCAAATTTATCCACGCTAGCATTGGTCATACTTGTAAGACAACTGACATATATATCAGTAATTTTTGGCCAAAATAGAATAAAATAAATTGGCAATTTGTCAAAAATAAATTGACATCCATGCTGGCACTAGTTCAAGACTGAGTTAATAATAATGCAATAGGTTTAGTGCTTTTTGGTACTCTTCTCAAGAGATAAAAGAGCAACAAAATTCTTTAAATTTATACTTAAAAATGTGATTAAGCCCTAATACTTTTAGATGGTGCAATTAACTAATTAAGTATGCCATCTCCATTGTTGCTCAAGATTGATGTTGTCGTTGACACACTCAATGCAAAGTGTCGTCGCCACACCCCTACAACAAGTTCCATCGCTGCAGCTTATCGCACCTAGCTCACGAGTCCTTTCTCTCTCAGGTCACTAACATAGTTTTTAGTCGCTACCAAAATCCAACATCTTTACTTCATAGTGGCCCCAACTCAACTCTGACGCCACTTCCGCTCCCCACCACCACCTTAAACTCTTGCTCATTTTGGTCGACCTCCAACGAAGGTCACTAAGGTTTAGCATGGTTTTAAGGTAAACCAAGAATCAATAAGGATTTGTCCGACTCTAGGTTTCAAGATATACAAAGTAAGTTCCAAATTTCAAAAATTGAGGAACTTATTTCAATAGATATGTTCTGTATTTTAAATAGGTAGAGCCCGAAACTTAGGACAACCTTTTAAGTTTTTTCTTAGTTTATGTCTGCATGCAATCCTACCAAAATCCACTATCATTACTTCATCGTAGCCCCAACTCAACTCTGCTGCAACTTTCCGCTCTCCATTGCCACCTTCAACACTTGCTCACTTTGGTCAACCTCCAACGGAGGTCACTAGTGGTGAGCATGGTTTCAAGGTTAAACCTAGAGCATAGGTGAACCTCTCCAATTCCAGGTTTCAAAGTATACAGAATAAGTTTCAAGTTTCAAAAATTGGGAAACTTATTTCGACAAGTATCTTTCATATTCTAAGAAGGGGAAACCTAGAATCTGGAACAAGTTTTTATGTAGCTTATATATTTGTGCAATCTTGCAATATTCTATGGCGTCCGATGATGAGTGTATAATCTGGAATCACTAGTCTAAATTTTCATTTTTATAACTAAAACTTCTACTTCGTTAATGTTTTATATTATTTATGTATCTAAATAAATTATGATTAGTGGATTGTAGTAACAAGTGAAGGTCATTAAAAATAATAATTTACTACAATCATTCAATTAATATTATAGGTAGAAGTTGAGCCAATAGAACTTGAGTAGACCATGAAATCGACCCTAAAACCTGTGATAAAGTAAAAAAACAGGTTTTAGGTTTATTTAGAATTGATTCTAGGTTTCAAAAAATGATAAGTTTTTTCAACGAATAGGTCTTAAGTTCTAAGTTGAACCTATAAAGAATTTGAAACTGCTCACCATTAGAGGTCATCACCACCACCATCTTTGAGGTTATATAACTCATGACCTCAAATCTAAGGACAAATGCTCAAATTTGCAGATATTCACACTGTTTAAGCTTTCAAAAACGGGAAAACAACATATCAAAAGCCTTAGCTGAGCTCGGTCCCCTTCTGGCTATTCATAAGGTTGCGACGTTAAAAGCAATCTGAACATTCACCCACTGATGTTGGACATGTGAGAGAATCTAAACAAGTAAATCATGTCCAACTCGATCGTCATTCATTATGAGTAATATCATGACAAATTCTCTCTCTCACAACATTCTCTCTCTCACAACCTAGTCTTCGAAATAATTTGATTCTTGAGTTGGTGGTGAACAAGAACGAAAATCCATTGGTATTGGGCAAAACTCCAGTGGCCTTTTTGAGTAGATGCAAAAGTCACTGCAAAACTGCCTCTTAAACCAGAAGCTTGCGATGCATGAGCAAGCGCTCTCGGTCCACCCTCTGTCAAACACTGTCGATCAGTTTTGGCCCAATCGAGAAGAACAGATGATGAGAAATGGCCATACAGGCGCACGCAGATCATTCCAACATAACCATGTGAGACTGTTTTGTTCCTTGTTTGGTCGGGCAGGAAAGGACTGCTTGATAACTCCCTTGACCGACGAGAAAGGCCTCTCTGCAACTCCTTCAGTTCTCGGGACCCATCCAGACTTCAGGAGCCTGAAAAAGTGAAAAGGGCCATAAATGACATCACAGTACCGTTCAGCATGAGCTCGTTTCGGTAGACCCGCGTCATCAATGCAGCTTTGAATTGCAAGGGGCTTTTCGGAACCCGACATTTGAGTCACAGGGAGGCGCTCAAATGAGTAATGCTGCCTCTCATCTTACCATCCACCTACCTATTAATGATTCCTTATCTCTATCGCCAATTATGCGAGCCACCTACATGCTTACTCCATACTTTAAAAGATAAAATTATTTTAAGGAAAGCCCTAGAGAGTGTCACCGGAACACTTGTTAAGAATTATTAGTTACACCTCGGGAATATCGACATGTCTATTGGAATTATTCTTTAAATGCGCTGATTTTCAAATTTTCAAATATATCGATATGTGTTTTAACAACTTTTAGTGCTTTTAACCTATAACCCTAGCAAAATTGTTAAAAGACCCCGTTCTAATAGATATTGGTTGCTCGTTAAAACGAGACCTTGTTAAATGAACACTCCTTGAGTGGTCTCTCTTTCCAAAATAAAACAGCGTTCCTCTTGCTTGCAGCCTGTTGGTTTTGCTAGCCATGCGAAAGTACATACTTACCGCAAAACGAATGACAGATGCTTAATTAAAATGTATTCTAAGTTTATTTTGCATAAATCATGCAGTCAGATAATCAATTTTATTATATTTGTTTTCAATTGTGCGTACAAAAATTGATAGTATCACGTCATACTCATACTTGAAAATATAATATTTGATTCCTTATCAGAGAAGACAATAAGATTTATCGACAAGACCCTATCATTTAATTACATGGTCCTACTTAACTTAATCAATGTTGATTAGAGTCGGTCCATTATGACAACATTTCTATATCATAGAAAAGTTAAGTCATTGTACTTCGCAAGAAAAATAGGGACGTTATGTACTCTTTTTTCTTCTTTTTTCAGCAAAAGATGTAAGTTGAATATTGGCCTTTTGGGGGGGGCCAAGCCCCACTTTAACCATTTTAATGTTATTAAAAGTAAATGCTATTTTTCAATACAGTGGCAGAATTCAAACAGGGCATGCCCATGGGAAGCAACAAGTGAGCCATATTAGTAATGAGCTCCCTGTTGTCCCAATTAATGCTTTTTGCCTTCGTTTCTAAATAACGAAAAAATATTGGGTGGTCCGGGACCACCACGTCAGCATGGTCCCGGACCACTCACACGGCACCACGTGTATGGGGAAGCCAAAGAAAGGACGAAAACCGGGGCCCACTTTTCTGACGCTCTCTCTCCTCTTTGTCTCTTTTGTCCCCTCCCCTCATATGTGGCGCCATGTGAGTGGTCCAGGACCACGCTGACGTGGCGGTCCCGGACCACCCAATATTTTCTCCTAAATAACAATGACATTTATCTGACATGGAAAAACTATCGCGATAAGTTTTCTACCTAGAAAATAGATTTTTCTCGGATGGAAAAAATAAAAGCAAAATTCTCCTTTTGCACATATTTAAGTCGTCAAATCAACGCGTTTTCATAATTGTTAAAAGCCGTCAATAGTTGTTGAGCATATACAACACTCTATTTTTCAAAGTACCTATTACGTATAACAAGAAAATTTATAACTTGCGGTGCATCAAAAGTTGCGAAATCTATTAAGGGTCTTGTTACAAAGTGCCCCAAGAGCACCAATTGATGCTATTAAGAACTAATGAAAATTGCAAATCAATACTTTTTTCAAATTGAAAAAAAAAAATACATATTCAAAAAGGATAGCGTGTTTCAAAATGAAATGTTAATGTTTCTAAAGCACAATTAGTAATCTTTAACCATTGTCTTCGGGGCACTCTTTAATATTTTTATTTTCTTAATTATCTAATTTACTGAGCAAGTGCTTTGAAGGCTCGCGAGTAGCATATGTCACTCATTGATTTTGGCTTACTTATTTAACAACAAAAAAGATTACAATTTTTAATTTATAGACGGTTCTCGCTGCACTTTCAAATCAAGTATCCTCAAGCATTAAGCATTATGATGGGACTAAAAATTGCAGATATTATCAGCGTACGATTTATTGAAGATCCGCATGATTTTTGTTACGAAAGAAGGAAGAGTAACTTTTTCAAGGGAAGCTTTGGGAGCCAATAAAATATATGATAATTCTGTTATGGGAAATGATACTCCTTTCTAGGTAACTGTCCAGATTGATTTGACTACTCCTATTATTTTTATTTATTATTTTATTTTATTTTATTTATTTTTGCAAATTGTCGAGTGGTTGTTGAGCAAGCATATGAGTCAAAAGAACTTATAGGGAGACACAGCCTTAAATGACTTGGCTGATTAGCTCATCTAGAAAAATTGGCTTTTTAGTCGCCTCAAAAGCAATTCAATGCATTAATGCCGTACAACAATCAAATGACCTTTCTTTAGGGAAAGCCAGTGGACCGATTAGCCTTGTCATGTGATGCGATGATCATGGGTCTCCCTCACTTTTCTAGAATGACAATGATTCTTGTCTGTTGGCTCGTAGGCATCATGTGGAAGAAGACCCCTCAATTTCTCATCCACAAGTCTTGATTTGGAAATATCCTTCCTAACTTAGGGATATAGTGATCTATGCCCAATAATCACAGTCGGCAATCGGGAAAATATTGACAATTGCACACTATTTCAAGTAAAATTGAAAATACAAACTATGTACCCTTCTTAGTCTTGAACCTATTATATAGATATCAATTCAATCTCACTTTCTAGTTTTTCCAATATGTTCTTTAAACCTTTGTATTAAATTTTAATATAGTCATTCCAGTCAAATTTTGTTAAAAAAGATTGATGTGGCGGCCAACGATGATTGAACAACCATATCAACGGTTTTTTCAGTAAAAAGTGATCGAAATAACAATATTAAAATTTCACACCAGATTTAATTAAATTGGCAAAATTGAATATTTTAGAATTAAATTGGTACTCGTACAATAATTCAGAATTGATTGGAAAATTCTTTTGTATATACACACACATCTATAGGCCGAGCTAGCCAATCTAAAAAAAACTCTTTCCTTTTATGAAACTTTTTCTCCAAATTTGACCTTTGAAGCAATGATGTGGATACATGCTATTTGAGTAATTGACCACCATTTGCACAGTTACCCACATTAGATGTTACATGTTAAATTGAAACTTTGTAAATTAATTAGTTTAATCAAAATTTTAAATGTACGCACTAGGAGGTGTTTGGTGCTACACACGCCTTTCCAAAGAACATGCTGATATCCAATCACCAGGTATATGTTGGTATCTCTTTGTGCATTTAAAAAAAAACCACCGGCGCGGTGGCGCCCAAAGTTAGGCTACTTGATCCTCAACGAAGAGGTGAATGGTTCAAAACCCGGGGGCGCAGGTGTATTAAGTGTGACTCGGGGGTGGTGGGTCCTCCCGCTTAAGTGTCACCCAGGGGTTTACGGGCTGTTTTAGCCGGTTCCTCCAAAGACAAAAAAAAAAAAAAAAAAAAAAAAAAAAAAAAAAAAAAAAAAAAAAAAAAAAAAAAAAAAAAAAAAAAAAAATCTTCTAAGATGCTTACAATAATTAATTTTTAGGAAAATTCCAAATAAGAATCCGGAGTAAATCTATTTTCTCAAATAATGATCCAAAGTGAACTTTGTGTCATATAAAGTCCCAAAGTAGACCCATTGTTTCAAATAAGGACCTAGGAGTGAATTTTGTATCAAATAAAGACCACGAAGTGATCAAGTTAATTTTTGTTGAGGACCTTAGTTCGTCGGCAAACATTTTTCGGCGATTAAAATAGGGGCAATTCTGTCGGAAATTTGTGATTGGAAAAAAAAGAAAAATTCTAAATTAATTAAGTTTAAGTTATTCATTTAGATGTTTACATTTTCATATTTCTTCTCCTCCACTGCTCCTCAACCATATCGCTGCTCGGTCATCATCGCAACTCAATTCTTGTCGCTCCTCGCCTTGCTCGACTGGTGGAGAATTTGGGTCTCTGCAAACAAAGAAAGAATCATTTGGTTTTCTTCTTGTTTTTGAATTCGTGCCTCAACTAGCGAAGAATTTGGGTATTCGAGAATTTGGGTATTTGACTTTGTGGAAGATGGGTACAAGGAATGGGAGAACTTCAGTCTTTGACTTTGCAGATGATGGGTACAAGGAACGAGGAGACCGTAGAAAACCTAGGGTTTTTTTGTTTTTGTTTTAGGATTTGTTAATTTTCCCTATATTTTTTTTGGACAAAATTGTCCAAACTCTGATCGTTCTTATTTGAAATTGATTCAACCACTTTGGTCCTTATTTGATTAAATGGATTCACTTTTGTGCCTTTATCGACACAAAATTCAATTCGGATCCTTATTGAGAAATTTGGTCAACTTCGGATCCTTATTTGGAATTTTCCCTTAATTTTTTAATGACACGCTAATAACCATTTAGAAAGCCAAGATGTAAAATTGGTATTCTCATATTTCAACTTCCCAATCCAAATGAACATCGGATTTCATAGAGGACACTGACATATAGCTATAGTAACTAACAGGAAGGAAAAGGTCCATCCCCTAGTTTTATCAGTATAGTTTAGATAAATCGAACAGCCCCATGAAAAAAAATGAATTACATAAAGCGCGAGAGATCGAACACGTGGACTCCCGGCCTCTCGTCTCAAGCCCTAGGCTTGATCATGGCCCGGAGAGCGTTCTTCATGACTACCGTGAACTCCAATTTGCCGGTGAAGTCGATCTTGCTTTCCGGCGGATAAGCACTCCACTCGAACTCTTGAACCATCCGTGCGAGCATCAGATTAACGTGACAAGTGGCCATCGCAAGTCCCGGGCATATCCTCCGCCCCACGCCGAACGGCAGCATTTTCACGCCAGTGACACCAGTGATATCGGCATCTTCGTTGCCTGAAATGTACCGATCCGGGTCGAATTTTTCTGGGTTTTTCCACAGCTTCGGGTCCTCTCCGACGGCGGGCAAGTAGATCTCCACATTTGCATCTGTGGGTATGTCATAGCCTGCAAGGGAAATTACGATATTAATTCATGCTAGCATATCCTAATTACATCAATATAGCGCTCCATCCATACATCGTACTAGTCTTAGGAAAATTACCGCATATAAGTTATATTTCCTTCTATTAAACAACGAACTCGTTCACCAAAAATGTGTAGATTGAGTAATTAAGACGTATGCTCTAATGTTCCTAATTTTAAGTGGGACTAGTTCTTATCTTTCATATACGCCTCCCTTTCTTAAGCCTAATTGTAACCACGATCTACGTATTATGAGAAAGTAATTAGTACATTGAATTAGCCCACTTTATATTAGAGGAATTTATCATGTCATAATTATTTACCGTGTCTTATTTCTACAGTGAGATCACATCCTAATCAGAATTCGTGTCGCTCATTCGCTATGACACGATAAGCTAAGTCATTTTAAACAACGAGCAAATTAGGTAAATCTCGAACTTACAAAATTTCTCTTTAAACTACACGTTGATCGAAGACAATGAAATCAGTTAAAATCATCACGGATCCCACATTATATCACAGACCCTAAATTTTGTTCGCATCATACCAAATCAGTCGCCCGGGCTCGTGAAGAAGCCTGCGCAGCATTCATCAATGTAGATAGCAACCTCACTTACGTACCTGCTAGCTTGGTCGGCTCAGTCACTGCGTGAGTTAAAGAGAAGTAGGTGGGCGGGTGCTTTCGCAGCAGCTCTTTTACGACAGCATTCAAATACACCATCTTATCCACGTCTTTCTCGTCCACCTTCCGATCGCCGACCGTCGATCTGATCTCCTCGTAGAGCTTGCTTTGCACGTGGGGGTTGGCGATCAGCTGCGCGATCCCCCACTCGATCGCCGTCGCCGTCGTGTCGGTCCCCCCGTTCAGGAACTCGGAGCACAGCGTCACGAGCTCGGCGTTCGTGGGCCCCGACTTGCGCCCTTCGACCTTGAGGTCGAAGAGCGTGTCGAGGTATGAGAAGGACGTCGCCGACTTGTCCGACCCCGGGTTCTCGAGCGCCTTCCTGCGTTTCTCGATGAACGGGATCACGAAGTCGAGCTGCGCTTGCCGCACTTCCTGCGCCCGCCTCCGCTCCTTGGAGAAGAACACGCTCAGCGCCGGGAGGTAGTCGTCGATCCGAGGGTCAAGGGTGATGAGCACCGTCTTCATCATGTCGTCCATCCGTTCGATGGTTTCCTCGTCCATCTCGAGGCCGAAGCACATGGCCAGGAGGATGCAGAACGTGGCGAACCGCGAACTCTTGAGCACCCAGACGACGCCCCCGTTGGCCTTGGCCTCGGCCCGGATCCGGTCAATAAGCTTGTCCATCGCATCGTCCCGAATACTTTTAAACTCCTTGAGCCGGCTCGAGCTGAGCATGTTCTGCACCATGTTCCGCCGCAGCGAACGCCACACGGGACCGTAGAGGGCGGCGTTGACCGTGAACTTGTAGCAGCTGAAGACGGCCCGGGTGGGGTTCTCCCTGGGGCGGGTCATGAACAGCGCCCCACGCTCGATGAGGGCCTCGTGGATGAGCTTCGCATCGGCCAGGATGATCATGGTCCGAGTCCCCATCCTCAGCGTGAAGATCGGGCCATACTTGGGCCTGAGATCCTCCACGTACATGAAGAACGGCTTCCCCGAGCGGGCAACCTGGAAGAGGTTGCCGACGATGGGCCAGCCGGGAGGTCCCGGGGGAAGGTTGAGGCCCTTCCCTCCCGCCTTACGCGAGAAGAAGAAGATGACCCCAGAAACCAACACTGCCAGGAGAGTGAAAATGAGGTGATAGTACGAGGATAGATCCATTGTCGTCGATGGGGGGCTTGTGAGGGACGGAGAGTTCTGGGAAACGGAGGAGGATATAAAGGGAGGGAGAGCATGAAATTGCAGGTGAGGGTTCAATAAAAGCTCACGAGGCTCGAGCTACCCACCTTGAGAAAAAAAGCGTCATGTTCCCGGACGGGTACAAAAGCGAGCCAGATCATCGAGAGGCTCTGTGGAGTTCGAAGCGTCGGCGAGCGAGGCGATTAAATGGTGGTGGCTACAGCTAAGGCGCCTTTAATGGGTTGCAATGAAATGCCAAATCGAGTAGGTGAAGACAGGAGAGGGGAAGATGGAATGAGAGGGGGATTGAGAGCGAAATCTGTGGGACTGAGAGTGAGTTGAAAGAATGGCCCGAGGATCATCATCATCATCAATGAGACTTCCGGGGTTAGGTTATAGTTACAAGTTTACTGCATATAAATGAACACCCACGAGTTGATATTGCGGCTTTCACGCCTTCTCAGCAAAAAGTGCCGCGCCTGCATTCACCTCCTTCCCTTCCCCATGAATGAATACTTTCAAGAGGCCACCTTTGCTCAAGAAAGTGGTCCTATTTATCTTCAATTTAAAGATGAATCGAGGGAAATTTCGATGCCAAAAAGACCGCAAATTTTGTTCCATTCAAGACTTAAATATAGCATGTATTTTCTTCTTTTTGGCAATGAGGTTGTTCCATCAAAATAGGCATATGAATATAATCGTTCGGCTCGTTTTTAGTACATGTCAGTGTTTTCTATTGTGTGTATATATATAAGCAATGTTTAATCGTGCCTCTTAATAAATATTTAACATTGTTTTCATTGAAACAACGTGGTCATGTGAAACAATTAGATTTAACTTTTTTTTTCTTATTTTATGGTCCGTTGTTTTCACTCCGTATACCGAGTTCAAATCAATTTTTTATCTTAGATTAAGATTAGATTACAATTTTAAAAAAAATTAATATTGATATTTAAATATCAAAAAAGTGGCTTGAGTATACAACAATTTATGTCTAAATATTTTTGTAAACGATTCCCTAAAAATGACAGTTTATATCACTTGAAATATCTAGTAAATGAAAAATATTTTTGTTACAAACAAAAGTAATTTATGTATAAATATTTTTTTAAATGATAAAAATATTTTTCGTTCATTCATTTTTGTAAGTGGCACAAGCAATTTTTTTTAAGAAATATATTCAAATTATTCTTTTTTAGTAAAACAAACGAAGCTGAATAGTCAATTTATTGGCCAATTTGCCACCCATGGAAGGAGGTATATAAAGTGTAAAGTTTTTCACTCCTAAATTTAGAAGAGTCCTACATTAGTAAGTGTGGTTGTTTTAACGATTAATACCACGAAAACCTAGACCGATACACTTTGCGATAAATTTATCCAAAATTAATTTTTTTACGAGAAATTACAAACTAGTAAATTTGTGACAAATTGACCATTCTTTAGTTTTCGTTAAATTAAATTAATACCATAAAAACCACATACTAAGACACCTATGACAAATAGAGAATAAATCCTAAATCAGTACACCAATGAAATTTAACGGCAAGTAACATGGATAAACTTATTATAAGTCTTATTTTCATTTACGTACTAAAGAAAGTATGTTGCGTTGCTCAATATGGTGATTACCGGCGATTCTTGTTGACAATGAACTTTTGGTATGATGTTGCCTTAGTAAGTGGACAAGACGATTGCTGCGGTACCTTTGAGTTCTATGCAAATCCAGAAGAAATAGTGGCGTATGTGATGAAATGAGATACGGACCATGTTTGATAACTCGACCTGTGAAAACTGATGGATTATTATTGTTAGAGATATTTATCTTCCTGATTAATTATAATTGATTTCATATTAATTATAATAGATCTCATTTTGATATTGTAATAATTTATTAGGATATGTACAGTACAAGTCCTAAAACTTGTCAACAAAGTGCAATTGAGTCCTAAAACTTACAAAAAGTGCAATCAAGTCCTAAAACTTGTCAACTTGGTTCAATTCAGTCCTTCCGTTAACACCGTTAGTTTATATTAACGGAAATTGCTGATTTGGCTTATTTGAATATTTTCTCTCTCCTACATGGCAATTAGGGCAAGAAAAATTGTGCACATAAGCGAAACGACGTCGTTTTGTGGGTATTGCCATTCTCAAAACGACGACGTCTCCCCTCCGTTTTTTTTTCACGACGTCTCCTCCTCCGTTTCTCCATTTCTTTACGACATCTCTTCGATTCTCCCTCTCTCGAATCAACGAACCCTAAGCCCTAAATCTCGCAGATCTCTTCCCTCTTCCCCTCTCGAATCAACGCAACCCTAAGCCCGAAATCTCAACGCAAATCTCTTCCCTTCTTCTCGTCTCGAATCAACGCAACCCTAAGCCCTAAATCTCGACGCAGATCACCGGTGCCTCGCGAGTTGCAGTTCTTCATCAAACGCTGGTGCGAGTACGCACGACACTCGTCCCACGAGAGCCTTGGCGGTGGATCGAGCGGCGCCGACGGTGGAGGCGAGGTGAATTTGTTTGCACCTCTCGCTTACTCTGTGCTTGACAGGCTGAAGTCTCTAGACCGGTTGACTCAGAGGACCCTGATTTCAAATTGAGCAAATATGATTATTTTGGCCACGGTGAGATACCGAGTTTCTTCTCTCATGTGTATTGGGGATTGTGATTACCGGAGCCGAGTCGCGAGGAGATCGTCCCGGAGAAGAGGGTCGAGGATCGCGATTCCTTGGACGAGGCTAAGCGGAGCTCTCCTGATTACCGAGTGACAGGTCATTTCTGGATGAATCGTGCGTGCGTGTGTGTGTGGAGAATGATTGATTGCACTTGCGCGATGCATGTCCTCCGTTTGCGTAAATTCTTTTGCTGCTTCTTGCTGGTGTATCCGAGCTAGTTGTAGGACTTTGTGTTGTTATGATACCTCTACAATGGAACAAGAGCTCGCTGATTTTGTTGTTAGATTAAATCGATACGTTAATCTCATCGAAGTGTTGTGGTGTTCTTCAATTCTAATCTGCATCACTGTATTTGTGATTTGTCCATTAATGTAACTGATAATATAGTGTTTGATCATTTCTTTCAAGCAAGCCCTCTCTTGTTTCTTTCAAAAGGGTTCCTTTCCTCGAGCATTCGAGCATGCCTCGTACATATAGAAAAGCTCATACTAATCCTCTTTGGCAGCAAGCAATGGTAGATGAGTTGCAAGCATTAGAACACTCTTATACTTGGGATTTGGTTGATTTGCCTCCTAAAAAGTCGACTATAGGTTGTAAATGGGTGTACAAAATCAAAACTAAGGCAAATGGTATAGTGGAGGCTCTACCCAAGAGTATGGCATTGACTATGACAAAATGTTGCTCCAATTGCACATCTTACTTTTGTCCACAGCCTCCTTGCTGTCACTACTACTAAGCGATGGCCTCTATTCCAAATGGATGTCAAAAATGCATTCCTTAATGGAAATCTCACTAAAGAAGTGTATATGGAGCCATCTCCTGGATATACCCATATTCTTAGTAAAGTGTGTCGTCTACGCAGAGCATTATATGGACTAAAACAGGCTCTTCGTGCATGGTATTCCAAGTTTAGTTCTACTATGGAACACTTTGGATTTGTGTACGGTCCCTATGATAATGCTATATTTGTTCGACAAACATCTTGTGGGAGCATTCTGCTATTGTTATATGTGGATGACATAGTTATTACTGGCAATGATCATGAAGGCATTACAAAACTATAACTGTATTTGAGTCAACAGTTTGAAATGAAAGATCTCAAACGACTCAGTTATTTTATAAGATTGGAGGTTGCTTCATATTCCTCTAGCTATTATCTTCTCAAGCGAAATATGCCACTGATCTTCTTTCTCAAGTTGGACTTACTAATAGCAAGACCGCTACCACTCCCATTGAGAATAATGCCAAATTTGATGAAAAAGATGGGACTCCTCTTCTAAATCCTACACCGGTATATCTCACCGTTACCCGCCCTGACATTGGTTATGTTGTTTACACGGTGAGTCAATTCATGATTGCGTCACGAACGACTCACTTTGTTGCTAACTCATCCTTATAGTTAATAGCTTATTCTAATGCTGATTGGGTTGGTGATCCTCTTGATTGTCGCTCTACTATAGGCTATTGCTTGTTCTTAGGGAATTCCCTTATTTCTTGGCGAAATAAGAAACAAACTACTGTCGCTCAATCGAGTACGGAAGCGGAATATCATGCCCTTGCCGATACAACTTTGGAATTATTATGGTTGTGGTGGTTATTAGAAGACATGGGAGTTTGTCATAATGGTGGAATATGGTCATTCATTGTGATAACCGAAGTACCATCTAATAGCTCATAATGATGTTTTCCATGTGTGCCAAATATATTGAAATAGACTGTCATTTCATATGCTCTCATGTACTTCGTGGCAATGTTCACCTTGTTCCCACCTCCTCAATTGATTAGACAGCTGATGTTTCACAAAGGCACATCCACCTGGGCGTTTTAAAGATCTTTTCTCCACACTCTAATTGGCATGTTCTATGTCACCTTGAGTTTGAGGGGGGGATGTTAGAGATATTTATTTCCCTGATTGATTATAATTGATTTCATATTGATTTTAATTGATCTTATTTTGACATTGTAATATTTTATTACTTTAGACAATTGTCTAGAACAGCCTATAAATAAGCTCTTGTATCATCAATATTACATACACTGAAATATATAGAAATTCATTTTTCCACTTTATTCCATCAATCGTATCCACAACGAGAAAAATTGCACATCAAGTAGAAATCGGCACCCAAAAACACCTGCTAGAGATCCCATGGAAACTAATTGTGGACATCTGGAACCAAATGCAAAAATGACCAATGTCTGATTGTTTCTTTATGTACTTTTATTCTAAAAGCATATATGACTTCCTAGTAAATAGGCTTTTTTGGATACGATCACGAGAGAGAAGAAAACAAGAGTTTGGCAGAAAGGAACCCAGGACTCGAATTTGTTTCACACGCAAGAGGATAAACGCATCTTTACAACTTGGTGCAACCCTGGCTGGCATGTGCGAACTCAACGCCTTTATCTTATTGTGACCAAGCCAATAGATTGAACAGTAGAAATCTACTCAAGCAATGTGAGACTAGAAAAGTAAGGAAAGCATACTTTTAGAAATACTTTTTTTATAAATAAAAAAAATCCTCACACATTTCAAAAAGGTTTATCTGTTGGTTTCGCCTTGATGGGCAATGCATAAATCTCGTGTCTTTTGGACTATTAATAGATCTAAATAAATGAGACATAACTTATGGAACCAATGATGAAGCAGCTGACTTCTTTGAACCAATGATTCCTCTTGGTAGAGTTTTCACTAATCACATTAACCCCACAAATTCCATTGTTCATTGCGGAGTTGTGCTAGTAGGTTGTGTGCAATTTTTTGTTATTCAGAACTGCTCTAGAGATTTAGCCACGTACCCATAGCAATGGCGCTACTTCATACTCATATCGGTCATCCCAACAGGTCTGGTTATTTATGGGTATGTTTGTTTCGCGAAAAAAAAAAAATAAGCATTTTGAAAAATATTTCCCCAAAAATGATCGCTTGAATGACTTGAAATAATTAGTAAAAAATGTTTACATTATTGACCATAATTTATATTTAAATATTTTTATGAAAAATGAAAATATTTTTCATTCATTTATTTTTGTAAGCATTACAAGTAATTATTTTTAGGAAAATATTATCTAAATCATTCATTTTTCGGTTAAAATGCAACTGCGACCGGGGCTCATTTAGCTAGCAATTTGACTATTTCGAGCCTGGGCCAGCTCATATTGAAGTTCAAATTAGGTATTAACGGGCACAAATAACTTGAGAAGCATATGGATACCTATAGGTCATCTAGGTAACTATCTTTGTAAAAGAAGTCTCAAGATGACACGTGGTCACTTTATCGTTGAAATGACTTGGGTGTTTCTCTTTGGCTCGATACACTGAACAAGCTGTCATGATGGGATCCACCACGTTTATGTTGGATTAAACTGAACATCGATATGGTCTCAGAAAGAAACTCTAGCATGGCTGGCACGAGGGAGAATACTTAGACGAGGATGTGGGGAAAAGTATTTTTTTTTTTTTAAAAGTCTTAAACATATTTTATTTTTATAAATCAATCATAAATCTTTTAATTGAACCAATTTAGTTTTAAATATTTTCACATTGTTACCAATTCAATCCATTTAACTAATTTAGACTAAAAATCACTAACATAGATTTTAACTATCCTACGTAGCACGGACAGCATTAAAGTGAACATTTTTAAATAATATTTTGATTTTTTATATTTTTTATATTTTTTGTGTAAAATTTTATTTTTTTATCTTTTCTTTCATTTCGGCCACTGAGGGCACGAAGGCCCTTGCCCACAATCAGCAACCGACAAGGACTTGCTGGCCCTAGCCAACCAAAATGAAGGGGAAAATAACAAAAAAAGTAATTAAAATGTCAACTGATCATGTCACATTAGATGACAGATTTTCATGTCAGTGATTTTTAGCTTAAATTAATCAAATAAACTGAATTAGTATCAATGTGAAAAAGTTTAAGATTGAATCGAGCTTAATATAAGACTTTTTTTTAATACTTTTCCCCTTGAGTAAGGCGTTAATAATGCAATTTAAGAGGGCCATAAAAAGATAATTGTCGACATTGCGGAAATTTTAATTGAATCTTATGTCATGACATAACCCGACTTTTCCATGACCGGCGAGAGATGAATATACAAAATGCTTTTGGAGAGAACAGATAGGCCGATTGGCCCACAAACTACGGCAACGGACCTGAATCTGATGCTTGTCCTTCTTTTCATCCCTAGGCCCTATGGAATTAATGTGTTCTATATTAGGTGAAGTAGCAACCAAATTTGTTCTAGGTAATTAATGTGTGTCCTTCTTTTGCCTCTTTCACAAAAATAAGGGATATGCGCATTACAAGATCTAAAATTGTCACAAAAATGTAATTAAATCATAAATCTTTTTAAAAATACAATTGAGTAATAAAATTTGTCAAATTAGTGTGATCGAGTCATTCCATTAACACTGTCAATTTGTTTAACAAAAAATGCTAACGTGACATTTTTAAATTTATTTATTTATTCTACGTGGCATTTTTTATTACCTTTTTCTTTAAATATTATTTAAAGAATAGTAAAAAACTTTTTAAAAAGCTAAAATAATTCTTTAAAAAACTGAAAAAAAAAAAAAGGGCCCAATCATGGCTAGGCACTCAGTTGCTGCTACCACCGTCAAAGTGGGTCGCGCGAGGTAGTGAAGGCAAGACAACCCTTGTCGGTTTAAGCAAGGCTATTGCCGGCCTAGGTGAGGCCTGGACAAGGCTCGCCCCAATCTGGGCAACATTGGCCCTCAACTTTGGGCAATGAGCCTCCCCCACTAGCCCCAAGCAAGGGCCGACAATCCTCACTAGGCCCAAGCGAGGGCCAACGTTGCCCAAATCTAGGCAAGCCTCGCTTGGGCCTTAACCCAAGCCTCGCCGACCCTTGCCTAGTCGGTGAGGGCTGCCTGCCCTCCACCACCTAGGGCCCATGAGGTTGCTAGCCCCCTTCGATAGTGGCAGTGATAGCAGCAATGGTGCCCAACCACAATCCCTACTCCTTTTCTTTTCTTCTAGTTTTGTTTACTTCAAATTATTTTAGCTTTTTTCAAAAGTTTTTTATTATTATTTAAATAAGATTTAAAGCAAAAAGTAATTAAAATGTCACATAGGAAAAATGAATTATGTTAGAAATCTTATATTAGCATTTTATGCTAGACAAGTTAACGGTATTAATGAAAGAACTTGATTAAACCAATTTGACAAGTTTTAAGACTCAATTGTACATTTTGAAAGTTTTATAATTTAATTGTACTTTCACGACAAATTTTATGATTTGTAACGCACATATCCCCAAAATGAAGATGCCTTTTTATCATAGAAAATGAAGGATCGTTCTTCCATGTTCAGGAAACCACATTCATCCCACCCATAAAATTGTTCCAATCCTTCTCTAGCACACAACAGACCACTACCCACAGGCTTCAAGATCTACATCTTCTGATTATTTTTCTACGAAATATTTTTTAGTTATGGAAAATAAGGGAGACAATCCTCGTGCATATCGAACTGAGACGCCGATTATTGTCTTACTCCTTTTACTTGTATTATTGAACTTACGAAAGAAATTTGTTTTTTCCTTCCCTCTGTTTCTGCCACAAAAAGAGGTTTATAGAAATATCTCCCATTTCTTTATTTGGTGACAATATGGACCCAAAAAAAATAAAAAAATCTTGCCACATGACTCCACTCACTAAGATTATGAGATGGGACTTCGTTTGGTTTGGCGTATAAGCCATCATCATTTGAATATTCTATCAAAATAAACAATAATGTTCAAATGAAAAATGTTGAAGAGTGACCCTTAACCACTTTATATATGGTCATTGAATATACTTTAGGAATATGGACATTTCTATTTGAAATATTCTGCTTTCTTGATTCCAAACATATCGGTATGCCTTTTTCATTATGTTTGGTAATTTTAACTAGTGCCCTGAGATAATTGTTAGCACACCCTATTTTAAATAGGAGAAGCGTAACAAAATGGGGATGACTTAAAATGTTGTTAATTGCCCTTTAATTTGACGTGTTTAGCATTTAACAAAATTTTAGTTTCAAACTTTAGAAGTTAAAATAAAAGTCGATGAATTAATTGCAAGCTCCCATCAAGCGCGATTAGCCCGGTGGTTGTCACCCTTACCTATCTTTGATAAGAGCAATAATTCAAAAATAAGGAGGAGACCAGTTTCGTGAAGAGGTATGTCTGCCCCTTGAAAGAGAGTCGTGGTGCGCAAGCATGTCGGTAAAGCTACGGTAACGATCTCCCTAATTTAAATTTGGTGTCACATGAAATACGAAATAATTATGATTCAAATTGAAATTTCGTGTAAGCCACCTATAATAAAGTGTCACGGGTTGATCGCACCGACAATAGAGAAAAAGAGAAAAATGAAGTTTTAAAGCTTATGAACAGATAGCAATTGAGATCTAAATCTTTTGTATAACGTGCTTTATAGAGCACAATAGAAAAAAATTATGAATAGTATCTAAAGTTGTCTAAGTTACACTGAAAATTTACCTACATAACAACCTTAAATTGTACTTTTCTATATGAGTTTAGGACTTAATTGCACTTCTAATAAACAAATAAACATTTTTTGAAAAACCTATCACACAGTTTAAAATGTTAAGGACTGGGATTGTACTTTTATTAAAGATTTAGAATTTGATTGCACTAGCATACATGGACACGACAATTAGAATGGAACTTGCTAATATGATTATACTAGAGCTGGCAAGGCTGGATATGACATGTTTGCAAGATACAAGATAAACTACGAATTAAAATTCGTATATATACATCATGATACGCTTAACTCTATATGTTGACACGAATTAATACTGTTTTCATCATAATTAAATTATTTGGCACTTAAAATCGAAATTAACATGCTTTAAGACGTCACGAATTGAAAGCACGATTACAAAACGCCATCACCAATTGCAAATCTTCGATTTTGTGCCCCTGCTTCCAAATAATAGAATCCCAAAAACGAGGAAACAACAACAATTGCTACTGGGGCTCTTCAGTTGGTGGGCCTTGGGCCTCTCGAATAGTGGACCTTGGGCTTACAATTTTAAATCTGTCCAAGTAAAAGTGAAACATAATCAAAAGAATCCATGAAAATTCATGCTTAATCGATATACAGTTCAAAAGGAACAACTCGCTAGAGCTTCGAGAACATTTCAAGTTGTGATTGTTCTATCTTTGCATCTACGAAGTGAATGAGCTTTGGAATGTGAATAGTTTCCACGATACAAAATAACTTTGGGGAAACATTGTCTAAGTGTGCTTGTTCAAGAGAAGCATCATTCATTCTCATCATAAGATATTTTTCTCATGTAAACTTTTCAACAAACTTAATGAATATATATTTGTATACCCAACATGTTAATTTGTTGATTCTATTAGAACCAGTTTCCATGTCGTGACTATATTTCATTTCTTGTGTGTTATCTTACTGAGTTAATAACAAAAATAAATAAATTTAACTAGATGGAGAAATTGCCTAATTTGAATTTATTGTACTTTTAATTACATGCTTGGATGACATGTCGTGTCCAAAAATGATTTCGCAGGTAACCTTCAAATTAGGAAAATTTCCTAATATCATAACGTGCAATGGTCGACAGCCGATTTCACACGCGAGATACAATCTCACGAAAAATCAGCTAATCCTATCCACGTGCTGTCAAATACGATCGTCGAATTGTTTCTAGATTTAAATGAATATGAATAATACTTGGTGGGTGGATGCTATCCTCCGTCTGATTTTGGTTTGATTTTGTTTTAACCTTATCCTAAAAAATCACAAAAAAGATATAGGTAGGATTAGGATAGATAATGAATAAGATTAGAGTAGATTTCAATAAATAACATTGCATATTAAGATAAGATTGCATGTTTAATTTGGTTATAGATAAACTTTTTAGAATTAATTAGAATAAATTTTATTGCTTTTTCTAGATAGATTGCATTCTAGGTTTGGTTTATCTAGTTGACATAACAGTCCGATTTAAATTAGGATTTAGCCTAGTTTAATTCCTAAAATGAGTTAGTAATATCTTAACCTAGATAATTAAATTTCAATATTTTCTATTCCAATTTTTAATCGAAATTACCAATAATATAATCTTAAAATAAATTAGATTCTTTTCAAGGATAGATTGCATGTTTAAATTGGGAAATTTAATTCATTTCGAATTTCATGAAAAATACAAAACAATGTAATGTGCATGTTATATAGAATTCATATCATAAAATGAACTTCATTTAGTAATTACATGCTAGGGGTATTTGATTAAATTGCACATCATGTAGAGTAATTTTATTAGAGTAGTCACATGTCAATTTTGCCCGTTATTAGAAATTGCATGTTTAGGTCATTTAATTATATTTCATGTCATATTAGAAAGTGCGTGTCTAGATTCATTTACTTAGAAAAATTTTATTCTATGCTAGAATAGTATATTAAATTGTCATTAGAATTAGTATATTCAAGTAGTTTTGTTGGGTGTCATGTTAGATTGATAGCGTGCATTACATATAGCTTAATTTTCATTAAAACCTTAAAATTATCTAAGTGGAATTGTGTGTTAATTGAAATAATGTTTGGGTTGAGAACGTAATTTTAAATTAACCTTGCAGATGCTTACTCTGTTTGGTAAGTAAATTCCTTCCTCTCACAATTTATTCATAATTTTGATTTTTGGATATCTTATTGATGATTGCGCACTCGTATGATCATCTCACGTGTTAGTGAATAGGTTTAAAATCAATTCAAGCCGCTTGCCAAACATTTTTGAAATAAAAGAGAAAATGTATCAAAAGGGCATTAGAGTAATCAAGTGTAATCAAATCCCGATACTTTAATTAGGTTTCTAATAGACCTGCAAAAATATATTAGCGGTGACCCTAAAATGAAGTTGATTTGCATGTTTAAACTTAAACCTAAGATCATGACAGCATGGAGACCACTAATCTTTTTTTCTTTTTTATGTGTCAATTAGAAAACAAATAAAACATCGGAAGCTATGCTTTAGTCCTACGAACCATAGATTATGAATCCGAGGACTTGATTACGCTAAATTACTCTAACGTGTTTTTGGTACCTTTTCTTTTTTATTTCAAAAATAATTTGGGAGGCAACTTGAATTGTTGATCATGTGGGTCCACAATTATTAATGAAACACCCAATAATCAAAGTATTAAATAAATTGCACAGATAGAAGGAATTTACTTACTCGGAAACAATGCAAGCATCTGCAAGGTCAATAAAAAAATCGCATTCTCAATGTAATTATGATTGAAAAATAAATACACACTTCCATAAGGTTTTCTCTTATTTAATAAAAACTAAGCCCTGTGCTATGCAGACTAATAATTTAATATGACATGCGACGTATGACTTATTTGAATGTCCTAATTCTAACGACAACTAATATACCTACTTATACAAGCATGAGATTTCTAAGGCGACATGCAATTTAGTTAAATGACCTAACGGGCAATTTCTAATGATCGACAAAAATTTTATGCAACCATCCTAGTATGACATGCAATTCTAATTAAATTACTATTTATGATGTGCAATTTAATTAAATGAAGCTAGGATGCATTTTATGAACCTACTATATGTCATGCACATGTTATTTTTGTATTTTTATTTAAAATTCGAAAGTAATTCAATACCATAATTTAAGCATGCATTCGATCCTTGAAAAGAATCTAATTTATTCTAAGATGATGTTTTTGATTTTTTTTTTATTAAAGTTCAGAATTAGAAATTAGTGAAATTAGTTATCTCGATTAACATTTTATCTAGTTCACTTTAGGGATTAAGTTAGGCCAAACCATATATTAAATTGAAATGTTATCTTGACTAAATAAAACAATCTATCTAGAAAAAGCTATCTAAACTTATTCTAATTGAAATAATATGCATCCTGTGAAAATATTCTAATTCAAGGGGTTGAAAAGATTTTTTTGATGTGACAATGTCGACCCAACATCTAATTGAAATCACAACAAATTCGAGTTGTGCAATAAACGTCACTAAATTAAATCAAATAAGAGTTTTACCTAATTTCGGATATTGCTAATCGGACCGCGGATTGGGGTCAACTTCAACCCAGCCAAAGGGGCTCACGGCCGGCGGCGCTCACTGTGGGGCCTCCGGAAGGGGTGGCAGTTGCACCGACTGCTCTCAGTGAGGGATGAGCTCGGTGGCTTGGCTGCTGGTTGTTTGATCAATGTTCCTGGACTTTCACTATTAAAAAAAAAAAAAAAAAAAAAAAGTGTTGGTCAAAGAATCAAGTATGAAGGAACTGGACGTGTCTAGACTCGTGGGTAACCAATACTGAATTGAACAGAGATCCCGGCAAAACGTCGCTGGGCTGTTGTGGGGTGGTCGCGACAATGGATCAATCGAGGATCGTCGATGGACGGGGGTTCTTGGTAAGGAGTGTCGAGCCTCGAGCGCCACTGAGTTGCGTTGAGATGCACGGCAGTGGACCGAGCAGTGGTTGGACGGCAACGCAGGAACGTCGTTATTGTTTGAACTGGTGCCGTCGGGTTTTGCTTGGTAGACGCCAAGGCCGTTGGACACTCGCTGGTTTGCTAGACGTCTCGCCTGGGCTGCTGAAAATCCTTGGTTTGGTTCCAAGGGCTGCTGGAAGACCCCGGGGTCGCAGGTCGTGGCTGGCAGCTCGTGTATCACGGACAAGGGCTGGTGACCCCCGGGCGATTGTGGGAGTCGGTGAAACATTGCGCAAGTGGCCGTGAGGCCCGGCTGTCGGGAGATGGCCTGGAGATGGTTCACCTTCACAATATTCCTCTCTTCTCTCTGTCCTCCTTTCCTTTCTCTCACTTTTTTCTCCATGGGAAGGGGGAGATGGGGTGGTAGAAGTTAGGGTGAGAACAATTTAATTTCAAGTATGAATTCCGATTCTCATACCTTATAAAAAAAACATGATAAAAGTAAGAGATGAGAGTTAAAGCATTAATAGAATAAGATCAAGAAAAAAAAAAAACCTTTTTTTTCATTTATCATCTTATCCATTTTCTTTAATCAATATTACTTGCTTCCACTTTAAAGTTAAACTGCATTACAATATTACCCCATGTGGGGGCTAATGAGAAGGTAGAAAGTGGGACAAAATCCACTTTTGACATGAATATATAAGGATGTCAAATGATTAGCTGAAAGAAACTCAGAGCAACTTATTCAAATGAAAATAGGAATGTGCAAAAAAATCAAATTGAGCCGGAATCGTCAAAATCGAACCTGCTAGCCAATTCCAAACGATTCCCAATCCCATACATAGAATTGTCCACCAGACTACCTTGACCAAACTAATATATACATATGTATTTCAATTTTATATGTTTTCAAAACCCTAACTCCTAATTTCAGCTATCTCTCACTGAGAGACTCTCACGCTTCTCGCTTCTCGCTCCTCGGTCCTCAATCCTCTCCTCACGCACGCTCTCTCTCTCAAAAAGCCTTAATTTCTCTCCTCTCTCGCGTCTCTCTCGCATCTCCCTCTCTCTGTTACATCCGCTTCTTCTCTTCTATTTGCTATTTGACGTCTCTCTTCTTGCTCTGTTTTAAGGCCCCGCAAGGATGACGTCGTCGACCCGATCAAAGAAGGGAGCGCTGGCTCTGGCTTGATGTTGAGCTTGGATCCGACCAATTCCAAGTCGTGTTCGTCGTTGAAAAGCAACGACGTCTCACTCCTGGACTTTCAGGTGCGCCAACAACGGATCATCATCGACGCCGCTCGTTTCCATGAGTTCAAGCTCCAGGTGACTCTCGAGTCGTTGCTTCTTACTCATTTATTTGTTAAATAACCTTGCTTAAATTAGAATAGCGCACAGCAAGCAGTTCCTAGTTTTAGGTTCCAGAGTGGGAAATGTTCACCTTGAAACCAATTTCTCCAAGTTGAAAATGCAATGTTTGTATTATACGGTTCTTATCCCTAAAATGCCCTTTTATTGTAGTGAAAGTTGGCATCTAGTCTTTCTGGTGCATTCATTTCTTCTTTTTTTCATATTGATGGAAGTTGGTAAATAAAATAGAGTGTGATTTAGTAAAGAAAAACCCAGCTTAAAAGTACAATCCCAATTCTATCATGACGTTTTTTTGTCTCAAAAAATCTCCAACTTTATATGCCCACATGTCCAAAAATCGCAACTAATTTTTTTTTAAAATTATCATTATCAAAGCCAGTTAGGAGTCCATTATTAAAACATATATCTTCATTAACAGCCTCACATTCATATTGTATAACTAATAGCGGATTCTATACGAGTGGGTACATTTGAGACGAGCGCAAGTTGATTTGGATTGAACTTAAAATTTGGATTTTATAGGGAATTAGCCCAATAAAATAGAGAAAGTTCATCCCTCTTGGACCTGACCCGTGCTTATTTGGGCTGGACCCACGCTTGAGTCCATAAAATCAATCAAATCACTAGGGATTTTGAATGTGCACCATTTTCTTTGGCGAAGTAGCATGATTTGAAAGACAATTTTGGGCCTCATTCTACTCCATGGACTTGGGCCATGATATGATAGCGTTGTCTTTTCTTTTCTTTTCTTTTTTGGTAAATTGTCCCATCTATCCACTGGCAGAGGTATTAAAATTGACACCTACTGACTCCCTTTCTTTCCCTCCTTTACGTGTTGGGATTTATTGGTCATAAATCAGGGGGAAAAGAATAGTAACATTTGAGCATGGTTCAACTTCTAACCCAAGAAGGATCGGATTCTTTGCATTAGACCTTCCATGACCTCTTCCTGAAAATGCACTCAACCAAACTCAGTTGAGGATCTTGCCACATTTGAAGATTCTTTCCAGGTTAAAATTGTCCAAACATCCCGTAAACCTTGACCTTTATTTATATAGGTAGACCAACCTGCCGCAGACACTTTTAATATGATGAAAATAGCTCACATACGTTTTCAAGTGGATTTATTACCGGAAATACTAGGATACTGCAAATTCGAGGGTCGGAGAAGTCTGCCTCATAAGGTCTATCGTTTGGAGGTCATGTCTAGTTTCGGAGGTTGCCTGCTGCTGGACGATCATACTACACATCTAACTTGTTATCGCAAAGCTAGAGGGAAGTTTTGCCTAACCGAATTGTAATGAGGCATTTCGGAATTGGTGTTTCATAGCCCCTGTAATTTAGGTGTAGAATTGCTCAGCTGCCATGGTGGCTTGGATATGTCACATCGAATTTTTTCTGATATTAAGCCTTCCAAAAACGTATCCAAAATGGGTTCTTTATGTAACCACGAAATTGCACTCAGTTATTTTCACCAAATTGAAAGTATGCAAGTAGTCATTGGATCAAAAATAATCACACTACCAACAATGTTACGTTAATTTTCCCTTTCGAGATTCTCCATCCTATCTCTTCTAACGATTTTTTTTTTCTCACAATCATATTCTCTTTGAAATGCTGTTTGAAACCGTGTACGGTCTTTCCTTTCTGGTGATCTTCCCCCATGCTATGACCTTACACGTGATAACATATGTGGTTGAGCATCTAAATATATTTTCACGTGTTGAGATTATCCATAGATATCAGTCCCTGTCGCCTAGACTCGACTTGAAAGTAATTATTTGGACGTGGATGTCCAACCTTGTCTGGCAAAGTTAATTTTCCTTTAGTCAAATGATTAGGTTAATTTCAGCTACAAATAGCTAGTCTAGTAGAAAACATATTTAACGCTATTGCTCTTTTTGCCTATATGCATAAATATTCCACTTCATAGATAGGTTAGGGGGAAATTGTTCAATTAATCATAAAACTATAGCACGGATGCCAATTCATTCTTAAACTTTTTAATTTTACTATTATAGTCCTAAATTTTTGCTCAAAATTTGAATGTAGTCATTTTAGCTAATTTTTGTAAGAAATTGCTAATGTGGCAATATGCCACATAAAAGGGTTGGCGATAACTAAATCACCATATCGGCAATTTCCAACAAAATCGATTGGAATGATAACATTGGAATTTCACGTGAAGGTTCCAAACAAAATTGAAAAAATCAAAAGTTGATGACTAATTGGGTGAATTTTCCAATAAATTGTTTTAGCAAAAAATGTAGTTATGTCAAATAATCAAAAAAAGAAAAAAAAAAAGCATCAAAAACCCTAAACTATGCCTACTACGACACGTTTAACCTAAACTTTTTTGTGACACGAAAAATTTCAAATTTATACTTGTGTGGCGCATCTAGCTTAAACATTTTTTGTTAAACAAAAAACTAAAACTATAACCGTGACACATTTACTTCATATTATTTTTTTATGACACCAAAAACCCCAAGCTCGTACTCATGTAACATGTCTAAGGTTTCTCTTATTTAAATGTATTGCACAAATACAATGTAAAGGTTTTTTGTGTCACAAAAAAATTCTAAGATACATGTGTCGGTATAAGTTTGCGGTAAATATGTTATGTAGATACAAGTCTGGGATTTTTTGTATCACAAAAAAATTTGAGAAAATGCGTCACAAAAGGAATAGTTTAAAATTTTTATTAGCTTTTTTCTAATCAAAATTATAATGGTGATTAAGACTCATCAGTCATTTGCCCAATGAATAGTAAAGATCGTGACATGAAACAACCTTAATGACTTCTCCCACGAAAAAGAAACCCTAGTTAATTCAAGTAGGTCCTATGGTTAAATGTCAAGTCATTGGTCAGGCCAACACAAGTCATTTAATGAGAAGACTTGCCTAGACCCGTTTCAGGAGACCGACACGTTTCTAGATCAACTCAATCCCATATTCACGAATGACATACGAGGATTGTTCTGAGACAAAAAGTTTTAGCTTTGACTGGCTAATTTTTCACAACATATTCCATTGAGATTCTTCATGCGTAAAAGATCATTGTACGCTGGCAAGTTCAGGGAAACACACCAGGTGATGTGCGTTTGCATCTGATTCACGCCTCTCAGATATGTTGACATTTTCCAGGCAAATGTCGTACTGCCAAAAAACATGAGAAAGAACTTCCAATTCAAAGAGTATTTCTCATTCTGTACTGTTCAACATATGCATGGGTAGCTTAGCACGTATGAACTGAAATCTTGCAACCAAAAGATGCAGATTGAATTCTGGGTGGGTGTTTTCAACCATCAAACATGAAGCCTCAGGCAAATGGAGTCACGAAAACCTCAAAAAAATGTCCATACAATGCCATATTTTTATTTAGATCAGAAAATGTTTATACCAGCCAAGGTTTTTATGTCTTATTGAGAAGGATTGAAGTAGAAATATTAAGACTAAACTCAATTATGATGTTCCATATGAGCTTTCACATTATAATAACTTCTGAATAAGAGTTTCACGATATAAGATTTTTCTTCTCGTCAGCTGATAAGCTTAATTAATCAGAACTAAGAAAGGACTGCACATTATGGATTTTGTGTCCACACACCACCTCGCATAAGACCAAATTGGAGATTCTCATACAACCATGCGTCATCACTGATCTAGACTATATACATTAATTGTAAGTTTGTAATAAACATTTCTTCAATGAACAATATAGTTTTGCAGCCATTATTAACTGCCGCTTTGGAGACTGTTTATCCAGTGAAAGGCAAGTATCTTGCATACTCCTCAAGTTACCAATAAAAGCATTTTCATGTCTTTATAGAAGAAATTAAATAAACGAACCAGAGTTTAATGAATATCAGAGAAATCATCCTAGAATAAATTCCTACCTAGTTAGTAGGTGCAAATAACCAAGCCAATCACAAAAAAAAACTACCATCAGTTCCACATTCTCAGCAATCAAGTCAAACCAAAAGTACACCTGAAAAAGCTGAAATTGCTAATTGGCTAGACTTACAAGTTATTGCCCCTCCTGAGCTTCACTGACTCCACGACTCTCCAAAGAAATTAAAAAAGGGACTGAAATTTACCAAACTTACAAGTCATTGCTGTCCTAAAAGTTCCCATACACAAGACCCTCCAACCAACTGGTCTTGCACCTTCACCAGGATGTGAAGCCTGTGATTTTTGTTTTGGATCTTCCTCCAACTCTGATCAGGCTAACTTATTTTCTAGGAAATTCCATAAAAATTTCTAGGAATTGTGGAGTTGGTGAAAGAATAGATTCTGGCTCCTGGAAAAGTCCTCTCTTTGCTTCTTGTTCCATTCAGTAATCTTCCTAAAAGAATTCCTCACATTTTCCCACTTCTCTTGGCACTCACCGGCGCTCCGATTATACCCCAAACATGCCATTTTTGCCGATATTAACTCCCAAAATCCTTCCCTTAATAAACCGCATTCTTGGAAACCCGGTTCCAAGCTCGTTATCAGTTGAATCAAAGTTAATATCTCCGGCTCCGAGAATGAGCTTGTGTTTCGCTCTTCTTCTTTTGCAATATTCCGGTCCTTTGGTGGCGACAGGATTGCCAGTTCTTGCCCTGTGAACTTCCTCAGAGCTTCCATAAGTGCCGTGTCGCGAGCCTCGATCCAGACTCTTTGCTTGGCCCAGAGCTCACGCTCGCAGTCGAAACGTGCCGTCTCTTCCCTCTTCCATTCCATCTCTCTGCAAACCCTCTCTTGCTCTTTTAGCTCAATAGTCTTCAACATGTTCTCCATCCAAGCCTCTTGCTTCTCTATGATGTCCCTCATCTGTGAATCCACAAAGTGCTTCACCTTCTCCTTCCACCCCTTTTTACTCCTTTTTGAGCTATCGCTCTCGCTTACCAATCTCTTTTTCTTCTCTGAGGAATGACTGCTATTCATCATGAAAGCAATCGCGGAGAGATCTTCCTCGTTGTTTTCTGAGGAAGAGGCCGTTTCGAGCTCATGCGATGATGAGTTTGAGAAACTGAGGCTCATTTCACGTTGCAGAGCTTGATCTTGGAATGCATGACTACTAATACTGTTCGGTGCTGGGTAGAAATTAATGTTGGAGACAAGAGACGAGTTATCCGAAGATGGCTTTCGGTTAGCCGTGGTCGATTCTCCGTAGATCGCTTCAAGTTGGCGAAAGAATCTGTAGTTCTTTCCATCCTGCCTTCCAGCTTTGCCTTCCTTAGTTTTCTTGTAGTATTTGTACAGGTTCTCAAACTTCTCTCTGCACTTCTTGCCGCTTCTATTGTACCCATGTTCCTCAGACATTATCCTGCATTAAGAGAGAGAGAGAGAGAGAGAGAGGGAGGGAGAGGAGGAGCAAGTTGAAACCTTGACACAAATTACAAACTGGGATGGAGAAGAGATAATGAGCAATAAGATAAACCCTAGAATCTTGCTTCCAAATGTTTCCCTCATACACTTCTGCTTAAATTAATTACTGAAAAATGAGTATTTTAATGATAATTTCATACGAAAAATATAGTTTGGAGGTGCTTGTCCTAGTTTGAAGTAATAATATAATGTAAAGTCATGTGTCCTCGCTTGCTTCCAAGAAGCAAGCGGATTTTGATTTATATATGAAACATCTGCTCTACTTCGAAACACACAAAGAAATTTGTCGTTTGAGCTAAGAGCGTTGATTAATGGGCATGTTGGGTTCCGGCAAACAGTGAAACTTCCAGTCAAGAAAAGCTTTTTTCTCGGGATTCCATGTAGCGCACACAGAGGCCAAGGCTCATAGCAAAGAAAGAACATTAAAAAGGAAAAATTCAACGAGAGCAGCTGAGGAGGAAGAGGGATTGCAGAAGATCAGAAGATCTTTCTTTGAAAGGCAAATGAAATGGGTGAATAAGACACCTGAGACTCTCAGTTCAATGGCTTGTCTTTGTCAACCCCCTACCAGAGCATCGTCAGATGCACAGAGAAAGAGAGAGAGAGAGAGAGAGAGAGAGAGAGAGAGAGAGAAGCTTTTCGCAGCAGCTTCTCACTTTTGAAACAGTGCCAAGATCAAGAAGATCAAGAAGAAGCAAAATCTCGATGCTTATTAGTAGGGTTTTTGAGCTTACTACTAGCAGTCCCACTCTTTTCTTCTTCCTGACCCAATTTATCGTACATAAGAAACTTCTGAAAATCAAAATGGGGTTTAATTAGTGGATTCCTGTTATAAATTTCTTTCGTTACCTGGAGACTTCGTCCCACAAGGGTCCTTTCTGATTGGCCTCCTTGAACTTGGGATCGAGGCGAGATCTGATCTCAAGAAGAGTGAGCGTCTCTTGCCTCGGCCATCTGCTGCTGCTGATGCCGCTTGTCCCAGCAGCTCCAATCATGTCGCTCCTGTAGCTCCCACACTCAAATATGTCGAAGGCACCAGTTAGAGCTGAAGGAGGTGGGGTGGCGGTAGCAAAAGGGTGAGCGGAGTGAGCGTTCGTGTTGGCGAGGGCTGTGCTCAACATATTGACGGTGGGCTCATAGTGTGAAGAAGATGGTGGAGAAGAAGGTGAGAAGCTGGTGTGAATAGTGGTTCGAGGTGGAGGGGCCGGTGGCAGCGGTGGTTCGAGGTGGAGGAGGGAGGAGAATTGGGTGGTTCGAGTGGCTATGAGCTGCCGGAGATCCGGCAGTCCGTACTGCTCGTCCATTGTTGCTTTCTGTCTTGGTTTAGGTTTTCAGAGCAGAGAGAGAGGGAGGGGAGAGAGACAGAGAGAGAGAGAGAGTCAAATATTGCAGCTGAAAAGGAGATGGGGAGTGTCGATGAGCTTTTTTCTCAAGCGACAGGATCCGAGTCTACCGCACCTTTTTATCACGCTCTGATCACTTGTGTGTGGGTTTTCGAGTGGGTGCGTGTGAGGGGAATAACAAGGAAAAAAAGAATTAGTTATATTCAAATATGTTTAATCAACAATCAACTTCATTAACTAATGTTTCAGAGGCACTTGGTAACAAATCAATGAAAAAGGAAAGAAACGCACAATATGTGAGGCTTATAATATATTGGTTTCCTTTTCCTAAGGACGAGAATTTACTTAACCATCGCTTTTGCACTGCAATATGTACCTTTGTTTTAGGGATGAGTTATAATAATTTCTTACGATAGAAAGAGATAGTTTGTCATTATCAAATAATCATTTGTCCCAATAATATAATCTATTAACTAGCAAAGGTATGGTTTGATACATAAGTACTCTAAAGCTGCTTTGTACAAGTTTTGGCCAAACGCCATCGCTAGGGAATTGATTGTAAATTAGAAGGCAAAAAGGGCTTTCAAAGAGATACATGGTTACAACATGTGCAAAAGAGGGTAAAGTTTGCATGAGGTTGAGTCAAGTGACATACTCACATGCGAGTTTTAGCCACTAGTGTACTTTTTGCTGTCACTTTAACAAATATCTAATCCTAACAAATCTATGATGATCATCTCTAATTCTTATGCATGTCTTGATAATTGTATGTATATGTGGATTTGTTGGGGAGAAAGGACAACAATTTACTGCTTATCAAATTAACCAGTCAATATATTACTCAAAACTCAACCAACTAATATCAAATTAGCCCCAACAAGAACCAGTCACAATATTCTAGCAATATCAAGCCCAAATCAGTAAATATAGTGCTGAAAATCAAAGCAATGCAGAAATAACAACCACAAATTATATGTGAAAATGCCAAATTTGAAAAATCACGGGGCCACTAAAAAAAATTCCACTAATCACCACAAATAGCAAGATAGACAATAGTTTATCTTTAGTCATACAGCTAGAGGCTCTTCACATTAGTGAAATAGCAATATGTCATTATGACAAAGGTCAATTAACACAAAGAAGCAAGAAAGCTCTAACTGCTACAAGAGAAAATTGAGAGACAATTTGAAGAAGGGTTTCAATAGCCAAAACCGATCAACTTGTAGATATTGAACTCACGAACAACATACTGAAATTTTAGTCGATTCCAACAAAATCTCATATTCGAATCTGGATCACCTCTTCTCCTCTTCAAAGCAACATTTTATGCCTCTTTTCTATGCTATAACAGATGCCCTTTTCTCTCTCTTAAATCAAGAGCATTTTTCGACCGAAAAAAATCAAGAACATTCAGCCACATCTTTTTTATTTATTTGTTAAGATGATGAACTAAGCCCCCCAAGAGGCAAACCTAGCTATTGCAATCTTTCTAGAGGTGAACCACCAAAAGGAAAGTTAGTAAATTACCAAGCCAGTAAATTACCAAGCCAAAGACTTAGCAGGGACTCTTTCAAACTGATATCAATCTCAATTTTGGGGCTTTGATTTAATCAATTTAACATGCAATTCAGTACAATTAGGAGTAGCCACTAATTAGTTATTGGTAGGTCAATTAGACACCTAAATAAAGTATGGAATGGCACTTTACTTTTGCAAACCAACAATTCATGGATACGGGGACTTAGTTATCCTAAATAATCTAATGCCCTTGTAGTACCTTTTCTCTCTATTTCAAAAATATTTTGCAAGCAATCTTTAGATATTTTAAATTATTTATATATGATTAAATGAATTATCAATGATAATTGTTATCACTTTATAGTTGACGAAGATATTTACTATCAATTTGCAATTGGCGAGAATAAATTTGGAGTTAAGGACTCCAGTAAGTTTTTGAATGACATTTTGAAGGAGTTCCATTATCATATCAATTTCAACAGGTCTTAAAGAAATTCTTATGATAAAATATACTACAGTTAATAATGCTTTCAAAAAACAGTGAATATTAGAAAAGAACAAAAATTAATAGAAAATGAACAATTACTTATGATTTCAAAAAAAATTAACAAAAAATATATACCTAGATTTTACTTCATCAAAAAAAAATGAGATACATAGATATTTGATTAGCATCTACTCAACCTGGCTACGTTTGTCAATGATAACTAAAATTTCGTTGTTAATTCGTCATAGGTGCTACTTCCCTGAGATATATTAAACAATCGGGTATGAGCTTGGACTCATTGAAGGAAAAATATAACAATTAAATGAATGTTATAAAGGGATTAAGACAATACCGATCAACTTTTAGAGTGTCCAACGGAAGCCATCAACACAAAAATATTTTTAGTCATTTGTTGGCATTATGGTGATTTTTTTACCATATTAAGTTGTTTTTATTTAACTGATACCATTCCATACATTTTTTTACAATAGTATGAGTATAGTCTACATCACAATTTAGATATATATTATTGAAACTTTATAGTAACTTCTAAACTTTATATCATGCTCCCTTTAATTCAGTATTAAATTTTTTTTATTGAGATGTCACAATGCGGGGCCTGACAATATGTCTATATAAATTATTAAATTTCATACGAAATTAGAAAAAACTAACGAAAATCATGATATAACCACATTAAGATTTACAAAGTTGGGAAAAATAATTAAATTGAAGCATCAATAAATGCAAAGTATACTGGCAATTAACAGTTGGCCACAAAATTTTCTCAAGAAAATGAAGGTATGTGTTAATATCCACATTCCAAATATAAATCGAGGGAACTCTAATATGCGTTTTCAGGGAAGGAATATTGTGAATTTCTTCAAAATACAAATTGAATATTGCATTTTTATTTTTTTTGCAAGATATCCAAAAATTTAGTTTACAATGAATCATTATTACATTGTCATGGATGAGGAGATATCCATCAAATATTGTGAACATAAAACGATAGAAGTCAACTAATAAGGAAAAAAAATGGAGAAATTCCTTAAAAAAAATATATTGAAATATATGGAATTGGAAGATGATCTTTAAAAAAATCACCTCTAATTCTTTATAAATAGAGAGGGCCAAATGAAGAAAAGAGAAGAAACTATTTTACTCTCAAGAAAATTCAAACATGTAATTTGTTCAAAATGTTACTTGTACTTTTGTTGTGATTTAAAAAAAAATTGATAAACCTATATGATGCTATTTGGATCCACTTTAAATAAAACTCCATGAAATCTCCAGCGTAGAATTTAATTGGTGTGAACTTTTTATTTTGCCACAGTTTTCCACTTATTATTTTTCTTGCATAATTCACATCGACAACAATATTAATAATAATAGAATTTTAGTCCCAAGCCCGTGCAATGTACGGGGCATCTTGCTAGTTTTATGCATATCACGTCACTTTTGTGCATATTATTGGCACATTATGCTAATAAAACTTTATTTTTCTCCACACCCAATGTGCAAGAACTTCATAGGAATTTGTTAGGCATGTCTTGGTAGCTAGAAAAGGTAAAGCAAGATGTTTCCCTATCTAACAATGGATTCTAACATCATGAGTCTCTGTTACTCATAAAAAAAGATGACAAAAGGCGACCAATGAAAATAGTTTCTTTTCTTTTTTATAATAGATGGATGAGATATGGCGAACAGCATTTTGCGACTGCCCATGAGCATTATTATAGGAGTTGCATGTTTGCGACGAAATTAAGATATAGAAATAAAAAATAGGAAAAAACAAAAACGAAAATTGTTGTAATTTTAAATTTTCTTTATTATTAGTATTTCAATATCATTTATATTTATTTTTATTTTTATATTATTTATATTATTATTTTAATTTTCTTAATTTAATCATTTGAACGGACCTATCAGGCTATCACCATCGCTCCATCACAAAACTAGTGGAAGCACAACCGATTTAGAGGGCGATTACTTTTATTTTTCACAGGCATTCATGAACGCATGGTAATTACTTTATTTTAGCAATACACACACGTTAGGTGTTTCATAATTCTTGCTTTACTGCCAATGTTTTGTCATATATATTCTTAAAAAGTACAGTTTACATTGGTACTCCCATAAGGGTCCATTTATTTCGAGGAGAACAGACGATTTGAAAAATATTTTTTTTAAAAACAATTGCTCATGTCTCTTACAAAAATATTTTATCATCCACGAAATAATTAGATATAAATTGCTGTTGATTATAAAAATATTTTCAATTGATTTATTTTTTAAATAATATAAGCATTTATTTTTAGTTAAATATTTTCAAAATTATATATTTTTACAAAGCAAACGAAGCCTAAATACTTTTTTTTTTCGCAAACAGTGTGGCAACAAAGTATCTATCTGGTGATACGAGGCCTACAACAATACTAATAGCGTCAACTATAACAGCTACAAGACAACTAAGCTTTAGATCTTATCAATGTGTAGCCAGGCTTTTGGATTGACCTCAAATAATTGTCTAGACACACTCATAATTTTTATAAAAAAAAATTGTTCAATGTAATCTCTGAATCTTTGATAAATGTTTAGTCTAATTCTTAGAATATATTAAAATATCCATTGCTGATTTAGTTTCCAATCCAGTTAAATCTAAACAGTGGGAAAATATATGTTGTTACAAGTAAACCATCCACGTAAGATATTCAACTCAAATCTAAATACAATAATTCAAATCTACAATCAAGACCTATACTAAGTTTTGTCAAATATGAAAAAAGAAATATACTGAGAGTTTTCCTTTCACAGGACAATCAAGGGAAATTTGGTTCGGAGAAAATTTCCCAAAATGAAGAATGACAACGAAAAAGTACACCGTTCAAAATGCTAAAAAGCCCCGATTAGATCTCGAGTTCGCCCTAGGTGAAATTCAAATAGCGAAAACCCGACGTGACTCCCACGTGGAATATCTAGGTGGTTCGGCATGTGTCATTAACTCCTCTTTGTGCATTTTATCTAATTGTTAAATATAGATCGGGAAGACCAATAAAAAGGAAAATAGAAACAAGAAGAATGGCTGAGATTTTCTTTCGAAGAGAAAATATAAAAAAGAGAGAAGAGGGAGAAAAAAAGGGAGGACTCGGACTTCGATATCGCATGGGGTTGACATCAGCGGTTGAAGGAGGGGCTCCAACTTTAGGACTTTGGCAGTGCATTCCCCACGTAGCATTAAAAAGGGAAGAATCTCAGTCCTTCCCCCATCCTGACCTGAGCAAAGTCCCAGAAACCTCCTCAGGTCTGATTGCTTATCTCAGAAGTTGCTGACAACTCTCCTTTCACTGTGTACACACGAGTGAATTCATAAAGACAAACCCTAGCCTAGCCCACCTCTCTTTTCTTTTCTTTCCTTTTCAATTTTCAAATCCGATAAATTTAGAAAAGAAATAAGACACAAATGATCTTTAAATTTTACCCCAACATATAATATGATCTTCGAACTTTTATTTTATTCGATGTAGTCCATGAAATTTAACCTAATGTGCAATGTGATACCTAAATTTTTAATTCGTTCAATGTAGTTCTTAATATATTGGTACATATTTAATTTAACATGTTCAATATTATTCCTGATCTTAAATTAATGAAATGATTACATTGAATATCTTCATACAGTTCATAGACTACATTGAATATGTGCTAATAGTTCAAGGATCACATTAAACACATTAAAAGTTTATGGACCATATTGAATATTAAGTTGAAGTTTAGAAACCACATTAAACACATTAAAAGTTCAATGACCATATTGCATATTGGGTCAAAATTCAAAAATCATTTGTGTCGTTATCCCATAGATTTAATATCGAAAATTTTCTCAAGAAAATGTTAAACATATTCTCAAAGTTATATGTGATGCTTCCCTTTCCAACATGAGGTGATCATAACATGAAGTGGAAAGTTTACACCACATCATTAAACAGTTCTTGGCATGAAATTATCCTATTTGGTCTTCGTCCAAAATCGGAAAAGAATCGACAGATTTGTGGGCCTACTCAAGTTCACGACCCTTGCCAAGCCATCCAAATTTGAAATCTCTGGCTATTCTTTTCAGTAGCACGCGTTGTGACTATTATATAATATACTTCATAATCTCGTTTAAACCCCATGTGAGCTTGCAATAATCATGATGCCTAATTTTTGTTGATTTATGAACCTACAATTTTGTTGGGTGTTTTTTTCCCCATTCATTCCCTTTCACACCACCTCCTCCTCGTTAATTAAGCTACAATAAAAAAAAATATTAAATTCTTAGTTTTAGTGACCAAAATGACCGAAGAACTCAAATGAGGATCCAATTCCGTTCCATTACTTTCATTCTCATTAATTAAATAAGCCCTTAGTTTCTTCAAATTTTGATGTATTGAACAATCTTCAATTCTTTCGATCGGTAAATGGAGTGACTAGTTGATTAAAATCTTATTTGAATTTTTATGTGTGTATCATTTAGACTAGTGTTATGAGTCAATCGATCAGGGCCATGACACTAGCGTGCTAGTCTCTACTTATCATTCTCTGAACTTTATGTCCAATCAATTATTCAAATAAAGCTAACACGAGTCCACTTCTTAGGCGGAGGCACATTGACATACCACTAGGCAAAATCGTCACATCTCTTACAAGGATTGAGAGGAACTTTTCTCGTATAAGTCAGAATACAATGCACTCCTTCCATCCCGATCAATGAACACCTGAGCATCATGTCAAGCTCCTTTGATGTAGCATTGGGGAGGGGCACATGCACTCGATCCACCCGACAAAAACTCGTGGAAACGGCGATGGAGATCCTATGCCCATGAACGGAAGTTAGGGTTTGTCTTGCCCAAAAGGGAAACGCGGGCCCTACACTCACAGCTGTATATCATATCATCATAATCTCTTCGTACGAGCGGGTCCAAATCGGAAGTCGACGGCACTTGATGGATGGTTGGTAGAGACAGGCGGAGTGAGAGAGAGAGAGAGAGGGACAGGGATGGCGATGATGATGATGATGGTGAATGATGATTCTGAGAGGGAAAATTTCAATAAAAGAGGAGGCACTTTTGTTCGTCATCATTAGATAATCTCGGTGTTGCCCAAAAGAAAGATCAAAAAGAAAGATGATGGGGGCCTTTTGATGTGTCACCTACCTGAATTTTGATTCGAAATAGGGATTGGACAAGTCATCCCGTGGGACGGTCGGCGTCGCTTCGAGTTCTGTTCAGTTCTCTGTAGCTTGAAGTTGCCGACAGTTAAGGTCCAGGGAAAAGCCATGGAGAACCTGGGGACGACGCATCTGCCTCAGGAACAAATTCCGGCGGAGGCGGCGGTGGTTCGACGGCTGACAGGCGGCAGATGGTGGTAGGACTTTGAAATATTGGAGCTTACGGATGAGACTTCCGCTATGGCATTCGGGGGTCTTTCTTTGTGGGATTTTATCTTTGTATGGGAAGTAGCAGCTTCAGAAATAGAGATTGCAAAATGATACTACGTAAAAATCAAGAAAAGTTGCTAATACTATTGAAAAGTGGCACAAACAGGATCTCGGTTTTTACTCCAAAACAATATAAATACCTCTACTTTTCGAAAATATAATAACCCTTCATTTTGTAAAAATCTCTAAACACTATTCTCGCACCACTTAAGTGTAAAACCTCATAATGTTATACACGACACAAAATATTTTAATAAATTATTTATTTTTCTTTTAGGCACTAGAAAACACAAAATAATCACATAATACAAAAAAAGAAATTGACAAGTTTAGGTCATTTGCATTTGCATATTTAATATTAATATTCAAGGTATTCAAGGTATTCTTACAAGCATATAAAAAAAAAAAGACGATTACAACGCATTAATCACGGGAAGAGAGATGGGTCGACATCCATCACAACACCCCTATTCCTGTACCAAAAACATGCTTGTACAAAAGTCAAGCAACTATCCTATTGATTGACAACCATGCCCATTGACAAACTGTCATCACCAACGAAGCTAAAAGGGACCCTTGAACCCTCTTAAAGGTCCCAGTGTCTCGTCATTATCATCAACGTACCCAGAGATGAATTGGAGGGAAGAAACTCAGGTACATTAACCCAAACCACGAAACTACACTTAACATACACTATCTCAAACTCTAATACAAGTACATCTTGTTATTCCCATTCTACATACGCGAGTACTCCAAAACATAGGGTAGGAGGTGGATCCATCCTACAAATCTAAAAAAAATAAAAGAGTGAGCCAATGTTCAGTAAATGAAATCTCTAAATCTAAGATAAGATCATCTTACCACTTAATATGATATCAATAGAATGACATAAATTCAATCTAAATCCAGAATGATTACGTATGGAAATTAAAGGGGTAATCTTCCCCATCATGATATGCCAATGAAAACCATTGAACAATGATGCATAACAACATTTATCCCAACACATGCAAATGATTTGACAAGTAACAATAGTTCATCGATGTGCACATGCGAATATATATGTATGTATGTATGTACATTTAAATATGCGTATCGCTTACTACTGGCAAATCATATCGACTAACGAAGCATCTCGAACACTTCTATAGCATCTTGACTCACGAGCCATTTCAACTCTAAAGCATCTCGACCAATCCTAGGGCAATTTGACTAAGGACATCTCAACTCTCGAGGTATCCCGACTCATGAGGCATCCTGACACACTAGTCGCCGTCACTACTAATATATGAGTGACGGGAAAATATAACATGATATTCGTATATAATTATATAGTAGCAATGCACATGACCACACTGTAATCATATGATCTTCCTTGCATCTACAACAAAATCAATACTGATTTCTTAATGCTTTGCATTCCCGTTTTCAAT
The DNA here is from genome assembly GCA_017140615.1 of Eucalyptus cladocalyx. NCBI lineage: Eukaryota > Viridiplantae > Streptophyta > Magnoliopsida > Myrtales > Myrtaceae > Eucalyptus > Eucalyptus cladocalyx. Next base: position 12,243,905 of record CM029525.1, read on the forward strand.
AATCGACATGCCGTACACAATGTCTTCTCATGCAAATCATTTTTGAAAAAAAATTGCCATGTTATGTCAATACTCACATACACAGACAATAATAAGCTATGCTAACCTCTTTCATTTTTTATGTAACCAATGATCATTTTATCAAAGGTCAATAAAATCATCAAAAAGTCAACAAGTTATAAAATTGATAACTCAGAGAATCCACGACTTATAAATTGAAAACTCAATGAATTGACAACTTAACAATCAACGACTCAAAAATCAACAACGTAAGAAGTCAGCTTACACTTTGAGTGTGTTTGATAACTACATTCCAAAGCCTCTTTGACAAATGCAAATGTTGCTAGAAAATTTTTTAGATGGCTTTAGAAATATGCAATTGCATTTCTAAAGGTCTCTAAAGCCTTTGCCCTAAGATAGGTCTAGATGTGCTTTGAGTAATTCCAGAATGCAGATATTTTTTCCACCAATTTTTCAGTCAATATAGTTTCATAATTGCAGACATGTCCTCGAAAACCCTCCCTTTACACAACGTTGCCAAGGAAGGCTTCAGCCAATGACAAGTGGCCTACGCTAGATCTGGCTGGCAACAGCCTAAGTTCTGCCAACGAAGGCTTGAGATTTGAAAAAAAAAAAATAGTAAAAGTCATTTACAAAATGTATTCTTTTTTCCAAATGGTATTTAAGTCAAAGTTACTTGTCAATGTGTTTTACACTATACCAAACACTATTTGCATTTTGGAAGAACCCTTTCACCTAAAGTTTTTAGCATTTTCCCAAAAGCTTTCACCAAAGTGTTCCAAATGCACCCTTAGTTGGTAAATTGATAACTTAATTAGAACTACAAATTTCAAGTTTAGTTTTCGTCATTTCCACATTAAAAAAAAAATGCCATTACATCTTACAAAAACAATTAAATCTTAGGCATGTAATAAGCTTATTGATCCAATTCAAATGAACACAAAGATTCCACATATCATCATTGAAACTTACCGACACTTGACAACAAAGATCAATAAAAATTTACAAAACAACCCTCAATCAACTAAGTCAAGAGTCTTAAGTAGATTTTTTTACCTTAGTCCTTGGAGTTTTTACTTACTTTAAATAAAAATTCAGATAACTCAAAGCCTTAACCACCTTCAAGGCAAAACACACAAGAAAAATTTTAAAAATTCTCCATCACTTAGCAAAAATATTTAAATAAATTTGGATAAAGTCCACAAATTCGCCTTGTAAACTTTTGAAAGATGGAATTCAAAACTTCTACAACACAAGCATAAGACTTTTGCTCACACTCAAAAATTTGGAGAGTGACATTGAAAAAGAGAGTCGAAAGTTTGAAAAGTTGTAAGATGGGATTATATGACCAAGAAGAATATATTTGGAACACTACATAAACAACGAAATAAGATATGTTCTAAACATTGATAACACCAAAAAATATTTTTCAACTTACCAAACATTGAGCAAAAGTTGCCCAACCTTAGGAGATTCACAACTTAGTAAATTTCTAACCTGAAAATTATCCGGTCCACACTACAAAGCACATCAGTCTCTATCCACAATTACTATGGCAATATGTGATTCATCACCACCATCTATAATCCACCTTTGTACAAATAATTATTAATTTAACCCTAACGAGAACACTTTCCAAGAACCACGGATACGGAACATACTTTCGGATCTTCCACGTACTACAACGTCCATAATCCAACCAAAATTTTCATCTTATGACATTTGTCATTTTCATTTCCTCCATACTATTAATTGATGTTAGAATTTCCGGATATCACATACATACCCGAACTCTCTCAACCATGGTTTCTCACAACCCTCTCTCGTTGCTAGCCACCACCTTCGTGGTCTTGGAAAGCCTCGCCGGCACCACTTCTGAGGTCATGACCTCATGGGAGACTTCATTTTAAGGCACCCCAGTGTGGGAGTGCCTCCATCTGCGAGAGAGAAAGAGAGAGGATCGGACAGGACAACGGAGCTACAGCCATGAATCTATTTTATTTTATGCGGCTTCAAGCTTTGTTAATTAGGATTTGGATGTGGGTGGGGGTGTAAGAACACTGGGAGAGGGCATTTGTGGAGAGTGAAATGGCAATATTCTTGTAAATAAATGCAAAAATTTACGGAAAACGCTTGGCTCAAGGTACCGTCAACCAAGGAAAAAGACGGTCAAACATCAGCCAAGCATTTTCCATCTCCAAAGTGGGAGACTTGGTTAACAGGTTTTTTCTTTTCATTATGTGATAATGCATATTCCATATAAAACATCATTTTCTTGTCCTATTTAAAGAAACAAATCAAAGTGATACTATTCAAAACTATAAGAAAGATATGGAAAACTCAATTGCAATTTTTAAAATAGTGTATATTATTTTCTAGCCAAAGAAAATCGATCGAGAATCGATTTTTTCTTTTTTTAACTTTAGCTTTGATTCATGTGATCCTAAAATTGATTTTGTAATGTTTTAGGTCTATGTACATCTTCATCTACGAGACTTGGATCAATGGAATAATTTTTTTCTTTTCTAATTCATTATTCTTATTTTGATTTTTTCTTTCCTTCATTTGTTTTATGCATAATCGATATTATTGATCTTAATTTTAGGTAACGAGAGTGTCCTTTTTAAAGCAATTTAATTGAGCAAAATGAATAAGAAGCCATTTCATTGCACAATGATTTCGTCATTAGTTGCAAAGTCAACATTTTAAGTGTTGTTTCATCTTTTATAATAAATTAATATAATGATATTAATGGTCTTTTTTTAGTAAGTGAATATTTTTTTACTTGTAATTATTTATATTTTGGTATCAAATTTAATTTTTCTTTCTTCGTAATCAAGAAAATTAGTTATGTTTCCTCTAATGATATTTTTGTCTACCAATTTGAGCTTGTAATAAGGAAACATAGAATTAAAAAATAAAAATAAAAAACATTTGAGTCAAAATTGAAACCGGCTGAGTAGGTTCATAAGTTTCCTTCAAAACATTTCGTGGTTGGCCTTTGACCGTCAGACTGTCATTCTACAGAGGACGGTCAGGCTAGCAACATCCCAAATTTACCGAGTCGAGGCAACAAACTTGTAGTTTTAAAAGTATAGTTGTGGTATTGGTCAGTCGGGGAGAACATGGGCAAGTTTTGGGATTTATCCTAATAATTTCCCCTTTTTTTCCTCAAGAGAAATTCATCAAAACAGCAAGAGTCAAACTACGGTGTGTGAACTGAATACTGAATAGTCTTTCACATTATTTTTCAATTTTTTGCTTAACCTAAAATATTACGGTGGATGTACTGTGAATTTTTTTCGCCTTTTCCTGTGGTTTTTTTTCCTTTTCCCGTAAGTTTTTCCATAATTTTTTTTAAAATCTAAATGATATCTTTAATTTTTTGTGGAAAAATAAATGTTGCTTTTTAATTTATTTTTTTAAAAAAACCCATACTTATATGTCTATCCATCAGTGCTGCCCTCTTTTATTATGGTGATTAGCTCCCGATTCGATCTGATCCGGTCCGATTTGGTCAAATTCGACCTCATTCAAGAGTTAGGAATCGGACTAGGGGGATCAATTCCCAGTTTTTGGAACCGGATTGGAGCAGGGCCGGTCCGGTTCCCCGATAGTCCAATGAAACCGGTGGACACCGAGCTTGTCAACCAAGCCAATGGTCCAACCGAGGAAGAAGTCGAAGAGGATGGCCGCAGGAGGTTTGGGGTGGGAGGCAAACCACTTGGCGAGGGGGAGGCGAAGGGCGTAGAGGGTGAAGATGATAGGGACGTTGTCCGAAGTGACCGATGTCGTAGACATTCTCGACACCCGGCAGGAGTTTCGGGTAGGGAGACAAGGGGAGGACGAGGGTCTAGACGGAGGAGCGGACGAAGAGGAGAGGGTTAACGAGGGGCAAGTTCTTGGGAGTGACTAACACGGTGAGCATGAGTCCCCGAAGGGAGAACTGGTGGGGGAGGTCCAAGTGTGTATGTGGCCCTGCGCTGGGCAAGGGAATAGTATTACTTGTGGAGATGGAGACCCGTGAAGATGAAGAAGATGAAAAAAAAAGATGTTTATTTTGATTTCTCTATGAAAAAATCGATCCGGTCTAGGTGGTCCGGTCAATCCAATTCCCAATCTGGAACCAGGAACCGAACCGGCACCCTTGGAATCTCTCATAATCAGCCGATCTAGTCCAATCCGTTCCGAGCTGTTCTCAATTCAGATGGTTCTCATTGCACATCCCTATTCATTGGTGTATGCGGTGGACTGTTCTTTTTTAACGAGAGTGGTATAATCCTCCAAAAAGTGAGCGATCGATTCAAGCCTCATAAATTTCTAATAAATTGTAATAAACCTTTACAGAAGCAACTTGTGCAGCCTGTTCATGTTCAGCCCAAATTTTGCAATTTAGAGGTTGCCAATTCGCATACAACTTCTAAGGATCTTTCCATCCTAGGTCTGAATGTTGTATACTGAATCGGATAATTGAACGTAGTTGCCACCAATCGTTTTTATTTGACATAGATAGGCAGTACACTTGGAGTACAAAAGTAATTATAGGGAAATAAGCTTATCAAAGTAACATGTGTACGACGATATGTCTATATGCACAATCATCAGGTTGGAAGTTTAGGGTTCTAGTTACACATGTGGAAAGGGCCTACACTCTCGTAACGTCATTTCCAAACCACGACTCATCCATTAAGTCATATGCTACATTTATTGTGCATTTCTTAGAGCTCAATTGCAGATGAATTGAAAAATATAATTTGTCCAGCAACAAATCGGACAAAATAGATTGTGGTCTTGAATACCAATGTGACCCCATTATGTGCCATAATGTCATTTGAACTACTGCATGGATGGCATGCGATGTGGGACAAGATATATGCAAATTGCATGTACAAATGACGTGCAACATGACGTGACAATTAAATATGAAAAGTGCGAATATCATGAAAATCAAAATATTGAGTGTGAGTGATGGAGCAACTAATGATGTGATCATTCCGACTTGTTCAGTCTGCCCATGGTTGAGGGCGGACGAGGCGCCGCCATGCAGCGCCATCCATGCCTCGATTAGGGACGGCGGAGGAGGAGGAGGAGGAGGAGGAGGATGGGAGATGCCTTGATCGCCGCGGAGCACTCCCAACGCCAAACTGGGCCAAGGCCAGCTCGAATCGACCGGACGCAGGCCCAATCCCTCACGGATCGAGACCCAACGAAGGGAAAACGATTCTCGCAGCTTCGTCTCGGTGGCCATCCTCGTGGCCGCCCCCAAGTACTCCTTCATCGCCGCGCTTCTGATTTTCAATTCTCGTCACGCTCTTGTGACCGAGCGAGCAAAAGCGAAGTTCTGTACATGATGATGCTTTTTCCTCTCGTTCGCATCGAGATTTCGAGCCCCTTGTGAAGTAGTGATGCTTGGGATTGTTGCAGCGCTTGTACGACAGGTCATCACAGGGTGGAACTTTAGTGCCATGGCTACAGGTCTTCTTACCTCCATCACTGATCAGAGATGCAGTTTCAAATTGGCACACGCCCCACAATCATTTTGAGTTGTTTCGGAATCGAAATGGGAGTTCTTTTAAAATCGTGTTTAAAGGCCGTGTATGTAAATTCACAATTTCCACAGCACAAATTCCTTAGCCTTGCACATAATTTTGAGGTAAGACATTGTTTATCCCTTTGCACGGCAAATTTGGAGAAGATATTTTATATGGGAATATATATCTTGTATAACCACTAGAATTTGCCACAATGACACCTTTTCCACATGAGAAAAGAGAGGTGGAGATTTAGAATCTCCATCTTCTCAAGGGCTGGGGTAAAGACGATTTACTTTTAAGTATAATTTTGACTCTCGTGTTCTATAAGAATACATGGTAAAAGTCTAAGAGTAAGAGTTGAAGTAGGAATTAAATAGAATTAAAAAAAAAAATCAAGATGCATGGAAATATGACCCCATGCAAGATGAGATTTTTAGCATCAAGGTAGAGGTGTCGAAATGGGCCACGGACCTATCTCTCTTACTCATAATATCAAGATAAGATTGTATAGTTCATGTGAAAACGGGTTTAAGGAATCTAAGTTCTATTGGATCAGGTCTTAATGGGGATACTTTGGAGGTATGGTCAAATCACCGATTGATTTCTAATTCGAGAAGATATTTTATGTGAGGATATATAATGCATATGGCAATAATACATGGTGAAATTGATCAATCAAAATCGAGATGCGTGGACATATAGCACCGGGCAGGATGAGATTCTTAGCGCACGTGTAGAGGCGTCAAAATGGACCACGGGCCTATCTTTTTGACTCATATTGGTAGGATGAGGTTGTACGAGGGTTGTGTAAACATGTAACAGAAATGTGAAAATGGGTTTAAAGAATCTAAGTTATAACGGATTGGGCCTTGACGGGCTCCTGAAGAACCAATTTTCAGGCCATTATGCCGTGCTTTCACAACGCAGAATCGGTGAAGAATTGGTTTTTCAATTGGAGCATTCGAGTTAGGAGGCAAAATTATTTTAGTATCACTGTATCAGGCCGAAGTTGAAGATGAGAGATTGAAGCGTACGCCTACAATACGTCCTTTTCAGCTTCCTAAAGTGCCATATACATTTTCCCTGTTGTAAAATTAGTGGGCTTCAGTAAGTCAAATAAATTAAATTCAATAACCCATAGGTGCATGTACAGTAGTGATAATGGCAATGTCCATTATCAGATCTTATGTTCGATCAATTGGGAAACAACGTAAAAAAATAAGATAGAACATAACTAGAAATAATAAGGTTTGGATCTATAAGAAAATTGGCTGTGATAGTTAAATCTAGTAAAGATTATTGGAAAAAAAAAATCGGACAGAACTTATTTTGATGTCTTTAGCTACGTTTTTAACGCCAATCTTTCCAGGTATGCTTTCTTTTCTCCTAAGTTAGATCAAATTTTGCAGCACCAAGAGATGTGTTTTAGTAGCTTGAATTGTTAATTTTTTTTAAAGTAATTCCTTATTTACTAATTTTCGTTCATGCATAATTTTTTTTTTTAATTGATTAGCTCTTTCCTTTTTTCAATATACTATTTTCCAAATTTAAGGGAGAAAATTGCAATGAATTGGAGTTCAAATCCGGTTCAAGTCGGATTGGGTATGTGATGCTAACATTGTGTTACACAAAAATAGATCAACTTGGATTGGACCCAAACTTGACTAAATCCACTTGTCTGACAAATTGGGGCCAAGTCGGATTGGATACGTGACGCTAAAATTATCCGGTGGAAGTAAAGATTGGCATTATTTCCACTCCTATTTTAGTTAAAACACTCCTTTTTAGTTAGCTAACTGAAATATCATTCTCACTCTCTCTTCAATTTATTGTTTCTTCTTCTTCTTTTCAATAAAGCTAACTAACAAAATTGATTTTGTTTCTACCATCCCTCCCCTCAATTTCAAACAAGAAGTCATGTCACTTTGGCTCCACAAGGCTGTTGAATTTTAATCTATGGCATCATATTTTTAATCACAAAAAATTTATGGAAAAAATTAGAAATTATATATTTGACGATTTATAAATACACAATTAATTGCTTATTTTGGGAAAATTGTTTAAAAAGTCCTAAACCTATTACAGTTTTGCCAATTTAGTCTTAAACCTTTCAACTTGCCAATTGAGTCCTAAACACCTTTTGTCAATTTGCCAATTGAGTCTATCCGCCAATTTTGGCCGGAAAATGTTGACGTGGACACGGCGGTGCCACGTAGGGACGGTCGACGCATTGACATGGATAATTTTTAATAATACTTTAATATTTTTTAAATGATTTTTTTAAATATTTTTTCCTCTTTTTTTTTTTTTGGCTTTTCCCTTGCCCTTTTCTGGTGGCTGGCTATGGCCGGTGGCCAGCCACCGGAAAAGGGCAAGGGAAAAAAAAAAAGGGAAAAAAAAAAAAAATATTAAAAAAATCAAAAATATTTTTAAAAATATTAAAATATTATTAAAAATGTCAACATCAACACCAGCATCTTACGTGGCACCACCGACATCCACGTCAGCATTTTTCGGCCAAAATTGGCCGGATGGACTCAATTGGCAAATTAGCAAAAGGTTTAGGACTCAATCGGCAAAATTGAAATGTTTAGAACTAAATTAGCAAAACTATAATAAGTTTAAGACTTTTTGGACAATTCTCTCCTTATTTTCAGTTAATTAACCAAAAGATGAATATTTTAGCCTTGAAAATAGCATCAACCTTTATTGTTGCACATCATTACAATAACAATGTTACCATGGGGGGACTATAGACGCATCCCGTACCCATTTGCAAACCTATAATGTGGATTGTTCGGTATATCTCGCACAAAGCTGGACCAATGCATCAACCACTTCATCTAATTCTTCCTCTCCTTTGTTCCTAATAATGTCACTCATTTCTTTCGTCTTCTTCCTCACGCTGTCCCCATCTTTCTCCACCAACACATCTTTGATCACCTTTGCAATCTACAATCTCTCAAGCTCTCCACTTTTATTTCTCTTCACCTCCAATCCGACCCAACCTCCTCGACCATCCGAGCATTTAACGGTTGATCGTGTAGCATCGGCATTGCGATGATCGGGACCCCGGACTTAATGCTTTCCATAATGGAGCCCCATCCACTTTGACTCACAAACCCACCAATGCTTGGATGCTCCAAAATGCAGTGCCCATCCCAGAATCATAAATCTTTCCTTGCAATTTGCCCATCCAATTTATCTTTTATAACCGATTTAAGCCAAAATTGGGGCTCGCTGACGTGGATGTCAAAAGCCACCTTCAGGGTTTTAATTTTTTTAAAAAAAAAAATTCGAATTTTTAATTTTTCATAAGGTGAGGAGGGTAATTCTCCCCCATCCATCTATTGGTTGTGTGATCAGGGTGGGGAGGCAAGCCTTTGGTTGTGGATAGTGGGAGGGAGGTCATGCAGAGATGGGAGGTGAAGCTCGACAAGTTCAATGGAGGATGAATATTTATCGGAAATCTTGGGTTTGATAGAGCTAAGGTTGACAGGAGTGGAACACAAGTAAATGTGTTGGAAGTTTCTTGTGGAAAGCCTCTTTGCTAGCTCTAGAAATGGTGATATGTGGCCGTGAGCAAGCCATGGTAACATTAGAACTTTGATGGGTCTCTGCATATTTTCCATCCTGATCTCAAGTCTCTCTTGCGTTTCTTGTTTCTTAGCTATCTATCTCTAATTAGCAGTACATATAGCAATTGAGAGAAGCCAGTGCAAGTTGAGGAGGAGAAACCTCGAGTGGCAACCGTTGAAATAATAGTTGTTTTTTTCTTGCACGTTTAGCTGATTTGTTTTTGAGTTGTCCTAATCTTTAATCTTTAGGAGTTAGTGGAGTCACATTTGGCTGATTTGTTTGTTAGTTGTCCTAGTTTTTAGGAGTTAGTGGAGTAATTGATTTACCCAGATCATGGGTTGTTATGGGTCCTATTTTGGTAGTATTTCTGTTATGTATTTGCCTATTTTAAAGGCTTCAAAGTTCTGAATGAGATATGCTTCAGCCTCATGTCTCCTCTCCTTTAGATATTCTGCAGCAACACAGGGTTAGAACGTGTGGTGTGACTTCCAGTTCTGCCTCCATTATGTTGAAGGAGTGGTTTTTTTTTGTTGTCTCTCGTCGTTTCTCTGAAGGAAAAGCCAAGTTGAAGTGGGACTCCAAGTTGGCATTATTGGATTTGTTATCGTGGATCACGCATATGCTACCGTGGCCAATTCAGATGGTTCTCATTGTACACTCCCATACCGTCCATTTTTTGCGAGGGTCTTATAATCCTTCAAAAAGCGTGGGATTGGTTCGAGCCTAAAAATTTCTAATAAAATCGAAGAAACCTTTAAAAGAAAGCAACTTAGTCTGTCTATATAAAAATTCAGCCCAAATTTTGCAATTTAGAGGTCACCAATTCACACCCAAATTCTAAGGATCTTTCCATCCTAGATCCGAATGTCATCTACAACATAAAAATGATCAAATGGAGTTGCCACCAAATGATTTTATTTAAGCATTGATAGTCAAGACACTTGGAGTACTTGGGTAATTATAGGGAAATAAGTTACCCAAGTGACATTTACAAGGTGATAGGTCTATATGTGTAGCCATCAGGTCAAAAGTTTAAGGATTTAGTTACAGTGTGAAAAGGACCTACACTCTCATAATATCATTTCCAAAACACAACTCGTCAATTAAGTCGTATGTTGCATTTATTGTGCATTTCTCCAAGCTTATTCGCAAAAGATTTGAAAAAATATAATTTGACCAGTAACAAATCGAGCAAAATAAATTGTGATCTTGAATGTTGATGTGACCCCATTATGTTGTAACAATGTAATTTGAACTACAATATGCACAACATGCAACATGAGATGAAGTACATGCAAATTACATGTACAAATGAAACCAAAATCAAACGTGACATATACAAATTACAAGCAATTGAATATGAAATGTGCAAATAGCATGAAAATTAAAATACGAAATGTGAATGACGAGGCAACACGCCTGAAGCCAAACTGGGCCAAGGCCAGCTCGAATCGACCGCACGCTGGCCCAACCCAACGAAGGGAAAACGATTCTCGCGGCGTCTGTTGCTTCCATCGCCGAAGGAGAAGCAGCAGCAGCCGCAGAAGGAGGAACGATGCTGGGGCTCGCCTGTGCGCCTCGCTTCCGCCCTCCGATTCTACGAATCCCGTCGCCTCCCCTCGCGACCGCCCGCCGCGACCTCGCGTTCCCATCTCCCCCTTTCAAAGCCCCAACCTCGACCCGCGAGAACCCATCGAGATTCGCCGTTTCCGCCGACAACGGCAACGGCAACGGCGGCGGCGTCGACGGTCGGGATCAAATGTCGGAGGACGTGGAGCGGCCAGAGAAAAGGTCCGATGGAGCGGCCGGCGGCGATGGCGACGGGGACGGCGACTTGAAGGGCGAGCGGCGGCGGCGGCGGCCGCCCATGTTCGATCTGAGGCTGGGGGATCTGCTGGACCGGGACCCGGACAACATCCTGGCCGTGGGGCTGACGGGTCTGCTGACGTGGGCGAGCGTGCAGGTGCTGTGGCAGCTCTGCTTCGTCTCGGTGGCCATCCTCGTGGCCGCCCTCAAGTACTCCTTCATCGCCGCGCTTCTGATTTTCATTCTCGTCACGCTTCTGTGAATTAGTGAGCAAAGCAAAACTGTGTATATGATATATATTTTTTTCTCTCGTTTGTATTGAAATCTCGAACCCCTGCTGAAGCGGGAGTCGATCTCTGCTAGTTTCTCTGCGACGCTGCAATGGAGAATGGGGAATGGGGAATGGTTTCGAAGCTTAATTAATGAAGTTGAATCGGCCATTAAAGATGGTCCGCAATGGAAAATGGGAATGGTCTCTGTTTTAGTGAACCGATAGTGATGCTTGGGATTGTTGTAGTGCTTGTATGACAGGATCATTATCACAGAGTGGAACTTTAGTGCCATGGCTACAGATCTTCTTACCTCCATTAGTGATCAGAGATGCAGTTTGAAATCGGCACAAGCCCCACAATCGTCACGAGTTGTTTTGGAATCGAAATGGAAGTTCTTTTGTCATCTTGTTCAAAGGTCGTGTGTATATAATTCACAATTTCCACAGCACAAATTCCGTAGTCTTGCACATAATTTCGAGGTAAGACAAATCAGTGCACCATTGCAAATTCAAGTAAATAATTTATGTGAGGATATACCGCGTGGCAGTAATGCCTGATATAACTAGCCAATCAAAATCGAGATGCATGGTCATATGGCACCAATATGAGATTCTTAGCGTGCAGGTGAAGGTTAGATGTGATCGGTTTCAGATTGGGCTATGGCGGCTCCCACCAAGAACTACCTACTAAGGACCAATTTGGAATTTCTTAGGTCCACTCGAGAATTGGAACCGGTCGAAATGTCTCCACTCTAGAAAGGGCGTGAGATTTGAGAGCAAGGGATGGAATTGGAGGTTCGAGGTGATCAATAGTGAGAGCGACAAAAAGGAGCAACGAGGCCGAAGGTGATGTAGAATGAGAGTTAGAGAGGGATCGACAAGACCGGGTGCCACCAAGAGTGAGAGTGAGAGAGGGAGGCGAGGCCACGAGATGAATGAGTGAAGGAAGAAACAGATAGAAATGAAGAGAAAATTAGGGTTTTCATCTAAAAAGTTAAAACTTAAAAAATAAAAGGTAAATACTTATATATATGTACCAATCCAAGTGGGCGGGACCTAGACTGAGAATTGGATCAATAGTCACTTATTCTAGAAAATTGGAATCAAGAGCTGGATTAGTCCTCACGAGAACCATCGATTCTAAGCTAGTCCAGTTCGATTAGTAAATGTGTCAAAATGGGCCATGGGCCTATCTTTTCTTTGACTCATATTATTAAGATGAGGTTGTACATGGGTGGTTTAAACATCTGACAGACCATGTGAAAATGGGTTTAAACAATTTAAGTTGTATCGAATTGGATCTTAATGGGTTTCTGGAGAACTCATCATCGGCCCATTGTATGTACACCAGCCTTTCACAATGCATTTGGGTTTATCTTAGTAAGTTTCAAGCCGTAGTTGAAGATGGAGGATCGAAGCGTATGCCTACAGTCCGTCCTTATCAGCTTCCTAGAATGCCATATACATTTTCCCAGTTGTAAAATTAGTGGGCTTAAGTAAGTTAGATAAATTAAATTCAATAATCAATTAGTGCATGTACAGTACTAATGATGGCAATGTCCTGTATCATATCTTATGTTCGCTCAATTGAGAAACAAAGTAAATTAATCAGATAGAACGTAACTAGAAATAATAAGATTTCGATCTGTAAGAAAATTGGCTATAATAGTTGAATCTAATAAAGATTATTGGAAACAAAAAAAGAATAGAAAAATCAGACAGAACTTATTTTGACGTCTTCAGCTATATTTTTAACACCGATCTTTCCAGGTATGGTTTCTTTTCTGCTACATTACATCAAATTTTGCAGCACCAGGAGACGTGTTTTAATAGCTTGAATTGTTAAATTTTAGTAATTCTTTATTTACTAATTTTCTTTCAGGCTTAATTCGTTTCTTATTGATTAGTTTCGTTTTTGTTTTTTTTTTTTCCAATATGTTATTAATCAACTTGGGTCGAACCCAAACCGGCCTAAATCCACCTGTCTGACAAATTGGGGTTAAGTCGAATTGGACATTTGATGCTAAAATTGTCCATTGGAAGATATTGTAATCGATAAAGATTGGCATTATTTCCACACCTATTTTAGGTCAAATGCTTCTTTTTAGTTAGCTAACTGAAATACCATTCTCTCTCTCTTCGATTTATTATTATTTTTTTTATCAGGCTAACTAAGAAAATTGATTTTGTTTCCACCATCTCTCTCGTCAGTTTCAAACAAAAAGTCATCTTATCCGCATTGAGTTGTCACTTTGACTCCACAAGTTTGTTAATTTTAATTTAGCACATTATATTTTAATCACAAATGCTAGATGGGAAAATTAGAAATTATATATTTGACGATTTATAAATACAATATCCATTGCTTATTTTTATTCAAATAAAAATCAAATCTAATTTTCGCTCAAACTATTTGAAAATCAAATCTAATTTTCTCATATTATAGGCATGGACTACAGACGCATCCCATATTCACATACCTATAATATGGATTGTTCTCTATATCTCACACAAAGCTGGACCAATGCTTCAGCCACTTCATCTAATTCTTCATCTCCTTTGTTCCTAATAATGTCACTCATTTCTTTTGTCTTCTTCCTCACACTGTCCCCATCTTTCTCCGCCACCACATGTTTGATCACCTTCGCAATCTCCAATCTCTCAAGCTCTCCACTCTTATTTCTCTTCACCTCCATTGCGACCCCAACCTCCTCGACCGTCCGGGCATTTAAGGGCTGATCGTGTTGCATCGGCATTGCGATGATCGGGACCCCGGACTTCATGCTTTCCATAATGGAGCCCCATCCACAGTGACTCACAAACCCACCTATGCTTGGATGATCTAGAATCTTTCCTTGTGGTGCCCATCCATCTATCACCAATCCCCTATCTCTTACTCTTTCCAGGAAACCCTTAGGCAATGCCTCTTTAAGCTCAACGCTCTCTTCTACAGGAAACCTAATGACCCAAATGAAGTTGACATTACTGAGCTCCAATCCATGAGCAATCTCTTCTCTTTCTTTCTCGGTGAGAAAATATTCAGTACCAAATGACACAAAAATAGTAGACGATTTCTCTCTCTTGTCAAGCCACTCAATGATGCTATCTCCATCTTCCGTGTTGCTAGGGTCTTCCACGAGTGGACCAACAGTCAACACTTTTTTCCCCAAGAGACTTGAGAGATAATCCATGTACTTTCCATCCATCTCCAAAAAGGTCTTCAACAAGATAAAGTTGGAGGACCTCTCAACACTTTGTAGAACCCTATCTTTGTCATTCACACGGGCCGTGGAATCGTCTGCTGCCTTCCTGATTTTTGCCAGCTCGTAATCATGAAGACGAATTGCTTCGAACGGGAACTTATTGCCAGTGTTCTTGATCATATGGAACATAAAAGATATCGTCCCCGCCCCAACATTGAAGAAGACGACCGATGGCAGGCCATGAGATTTCGCCACTTCTGCTGCCCACGGTTGGAGAAATTCGTGGATGAGCAAATCAGGGCCCAGGCTTGTGACGATATCACTGAAGCCGGGGCTCGCCATGTCAAAAGCCACCTTCAGGGTGTTCATAAGGTGAGGAGGCAAGCCTATGGTCGTGTGATAGTGGGGAGGGAGGTTAGGCAGAGATGGGAGGTGAAGCTCGACAAGTTCAATGGAGGATGAATATTTCTCGGAAATCTTGGGTTTGATGGAGCTAAGGTTGACAGGAGTTGAACACAAGTAAATGTGGAAGTTTCTTGTGGAAAGCCTCTTTGCTAGCTCTAAATATGGTGATACGTGGCCGTGAGCAAGCCATGGCAACATCAGAACTTTTATGGGTCTCTGCATATTATCCATCTTGATCTGAAGTCTCTCTTGTGTTTCTTCTTTCTAAGTTATCTATCTCTAATTAGTAGTATATATAGCAATGGAGAGAAAGCACCAGAAACCACATGATAGAGAGAATTTGAGTGATTTTGAGAAGGTGCAGGATGAGGAGGAGAAACCTCGAGCGGCGACGTGGATTGAGAATGCGTGTTGTTGGCTTCAAGTTCTGCCTCTGTTATCTGGAAGGTGTGGTTAAGTTTGCTGCCTGTTAGTCACCTTTCAAAGGAAAAAGCCACAAGTTGAAGTTGGACTCCAATTTGGCATTATTGGATTTGTCATCGTGGATGACGCGTATGTAACCGTGGCCACAGCTAAAACTCTGAGTTTTTGGGAAGAAAAACGTTTTGGCAAGATAAACAAAATATGATACAAAAAACTGCTTGGGGCTGATCAAATGTTACAGAGCAAAATTCATATTTAATAAGTCATGGCTGATTCGAAACTAACACGACTTAATGGGTTTTCGTTAGTTAAAAGATATATTCTCAACCTTCTAAAAAATTTTGTTGTCATACAAATTATAACGCGAATCATAGACATAAATATGACCGAATTGGAATCATAGAGTAAAATATATGTTATGGGAAGTGCAATAAAAGTATAATGCTTGCGAAAGAGAAAAATGAAGGATTACTAAAAAAGTCATAAACTTATTGCAATTGTGTTAATTTAGTCATAAACTTTTTTTTTGCCAATTTAGTTTTAAACATTTTACAATTGTGCCAATTTAGTCCATTTGGCCAAAATTGGCCAATCGGTGCTGACGTGAACGCTAGCCGTCCGACGAAAGCTAACATGGCAATTTTTTAATTTTTTTTTCGAATTTTTTAATTCTTTTTTTCTTTTTTTCTACCTTCTCTTTCCTTTGGTTGGCGAGGTCAGCCTCACCGTCGCTAGGCAAGGCCTTGCCAAATCTGGTGAGCATCGAGCTCATCGGCACTGGTGAGGTTGACCCTCGCTAGATCCAAGGTGAAGGACGGCCTCGCCCACGGATGGCGAGTCCCTCGCCAAATCTGGTGACAGCGGCCTTGCCGGCCACTGGCGAGGTCGACCATCGCCTTGGCTGGGCAAGGCCGAGCCTCGACCTCGCCATGGCTGGGTGAGGTCGAGCCTTGCCAGATTTGGCGATGGCAGCCTCGCCAGATCTAGCGACGGCGGCCTTGCCGTCAATGGGCGAGGCTTGCCTTCTCTAGTGGCCGGCAAGGACAAGCCTTGCCACTAGCTAGAGAAGCCTCGCTGGCCAGAGGAAGGAAAAGGTAGAAAAAAAAAAAGAATTCAAAAAATGTTTTAAAATTTTGAAAAAATTTTATTAAAAAATTGCCATGTCAGCTTTCACCGGATGACCAGTGTCCATGTTAGTACTGATCGGCCAATTTCAATCAGATGGACTAAACTGACACAATTGTAGAAGGTTTATGACTAAATTAGCAAAAAAAAAGTTTATGACTTAATTTACACAATTGTAATAGGTTTAAGACTTTTTTAGTAATTCTCCCAGGAGAAAAATTTAAGCATTCTAAACAATTGACAAGGTTACTAGTGGATCAAGACTATCTTGGGAGAGGAACAGTGTGAAGTGACCCCTCAGGTCACTAGCTTTAGTTAGCTTTGTAACAATTAATGAAGATTGTGTTTTGTCAATCGGATCGTTTACATGATAGAATTAGATAGAATATGATATAATATTCAAGAATTATGCTATATTCTATATACAGTTTGGTAAATCACACTAACAAAGCCAAACATTCATATCATATTTTGTCTATTATTTGGTATAAAATGGCGTATCAATGTAAATGAGCCTAAAATTTTACAAATGGAGATAACCTCAATCAATCAATCAGTGATTATTGTATAATCTGAATCTTAAATAGCAAATGAGCGCATTACAACATTGACTATGACAAGAAATGTAAATAGGTTACAGCAACATTGACGAGGCAAATCAATCAGTGAGTATTAAATCTAGTAAAAGAGAAAAAAACATGATGATTCACCTTCACAATTCCAAAAAATATAATGTTCGATTCTATCACCACTTTGCAAAACTTCAACCTAAATGAAAGAGTTATACAGGAAATGGATTAGGCAAAATTTTGACATAAACCAAAAGGTTACGAAAGAGAAGAAGCTTCGACTCTGTTACCGTTATTGTGGAGTTTTGATGTGAACCAATAGACTACCAAGGGGTCATGAAGCTTCAAAATGAATTAGAGATACGGAGGAGAGGGTAGGCTTCTTTTTGGATTCACCAACCCCGATAGCTATAAATGCCAATATGTCATCTAAATTACTATTCGTGATCAAATTAGTGTGATGACACTAGCATTTCTCAGAAATTGTCAAGGAAGAGTCCAATTTGAGCAATCAACATATCTAATTGGACCTACCTTTATTTAGTACAACTCACATATATCTCAATAATATATTTTTCCTCTCGTATGTGAGTTTAGTATTAGGTCTATTCTAATACCAATTTGTTGGAAGTGCTAAGCAGAAACTCAACACTTTCACCTTAGTAAATCGCCGTTAAAGAGCCTGAAAATATACAGTTAAACTCACTTTCGCTGAAAAGTTTACATCAATGAGTTGCGAGACTACTATAATAATCATATCAATCATTCGATGTGGGAGATTTTTAAACAAAACTCACATGCTAATCTTGACGTTTAATGCCACAGTAGATATTGCAATTAATGAATTGCCACTTTTAAGGTTGGCCATTGCATGAACAACAAGTGCACACCCGGACGAATACATGCATGACAATTGTCGGGGAATTTTGCTCGTGCAAAGTCCCGTGTCATGCTGTTAATGAAACGATGAATTCAAAAACCGATATTAATATGATCAACTGGAAATCCCTTAGTTTCCTGGGGGCGCCGTTGTTTCTGATTTTCTGATCTATGCCGCACTCTCCGCCGAGGCTTTCAGGTAAGTCAACAAGTTCTATGGGTTCTTGTATGTATAAAGCATTTTTATTCCATGTGGGCCGAAATATTATTTTTAGATTTCGATCGAACATATAAAAAATCTTATTTGTTTTGACATCTTGAATCTCTGGTGCCAAACTCAATGGTGGAACCTCATCTCCAACTCCATCTCCATCTCCATCCCCATCTTTTGGTTAGATCACAAATGACTGACTTTTAAGAGTGGAATTTCTGTATGGCTCATCTAGTTGGGGAAAAATTCAATTCGAAGGATTTTGCTAGGAAACTTTAGGGATTTCTCTCGAGAAAATTACTCAATCACTCTTAAACTATTTAATTTTGTCAATATTGTCCTAAATCTTTACGCGGAATTCCAATGTGATTTTTAAACATATTGTATTAATATCAATTCAATCATAAACTTTTTTACTTGACCAATCTAATCTCAACCTTTTCAAATTTTGTAAATTGAGTATATCCAATCAAATTTGG
The DNA here is from genome assembly GCA_017140615.1 of Eucalyptus cladocalyx. NCBI lineage: Eukaryota > Viridiplantae > Streptophyta > Magnoliopsida > Myrtales > Myrtaceae > Eucalyptus > Eucalyptus cladocalyx. The sequence goes on from CM029525.1 coordinate 12,262,410, forward strand.
TTGAAAATCAATAATGTAAATATTGGCCGTCATACACATCATAGCCAATGCTGATGTTGACAATTTTACAATTTAAAAAAAAAGTAAAGTTCTAATGTTTTTTGTTTTGATTGGTGAGGGTCAGCAAGCCATCACAAGATATGAGCAAGCTGTTATTTGGTAATCAATAAAAAATGTTACAAATCATTGGCCGCGGTGGCTCCATTTTGGATAAAGCGCTCGATCGATCCTCAATGAAGAAGTGAATGGTTCAAAACTCGGGGGGCGCTAGGTGTATTAAGTGTGACTCATGGGTGGTGGGTCCTCCGCTTAAGTGTCATTTGGGAGTTTACGGCGCATTGGGGTTAAAGTTCTGCGGTTCTCAAATACCAACAAAAAAAAATGTTACAAAAGTTTTGTTATTTGAGTTGGTTCTGGAAACCTACCATAAAAGTGATAGCCCTAATTTTTTTTTCCTAAAAAACAAAGATAATTGCGCATAAAATAAAGCCATATTTTGCGGAGGTGTAAATCGAAATTTAGGGCCCGCATGGTTGCACTTGTTTTTCTGTCCCGGGAACAAAAATTTTGTTTTTTTGTTCAACAAAAAAGGAAAACAGAAACGCGTTTGTGTGCGTTTTGTTTTTTTGTTCTTTTGTTCCTGGAACAAAAAAGAAAGAAAAAGAAACACAAATTTTGTGTTTTTGTTTTAACACACGATTGAGAAATACCTTTTTCTTTTTTTCTCTTATTTTCCTGTTCTTCTTTCTTTTGGCCGGTCGCCGGCCTCGGCCATGGCGGGCCGGCCGACGAGGGGCGGCCTCGCCCGGCCACGGCGAGGCTCGCCGGCCCCGGCGAGGCCGACGCTCGCTCGTCCGTCCGGCGAGGCCGAGGCTCGCCGTAGGCCGGGCGAGGGTCGGCCTCGCCATGGCCGGGCGAGCTCGATCTCGCCCGGATCCGGCGAGACCCGCCCGGCACGGCCTCGGCCGGCGAGCCTCGGCCCGCGAGCCACCGCCGAGCGACGCCGACTGGGCGGTGGCTCGGCGAGGCCGAGGCTCGGCCGGCGGGCGAGCTCGGCCCTCGGCCGGCTCGCCGGCCAAGGCCTTGGCCCGGCGGCCGGCCTAAAAAGAAAAAAAAATGAAAAAGAAAAAAGAAAAAAAGGAAAAATAAGAAAAAATAGAAAAAATAAAAGAAATAAAAAAATTATCCAAATTTACCAAACATGTTTCTGTTTATTTTTTTGTCTTTAAAAGTTTTTACCAAACACGCTTTTTTGTTCGTAAATTGTTCGCGAACGTAAACACTTTTTTCTATTTCGTTCGCAGAAATTTAAATGCGGCGGGAGATATTGTGATTAACGAATGGCCACCCACTTTTACAATCGTGGAAACTGGCCATGAAATGCATGACAGCTCAGGGGTCAGTCTGCTTGCGTGGAGCCACGTAATTCGTTGTCAAAGAAACGATGGATTTAAAAAATCATATCACATCTTCGTCTTCTAGATCATAAATGACTTATTGTAAGGGACTTATCTAGTCGGAGAAAAAATTAATTTGACATATTTGACTGAGAAACTATAATATTTGTCTTCTCTTATCAGCAATTCTTAGTTTTGAGAAAAATAAAATATATATCTTTAGGATTTCAGGGAAAATTTTAATACTAGATTGACAAAATTAAAACGCTTAATAATGAATTAATATCGTACATATAGGATTATGATTGATTGAGTAATTATCACGATTTTTTTTCTCCTCTTATATTAGCAATTCTTACTTGTGAAATAAAATATTTTAAGGACTTTTAATCTTTTCCAAACTTAGGAAATATATTTCCCGTGATGGTGTCAATATTCGATCAAATTTGATTTCAGAGCGGGACTATTTCCACTTCTTATGTGACTTATATAAATATGGTTTAGGTATTCGTCATTAACATGTCGTGCAGTTGTTATGTATACCTTTGGAAAGCTGCAAGTATACATGGCCAATTCTACTAAAGACATATATGACAACTGCGGGATGAACTTGCCTGTTTAGGATCGAGTTTTATGTCGTTACCGAAAAAGGCGAATTGACAACTTACATTTATATCAACTCCAGCTCTTTCGATCTCTTTCCGGAGGGCGTCGCCGTTTCTGACCGCCTCGACTTCCTTCATCGATTTCCTGGTAAAACCCAAGCTCTTGTTTTTTCTTTCGAATGTCTGAAAAATCTCCATTCGATTTGTGACGGATCATTATTGTTGAGATCTCGTTCAAGCCTAGAATTTTCATCTCTATTTCATCTTATTTCTCCTGTCATTTTGAATTTTGAAGCACCCTTTTATGTCTCCTGTGCCAAAGGAGAATTTAATCCCATCTTCATCTTCATCTTTTGGTCAAGATCATGGATGACTGGATACAACGATAATATCTGTGGAGTGGCTCATCTAGTTGAAGGAGGATTCAATTCGAAGGATTTTGGTAAGAGATTTCAGGAATTTTGTTATGGATCTCTTCTTTTAATAGCGTTCTTTATCTGAAAGAAATCCTTATGGGAATTATAAAAATAGAAAAGAGATTATTTTGATCACAATTGTATTTGTAGTTTTTATTTTTTCCTTTATCGAAAGACATCACTCGAATTATAAAAATGATTATTGATTATCACTTGTGATTTGATTAAATGGTGCAAGGAACGAAATTTGTCTAGATCCAGTATACATGTTCAAATCTTTCACATCGTTGATTATTAAAGTCATCTACTTATGGTTTTTTTTGTTATATAAAGCGATCTCAAAGAATATTTCTGTTCCATCTGTACCTTTTGAGGAATCTCACATGTATTATTTTATTGCAATGGTTTTTTATTTGGTTCTCCAGCATGACAAAAGAGATCGTTCACGCGTTGGCTTTTAAGAATTTAGATGGGATTTATTTTCTTTCGACGGTAAATACTTCTACTTGATTGGTTATTTTTGGAATCACGTGTTCTAATGCTTTACCTAGATTCATCTCTAGAAATTTCGAATTACAAAAACGTTTGAGTCGATGCAACTAGGTAATAATAGATTAGTCAAGTTAGTCTATGTGATCAGTAATAACGTTCTAAAACTTTTGCATTTAATTTTGGTTCTAGGAATCCCACCATAAAAATGACAGCGGGGTCATTAGAATCCTCATCTTTTCCACAAAAATGAAGATATTATTATGAATAATTAAAAACAAATCTGAAATGAAGAGATGTGGTTTGGAATTTAATGGCATGGGAGATACTGTAATTAATGAATTGCGGATGGCGGTACAGCGGTGATGGGAAAACAGAAAAATCGAATTTCAAAGAGTTCAACTTGACGTAAATATACTTACCAAAGAAAAAAAACTCGACGTAAATATGATTTTGAAATTTGTCATTTTAGTGGTTCTAAACTAACAAGCTCATCTCACGGTCATATCACTGATGTAATGACCGCGAGATGAGCTTGCTAGTTTAGAATCAAGTCTTGTGTTGTTATAGAAAGAGATGAATCTCACAATCATACTCATATATCAATTCAAACTCCTTTGATTTTTTTTTTAGTGTCATTGTTTCAGACTTATTGTTTGACATCTCGTTCAAATTTAAGATACTCATCTCTATTTTACATTATTTTCTTTTGTTGTTTTGAATTTTAATTATTCTATAATTTTCTCATGCTAAAAGAGAATTCAATCTCATTTTTGACTTTATCGGTAGTCAGATCATTAATGAGTTGGTTCGACGATGGGATGTGTGAACGACTCGTCTAGTTCAAGAATAATTAAATTCAAAGGATTTTGGTAAGAGATTTTCAAGAATTTTGAAGTGGATCTCTTCATTTATTAATGTCCTCAATCTCTCGAAAGAAAAATGTTTTAGCATCCATATGAAGAAGGAAAAAAGAAATCAATAACCACCCGGCGTTGCTGGCTTTGGGCCCTCTCCCCCTCACGAAGGGGAGGGGTTTGAATCTCCAGTGCGTCGCAGGGTGACTTAACCACCTGGCGTGAGTGTGATAATAAACTTGTGTCGATCCGAGATTCTTCCCCGCCATTTGTTCACTTTTTGGGGTTTCCTGGGTCAAAAAAAAGAAAAAAAAAAAAAAGAAAAAGAAATCAAGGAATATATTAGAACGTTGATTTGCTTTCCAAGTCATTCATTTAATAGAAGACAAAAAAGGAACAGAGCAATTGCAATGAAGTCGTCCTATCTCGATTGTCTCCCTCGTGATCCATGTTTCTTAGGCTCAGGTACTACTTAATTAGAGCCCCTCTCCTATAAAGTGGTCTCGAAGTGGCACATTCATTTCACTTCGTCGCGAATTGAATATATGTCCTTTGTTCCTATTTCTCTTCCATCTTAAGTTGGATAGGCGTCCGGCATTTATTACTTTATTCCAAAGCTTTTTTATTTGGTACTCCACTATTGACTAAGAATTGATTTTGACCATGTGGACAATGAAGTGATCAATGACGTTGGATTTTAAAAAAAATTATAGATGGGTTATATTTTCTTTCAAGCGTGCGTACTTTTCTTTGCGGAGGGTTTTCCTAATCCATTTTCAAATCTTTCAAAATCGGATTGGATGATACGAGATAATTTAATAATAATTTTCTTTTATTATCATTCTACCATAAGAGTGTGAAAAGTCAAAAATTCTTAAAATAAGAAAGTGAATACATTGATTATCCATAAATAATTTAAACACTTGGTAGGATGATAAGAAAGATTCAAACTTAAAATTAGCGCACGGGATATTTATGTGATTTGTGACGGATTATATGTTTTTTTTTTTTTTTTGTTTAAATTATACGAAAGTAAATTTTATTTTAAATTTTTTTTCGATGTCATGGGTGGGGTTTTTGCACGAGATATTTCGGACAAAAAACAAAGCTCCTATCCTCGTAATGCGCGCGCCTAATGCTCATTATCTTTTGAATCCCAAAACCCGGAAGGAGCGACACGTGGCGGACGAAAAGGCGCCGCCTCAATTACGAAACTGCCCCTCTCTTTCCTCCCTCCCGCCAGGGCCGAAAAAGAGAAAACGGGGCAAAATATCACACCGAGGCTTTTAGAGAGAGAGAGAGAGAGAGAGAGCGGGAGCGAAGAAGATCGAAAGGCGGCAGCGCGAAAACCATACGAAACATTTTGGAGCGAAGTCAGCCGCGGCAGCACCGCCCCCCGAAAAGCAGGGGCGACGCCTCCGCCGCCGCCGCACCGGCCGCGCCGTCCCACTCCTCTCTTCCTGGCTCCGGCTCTTCGCATCGGTTCGTCGCGCACAGGTACACAGCTCACTCTCTCCTTCCCGTCCCCCTTCCGTTTTTTTCCTTTTTTTTTTTAACGTTTCCTCTTCCGGCGAAGGATGTCGAGTTCGACGCGCCGGCGGGCGGGGCTCGTAGCGCTAGGCGGTGGCTTCCGGTTCGATCGGCGCCCTCCCGCCTGGCGTTTTCCCCCGCGCTTGCATTGTCGGCTTGTCTTGGCCGAGGCCCCCGAGGACTCGAGGCGGAGGCGCGACGCGATCGGGCGATTGGAAGAAGCGCGTCGTCGTGGTAGCGAGACTTTCTCGTCTCCGGTTTTTCCTTCTTCTTCCTTTTTTTGCATTCGGTGGTGGTTAGTGCCGCGATGAAGTGACCGCGTTGAGGTTTCAGTTCTGTTTTTTTTTTTTTTGGTGTGGTGGCGATGGGCTGGCTCAGATCGTTGATTTGAATTTGACTGAAATTTTGAGGTGTGATGCTTGTTTGTTCGAATAGGAGAGAACGAGGTTCAGAGATTGATAGTAATATTGGCTGTTCATGAATCACGTGGTGGTCTAGTGTCAGTGCAGTGGAAGATGAGCATCAAGACGGTGTCTTTTTGCTTCGACGGGAACCGTCGGGATCTTTGGTTAGATTTAATTGACCGCAGTGGCACTAGTTGCTTGGCTGAGGCAATGCACCAGTCTTTCCAAGTTATCTAGCGTTCTGATTGGGTGAGACCCTTGTAAGGATTGTTGTTTCTAGAGTTCCTGAATGTTGTATCTAACTAAGTTTTGGCGATTGAAAAGAAATAAAGGACTTAACTTTAACAAGGTTTGGTGATATTTTCTTATGTTTATGGCCGTCATTTGTTAACCTGAGCCAGATGCCTTTTTTGTCATATATCTTTAGTGGCTTGGGTAAATATTCACCCTTTCTCTGGATAGGCTTGATGGGGAGGGGAAAGATAGTAACTGAGAATCCAAGGTGTGTTGAATCTTGGTAATAGTGGACCTCCATTTGGCCAAGCCCTTGTTCCTTGGATTGGTGTTTTCCTAGTAGGTGTTCTAGATGATACGAGTGCTATAACCAAGGTGCTTAATGTGAGTTTTATGTAGTTTGCATTAAAAAGCAATTGTCAGTGTTGTTAGCCTGGCGTCACTGCACCAAGTTATAGGATTTTTTTGCTTAGCATAAAGCTTATAGCTAGGATAAAGATAAATAACTCTTGATGTAAAGTTTAGTCGTCTTTAATTTGCAAATACTTACCCTTTTTGGAAAACTATGTCAGGTTCTGAAAGGACTGCTTATCTTTGCAAGCAATGGTCAGATGCTAGTTTATCCTCATCAATTGAGCATTTTGAAAGATAATCAAATGCTCTGTTTTGAAAATAAATGCTGTATTATCCAAGTTCAGCAACTTTGCTTCATCATTATAAGAGGTCCTGTTGATTTGGAAATGACAAAACACTTTGTTAAGTCGTTCAGCCAATATCAGTTTGAAACCACTGTTCGTGTGTCCTAGGCATTGACTGTTGTCCCCACATGTCAAGGGTGCAGATGATTGGTCCCATTTTGGCTTACGATGAGGGGAAATACAGTTGCTGCTGAATCAAAACCTTATCTTTGCGTAGATGGTGCCAAATGTTTTTAAGCCGTTATAGACAATGTAATTTAGCTGCAAGATGGTTCTCATTGGGTCCACTGGCTTATAGTGGTTATAGCTGTGTCCCTTATGGCCTATACAATATATCTCTGATCTTTAAAGTGCATGTGATTTGTCTTAACTGACTAAGCAGGTGTTCTAAAAAGGTACAAAGAATGACTAACGCATTGGAAGTTTTGTTTTTTGTATGATTAACACACCATCTAGGTGGATTACTTCCTCATGATCTAATGGCTGTGGATATTTGGAGAGGTTGAAATTCTTTTGGCTAGGAAAACAAGATAAAAGAGGGTTATGATTTAATGGCAATTCTCCTAAGCATGACTGTGGGAGTTACTGACCACCATTAAGCCAATTTAGTTATTCTATTACTGAATGGACGGAGTTAACCATATGAGATTGAGAATGTATAGTGCTTTTGTCTAGGTCATGAAAATGCTCCAATTTTTACTTGGAAGGCTTGTCCGTTGATTTATATCTATTTGTTTATACTTAAGTAGCGCAATGATCTATTCAAGCTTTATTCGGCTCAGGTCAAGAGTAATGGATATAATTTTTTATTATTTTTCGTTGAAGATTGTCTTCATCGACATTTCATCATCGAATATTGACAGGTCAGCTTCTCCAGGGGAGTACAGGTGCTTGTCAGTCATTGCCGCACATTCCATGCGGATAGCCAGAAAGGGAATCAGTTGGTGGTCTTTGATTATGCCATGATGGTGTTGCGTGTTGCTTAGTCTGCCACTTGAATGATACAGACTATCTGGCAAAAATTTGGTAAGGAAAGGGATTCTAGGATTGGAAGTGGTTCTCTATGCATTTGGTCAGAAAGGGTTTGCAAGCGTATTTACGGAATCAAGGAGCTTTTTTTCTGATGCCCACAAGGCTGTTTCTTGATTCGCTTTTTGTCTGGTCTCATGGATGAGTTTCTTCTGCATTCACTTCTTCAATGGATGTGTTGACCTTTCGCATTTTGGCATTGCCAAGATGGTTCTTGTATGGCTTCTGGCTACTATTATTGCCTCTATGGTTTGTACTATTTTTTTCCACTGAGTAGAGTGGAAATATTAACATCACAAGCAAATATCTTCTTTCTTGATAAATATTAAATAGGCTTTCCAATTATATTGAAGAGTGATATGATGATAAACCAATGCACCGATTCTTATCACACAAGGTTGGCCGACTGCTTTTGAAAATGGCCCTCACTTCTTTTAATGTAACTTCATTGTTCAGCAGTTAACCTACATGTATGAACAGTAGCTTTGGAAACAGTAGTTGGCATCCGATAACCTTGTCATTCAATTAATTGCTCATGACACCTAATCTAAAGGTTCTTCTGTTTCTGTTTTTGCCTTTGTCTTGTTTACTCAGATGACTAGATTTGTGATGTGATCATGCTTGTCAAAGATACAATTTGAGAACAAAATGTGATTCTTCTTTCTTTGTTAGGCTGGTTGACAAGGCAACTTAAGTGTGGCTGAGTATAAATAATGGCCAAGTGGACAAATGCAAAAGAAAGCCACATGTGTTCTTTCTATCGTCCATAGTATTGATTAATTAGTTTTGCGGTATATAGGATAACTACTAATTTCCTATGATAATTAAGAACCCAAGTTTTTTCTAGCGTGAATCCTTAACATTCACCAACAAATTTTGCCTCCTAAGCTGTATGCTATTACTTTTGTTTTATGGTAGCAAGGTTAGTTCAAGGTCCAATCATCTTCTTCAAACGTTTATTATGTTAATAACCTTCAGATGTGCTTCACAGCCTGATTGTCCATTTGTCAGTGAACAATAATTGGATAAACTTGCATCCATGGCACATTTTCTCATTTTCCTGGAATCTAAATTATCATAGTGACTTCTTAAAATTCTCGCTTGTAACTTTGACTGTCCAGTAGGTATTTCAACTAATGCATTTTGATTTTTCCAGCTGATGAATTTCCTAATTATTCACAACAGGCTACTGATGGATGCATCTTGGAAAATTTTAAAAGGTATCTTGCAGGGAACTTGTCAATGAGCTCAAGGATCGGGAATCAACTGATGCTTTGCTAATTTTTAGCAAGGATGGCATGAAATACACTTTCTGTTGGGGTCATTTAATGTTGAAGGCATGTATTCATGTGGCTTGCATTTGACACTCGACTTCGATTCAAAGTGAAGTATTTGGTGCAAGCAACTGATTCCCCAAGTATTATTACCTTGGTAGGTATAGTGGAAAAAATTTGCGACGGTTACTAGACACCTGTACTAGTCATGAGGAATATAATAGCTATTCGTCGCAGTATTTATCAGAGCATATATGACCATTAGCATCATGAATGTATTTGATGTTTATTGACTGACAGGATGGCAAATAGCATCCAAAGGGTGCTTAAATCTAAGCCATCGTACTTTAAGATGGCTTTAACTTCAGATCCACACCCTGTTTTCTTCACCCGTCGCTTCAAGTTATTTATGTAAATGGCATGGTAATAATATTATGGTGTGAGGAGGCTCTTTCTTTTGACATGTTGCAATTATAATTGTCTTTTTCTGAACCTCTTGAATTAACCAATTTACTTTTTTGGTGGTGTCCTTCCAATGTCTCTAGTATTTTTTTCTACATTTAGGTTGTTTCCGTCCCAATCTTAACCAATATGTTTTACGGGCGCATTTTTTTTTCTTTCACTCAGGCAGATTAGCAGCCAAGGTTGTGGAAGATATAGTAGAAAAGTGCTGAGGAGGATCCAATGTAATATGTGGGTGAGGCTATGGAAGAGCAGATAAGTGCTTGGGATCTGGAGAATCTTACATAGTAGGTGGGCGAGGCTAAGTTTGATACATTGTTCTGTAGTACATGTTTTAAACGATCAAGGTTACAGATTAAATTTTTTATCATGTAAGATGATGTTGATTGAACCTTCAGTTTCTCTTTTTTTCTTTTCAGTGACTTCTCATTAACATCATGCTCATTTTGGGATGTAATAAAGATGATAAACATCTGTCAAATAAGCTCTAAGTTTATCGATGAGGAGTTTTTAGTACAAGGTCAACTGAAGTGCATGAGATCTTATTTTCCTTTATATAGAACAATATCGTCATGAAAGTCATTAAGGAGCTTACTTTATATGGGAAATAATATGGCCCAAGGGGTCCTACTTTTGTCTTGCAATTTCATGTTTCCCTTCCAAATCTTTCGTAGCATGTCCTTCATTCACTTGACACTGAAAGACATAATAAATGCACATTACAATGTTCTCATTCTTAGATGAAGAGTTGCTGTAAAATTATATGAGCATATCGGAAAAAGCAATTAGGTTTCTTTCAAAAACAATAGCCAAATGATTTCAGTTACATGCAACGTATAACATGTATGCTCGTTTACTACTACTTGCCATGTCCTGTGCAATATGTTCCTGCCTTGGCGCGTCACAAGCAAAATCACTCTGTTCTCATCCTTCCTACACTTTGGTTAAGCATTGCAACAATCTCATATGTATTTATCTAGAAGTAAAAATATTAAAAAGGTGGCATGATGTATAATATAAAAAACTTTTCTACACTTAATGGTCTTGCTTGTGTTAGGTGTGATCAAAACCTATCTTTATTAAGTGTGATTATCAAGTGGCCTGGGGGCACTCATTAACAAGATCCATTTACTAATCTTAAATTTTCTGAGGAAGTTATCTTGTAGGATTCTTAATATTTTGTACTATAATAGGTTTTTTTTGGTAAGAAAAATACTATAATAGGTTAATTTGTATATTTCCAAAAGAAGTATCCTGTATTTTACAATCTCATATGCTCATATGTTCCTGTCTTCCTTGTGTTAGGTGTTTTTGAGTGTTGGAAATCAAAACCGGTCTTTATTAAGTATGGTTATCAAGTGGCCCGGGGGCACTCGTTAACAAGGTACATTCCTTGAGGAACTAATCTAAAATTTTCTGAGTAACTGATCTTGTAGTATTCTTAATATTTTGTACTACAATAGGGTAATTTGTGTATTTTCCAAAAGAATTATCCTGTATTTAGTATAATTAGAGGGAGATCTGCCAAATTATAGTAGAACTGATTGTCTTCCTACCTCTCATGTACTGAACACTGGTACATTGGGCTAAACTGTGGTAATTTGTCATATATTTGAAAGAACTTTGTTCTTTTGGTGCACAACTTTGGTAATTTGACTTCTGTAACTTTAGCTTCTATTCTTTAGTTTCTGTTTGCCATTTATTCCTTTCAGATATTGAAGAGAACATTGTTAAAAGTAGTATGATGAGTTGTTAGGAAGAAAATTTAAAAGCATTAGGATTTATTTCCTATGTCTAAGTTTTAGCATTTTTGCCTATGAGTTTTACGGGCCAAAAAAGCAAGTTTTATATAATTAATATGATATCCTGTCACATGAACACTGTAATGGTGTATTTCGTGTGACTATGGTAATTTGTTTCATAAGACGAGTCAAAGATTATTTCTGGTTTCCATTAATGTTGGCATGGGAGGAATCTATATATAGATTTGATGTGTGTATGTATATATATATATATATATATATTTTTTTTTTTTTTTGAGGTCTCTGTTTATATGTTGATCATGTTGGAAATGGTTGTTAACCTGGATAAAATCTGGGAACAGTTTGTGTAATTTACATATGAAAAGCTAATAGAGTTAATGCAAGATTTAGTTGCTGTTTCTGATTTCTCGTTGCTCTCTTGTGAAAACCTTGTTTATCTCTGTTGTGGGCCCTGAATCATCATGATTAACAGTTTGGAGACGTAATAGTCCTCATATGTGATCTGAACTTTTCTGTCATTGAATAAATCTGGTTATAAATTGAGACAAGGCTTCTCTGCACAAGGAAAAAGATATTGCGAGGTTGTTTAATTGTAGCTGCTCTTTTAATTGTCTACTGATTTCAGATATTAGTCTTTCTTGCTTTTATTCTGCATGCTCTTTTTTCAATCTAGCTTGGAATTGAAGATTCATGTACTGGAGTATAATCCTTAAGTGGAACTTACTGTTTGTTGGTCCTATCTAATTTTTGTACTTCTTTAAAGAATGCCGTTTCCTTGCTTGTACCTGACTGGAAGTTTGTTTGGGCTACTCATTGTTAACTTGGTGTATAATAGCAGAATGATTAACACTTCCAGTGACATTGCAGTTATAGAAATTTTGACCCTAAAGATGAGAAAGTATTTATCTGTAAGAATAGCTTATGGATATATATTTTTTTTCTAGATAGTTGTATAGTATGGATTGAAATTAAATCATCAGATCATCATGGTTTTAACAGATAGAAGTTTGGCTAGCTGTGCTTTTATCAACCAGCATTTGACGATATTGTTTGCTGGTTGAGATGGGAGATGGAAAATGCGGTGTTATGTCAATCTCGAGCTTCAGGTAACTTCCATTGACCTTATGGCTGAAAATCAGTCATGTATAAATCATCATAACTTAGCAATGTGGATATCATTCTAGTTTGCATTCATAGTGTTAGATCTGTTTATGAATTAATGACAGCCCGTGTGCTACAGAGATTTCAAATTCTAGTCATGTTTCTTGCATGACTTTTGTTGAAATATCACTTCCGAAGGTACATCAGGTGTAAGCTTTAGGCGCTGTTTGTTTGTGTTCATTTTTTCTGGTCATGAATACAATTTTTGTTTTTTTTGTTTCGAGGAACAAAAAAAGTAGAGAAACGTGTTTGTTTGCGTTTTTGTTCCAAATCTATTTTTTTGTTTCTAGAAACAAATTTGGAACAGAAAAAAGAAACAATAAAAACTTGTTTCTTGTTCTCGGAATACTTCCGAGAAATAATTTTTCTCTCTCCTATTTTTTTCCTCTATTTCTTTTCTTCTTTTTCTGTTGGCCAATCACCGGCCTCGGCCTTGGCCGGCGACCTTGCTGGAGCGTTGACGGCCCCCGGCGAGGCCGAGCCTTGCTGCCCAATGCGAGGTTAGCCTCGCCGTGGCTGGGCGAGGTTGCCGGCCCTCGTTGGTCGGTCACTAGTCATGGCCGAGGAGGCGATTGGCTAAAAGGAAGAAAAAAAGAAAAAAGGAAAAATAAAATAAAAATATTAAAAAATTAAAAAAACAAAATTTTTTTACAAGTTTACCAAACGTGTTTATATTCTTTTTCTATTTTAGGAACAAAATTTATCAAACGCTTTTTTCTATTAAAAAATTGTTCCTCGGAACAGAAATAGTTTTTTTAACATTTTTTAACAATTTTTAACGTAAACGCGTTCTTAAACGCACCCTTATATGATGAGAAGTTTAGTTGCTACAGATAACAACATAGAGAGGATAGTTGATTTTTTCCTTGGATACTTGATCTTTTCCTTGATGTAATTGGAGGGAAGAAGCATTTTGAAAGTTTTCTGAGTATAGATTAAAATGTTGCAAACAAAGATGATGGTTGCGATCGACTGATGCTTTAAGAACGTGCGCTTTTGTTTAAGAAACAGGTCGGTGTGAATTTTGGATGGTTAGCAACCCGTATCAACTTCTCCGGGAAATCTGTACCATTGTAATTAATATCATGGAAATAACCAGTGATGACAACTTTGGGATTAAATTATAAATGGCTCGTGAAATTTTCTTTATTTGCACCAGTCTAAGAAAAATAAGAATTACTTTCGCCATTGTCAAGAAGAAATGGAAATGGAAAGTCATCTGGGCTTGCTCATTTCAAAGCTCCATCTAAGGAAATGTAAATGCGCTTAATAGGTGGCACATGGAATATGTATTGGAGATTATTTGAAGGTTTGGAGCTACTTAACGCTGCATGACCTGTTGAAAGCTGTTTTGTCATTGCATTGATACTTTCATGACATATAATGATGAATTTTTATGAACCGTCCCAGCACTGTCTATGGTGATACACCATACTTTTCCCATGTCACAATATAATTGCTTTCACAATTGACAGAGCTAGCTCTTGAAGAATGGCTCATTTGTGAGCAAGAATGAATAAATGACAGCAATTATATGTACAGGCTACACTGCACTGGTTATTCTCTGGTAGTTAGTTGAGATCTTCTCTGTGCCATGTGATGACCATGTCTCTCCCGTTAAAGGAAGATTGAACTTGAAATCTTACCCTTTGGCAGTTAGATGAAGAAAAGCTGCATTTTGTAAAGGAGAATACTGTTTTTTCCTGGCTTTATCAGCGCTATCTTGTCTTCTGTGAAAAAATCCTGTTAGTTGGCTAGAGGGCTCCTTTCATTGCTTGCTTTTCTTTTACTTTTTTTCTTCTCAATTTCTGGTCTTGGCCTTGCTTGCGGGGAAGTGCAACCTAGCCACAAGTGGTCGAGGTGCTCGGAATTTGCGGTCAAACCCTCTCACACAAACAAATCCTGCATTTGAACTTTCATTGGTCAAAAAATGGCTCTATCAAATAGATGTATGGTGGTGCAATCAAGTGAGGAAATTGATTGGAACCATAATTGTCTTTTTAACATTTTCTGTCACTTTTGCAGTATTATATCTGAAGTATGGGTTTCTTCTTTTGAATCGCTGTCTTCTTCCCACATATAGACAAGTACAGGGTAGACCTAGTTTGTTGCAATGACAAAGGGAATCCTCATTATTTTTAGATGGCACCTCCTATTGTATCTTATTATTCTAATAAAGCATTTTTTTTTTTAAAACAGAATTTTACTTTTGCAGGTGAACAGGAAATCGATGATGATGATATTGATGGAATCATTGCTTACCTCTCCAGAAGCAATATTGAATTTCCTCAGTGGACAGGCCTAGAAGACATAATTGCTTGGTAAGAAACATTCTTTCTTGTTGCTGTTGAAAGTGCAAAAATGGGTTTCGGTAATCTTTGTTTACCTTTGAATATTGTCGTAACAGAAGTTCCAAAGTATACGGTCCGTCTTCTCAAACTCCAAATAGAATCTCTAGGGACACATATTGGATTGATGCTTGATTCATGATCTGCGAACATCTGCATGATGAAGGTATCCGTTTTATTACTGCTGATAGGATTGAAATCTATGATATACTATTGAAAACTAGCTGCTTTTTCATTTAATTGTCTTGAATAAGTACAGGATGCGGAGCTTATTTACCTCATTTACTTGGAAGTATGTTCCATTTAATGGGAAGCTTCCTCTCATTGCTGTTCTGCAGGGTATCTATAAATGCATTGCTTGAATGTCAGCAAATTACCTTTTCCACACATTGCATCTTGCTTATAGGAAGAGCTAATAAGGTCAGAAAAATGTATAATCTCATGCTAAAAACGTTAGAAGGAATGTATTATCTCACCAGAAGTGTCCCTCTGACAGTTTGTGAATTTTCTTCTCGAATACTATTGCATGAAAAGCATGTCTTCTCCTCACACAGGTTTCCTGTCTTTTGATGTTCACAACCTTCTTGAGATTGTTGGACTGAGTTGGCAGTTTCACCTGTCGTGTGTTATCTTGGAATTGTAAGATTTAAGATAGAACAATCAACTTCTCAGGAAGAATGACTTGCATTTAGTCTATTTCATGTGGCCTAATTTCTATGGTAATAGGCAGTCACATGCAGATAACTCATTGTTTTACTTAAAGCTGTACACTTACCCGGTGTCCATATAGCGAGAAGGTAAGGGCTTGGGTCATCCAGTTCTCTCTTTTCCAGCTGTCGATATATAGAGTTGCTAGTCAGAAGTGATGCCTTGTATGCATATATTTATGGTCTATATAAAGTCACAGAGAGAAGTTTTCTCAAAAAACAGGAAACAAACCCCTTGTAGGAGAGGATGATCATCAGGAAGTTCGTATCTGCAACATATAAAGGCAGTGAACCTTAGAGGTTTTCGTGGAAAGAACCCAGCAAAGAACTTAGAAGAGAAGATAAATGTGTCTTTTCGTCAGAGGATTCTTCGATAAACTTTGGTAGTTCCTCTTTGTTCCAGTAAATAGAACAAGTTTTGAGACTTTGGGATAAGAGTCTTTATTCAAATGCAGGTAGTTATAAGTCCTAATGTTCCATCTTCCAGTAGCCATTTTTTCCCACTTGTTCACAATATATATCTCATGCATCATGATTAAGTATGGTTATAAGAGTCTTTACAATCATAAAGAAGATTTTGTCCCATGCTTTTTAATAGTACATTGAGAAGAATTTGACTTACACTTGGTGCTCTGTCCGTAGTCTGCTCACATTCTTGAGTTTTCGAGCTGGAATAGAAGCAGCTTCTGGATTCAGAGCAACTAAGGCCTTGGACATGTCAGCTTCCTGGAGTTCCATGTTGTTCGCTTGCATAAATTGCTGAAGGTTTTCAGTGAACTCTTGGATATTCAATTTGATGGTGGGGATTTCTTCGTCACCATCCTTCAATGCATCCTCAATGTCACTTTCCAATGCTACTGCACGCTCTTCATCTGGAGTGGCTGGCTCTTCAATGATGGGTTCACAGTTACGAACTTGAAACACTTCTTCATGTGAGTAGGGTGGAGGTAGGGACATGAGATTGATGACTGTTGGGGGCTTGCTTTCAGCCAAAGGAACTGTCGAAGAAACAAGATTCTTCTCTTCTGGTGCTGGAAGGGCAAGTCTCGCACTACAAAGGACAGGTGTGTCTTTAGTTTTATGATGACGTCCCTTTGAAACAGTGAAATGTTAGCTTAAGCTTTTGTTATATATTCTATCTTGTCCTGTGATCACTGTCACTCTCATTCTCACGTCATGTACGTCTTTTCCCCTTAAATAGTTGCATCTAGCGACTATGGATAGTTGAGTTGTGTGAGTTAGTTGCCAAACTTGTTGGATTGTAAGGCTCGATAATAGATGTCATAGATTCTTTAATATTTAGGCGCGGTATCTAGTATCCTTTGAGGATTTTCTCTACCTTCAAGAGTTTGATAAGTAGCTCGTTATGCTTATTTTCTGGCTTAATGGTACCATAAATGTTGCATAGTAGAGATGATAAGCAGCAAACCTTGCAAAAGCACTAGCGAAGTGCCTGCACTCTCCTCTCATTGGACAAGCATTACAATTTGGTTTACTCTTGGTGCAGAAAACCTGCTTACAATCAAATATGAGAAACATCAAAATTCATCTGATTAGTCTCATGGCAATACAGAGAGTTTATCCAAAGTACCTTTCCAAATGTGATTAGCTGGTAATGTAGCTCATAGCTGTAACGACACATGAATGACAGCCGTTAGAACTTGGAGTTAATATGATACACTAATGTATCTGAGGATAACATGCTAGGAACTTTAAGAAGTTAAAGGTAGAAAGTCTGGTACAGTGTTCGTTGATCAAGCTTGCACAATCTTGGCCACAGATATTTCTGAATTGTCTCCAGCACTGGGTACCTGATGATTTAATTGTCATTGTTAAATATATGAATAGTCTGAAGCTTTTCTTATGATAGTAGGCCAAAGGATTTACAGTTCCAAGAGGTGCAATTGCAGTGACTCTGGCAGTGGTTGAAGAGGCACCCATCCAAGTCGAACTGCTATACGTCCTACATTGGTGTCCACCTGCGGAAGATGATAAACAAAGCCAAAAGTCACCCTTAATTTTTTAATTTCCATCTTTTCACTAAGGTTATATAGGAAGTAGTTTCATGTAGTAACTCTTACTGGAAAGGCAAGATGATGAAGTGTTAAAAGCCTCACGCATTCTACACTTTTCAGTCCCAGCCCTCTTATGCTCAGTAGGTAGTCCCTGCAATTTGACATATGTAGGTGTCAGATAACGCTTATGGCCAGTTTCATGCTGCATATTTGTGTGAAACCATTTTGATCTGCAGTGCAAATGTGCTGTGTGATATTGCAGCTTGACATGAATATGTATGTGGGTTGGGTATGAATGTGTCAGATGCTAAATGTGAGGTCTGATTACGATGCTCATGCTGTTACATTAACAATATATTAGATTGCTTACTTTGCTTTGTCGGGTGAGACATCTCTCAACCATTCAAGGTCAGTGCTTCCATGTTCTTGGACCAAGCGGTTGAGGAATCCCTGCAAAATGTGCCATTGTCAAATACCATTCTCTTAACATTCTTCCTATTCTTTTTGGCCTTTTCTTTTTTCTTAAAGAGGATATCATGTATGCTGCTCTTAAATCCATGTGCCGTTGAGTTTGATGGAAGTACCTTAATTCTTTCTGCTAGCATGTTGTTCATCCCTCTTTCTTTAATACAATTTGATATCTCACTAACACTGGCTTGCCTTATTGCTTCATAATCCAGCGAGTCCATCGCATCTCTCCTTCTTTCTTTTCTTATTCCATTAGGTTGCACGTCTCTCCTTAAAATATCCCAATCAATTTCATCGCTCTTCCCAATCTTAGCCTTTCCTCTTTTTGTTTTTACTGGTTCATGATTTGTCTCCTTATGTGGCTTAGCAGATGAAGACAACTGCTCCTCAATATTCGTCTTGGCAGCTTTATTTTCCAAATGGCTTTGATTAACAACTGTTGAGATTCCGTCCCTAACATCAGTAACTTGCTGAGGACTCAGTAACACATTCTGCACGTTATCACAATGCTTTCCAGAAAATGATTCCCCAAGAGTATCCACTTTTGTAGCCAAACTACCCTCCAAGTGAAAGATCTTCTCATCTGCATGTTGATGGGAGATGCAAGAAGGTTGGCTAATTGTGGGATCAGGGCCAGAGTTGGGACTCTGAGGGCATGCATAATTTGAACCCAAAGATGTGTGATAGCTCATGATCGGTATTTCTTGAGTGCGTAGTGACGATTGGTGGTTGACTGCGTATATATGTTGACTTTCCTCCTGTTGCTCCATCAGTTTGGCTATATGATTTGCTGGT
Source organism: Eucalyptus cladocalyx (assembly GCA_017140615.1). Taxonomy (NCBI): domain Eukaryota; kingdom Viridiplantae; phylum Streptophyta; class Magnoliopsida; order Myrtales; family Myrtaceae; genus Eucalyptus; species Eucalyptus cladocalyx. Next base: position 12,281,062 of record CM029525.1, read on the forward strand.
TCTGCAGTGCTGAATTTAGATGCTGTTGGCCATGAACATATGCTTTCATCACCAAGCATGTCATCCTCTACTCTCGATATTCTGGAATCTGGATTAATTTGCAGGTGCTGTGGAATGAAAGCAACTGGTGGAAAATGCGTAGGCTGAGCAACCGAATTTATCAGCTGAGTGTACGATGAAGACCTGTTAATGCTATTGGTAGCATTGGATACTGAGTTTTGGTGGTTGTCTGCATTATCTTTTGATTGTTGATCCCCAGATCCCAATGTGCTCCTGCTTTGATGGGTGAATGGATCCCGGAAAAGGGCTTTATCCTTCTGGAAAGAAGAGTCGAACATTGAACGGCGAATTTCTTCAGGTCTGTGGCCAATGACCAAATCTTCTGATTCAGAATTGGAGCCCGAATAGGATCTGATTCCTCCAATGCTTTCATTGATTGAGCAATCAAAAGATTCTTGGGAAGAGAGAACTTCCTCCTCCAAGCTATGAGTTTGTCCCCCTAACAAGTTCATGGTTTCTGTCCCTGGAATTTCTGCGGCTTGCCAAGACACTGTTGATTCAATGTCAGTCACTGAATTTTGGCTGGAGATTGGGTGCCTTTTTGCATGCAAACTGATGGTGTCGGTTGGGTTCAACATGATTATTTCTGGTTCCTTGGAGAATGTGTTTGTGTTATCCTTGCTATAACCACTTCCAAGGCAAGTTGACTTCACTGGAAACCGTGCAGCCATTGACATGAAGGCAGAGCTGCATTGTCGACAAAATCAGAGACACGGTCAGTTTTACTGGTGTGTTCTGTTGGCAATTGTTTGGAATTGTCCTAAAACTTATACTTACCTTGAAAGATGATCAGAGACGTTTTGAGTCAGGAATACTCCAATCACCGAGTCAACAACTGATCCTTTCCATCGAGAAAAGCGTCTGTCACCTGTGAGAGGTAATATAGGCATGCTCAGTAGATCTTAATGCGGTTATTTGGTCTGTCAATTGGTCTTTGTTCATTTTAGTTGATGGGCAATAATTAGGGGAAAACTATGATGAAAGGGACTTCTGAAATATGGAGACTTTGTATATGACTGATACTCCAATGCAAAATTGATTTCTGCAGGACTCGCTTGTTCTTTAGTTCTGAACATAAATGCCTGGTCCATGATGCATGCTTTTTTACGAAGATGGTAATTTTGATCTTTGCATATCAACTTTGAGAGGGTCGAGATACTTCAGGGTTTTATAAATGATTGCCGTATATTTCATGCTCTTTGTTTTAAAAAGATTTTGCTGGGTGAAATGTAATCTATGTAATGCTTTTTGTTCTATCTCAAAATTGATCAGATGATATGGGGATGTCTCATAATGATTGGCAAGAAGATTACAGCAGCAGCAGTGGTCTTTCTGCTGTGGTGCAACTAGAAGTGCCTTTTAACATTTGTGCAAAGAATCAAGAATATACAGAAACTGTGCAAAGCACTTACCTTGAACGAGATGCATTCTGGCGATGAATGAATTTGCCCGTCCATGGAACACTTCCCTCTCTTCTTCCCACCATTTTTCCTTGTTCTTGTGATTTTCTTCAAGTCCACTTCCTTCCTTACCCATGAGAAGATTCCATACCCTGTTAGTTTCTGGGTCAAGGTCTACTTTTGGCCGTGGTTTGCGTTTCCTGCCTTCATAGGGAACAATCATGCCAGCTCCAGTATAGGGTACAATTGCATTTTGCTCTGCTTCCTTCAGTTTGCTGCCTTCTTCATTGAGACTGAGCACCTCCAATATGTATATGATCTCGTCAAGAGTGTTGAGGTCATTTCCCATAGATGAGCTTGGACCTGAATAGCATGAAGAGACTGATAATGATGGACTCTAGCAAAATATACTGGCCTTGCAAGCGATTACAGTTAGGGTTCCAGGAAATACCTCTTGTCACTGTACCAGTTCGTTGATTTTCATGGCGTGGATCCTTCTGCTTTTTCTGGAACTTCTCTGTGGAAGGACTCTGCTTGGTGGGAGCTGCAGTCTTCTTTGCTAAAGGATTTGCCTGCTGCTTTTTTGGTCTTCCTTTCTTTACTGGTGTAACAGTATGTTCTGGAGCTTTTTGGCTTTGATGATACTCCTGACAAGCTGGTTTGGGCATGTCTTTCACTCGCAATATGCTGGTTTCCTCCTCTCTCTCTACATGAGAATGCTGTTCAGCTGAAATTTGATGCTTTCTCGGAACATTACCCCAAGTGTGAGAGGGAAGATTCCATCCACTGGTAAGTTTCTGTGGCCTGTCTTTTTCATTGTGGAAAATGCTTCCAGAAGCAATACAGGGGTTCAACATCTCATCGATCATCTGTAATGGTCTTCTACATGTGGCTTGACCATATACACCTGCATGCACTGGGCTTGAAGAATCTAAGACTGCTGGAACACAAGATGAGAGACTGTTAATATCAAATGTTTTCTCTTCTTTCTTCCTTTTGTGGGTCTCTGAGTACGCCGAACTGAGAATGCTACTTCTGCTGAATTCACCGGTCTGGACCATTTGTTGCAGCCATGGGGGCATTGAATTTGCACGAGGAAGATATGTCTGCTCGCTGTTTTGATGATAAACCCTCTTTAATCCCCTTGCCTCACTAGAGTTGGAAAAAGTTAATGGTGCTGATTGAGGCACTGCTTGCCTAGACATCTCAAGGTTGTGAAGCCCTGGAATGTTCACTTCTCTTGGTTCTGCAAATACAAATTGCTGCTCCTTGAGACGCTGTCCATCTTTTGAACCCATCTGGCAAGCAATGCCAATGGCTGTATCCATGTTTGCTCGAGTGGCTATTCTATGTTCCAGTTGGTCTGTTCTGGCTGGTGCGCATGTAGCCAGCCTTTGTAGCACTGGAAAAAATGCAGTGGGCCTTTGATTTGTTCCGTGCAAACTCACATTTTCCGGTTGATTTATCATGGTTGATCTGTCATGGTGACCTATCTGCTGAGCTGATGTTATTCCTGATAGAATGTTTACTCTCCTGCTGAGTTCTGAGGCTTGTGAATCTACAGGCAAGCGAGAACCCTCCATATTCCTCGACTCCTCTGGTCCAGGGACTGTGCTTGCCTCAGATGTCTTTTCTAAGTCAAAATTCAAAGTTCTCCTGCAGGACTTTACAGCAGTTCCATCATTGCCAACTGCGGTCTCCTGTGCAGCATCTGCCTGTTGACTTGCTGTTTCTTTCAGGCCTTTCTTGCGTATGTACTTCCGCTTTCCAGATGGATTCTCGTTTCCCTTTGGTTTTAGCTGAGCTTCAGGTTTTTTAGTTCTCTTTGGCTTTTCTCTAATCACCTTCGGTCTGTGCTTTTTTCGCTTGGGTGTTTTCTGCTGCGGTGTTGTATTAAGGTCAATGCCTTGGTTGCTTTCTACGATGGCATCCTTTTTCTGCTTGAAAGATTCCACAATATTCTCCAAGAGTTCGTCTGAATGGTTTGTTTCACTTGTCAACGAAAACAACTTTCCCTGCTTGTCCTTCTCTTGGATTGTGCTTTCGTATGGTGAGGATTCAAGTAATGCAGAAAGCTGGTTGTCTTGATACGGTGTTGCTGGTGCAAACAATAAGTTAGTCATGCTTGGTGGGGAACTGACTTCTGGTGGAGTGGAGTTTAGATCATAGGTCGGTCGCGAAGGCAAAGGGAATTCATCTGTAAAAGACAGTTCAATCTTCAGTGTTAGTGGATGCACAGTGGAATTCTTTTGAAGGAGTGATTCTTAAGCTCATAAATACTAGGCACAAACAAGAAAGACAGCAACCAAACTTTATCCTACAAAGTCGGCTAAATGAACTTCTTATGGTATTTCACTATGTCTGCAGCGACATAGCATACACAACTTCAAAATTTTCATTGTCACCCAATTCTTGTTTACAAATTCTGAGGTAGCATAGCATAAAACAGAAAAAGAGGACAGTCGTATATGTTGGCACCAAGGATGCATAGCCAGCGGAAACTCTACTGTGGGGAGGATGCTACTCAGTCCAGAGGATGCAATTTTCTTCGGTTTCAGTTGATTTATGAAGGTAAGGATTCTTTTTGTATTCCTACCAGTAGCCTGCATATTTGGTCTAGAGCTATTTTTTTGGTCATCGCACATGGTGTCTTGACCTTATTTTAAAATAATTTGTTTTAGAATGATCTATTCCGTATTTCTTGATGTATTTCAGACATTGCATTCGTTGTAGTAACTATCTTGGTGGAGTGATTTATATGTTTCTCTATAGAAGCATATCCTGACGAAATACCTCAAAAAATTTAGCATTTTCAATCTGGGAGGAAAATCTACAGCACTGACAATTGGTAATCTTTAGTTGTGCTACTGAGAAAGAATCCAAAACAATCTTCATACTTACATTTGGTTGTCTGAGTAGGTGTGTAATCTCTTCTGAATACACTTGTGCTTGCAGCATTCATCTGACTGCCAATCAAGTCATTTGTGGTGAAATCTCCACTGCTGCTGGAAATCAGCTGGTAATTAGAAGACCAAGGTCTGTGAACCCCGTTGGCACCACTGCTTGAGGCTCCTTCAACTGATGGATCAAAAGCATAAGTGTCGAGTCCCAGCAAACTCATTATTGGTCCACTATTCCAATCATTTCGATCCATATCGAAGATAGGCGTTGATTGTCCAGCAATCCGATTGATCCGCTGGTTTGTCCGGGCTAATTCTATGTCATACCTGAGGTAGCTCTGAATCTCCTCCGCTGGTGCTCTAAAGTTGAGATTTTGGACTGACCCACCATTACAGTGGGGCAGCTCCTGCATATAACCATGGCCATGGGGCAGGCCAGTAAATACAGGGTAATTCGTTCTGCCCTGCAGGCTCTCGATTTGATCAATCGGAGTCGCACGAGATCTTACTGGGATCGGTCTCTGTGGGGTGTGTACTTCCCAATTGCCAATCTCAAAGTCCCCTCCTTGTGGCATTGGGAACTCACCGCCCGAATTCCAACCGGAGTTCATCTGGCCTTCTCGTTATTCAATCCCTTGTACAATTCCTTTTCCAGTAGGCTGGAAATCTCAAATGTCTTTATTTTCTTCTGGTGGCCAAATGTGGCTACCAAAAGGGAAAAAAAAAGAAGAAAAGAAAAACGCAAATTCTCCAGAATCCTAGTGTTTTTGCTCTAAAACCTGATCTTTTTTTCCTACCACATTTCCTCAATTCACCGTGCTTCCGAAATTCTGCTATCGAATTCTTGCTGAACCGCGACCTCCACTCAAAGTGCCGTGCACCCAGTGAAATTGTCAGCTGTTAGAGAAGCCTCCTCACCTGATTAAACCAAAATTGCACATCATCTCTTGCAACATTAATGGCCTACCCAGATATTCCTCAACAACTAAATCCAGCTAACGATCCCCAGCTCTTAAAAGACGGTAAAAGCACAAGACAGAAATGGAAACAGATTGCAGAAAAAACCAGCAAGTATCTGAGAAAATGATGGAACTCCTGAATCAGCAGGAATTGGAACGAATTGATTAGCTCCTGAATGCCAGAAATCGATATCCGCGGAACAGCGGGAAAACGGGAAGGAAATCTCCTCGGAATCTTCAGAGATACGGGGGGGAACGGAGCGAAATGAATGAAGAAACAAGAGCAAGGAATGAAGAGAAAACAGCAGCCAGTGCACACGGTCAAATGTCCGAAGTAAATTCAAGGGGAATTAGGAGGAGACGGGAATGGGATTCAATTTCGAGCTCAGCTCACCGATCTGGTCGTGCCTTGGACGGCCGGCGCCGGGCGGTGGGTGCTTCAGGAACGAATCAACGCCCGGGAGCAGCCCAGTGAGTCTTCGCCGCGGTAAACAAGCTAGAGAGAGAGGAGAGAGAGAGAAGAGGAGAGGAGAGAGAGAGAGAGAGAGAAGAGAGAATAGTCCAAATAGATTAGAGAAATATATAGAAAAGAAATGCAATTTTTATATAAGAGGAGAGAGAGATGGGTAATGGGGGCACCTTTGGTATCTTCAGACTGGGCACACCAACCAGTTAATGACTTACAAAATCTGAAAATTACCTTTCTGGCTGTGGGCAAGTTTCCTGACGGTAAGAAAAAAAAAAAGAAAAAAAAAAAAAAAGAACCACCCAACCTTCATGCACCAGAATAGACCTGCTCCGGCCCTCTCCCCAAAAAAAAAGAAGAAAAATCCCCAAAAAATACATATATACCCAAAAAAAAATGCGATTGACTCGTTAATTTTGGTAGTTCTTATCAGCTGATATACAGTCACGGCACCGACATCTCACCGTGAGGTGACTCACTATTTATGTGAGCGATTCCATACGATTCTATCCATTCATTTGGTGTCATTGTGTTTTTATTTTTTTGGCTATAATTATACTAAGAAATTATGATAGTTTCCCTTTGTGCAAATTCTTTCCAAGCACTAATCTACTACTTTTTGTAATGCGGCCAAAGTTTTGCCCAATATACTTAGTTCCTAAGAAAAAGCTTTGCTTACAAATACTAAAAAGGAACTCTTATATTTTCTTGCAAATTTTTTTTGAAGTACAATTTTTTTTATTTATGAAAGTATTACTTTTCACCTAATCCAAATATTAGTTTCGAAATCATACTATTGGGTACCTCTGCTTATATTCATACTCCCATTTAAAAAAGAGGAATTATAACCTCATCGAATTCGTCACGAACTCACAGCGAGCGTGGTCCATTAAAATCAATTTGGCCACCTATCCTAGGACGTCATATCTTGGACCAGTAAATACTCACACATTTCTTTTTGGGGTGCGACATTAAATGCGGGATCTTCCCAATTACGTCAGGACGGCAATGTAGCCCATATGCTGGCCAAACAACACGAGAGGCAGAACGCCAATGCCTCCCCCACCTAAAATCTCCAATTGGACAAATACCTTTTGATGAGTGATTTGCACAGCAAGGAGGGGGGGCTCCTCAGTTCATTCTCCCTTTTATGGAAGTTAGGTCGTATGGTAACAATTAGCACGAAAAAAGGAAAAATCAAATAAATAAACAAAAAAGTAAATTGTGGGTAATTTCTTTTTTTCTTTTTTCTTTTAATTAAAGGGGTGCTTTTTTTTTGATAACTTAACATACATGAATGTGAAAGTGCCTATATATGACAAAGTAACGTCCGTGGGCAAACTTTTTTTGTTCTTTTATGTCTCTCTGATGGAGTGTTGGGAGATATGGTCCTTTTAAAGCTAGTAAAAAGTAAATGCCAAAGGGCCCCTCTCTTCGAGAAAAAAACGCTTGCGTTTTGGCCCCCGAGAGGTATTTCCGTAAAATCGTGACGACCGGGGGTGTTTTTCGTGCAACGCGTGTTCCTGCCGTCGTTTCCGCCTTGTCCGAAGCACCAGATTCGGCCAATGGCTGAGCGACCTTTTGTTTTTGGTCGCTTTAGCGGACTTTGAATAAAAGACCTTTTTTTTTTTTTTTAAAGAAATGATTATTTTTTTTTGATAAAGGAGCCAATGAAGATATTTTAAGAAATTGCAGCAGAAAGAGGAAAAGGAAAAGAGAATTTAAAGAGAAAAACTAATTAATTATGTGAAAAAGGGGCGTCCTCACGATCTTCATGCACGGAAATATTTTTTTTGCGTTCTACGAGGTGGAGGTGACTACGTCGCGCTTTGCATGACTGCGGCCGGACCCTAGTGCCACCTGTCGGCGGGGTCGGGTGGGTTTGAGTCGAAACAAGAAATATTTGGGAAAGAAAAGGGGACAATCTTACAAAGAGCGAGTTTATTTCCCGAAAAATGAAGGATTTAAAAAATTAAATGATATAATTAGTCAATCGAAAATATTTTCATCATCAATAATAATTTATATTAATTATTTTTATGGAAGATTAAATAATTTTTCATTTATTTATTTTTATAAAAAATTTAAAATCATTTATTTTTCGCAAAAACAAACGGAAAGTCAAACAATTAGGAGTGTTTTTCCTTGGGACATTGATACCTTGAATTTTATTTTTGTCTCACTATACCCTACACCTGTGTTAATCGATTAAAAAATACCTCCCATCCAAGTAGCAGTTGAAAATCTGAAGTGGTCGAACGCAACAGGTCTGTCCATTACCAAGTTGCATCCATTTGTCTGGCATTGTTCGTGAATGTTGACACATCGGGACTTTGAAGGGCCATTCTAAAGAGAAACCTAACAAAAGGGTTTTGAGTCACTGGTACAAAGGGTACTAGTGATACGAAAAAAAACATTTAGGACATGGCTTATGGGGTTTAGGATTTTTTTTTTTTTTTTTATGAGATTATTCTTGAAAAAAGACGAAGTTTCGATCCAGATAAATTGATTCAACACAATTTATTATTAGGATAGTCACACAAATAGTTCTTGAATTTTAATCCATTGTGTTTCGTGATTCCTGAACTTTTAATTTATTTAATATGATCCTTCGACTTTGGCTCAATATGTAATATCGTCTATAAATTTTTAATTTATTCAATTCGATCCCCTGTACTTTTGGTAAATGTTCAATCTAGGCCATGCATTATTATATTCTTGAATTCAATCTAGTCTTTGGATTATTTAGTTTAGGAGCTAAAATTTGAACAAATTAAAAGTTTAGGGATGGCATTGTATGTTCGGTCGAAATGAATGATCAATAATCATCCGTGCAATTTTTCCTTTACTATTTGAACGCTGGACTTCAGACTCAAGCTTGTCGAAGCGAACTTCTAGCATTCCGTGACTTTAGCATTTAGTAGCTTCCATCAGGCACTCTCCCTCCACTTTCATAAGTTGTGGTACAAAAGGTAAAAGGTGAGAAACACGGGGGTGTGTTGTGTGTTCCATGCGGCTTCTTCACTGTCCTCATGTGGGAAAACCCTAGGTTTTTGCCAGGCGCCCACTTTGCCCTTTTGCACGAAAGGGTCGGATCTAGCGCCGCTCTTTGGTAAGGTGGAGTGAAGAGTCCAAATTAGCATCATTCTGGAAAAAAGAAAAAGAAAAAAAGAAGAAGAGAAAATGTCTAAATTTAGATTAAACTCATGCGCGATCGATGCGCGATTTCATGTGCTCGAGAGCTTAAGACTCGATCGTCGGAAATCAAGTTGCCATCGGTATGTTGGGTTCTAAAATCTTCGATGTGCTCCCGAAGGAAATCTCGAATTTAGCTTGTGGGGGGTGGGGTTGGTGCATTGGAAGTCTTAGAAAGAGATCCCCGGGTTGATCACTTCCGTTCACACTTGGCTTTATCAATTTGAGTTTCTAGAACATGCGACTACGCTTTATACTCTGATTAACTTAGCAATAGAGCCAAAGGGTTTTGACTTTGAGCTCAATCTCTCGCAGCACGATTTCAACTGTCCATGTATAGGGTTTTCCTTCCAATACATGGGACTGCTACAATTGTTTCAAACTCATATATTTCAGTTCGCATGTTTAAAGGAAAAAAAAAGTCCTAAATCTATTACACTTTTGTCAATTTAGTTTTAAATTTTTTAATTTTATTAATTCGGTCTTAAATCTTTTCACTTATTACCGGTTGAGTCAATTTGGCCAATTTTGACCAGAAATTGATGACGTGACACTTTTTAATAAATTTTTTGAATTTTGAATTTTTTTTTTCTTTTGGGTTTGGGGTTAGGGCTGGCGAGGGTTGCAGGCAGGCCAACCCTCATTGGCCCTTGTAGGCCCTAACCCCAAATCCAAAAAAATGGAAGAAGAGAAAAGTTAAAAAAAAAAATTCAAAAAATTATTAAAATATTATTAAAAAGTGCCACATTAGCGTTGATCGGCCATATTAGCAATTTATGGTCAAAATTGGTTGGATGAACTCAATTGGCAAGAAGTAAAAATATTTAAGACTGAATTGATAAAATTGAAAGGTTTATGATTGAATTGACAAATGTGTATTAGGTTTAGGACTTTTTAGGCAATTTTCTCATGTTTAAGCTTTCTTTCACTATCATATCAACCGCCTTATATTGGACTATAACTTGTGTATTATATTTTTCTCTAACAAGTTAAGTTTTTAAAATGACGGTTTTGTTCTCAACTTTAGTTCAACTAAAAATAGTAGAGCCAACCGAGGTGTAGATTAGAATAGAAACCGAAAGCAATATCAATTTCACTTTCTTTCTTTTTAACTGATTTTACTAATGAATTCATATGTTAAATGAAAATATGATTTGACGCCAAAATTAGGCTAATCAAGTATTGCGAGTTACAGGGGCCAACTGTTTTCAAAGTCAAATTCGATTTTCTAATTTCTGGAATTACTCAAATTCAACTCAAACTTGATGAGAATGGAGTCGCCTCAACCAGTCAACAAGTCTCGAGCAATCAATCTTTGAGTGGTTGCTACTTAACACCCTTTCACACCGATGGCACAAAAACTGGTAGGTATAGTACTTGTTTACGGAACACATAAAAAGAACCGCCATGGATATGCATAAAGTTTGCAATTCCATTTTGAAAGGGAGTGAAATTTGGGCCGACAATTTGTGACGTAACCGTATCATGTGAAATTTAAGGACATTGTCAAATCAATTTCAAATCTATTGTATGGTTGCTAATTCAATATTAAACTAATTAATTTTGCCAATTTTTGTGCAAAATTTCAATGTAATCATTTTGATTAATTTCCATTGTAAATCACTTACTTGATGGTGTATTACATAGAACGGCCAATAATGATTAAACTATCATGTTTGTGATTTGTCGGCGAAGATTGACCAAAAAGACTATATTGAAATTTTATATAAAAGTTTAGGAATAAATGGACAAAATTGAAAATTTTAAGATCTAATTAGTGTATGTGCTATAGCTTTAAGACTGATTGGCAACTCTCCCTGTCAAATTTAGATCCAATTCGAATTTGATACATTTATTAGCTGTGATTATCTTTGCAATCCAAACATGATAAATTTATCAAACGAGTGGACATGACATGATGGATCTAACACTTTTTATCATGTAATCTCTAATATACAGGGAAATATGTAGTAATTGATTTAAACATTAGCTTGTCTAGATGTCTCTGAACGTGTCGTGTGGATATGAATGATATGTTGGCATGTTTAACTAACGTGTCTAAACGTACCATGGGCGGGTCTAAAGGTCAAACTTTGAGCGACTTGTTTATTATAATATGTCTACAAATTCCGTGCCGCGTCATGACACGAACATGATTAGCCTCAAACTATCGAACCGAAGTCGCACTAACGAAGGAGTGGAGTCATAATTACTATGGACTTATTACATCACAGTGTGAGAGAAAAAAAGGGGAAATATTGATTTTTTTTTTCTTGTCGAGTATGGGGGCCGCCAATATTCCAATTGCGTGACATGTGTAGTCTTTCTCTTTGTTTGATTTTCGAAAATTTTCCAGAATTATATGGTGTTCCTATCTAGAGAAAGCAAGATGCTAAAGCGCGTCGGAGGAAAGGAAAAAAAAAACCATTTTTTATATATGTCATCAATGGGTAACTTTTGTGAATTTTCAAAATTGTATCGATAAGTGCGCATATCAATTTTTATTTGCCTTAACGTATTCCGAAGCACAACTTGCTAATAAAAACAGCAGAAGAGATCTAAAAAAAATGTCATCAACTTAAACTTGCTTAATAATTAAATTCGTACGGATCTAAACTTCACAACTTTCTATAATTTAGCCGGTGTTAGCTAAGTTTAAAATACATTTGCCAACTGATAATGCAAGTCCTTTTGTCCAATTTAAAAAATCGAAACCCGGGCATTAAACGAAAGTGAATAAACACCAACAATCGACACATGATGCCTACGGAGATCGATTCTACTAGGTGCGATAATGACATTCTCGTTTTCAATTTTAAAAACACAACATGTCTTTAATAAATTAATCACCTCCCTAGTGCCTTTGATTGCACTAGGGAAATGAATTTAGTTAGGTGTGCAAAAACTGGCTCATAACACTAGTTGATCTCGTTGCTATGCCAATGAGTAAGACGAATTAGTCATGAATGCCAAATAGCGATGATTGATAGAAAATAAAGAAGGAAAAAAAGAACAACACGAAAATGTCGATGAACTATCAAATTTAAAAGCAAAATTGAGTGAGAAGGTGAATAGGTGACAAGTTTCAAAAGTTTTAGGGATAAAGCCACCATAGTCCGAGGACCTTCGTAATTTGTTGTATTTATCTGGACAATCAGGTTCTTGAATTATATATTTGTTTGTATAAATTAATCTGGACAATCAGGTTCTTGAATTATATATTTGTTTGTATAAATTAATCTTTTCGTCAAAGAGGAAGACTAAAATGTTGACATGGCCATTCACGTCAATGCCACGTCAGCGTCATAGTGGATTTATATAATTAGAAATCAGAAAATGAAAAATTACTAATCTGGGAGGGAGGGAGGGAGGGAGGGTGGCCTGTCAAGTGGTGGCAGAGCCGTTGTGCCATTGTCCAAGATTCATTGCCCCTTGCCGATAGCTCGTCCCTCGTCGCTAACATGTGATGACATTGAACAATTCATCCATTGATGGCAGGACTAGGTCAACGCAAATAATTTCTAGGGATTTTTTCATCTCTTAGGGGCGAGGTGGGTATTGGGGTTTTTGTAGAAGCTTCAGTTGATTCAGCTTCTCTTATTTGTTCTATTTGTGGAGAGAGTTGGTGATGAAGAGCTTAGAGCAGTTGAAGATTGGGGAAAAGGTCCTGCAAATGTGGAGATCATAAAGAGCAAAGTTGTGCAATCGAATCGGTTCTATTCAAGAAACTTCCTAAAAATTGGTCTGGTTCTCAGTTCCAATTTTATTGAAGCATCAATTGATTCGGCTTCTCTTCTTTGTTCTATTTGTGAAAGAGTTGGTGATGAAGAGCTTAGAGTAGTTGAAATTGGAGAAAAGGTCCTGCAAACATGGAGATCATAATTGGTAGGGTTGTGCAATCGGACCGATTCTATTCAAGAACCGGTTCGACCGTCCTAAAAATTGGTTTGGTTCTTGATTCCATATTTGTGTAAGCATCAATTGATTCAACTACTCTTCTTTATTCAATTTGTGGAGAGAGCTAGTGATGAAGAGCTTAAAGTAGTTGAAGATTGGGGGACAAGTCTTGCAAACCTGGAGATCATAAATAGTATGGTTGCACAATCGAAGCAATTCTATTCGAGAATTAGATTCCTAAAAGTTGGTATGGTTCTCAATTCTAAATTTGTTGAATCAATGTGAACCGGTTTGGTTCCCAGGCTAAGTGAAGAACTACTTAGGAATTGAATCCACCAATTTGAATTTGGGATTAGTTTTACAAAGTTAAAAGATTCTAAATTTTCTTTATGTCTCTCTCTTTTTTTTGTCTGTTCTAACCAACCTTACTTAGACACTTCATGACTCTCTCTCTCTCTCTCCTCCTCGCTTACTCGCAACTTGCCGTCACTTGTTCAAGCCTTACAACCTCACGTGCTCTTGATTTGCCTTTACTTGCTTGCCCTCATTTTTCTTTTATTTTAAACAATTTCGTTATTCATATTATTTCGCTGTAAAAAAAGAAACCAAAAAAAGAAATAAAAGAAAAACAAGTTCCTAGATAGACTTTGGAATCGAACCAAAAAGCAAGGTAGGTTTTAGGGTCGATTTCAAGACAAACATAATAGGTTCGTGGTTTGAAAAATTGTGAATTGGTTTAGCAAGGTAGATTTCAAATTTTAGGTTTGAAATTCACTCACTTTAAAACCGATCACCATAGATAAGACTAAAATTACTCTGTCGAAGATCGATGGGGGTGGTGTGTGGCTGCCTGAGCTAGATGAGGGTCCCAACCCCCTTACTGGTGATGTTGCCCAACATCAAAGTCAGGGAGGCAAGACAAAAATTTCAATCATATAGCATATCTATAACATTGGGTGAAGGGACTTCCTAAAAGTTGTTGTACTTGCATGTTTGCTAAAGTATGTGTCTTGGGGTACCTCAAATTGCATGAGGCGATTTCCTAAAAAGTTAGGTTTTTGTAGTTATGAGTAGCTTATCGAATGCCTTATAAGCACCACTTTCGCATTTTCATTTGAAATGCGGCACGGACACATTAAATGGCACATATAATTTACAAATCATATGAGCCAATATCATTTCGATTATCAATTATGTAACTTTCACAAATGAAATCCACATGATTAATGATGGAGATAAGCATGATACACATGATAGATAGATCATTTGGTATATTTGTAACAAATTTATTTCTATTAGTTTTCATTAAATTTTATTGTCAACTTGTTAAATTGAATGATACGTAATAGTTGATCGGTATATCGATTTAAAATTTTACCTTTTGTATAGTTTATGATTTTTCATAATATTAATTCAATTGAATGTAAATTGAAATATGGTAAATTTATCATAATTATATTAGTTTAAAATTTAGAATAAATTTTTTGATGGATTAAAAAATTAATTTAGAATAAATTTATCATTAAAATTTATGTGTACTAATTTGAGATTTTTAATGATTAAAAAAATTAATTTAAGATAAATTTATTACATAAATATTAAATAAGATTGATCATAATCATATTTGTACTTACTCGTACGGCTACACGATGTCATTTTCAAATTCTTAATTTGAATTTGACAACTTCAGTCACGTGATACGACTATTAACTGTTACATCGTCAGAGTGGTTGTCGCAGAGGCGGATTTAACGCTGTTCTAAAGCTATATTTGAAAGAACGAAGAGACCGCCCGGCGGCTATATTTAATGGTTTAGTTAGGTGGGGTGGAGCTGTAAATGGGGTGATCGGTCGTTGTCAGTAGCGTTGCTTCTTCCTCTCCACTTATCCTTCTGTTTTCTCCCAACTGGTTTTCTCTGCATTTGCTTTATTCTCTTTGGAAAATTCTATGGTCCGGTCCAACGGATGACCGGTTCCGAACGTAATTTGTTTTCTATACCTCAAAATTTCCCTGAGCTTTAATATGTGAAATGATGGGAGGAAGCATATTTATGTTTAGTATTTAACTTTGAGATACTATTTTGTCTTGCTATCAGGGATGAGGGGAAACGGTGTCCAATTTGTACGCCTTTGTTTCTATTGACGCCATTAAGTATCGTGGACATTTAGATTATTCAAGTAAGTCATACATGAAGATCTCAATTGGTCTTCCACCGTAGTTTTTAAGTTATAAATATCTTGCCGCACCATATTCTAACAGTATAAGATTTGAGCATGTGAACATAAATTTGTCTGATGATCTCCAGTTCAATTTGTCATATTTCTTTAATTGAATTGTGGCTTTCCTTTCTTTAAGATAATGATATTACAAGTGTTATAACTTTCGTACGACATATATTTGAGTGATGTTACTTTTTGTTCAATCACTTGAATGCTATAATTTAAATAAAATAAAAAAACCGTTTACTTGGGTGTTATGATTTTTAATCGATTACTTCAATATCATAATGTTTAAAACATGCTCACATAAGGGATAAAAATCTGACGTGACATGGCACTTGTGATGAATGTTTTTTTTTTTAAAAAGTTATGGTATTTAAATGGTTGATTGAAAAGTTATATGACACCCAAAAAAAGTTATAGCGCTCAATTGAATGCCTTACGAAAGTGATTACATTCAAGTGATCGAAATAAATGTTATAATACTCAAGTGAGTATCGTATGAAAGTTATAGCACTTGTAGTGTCTTTTTCCCCGTTCTTTTATGTCTTGAATGTCTTCATTCCTTCTCCGATTGGCCATGCATTTTGAGTTTCTTCTTAATATGTATGCTAATTTCAATAATCCTTTGCCCACAAGTCATGTATATCGGGTTGCATGTTTTAGGTTGTTTCTCCCATCGTATTAGCCTTCATGTGATGGAGAGTGCTAAGCTATGAAAAATAATACAATTTATACTAAAAGAATATAGAAGCTTTTTTGTAGTCACCTTTTAATGGGATACCTGTTAGAAAAAGCAATGTGTTGGAACTCGCAATTTGTTGCAAAAAGGTGATAACATGTATCCTAATGTGTAGCCAGCACTTTGCGCTGGTAGATATATAATAAAAAGTTCTTGACTTTGGTAATTGGACATACTAAACAATTCTTATTTAACTAATTTTTGCACGTCCATGCTAAGGAAAAGCTAATTTTAGGACGAGTTGTCCTTGAGGCACTATCTAATATCAAATCTTAAATTAATAATTTGGAGGATGATTAGTTGCGGCATGTTCTCTCGTGTTTTTCTGTGTATAGGCATGGGACACGACGAACAGCCATGTCAGCGGCACAACTTATGGTGGTCCGACAAATTATTGGGTGCATCCGATGCAGTGAATCCAACATATAAGACACTTGCGTAGCGTGCGCGTGAAATCTTAAAGATTACTTTATAGAAAATATATGTATTGTCTTGATGCTTTTACTCCTGGCAAGAAGGAAAAGGTCTCGGGAGACAAAAAACAAAAGGAGTTTACATGGAATAAAGAGAATCTGACCTAACCGAGCAATGCTTTACTTGGATTTGGTAATAAAATAACATTTGTAGTTCGTTGATTCTGGAGTGTTTGAAACTCCTTGGGCATCCATAATGATCTTTATTAGATGTAATAATGTTTCGTCACATAGATGTCAAGTAATTATTAGTGATAAAAAGATCTATTTTCTAAAAGGTAATCTCGAAAGAATTAAGTCAAAACTATCAGATAATACATTTGGTGATTTTCATCATATTTTACATCAAATTGTAAAAAGGAAAAGAAGACTTATGCGGACTTGTGATTAAATGATTCCTTGCATTTAAATATTTTCTATGGTGGTTTTTACCAAAAAAAAAAAATATTTTCGATGGTGACGCATCAATCACAACTTATTTGAGACCATAAAATAATAAAAGCAAGGCGATTGGATGGAAATGTGATTGGGGAACCAGAGCTACAACAGGTTCTCAAAAATAGCTCAAGTACTATTCATTATCATCTGATATGACACGTATCCATTCTTTAGCAAATACAATCAATCATGATAAAATCATTTTCAATGATGAATGATTTGACAGCATCAAATCAAATCATCTACGCAAGCTCACTTTTGAAAATGTATTCACACCATGATATTAGAGTTCGTACAGTATTTACTTTAATATTAAAATTTTTCAACAAATTATTTAAGTTCCTAATTGGACAAAAAATGATTATTTAAATGTGTCCAATGACAAATTCTGACAAAGCATCTTATGTGGCTTTTTTTTAATAAAAGGTTAATCAGATGTGGCCTTTTTTATTTTAAAAAGGTCCTGTGAATGATGGTTATTTAATGCCTAAATGACGTCACATACAAATCTCTCTCTCAAATAGAAAAATCTCTCTGTCTATTGACTTGGACTCTCTTTCTCTTGTTCATTGTCCAAACTCCATTGCTCTCTCTCTCAATTAGCAAGGGAAAAAAAAATGAAGGCTTAGTGGTTGGAGGGAAAATAATTGGGGTTCAATGCCAAATCTTGATTCTCACATTCGTCTTAGCTCTGTTGACACAATCTTGAGTTGCTTCCCTTATTCTCTTCTCCATTGCAAGATTCGGCTCTTAACTTTACCCTAGAATCGTTAGTTTGAATTAGGGTTTCAATGAGAGATGAATTTTAGGACAAATTACATAGGGTAAAAAGTAATAGCAATGTCAACACTTTCGCATGATACTCATTTTAGTACTAAGGCTTTTCATTGAATCACTTAAGTACAAAATTTGAAAAAAAAAATGATTACTTAAGTATCCCTGACAATAAATTCTGACAAAAAGTGCTACATGACTTTTTTTAATAAAATGTTAAATGATATAGGATTTTTTTTTTTTTTTATCAACAAGAAGTCCAACATGGACGATGAGGTGCCCATTCCATACATAACGACATCACACTTCTCTCTCTCTCTCTATTAGTGTCATCCTCTCCTATTCTCTCACTCAATTGGCTGGGGAAAAAATTAGGACTCAGCTTAGTGGTTGAAGGGAAAAAATTGGGGCTCGGTGTCAACCAAAGCTTGATTCTCACATTCTTGACTTTGTTGACATGAACTTGAGCCACTTATGCTTATTATCCTCTTCATTGGAAGATTCAGTGCTTAACCTTGCCCTAATTATCAGTTTGAATTAGGATTTCAAAGAGAAACGGAATTTTGGGACAAATTGAAAAGCATTCTCTTAGGGTTTGAAACATAGGGATAGTTTGGGGCTTTTCATGCATAGTGACGTCGTTTAAGGGCTTTTTCATTGAATTTTGCCATGTGGGATTTTTGTCAAGTTACATTGGTTAGAAAAAGTGACAAAATAGTGCCACATTGGATTTCCAACGTCTCAAGTTGGAGTTGACATTTAACTGATCATTTAAAAAAAGTAGTAATTAAGAGATACAATGAAAAGTTTTGATATTAAAGTGAGTTCCGTACAAAGATTATGATACTTTTAATACTATATTCTCAATTATAGGGCAAATTGGATTCCCCTCCACGTGTGACATTTGGTACAAGAAGGAAGTGTTAAGTTGATTTTCTCGATGGTAAAATATGCGAGAGTAAATCTTATTATTAAGGTAACATAGTAGAATTTTCATGATTGATAAGAGTTTAGATGACAAACTAAAACATTTTGGAATTGGAATTTTATTCTGCCAATAGAATTCATTATATCTTAGGATGTGGTGCATTTTAGAAGTTGCATCTCCCACATCCAATGGCTTGTTGGTTTTCTTGGTTGAGAGGACACAAGGCCATCTATGCTGGAATGAGGACGTTGAGAGAGTTGTGATGGTTTTAGAGCAAAGAACACCCCAAGTGTCATAATTTGACACGGGAGGACACATAAGTGTCAAAACTTCCAACATTAATTTTTTTTTTTTAAATTGGACATTTAAGTGTTAATTCCGACAAGCTTGTTGGAAATTCGACATGACACCATTTTATTAATAAAACTGGTTTATGTGGTTCATTGGAATATCAATTTAGCAATCCTTATCCAAAGACGTTGTCCTCCATGTTCACTTAAGTGCTAGTCGTGGTTAAAAATGATTACTTAAGTTTTAAGTTATAATGTAAGTGATCGCTTAAGCGCTACTCGTGGTTAAAAGTAAATACTTAAGTGTTAAGTTTTGTAGAAAGTGATCACTTAAGTCAAAAAACAATGTCATTTAGTGTCGTCTCGTAGTCTATGAGGACGCGCCTCATCTACGTGGATAATTTTTTTAAAAGAAATGCCACATCATTTAAAACTTTCGTCGGAAAAAAGCCACGTCAACTATTTGGCTGGAAATTCTCACTGTTGGCACTTAAATATACATTTTGGAAGTTTTGGTACTTACGTGTCACCCCATGTCAAGTTGTGGCACTTGGAGTGTCCGATTGTTGATGGCATTGTAAACAATGCACATAAGAAGATATAGAGGAGATAGGTAGTGGGTGACTAAGCTTGAGATTTCAATGGACATGGTGAATCACATGTGAATGGAATAGATGACATATATTCAGTGTTATAGAAGGGGATTCGAATAGGGTTTGGGGCAGGAAATTTTTACCCTTAAGTTCGTTTGTAGACGGCCAAAAAAAGTTTGTTCTTAGAAGCTTGCATTTTTTTTGGAAAAGGACAAAAAGGTCTCCTCACTAGACTTAATAAAAAAGTAAGCGACTTGAGGGCCCACCTAAGCCTGCTTATGAAATGGGTGGATTTGGTTGAATTTTTTAGGTCTGTTGGGTGGACTTGGACAAATATTCCTAGCCCGCCTGTATATTTATTAAACGAATTACAAAATATGTTTAATTAATAATTTTACTTACATATTTAATACTTATAAATAATAAAATATAATAACACAAATCCCTAAAGTTTATTTCTATTTATTTTTTAGTTGAGAAATTTGAAAAGAAGAAGAAGAAGAAGAAAGGTGGTACGCTGGGTGAGCTTGGCTTCCCCTTTTACCTTAGACGAGCTTGTACACTGGGGTTGAGTATGGTTTCAAGATAAAACCTAGAACTTGAGAATCGAAATGGTGGGAACTTGTCATGTTCTAAGTTTTAAGGTATGCAGGGTAGGTTCTGGGTTCCAAAAATTGATAAACCTATTTCGACAGGTTGGTTTCAGGTTCTAGGTTAGTGGAACTTGGAATCTAGAATAAGTTTTTGTATTTTTCTTAGTCTATGAGTTCACGTCATCTTGAGATATTTTATGACGTTCCATGATGAATGTACAATTTGGAATCATTAGTCCAAGTTTTCATTTTATGATTGAGATTTTTTACTTTATTAATGTTTTATTATTATTTTATTATTATTATTTTTGTGTCTAAATATAAGTTATGGTTAATGGATTGTAGCAGCAAGTGGTGATTATGAAATGTGATAATTCACAGTAATCGTTCAATTAATAATAAAGGTGGAACTTGGGTAAATCATGGGACTGACTTTAGAACCTGTAACGAGGGAGGTTCTAGGTTCTAGGATATGCATGATAGGTCCTAGGTTTCAAAAAATGAGGAACCTATTTTAATAGGTTGGTTCCACGTTCTAGGTGGAATTTGTATGGAACCTGAAATGCTCAACCCTACTATGCACTTGCCCAAGTCCACAAGTACGGGCATGGGAGGGACCTTAGAAGGTTCGAGCCCACCTAATGAGTAGGTCTACTTGTTATTATGCCTTGTGCTTATCTCATGTCACCACCTACTCTGAATCTTCAACTCCATCTATCAAATCTAGGATGGTAATGTGTTGTGAACTCTATACGTGAGATGCACTTAAGCTCACATGCCTTCGACGAATCTCACTCATGGGGGTCGAGATGTTGTCGAGCTCCATCAACGGTGAGAAGTGAGGGAATGTGCGTGTGAGAGAAAGAGGGGGGTTGGCATCACCAAGAGACGTGGCTACGGGCACGATTGGTAAGGGTATTGTTCTTTGATGTGATGGAGAAAAAACTTAACTTATATCCCCATACTTTATATTCCTTCAAGAGAAATTTCTAAGTAAAAGCATTTTACTTTGTGCCAAGAGATGCATTGAACGCACTGCCTGTTGAAATATTCTATTATCATGAAAAATGTGATAAGGTGATTATTGATCGTGAAGAGTAGTGGTAGACTTTATTCCCAAAAGATGTATCGATTGGTTGTCTACGACCAAATCATACATTGTTCAACACACCTATTTAAGAACAACGACCTTCTCTATTTCACAATATTTTTTGTTATTTTTATTTTTCATACACAAGATTAATAATATATTTAAGGTGAAATTCCTAGAGCAGAATTAAGTAATTGTCAAACTCATTTTTCCGTGGCTTAGGCATATATTCTGGAGGTATATTTATTCTAAATTCGACAGAAACAATAGTGGGGGTAAATAATACCTTAAAACTAGTTATCGTTATCATGCATCAAAGTATCAAAGAACTATGAACAACTGCTCTATTTCCATCAGCAATCAATTTTTTTCAACAATCATAAGGTATGATTGGTTGCATCAAGTGCTCGCAATCTTGATAGATTAGTATGATTGAAACTTTTGTTTCTATTTATATGCTCGAGTAATCTTCCTTGTGACATAATAAATTATCTCAAGTTGGCTATAGTTCTTTCAAATTTATGAATGAAAGTAGTATAATATCATGTGATAATATTAATAAGAAAATGATGATGAAAGGATATGTCAAAGAGGAATTCTCAATACTTCATCAGATTGTCTATATGAAATGTTTCAGTCTTATACAAATCCCAAATACATTTGGAATACCTTGGAGGCCAAATACAATACTAGAAAACAATGGAAGGATAGATTTACTTTTGAATGATTAATGGAAAATCTGTCTCTAAGCAAGTGGAAGAACTTCAATCATATGTTGCTAAACTCAAAGACCTTATGATTGACGTTTCTGAACCTCTTCAAGTTGCTGTAATTATTTCAAAATTTCCTTCAACGTATAATGATTATTGAAAGAAAATTTCCCACACGATTGAGAACCTGATTGTGGATAATTTGACAAAACATATTTTAATTGAGGAAGATTCTTGAGATTGTGAGGTTAGTGCATTTGATTGAGAATGTCCACATGAGTACAGACAAAAAAAAAAAAAAAAAAAAAGGACCAAAATAGTGGCATGAAAAAAATTGATTTAGTAGTATTATCATATACAATTACTTAAATTTTTTCATAGGATATAGAGTTATAATATGATGATTGTTGGTATAATAATGCTTGGAATAAATGAAACTAAAAGGTATTTCTTTTCTTAGTTTAAAATGAAAGATTTGGCAGAAGTGAATATAATTTCAGGTATTAAAGTGATTAAAAAAAGTTGGGGATATGCTTTAAGTTAAGACCACTATTTGAAGAAATTCATTCAATGATGTTAACATTTGGGAATTAAAGAGTCAAATGTAGCATATGATGTGTCAATTTAATTTATGGAAATATTGAGCAACCTTTAGCATAATTAAAATATGATAATGCAATTGGAAGTTTGATGTATGCTATGCATTGCACTAGGTTGGATATAGCATGTATTGGAGTGCCGGACACTTAGAGTGCCAAAACTTAGCACGATGGAATACTTAAGTGCAAAAAATTAGGAAAGTAATATTTAAATGCTAAAATCGGAGCAAAATGGATCACTTAAGTGCCAACAGTGAGAAAATTTGGCCAAAATATTGATGTGGCAATTTTTTTGGCGAGTTAAATGCAAAACGACGTTGTTTTGCATGCTAACGAGGCTAGATAAGTGCAAAAACGATGTAGTTTCATTGCTGATGTTGTAAATAATTAATACAAAAATTAATTAAATTAAATTATAAAAAATTAAAAATTAAAAAGGGGGGGGGGGGGGAGGGGGAAGGATGAGGCCACTGATGACAAGTGGGGGAAGGTCGGCCAATGATGAGGGCTCATGAGCTCTTGCCTAGATTTGGGGCGAGGGTCGGCCGCTCTCGCCCCGGCCGTTGTTTGGTGGGGGTCACCTAGCGAGTGGCGACCCTTGGCCGAGCTAGGCAAGGGCCACCGACCCGGCTAGATCCGAGGGAGGGCCGCAACCCTCGCCCTAGATTTGGGCGAGGGCTGGGCCCGACGACCCGGCCTACCCTCCCCACACCATTGCCAGCCCTTCCCGGCGATGATGGGGAGACGGCGGCGGCGAGAGCTTAGCCCTCAACCGCACCCTCCCCCTCCCCTCCCCTTTAATTATTTTTTATAATTTAATTTAATTAATTTTATATATTAAAATATAAATCTGTGCCAAAATGACGTCGTTTTTGCATTTCTTTGCTAAGTCAGTCAAATAGGATTTCTGGCGAGGTTCGTTAGAGATGACACTTAAGTGTCTCACTTTAAAAAAAAAATGGCACTTAAATGACATTTTCCTAACTTTTGGTACTTAGGTATCCCATTGTGCCAAATTTTGGCACTTGGGTTGTACTTCTTGCGTTTATTGTGTGTAAATTGTCAAAATTTAGGAGTAATCCTAGCACTATGCATTGGAAACTCATAAGTAGAATTCTTAGTTAGTTAAAGAAAAGAATACATTATAGTTTATACAATGGAAGATAATTAGCGGTACTAGAAGGATATTCAAATGGTGATTGGATCACTAGCACTATTGATAACAAGTCGACATCTAGATGGGTTTTTAAGCTTGCAAATTGTGTAGTTTCTTGAGTATCAAAGAAGCAAACACGTATAACTCATTCAATGATAGAATAGAAATTTATATCACTATCGGTAGCTAGTAAAGAGGCTGAATGGTTGTGGGATTTGCAAGTGGATATAAAGTTATGGTTTCAACTAATGGCAACCATATCTTTGCAATGTGATAGTAAGGTAACTATGTCTAGGACATGCAATAAAATATGCAATGGAAAATCTAGATATTGGCTTATGACATGAGTATGTTTGATAATTAATTACTAATGGAGTTATTTTAGTAATTTATGTGCGGACAAGTAGTAACTTGATTTATCTAATGGGACTCTCAAGAAGTTTAATTAGCAACACTACCAAAGGAATGGGTCTTAGGCCAATTGAAAATAGTCAAGCATAATAGAAACTCAACTTTACAATATTTAACGAAATTGTTAAAATTCAATGCCTTATTGTATCTTAACATTAATAGAGGAGTGCCATATACTCTAAGTGCCAAAACTTTCAAAAGGTACACTTAAGTGCCAAAATTAAAGAAGAAATGAACATTTAACTGTTGATGGTGAGAAATTCTGGCTAAAATGCTAATGTGTCATTTTCCGGCGACATTTTTTTACTAAGCTAGCAATAATTTAAAAAAAAAAAAAAGATCCGTGTGGTGATGACATGACTAGCTTATCCCTAAAACGACGTCGTTTCGCCCCAAAATTGATTTTTAATATAAATATTAATTAATTAAATTAAAAACTAAATTAAAAAAAGGGTTGCAGCAAAGTTGTGACGGTTGTCACTGCTTTGCTACAACCTTTTTTTAAATGTAGTTTAATTAATATTTATGTTAGAAATCAATTTTTGGGGCAAAACGATGTTGTTTGGCACCTTCATTGCTGAGTAGGCTTTTCCGGTGACCCACGTAGTCCGCTTATATTATTAAAAATAAGCCAAGTTGGATTTTTAATTATCATGGATGGAGTTGACACTTAAGTGTCCTAATTTTCAAGAAAAAGTGTTACTTAAGTGTATCTTTTGAAAGTTTTATTACTTAAGTGTCCATCCATGTCAAGTTTTGATGCTCTTGGTATATTTTTGCCTTCATAGAGTATTGTGGCACAAGATTAGTACTCATAGAATGCAAAGATCATGAGGGTATTTTATTTCAAGGCACATGAACAATGACGCAAGGAATGATGTGTTTCTCTTTTTGAAGCATCAACTACAAGCTAAAAGATTTAGTAATGATTGGTTATATTCATCACGTTGTCGCCAACACGTGACACGTCAACGATGGTGGATGTTTGATCACGTCATATGCAATCTAAAACACCTCTTAAAAGTGGCATCAGTGTAGAAGTGGATCCCACCATTGTCGACGTTGAAGCATCAACCGATTAAGGTTTCATTTTTCCCCCTTCGAGAAGGAAAAGCAGACAGAAATTCACTTCGGCAATTCCGTGGCAGATTTTTTTTTTCTGTGGTTTTTTTAATCTTTTTTGTGAAACTTCTAATATGTTCCGGTATATCATTCTAACTTACTAAGTCACAATCCTTTCCCACTTGATTGTAAAATACTTTACGACATCTGATGATATTATTGATATTGAAAGATGACCGACTTTCCATTATTATTGATAAGTGATAAAGTTAGTCAATGAGAACATAATTTTTTGAAAACAAAAGTCATCAATAAAAAAAATAAAATTATTGATGACAAGAAGGGAATCGACAAATTGTCAATAAAGTCCTCAAAGTTATCGACAAAAGCAAGTTGATTGACAAGGTCATCCATAACTAGCAATCACCATAAAAATAGAATTGGATGGTTATGTATATTGCCGCTAATTTAGGAATTTTTGTAACTTATAGTGGATAAGTGTTGCTAGATAATAAGAGATTATGGATATTACAACTTCTTGTAATCGTTGATCGGATTAAAAAGTTAGTTCTTTATCAAATTTAGTGACCATTGTGCGTAACCATCTAGAAATGGTTATAATTACTGAAGGGTATTTATCCTGATCAATTAAAGAACTCAACATTCTTTTGAAAATTTATCTTTTATTTTTATTTTCATGCATTTTCATCACTGGCAACAGTCGCTCCTAGTGTTGTACTTTTAAATTCCTCGTCGTTTACTTTCATGTCCAAAATCAACATAGGACCCTTCACAACTTTTATCAATTTATACCTATCTATTGATATTCTCGGAAGATATTTTTATCAATTTTTGCAAAATGGATATACGTTTACTGAACTATGATGACATGTCATAAAATTGCACGCTACCTTGTCGTACCGAACAGGCACCGCTTTGCTTGATTTTTTATTTGGGAAGCTGATTTTGCTTGACATTAGTTAATGGTTGACGTTTCCTGTGTGCATCAGGAAAATTTCGACTACTGCAGGAATAATTTGTTACCCTCCTGAAAAAAGTTTCGAGACTAAATATATATTTTCAGTCCAAGCCAATGTGGTCTAAAAAATGTTTCTAGTAATTGCGTATTCTATTAATTTTGTTTGTAGAAATTTCTGAGTAATAGAACTAAAATTTTGCCAAAATACATTTCGCGAGAACGAGAATAAGATCATGCAAGCTACGAAGCAGTCCTCCTCTATTGACTCTCGTCGCATTATGGA
This sequence comes from Eucalyptus cladocalyx, assembly GCA_017140615.1. Lineage (NCBI taxonomy): Eukaryota > Viridiplantae > Streptophyta > Magnoliopsida > Myrtales > Myrtaceae > Eucalyptus > Eucalyptus cladocalyx. The sequence continues at coordinate 12,307,279 of CM029525.1, forward strand.
AAATCGAGTAATCATTGGACAGGAAGAGCTAGAACCGTACACCACTATTTTACATTTTCTTTTATCAAGAAGAAGACAACTTTATCAATAATCAGACGCGCGGGGGCATTGACTTGGCTATTTGAAGGCCAAATGAAGCACCCAGTGCTCTATAAACCAATTAAGTTAAGGTATCTGACGTGTATAGATGATCCTAATTTAAAGCATTTTTTATGCAACTTGTGCTATTTAAAAAAGTGACCTTTCCTAAACTGAAACTTCCCTGATGTCCAACCTAACAACACCTATGTAGGGGATTAATAAAAAGACAATTTACTGAGAGGCACCAGTCAAAAAGGGTGTGTATACAAGATAAGGTTCCTACGTTGTTTCTAATCTTATCATACTTAATTCTATCTTCCATCAAATTAAGTTTTCATGTCCATCTGACCCCGCCGGTCTACTTATTCACCACAATCATGCATGGGGCTTGAAACAATGTCGAGCTTCGCTAATGGTAATGAGCGAAGCCTTAAATTTCAAGAGAGTATCATAATTTCATTCATTTAATATCCACGAGATCTCTTTGGAATTCTCTATCAAGTAAGGTTGGGGGAGGGGGGAACACTACTGATAAAGGTCGCTCGAGGGATTGATAAAGGGTTTTTGCCTTAACATGATAGAGAAAGCTTTTAATTTAATTCTAAAATTTATAAATTTCTAGGAGACTAATAGATTATTCCATGGAGAGCAATGCATTGCATAGAGGTGATTTCTTTTGCCTGGAAGAATAGTTATTTCCCATCTCGTCATAACCCTTGCTATCCTTAGGTGATAGGAGGTGTTAGGATGCATGTAAATCTTTCATGAGATAATTAATGTAATATAAAGTAATTAATATATCTTATTTGGCTTATAACTCGTTGGTTTAAAATTTTGAGCGAAGGTGGGTTTACCTGGATATATTACAAACTTAGACTTGAGCTCCCTCTTGGTGATCTCCCCAGATAAAATGTATGAGCTTTAGCTGCGCACTCCCAACAAATGGTATCAAAGCTGATAATACATTCAAGTTGAGATATTTTGATACAAAAGGATGCCTACATTAAAGGGGAGTATGCTTAATACTGAGTTCACATGTGAATAAAAGATTGTCAGGATACACTTATGAGTTATTAGAAAAATCTCACATCAAAGAATTGGTGTGGTGTAGAGTAATTAATAAATTTTAGTTGGCTCATAACTAATTGATTTGAGCTTTTGAGTAAAGATGTATCTAATTGAATACATTAACAAGCTTATACTTCGACTTCCTCTTGACGATTTCTCCAAGTGAAAGATATTAGATTATTGCTGCACACTCCTAATCAGGGGAGATAGATGTATATTAATAACAATTTCTTTATTTGAAAAGCAAGATTGGGAATACATATGTCTTATTTGGGCGAAAAAGAAACTATAAACAAATATAGAGGTGTCTTAAAGAATACTTCCAAGCTGAGGTTGACTATCATTTTTTTGGGTAAAAGTTCATTATCTTACTTCCCTCAAATCTTCTTTGGGACCTCTTTACTAATATATCTTTTACTTCAAGGTATTACCATGATACAAGGATTGAGGGAAATTTTTTCAAAAAGTAATAAACATAATGTACGACTGTTAAGTCAGTCATAAACCTTTCAATTATGCTAATTAAGTTATAAACCTATTGATAACTTGTCGATTTACTCCTAAAATTTTCAATTATGTCAAATTAATCCCAAACCTTTGATGATTTGTCAATTTATTCCTTCTGACTAAATTTGATAGAAATTGTATATGTAGGGACCTAGTCAGCATTAACCATCTTACATGACACAACAGGTTCTAACATGGATGACTTTGTAATTTTATTTAAGTTTCTAATTTTTTTATTATAATTTTTTACTTTTTCTTTTTATTCTCTTTCTTCTTCCCTTTGGCGACCTTCGCCAACCTTCAACATGGCCTGATGGAGGGAAAAAGAAAAAGGAAAGAAAAGTAAAAAAATAAGAAAGAAATTTAGAAAATTACAAAATTTGTCTATGCCAAAATTGATTCATCTAAACATTATGATAGGTACCGATTGAGATACCGGTTCACTCAAATTGAATCCAGGCAAACATATACCTTAGTTGCTGCAACAGTAATGTTAGTTGCACTTTCATCATGGCGAGAGTCGAGTGCTTGCCATGCTAGGTAGAACGATCAATGTTTAGCAAATCGTTAAAAGAATCGGGACTAAATTGATAAATCATTGAAGGAATTAAAACTAAATTGGAATATTTGAAAGGTGTAAGACTAATTAGTAAGTCGTCGAAAACTAAGTTGATACAATTGAAAAATTTAAGATTGAATTGGTCACCGTATACTAAATTTATGATATTTCGGATAATTTTCTCAAGGAATGACGAGAGTCATATTCATGTGCACCCAAAAAAAAAATACTTGATTTCGATTGAGGACAAACATGTCAACTTATTATGGAGAGTTTCCCCTTTGAGCCATATCATTTTCGAAGTTATAATTAATTGAGCAGTGAAAGTTAAAAAGGCGATGATAATGATTGATTATATCCATCACATCGGTATAATTAAAAAGGCATTGGGTGGCCACGATGGAGACTGCTTGCTGATGTCACGTGCAAATCGGAGGATGGCTCTGCGTCCGAAACTGGCCGTCATAATAGGGAGTGGATCCCACGAATCGTCAACGTTGGAGTCTCCGCCAATTAAGGTTTGATTTTCTAGAAGGAAGAAATTTCTCCTTCGGCAATTCCGAGGCGGACCTTTTCCTCTGGCCGTGTGATTTGGAGTCGCCCCAATTTTTTTTTTTTTTGCTTTTCTATTTCCCTTTCGGCAGAGTGATTTTTGGCTTGACCCAAGTCAAGGTCAGCGACTCCCATGTGAAAACCTATGTAAAATTCGTGGCCCCTTAAAAGGGTTTTCGAGACTTTTATTACCAAAAATTGTAGTCAGAGCCGACGGGGCAGGAAAAGCGGTCCCTAGCAATTGGATATTTTATTAATTTTATTTTTGAAGCGATTTTCCAAATAGTAGAAGCATTGAATCGCACAACCGATTTTCCATAAATCATTATGAGAACGAGAATTGGACCACACGATTATGAAAAAGTCTTCTTGTCCCTTTATAAAAAAAAATTGACAACGATAGTCACGGAAACAGCATTTGAATTGATTGAGGATGAGTGGATGCATCTAGACAAGCCTGGACTTACGAAAAAATTGTTTGCACAAGCCGGCCCATATGTTATTCTTTTTTTTGCCCTTTTTTCACGGTATAAAGATGGGAGATATGATTTCCATGGTTTTTTTTTCTCTTTTTTCTAAGTCCAGTGTATCGCGTTAAGCTAAACCCGTGGTCCCTATACAATGGACTGACATGTGTATAGCGTGACTCGTGGGGCACCAAATTTTGGGTCGAATCAAAGCTTGACCTGGTTTAATTCGATAATGACAGAAGGAAAGGTAATAAAGTAATGAGAAAGGAAGATTATTCTATTTTGGCGAATATTTCTGTTGGTTAAATCGCATCGAGGCTATCAAAAAGAGAAATAGGGGGCGGCAACCTAGCGGGATGGCTAGGGTTGGATCCAATTTGGTTAACTATTACAAAGAAGTTTTAACCCCAAAAAATAAAAATGAATTTGTTAAAGCAGAGATTATTATATCTTGGCGGTATCAAGATGATCTAAGCCGAGGATACTTTGTTTCACATTTTGGAAATTTAGTAAATGACATGTAGATATCATCCGTGTTAGAAGAAGAAAAGGAAACTACTAAAATGATATAGACACGACAAGTGCGTTCTGACAAGATGATAGTACAGGTAGCTTTTGCGATTTGATTCCTATAGACTTGAGTGCGATCAAGATGGTCAAAGATTCAAGATGACCTAAGCCAAGGGTACTTTGTTTCACATTTTGATAATTTAGTAAATGACATGTTGATATTATATGTGTTAGAAGAAGGAAAGGAAATTACTAAGATGATACAGACACGACAAGCACATGCTGACAAGATAATAGCACGGGCAGCTTCTACTATTTGATTCCCACTGACGTGAGTGCAATGGAATAGATAATTGTCATAGATTTGAAATCGATGATGGTAGCGAGCGGTCATGGAGGCAATGGAATAGATAATTGTCCGTGCTCGCTCAAGCAATGCAGAGTTTTGGGGGGGTGGGGGAGGGATTTCCACGGAGTTAAAAGGCACGATGTCTCAAAGCAAAATCTGGTGGATTATTTCTAATAAAAAGTGTTGAGAGTGCATAGTAGAAATATAAAACCTTCACCGAGAAAGATCACCAAAGAGAGGCTAAGTTTGAGCCGGTCTGCATATTTGGTTGAACTTGCTTTTGCTCAAAAGTTTAAGTCAATGAATTACCGACAATTATGATATATTAACTACTTCACACCATTAAGACTTTTTCAATATGATTTGCATTTGCATGTGAGTTCCATGTCAGGTTTGATTTCCCTTAATTCAACTATCTTTATGCATCAACATAACTTAATTTGAACCTCTAATGCCCACCTTAATTCATGATCTCTTTCTCCAATTCAAATCATTGGGGTTGCCATCAAGACTACATTGCTATGCATGATCTAGTGTTAGGCTTGCATTTTTTTTTTTTTAATTCATGTATCCTTTTGCATCAACATGTCTCAACCTAAATCTCTAATGTTCACCTTCATTCGTGATCTCTTTATCCAAACAGAACCATGAGACTGTCATCAAAATCGTATTGCCACACCACAATACCCATCTCCGTCATTGATCTCTTTTGGCAAATGGAACCATGAAGGCTACTCAGAACCATGTCAGTCATGAGATTCCTTCCTTGAGATATTCACCAAACGCCAATAGTCATTGGAAGTAAGCTATCATTCAACCATCGGGGTGACACCAACTTAGAGAGATGATATTTTCACATGGGGACATTACTAATGAAGAACCCAAGTATGAGCACATCGATTTATTCAAATGGGTACACTTTCACTCAAACGATTAAGATAATGAGTTATAAACCAATAAGAATATACTAATTACTTCACATAACATTAATTCTTCTAAGTAAATTTTTTAATACAATTCACGCATGCATCTCAACAGATTGGATGAGACTTAAAAAAAATGGAAATGTTAGAAATTTTCTTGACTACAAAAGGAGATTGCAATCATAAATACGTGTTTTTTTTTTTTTTTGGGGGTCAGCAATCATATATAAGTGTTTACCTCCATATTTCCTCAGCCATTTTCGTCCCTATTCAACCTATACCCTGGCTCGGTCACTTTCCGCACCCCTCTATGCGCTTGCGCTCCTACGACAAAGCTCAAATATTGTCGCTCCCCATCACGGGTAGAAGTCCAAAAAAGAAAGAGAAAAAAAAACTGGGATGAAGCTTGTTCGATAAAAATAGAAAATAAAACAACTATCGAATTTTAAGTGTTGACCAAATCGAGTGCAAAAAATGGAAAATGAGATGATGTTTCCTATAAGTTGAGTATTAAAGTAATATTAGCTTCCTACCAAATACGAGATTGTGAACGTTCTTGGTAGGTTTTGGACTTTAAGAATGTAGTAGGTAAGATTTTGATTCCTGCTTACACGTATTTATCCTTTGCACAAATTAAGCAATCTCATCATCACTTAAAAAATTAAGCATTTGTTTTACTTAATTGAATTTTTGAAATTCAAAACCAGTTACGGTCATCGAGCCTATTTGAATAAAATAATTGTTGAATAATTTTAATTTTCGATATTTATTGGAATTATCATACAAGATTTCTCCACCCTTTAGGTGTAAAGGTAGAACTCTCGAGGATTTTCTACCAAGCCTGTTTTAGATTTGGGCCTTGTGGGCTTCTCTTTTAATTTTTGTTTGAAAGAATAAAATTTGGTCCATGGGCAAATTGATTATGTAACCCAGCCTCTTCTTTGGGCTTATTGTATCTTACTTCATGTAAATTTCTTACTTGTACAATATAATACTTAGGCACTTTAAAGAAAAAGAAAATACAATGCGATAAAGAGAGTTCGATGGTGATCCATAAATCAGGGGCTCGTGGCCATTAAAATTCTCAAACCTACACCCCATAACATTACCCCAAATTAATTTTTTTCTCACAAAAAAATCTCAAACCAGCATCCATGGCGCATTTCCCTCGAATTGGTAGGTTGACCCAAATCCACCCTCCATTGGCAGCATGGGGTTCGACGTGGCTAGATAGATTTGAGTGAGAGTGCCGGTCCAGAAATTTCAGGAGATAGATTGGGATTTCTAATTATAGAAATTAATTTGAGATTTTTAATTATATTAATCCTATATCGGCGGCGAATGCAATGGGTATGGCAATCCAGTTTTTTTTTTTTTTTTTTTTTGCATATTTTTTTCGAATACGGTTTATATTTCTACTAATAAAAGGAGGTAGAGAGTGATGTTTTCGTATGCACACACGTCCGGCCCTTTCTTTCCAAGGATCTCCTACCGTCCACGACTCTACCAGAGGGAATGAGCTGTGCTAGAGCTTGCCACGTTCACGTCGATATTCTCGATGCCCTTCCAGCGGGCGCCCGCCGGCCCACACGAGCTTGACTTCGTTCATCACTGGCCAATGCTGAGCACATTCTTGGTAAAATAAGGACAGCGACCGTTTCTTCAAAGCTGGTGCAATGTCTCTTCCCTTCCCCTCCCCTTTTTAAGGTCGAACACCGTGGCTTTGTTTGGAAAGAGGCAAGGGTGGGAAAGTCGTCTGCAAAATCTCGTAAATTTATTGAGCTTTTATTAATTCGGTCCTAAATCTTTTAATTGTGTTAATTGAGTTTTAAATCTTTTCATAATTGACTAATTGAGTCCATTTGACTAATATTAGTTGAAAACTGCTAGCATGAATGCTGATCGTTTTACATGATACGACCGATACTAATATAGATAATTTTTAATGTTTTATCAATTTTTATATATTTTTCTTTTTCTCTTCTTTCTCCTTCCATACAACTGACCAGAGGCACCCTTGGTGATGCCGCGGTCGATCTTGTTGGCCCTTACCTCTGGCTAGTCATTGGCTATCGCCTAGGCCTAACGACCGACTAGAGGAAGAAGGAAGGAAAAAAATAGAAAATAATATAAGAATATTTATTAAAAATCATCTACGTTAATACGACGTGTCATGTAGAACGGTCGGTGTCCACATTAGAAAATTTCGACCAAAATTAATCAAATGACTAATTGGCAAATGTGAAATAGGGTACTCGACCCTTCTCAAACCCTAGGCAACTTAAAGGGGCTATAGTTTAGGGTCATGGGTTACGGGTTCCACGTGTGAAATCTTGCAGTATTTGGGATGGGTTTTTTTTTTTTTTTGGTTAGTCCTACACTATTCCTACTCTATACTCACTCTCAGACTTTTGCCCTGCCTCTTGCAGGGCGTGGGAGTCGAAACCCACTCCTGAAACTTACGTGTCCCCACCCCAGAAAGTGGAGATTTGAACCCCTCACCTCCCCTTTTCATGTTGAAAGGGTGGCCATTGGGGCGAATCCCAGTGGTTGGATGGGGTTGAGATTTGTCCTTTGAGTGATTTGAAACTCAAAAAAGAGAGCCGTTCTAATAAAATATAGCTGCTCTTACGAAGAATATAAGGTCACCTCTATAAACATTATTCATCCGACATAGGGAAACCCAACACCCCCCCCCTCCAAAACAAAAAATGCCGAACTTAGATTCTTTCGCAACATTAGTTTCTACTTATTTTCATTATTTCTACACATTATACGAGGATTTTGAATTTTGTGATGGTATATAGATTTTCATGGTCATCGCCGTGCACTCAAGATATTACTATTTGTCTTGAGTTGGACAAATTTTCAATATAAAAAATTACATAGGTGAAGATAACAACTATAGTGATAATGAGAACACGTTGGGATCGCCACGGTACTCGATAATTTAGTGGGATAGGTTTGGGATTTCATTTACGAAACCTTAAAGATTCTGGGAAAGATGGGACAAAAATCAAATGTCCCAAACTATCACAAATTCGTTTCGTTGCCACCCTACGGATCCTTCTTATGTCTTTCCTCTTTCCCTCCTTTCCTGACACGGCATAGATATGCAAAAACGAAGGTTTCATATTAGAGTAGATACATATGCTTCGGGTTTAGTATCGAAACCAAAACGATTGTATGATTCCATATTTTTATAAAAGAGATGGCATAAATGGTCTTTGAATTTTTGTCAAATGTGTAATGTGATCCCAATATAGCTTTGCAATTTTGATACACGTTTAATTTAATTCGAAAACTACATGGAACATTCAACTTCAAAGACAACATTGAACATTTTCATATAACTCATGGACTAAATTAAACATGTACCAAAATCCAGGAACTACGTTAAATATTTTAAAAATTCAAGGATAACATTATATATTGGCCAAAGTTTAGGGACCATATTGCACATTTGGCTAAAATTTAGGGACCATTTGTATCATTTTCCCAATTTATAAGTATCAACAATTGCCTTACCAATCTTACCTTTACCAAAAAAAAAAAAAAAAACAATCTTACCAAAAAAAACAACAGCCGTTAAACATGAATATCCTCGAACCTATATATCGGGCTATGATGTCCCCAAAAGTTGTCAAACACTCCAAATGTACCATACCATCAAATGGATTAACATGCGAGATTACATAAATTTATCAAATTTATGACTGAATAATCGTAAAAAATAAGATTCAATTTCTTGGCATACGATCTGCTTGATTAGAAATGATTAGACCTATTGAAATGGGTCTTAAACCCACATATGACCTATTAAAAAAATAAAGGAGTCATATATTGATCACTTCAATTCTGTAGACCTTCCTTAAATGGGTTTAAAATTTTAAAGGTAACAATAAACAGGTCTAAATGGGCTAAGTTTATGATCCATTTCCAACCTAAGGCTAGACTTGTCAAAATGGGTTTTAAACCCATATATGATCTATTTATAAATGGGTCATATATGGTTCATTTTAATTTGGGAAAATTTCAAAATGGGACCCGAAGTACTCTCTTTTTCTCAAATAAGGGTCCGAAGTAAATATTGTTTCAAATGAGGACCCAAAGTGCTATCACTTTCTCAAATAAGGGCATGAAGTTGATGTTGTTTCAAATGAGGACCTAAAGTGATTATGTTTGTTTCAAATAAGGACCTGACTTTTTGGCAATCAAGGGTATTTTTGTCTTTTTCCTTTTTCTGCATTTTTTTCTTTCCTTTTTTTTCTGGGAAAATTTCAAAAAAGGACCCAAAGTGCCCTTATTTAATAAATAAGGACCCGAAGTGGACTTTGTTTCAAATAAGAACCTAAAGTGACTTTGGTTGTTTAAAAATATGGACCCCACTCATGGGTTGTCGACCAGCCAGCGTTTAAGAGGAAGAAGAAGAACCAAAAATAAAAGAGGAAAGAAAAAAAGGCGGAAAATGGCAAAAGACAAAAGTACCCTTGATCGCTGAAAAGTCGGGTCCTTATTTGAAACAAACATAACCACTTTAGGTTCTCATTTGAAACAACATCCACTTCAGGCCCTTATTTGAGAAAGTGATGGCACTTCAGGTCTCTATTTGAAACAATGTTCACGGACCCTTATTTCGAAAAATATAGACTTGGTCTATTTTGGAATTTTCATTTTAATTTTATAGACCTTCCTTAAATGGGTTTAAAATTTTAAAGGCCAAAATAAATGAATCTAAATGGGTTGAGTTTATGGCCCATTTCTGACTTAAGGCTCACACGCATGCACGCACGCACTTAGTGCCCACACACACACACACACTATTTATTTTTCAACTTTACAAAATTATTTTTTAAAAAATGGAATTATAATTATAATTATTATAATTATTTTTTCTTATTTCTTTCTTTCTTCTTCCTTCTTTCATCTTCCTTTGATGACCCGGCGGCGAGGTGAGGGACGAGCCGTTGATCTTGGGAGAGCTCGAGGTCGCCGATTGGGAGAGGCCTTTGCCTTGTTAACATTTGGCTAGGCTCAAGTTTCACCGATCTGGCGAGACTTGAGCTCATTGGCCTTGAGCTCCTTTTCAGCCTTAATTTTTTTTTAAAATTGGAATTATAATTATAGTAATTATAATTTTTTTTTTTTTTTCTTCCTTCTTTCATCTTCCTTTGATGACTAGCAACCGGCTAGGCGAGGGATGAGCCGTTGGTCTAGGGCAAACTCGAGGTTGCCAATTGGGCGAGACTCAAGCTTACTGGCCTCAAGCTTACTAGATCGGCGAAGCTTCGAGACTCGCTAGCCTCAAGGGAGTTGAGGTCACTAATCAAGCAAGGTTAAGGCTTTGTTGATGTTTGGCAAAGCTTGAGCCTCACCGATCGGGTGAGATTTGAGCTCATGAGCCTCTACCTCACTAGATTGGCGAAGCTTATTGGCCTTGGGCGAGCTTGAGGTCTTTGATTGGGCAAGGCCTCGAGCTCGCCAATCTGGCGAGGGCTTGAGCAAGCTCAACCTCACTGACATTTGGCGAGGTGGAGCCTCGCCCAAGGTTGGCAAGGCTTGACTTGCTGGAATTAGCTGAAGCTTGTTTGTGGTCGATCATTGGCCATCCTTATGTCTGGGGATCAACCGAAGAAGAAAGAAAAAGAAAAGAAGAAATAAAAAATAATAATTTTTTAAATATAAAAATTAATCTTTTAAAAAATTTTTTAATCTATTTACAAATATAAAAAATATTGTTATTTTCTTGGATTTTTTTTTTCAAGAAACAAACATAACCTCAATTATTATTTATATATATATATATATATATAAATGTCCACAAAATTTGAAGAGCATGAAAATATATTAGTAATATCATTTTTTAGAAAATCATAAGAAAAAAATCACCTAAATTTAATTAAATAGATTTGGTCGGTATGAGTTGAGTATGAATTACGTCTAGTATATCTCAATAAATTTGCTTTATGATAAATAGATCATAAACATGTTAAATGAGTTAATTTGAATTGGATTATTTATGATTTGACCTAAATCCAATTCGACTTGCTCATTTAAAAGGTCTAGAAATGATCCAACCTTATAGTAGTGCAACTTTTTATTTTGTATCGTGTTCTTGATTTTTTTTTCCCTGAGTGTACTTATTCTTCCTCTTTTAAGCTTTGACAATGAAGTATCAACTGAAGTTCTGAGAGCAACGTTCATTAGACTAATGAAAGCAAGTCTGATGACTTTCTCTCCTTCTCTAAATTAGTATTTTCCATAATTATTTGCAACTGTTTATTTCTGTAATTTCGTTTTTCGAGATTTGCATGGCAAAAAAGAATAAAAAATTCCTAGCTCATGTAATCTCCAGGAAAGAAAAAGATACTGGAGGTTACGCACACGTTTTTCCAACTGAATTGATTGGTGCATGTGATTTTATTTATCATTATTTGAATAGGAGAAAAAGAAAAAAGAGAAAAAGAATTCGAGTAAAACAAGGTGGTGGCCAACTGAATTGATTGGTGCATGTGATTTTATTTATCATTATTTGAATAGGAGAAAAAGAAAAAAGAGAAAAAGAATTCGAGTAAAATAAGGTGGTGGCTCGCGAGCAAAATAAATTAGTAAAGAAAGATAGAAAATTTCAATAAAAACGAAATAACCCAGAAAAGATCTTTGAATTTTTAAACTGAATTCCATTATTAAATAATTGTTTAATCAAATAAGTAGAACCGAAAAAGGGTGCAATAAATTAACCCGAGATTAGAATATTAACCTATCGGCCAATCAGATTGCGACATAGCATGTGCGCACGTGGCATGAACCCAGTAGACGACAGACCAATCATTTTATGGGGTGCAGTTTTTTTAGTCTGGTTTGTTTGCTTTTTTTTTTTTTTTTTTTAGCCTTAAACTCGCTAACCTTTTTATGGAAAATACTGAAAATCTTTAAAAAAAATATTTTTTTTAACGTGCAAACATTAAAATGGTAGCATTAGTTTAGAGTCACTTAAAGTTTGTTTTAATATTTTTTGTAAATCAAAAGTACCGTAGATTCAAATATGACTTATTAAGAGGTTTACATTTTTTTTTTTTTTTTTTTTTCCTTTTAAAAAGATGCCCAGGGAAAAGAACAAGATAAAAAAAGAAGAAGAAGAGATGAACCTGTTTTTTTTTTTTTTTTTTTTTTTTTTTTTTTTTTTTTTTTTTTTTTTTTTTTAAAAAGATGCCCAGGGAAAAGAACATGATAAAAAGAAAAAGAAAAAGAAAAAGATGAACCTACCTTTTCATTAGCAGAAAAAGCATAAAAATATGCTTTAAACTTTCCAAGTAAACACGTGAGCTACGATGTGAGCCACGGAGGCGAGCCATTTGTTTTATTAGCAATGACGATGACTGGGCATGCCCTGATTTTCAAAAGATATTTCTCAATGCCAACCTCACTAACAATCTTCCTTATTAAAGTTATTATTCCCTTTTTTTCCTTACTATTTCGGGATATTTATGCTGCGTGTTTTTTTTTTCTTTCGGTTAAAGATAATACTCATTTCATTAACTAGGGATAGAATTTGTGACATGTTTAAACGAAGCTAAGTCTAAAAGAAATTACGGAGAATTGTATAGCCAATACGAAGGAAAAATCTTTTTATAATGGGTTTTCACAATCCAATCTACTAAATGATTTACCTCTCTTAGATAATGGGCTATGTGGACAAATAATACCGGCCCAACGAAATCTTGCAATCTTCCACCCAAGCCTATATGTGCCATGAGTTTTGAATGGTTCCCTTGATGAACTGAATAACTGATATGCTATTAGTTTCTAGTTGAATGTGCATATTGGTTGCCCCTTGTAGATCATGAAGATTTCTCATGTGGGTGAGACCTTCGACCAAAGCTTGTGTTTCTACTTCGATCACTGATGAAGCTCGACATGATTTCACAAAGCCGTTAGTGATTACGCCATTGAAGTCTTGACACACTCTAGCAATTGATCCTTCCTTCTCTCCCTCTATCCAAAACAGATCCACAATGAATTTCAATACCTTTCTTGGCAACAAAATCCACTTTATAGTAGGGTTTCTGGTCCATCATTCTTACAGTTTGCCTCTCAATCCCACCTCATGAAACTTTCCTGTAGAGCAAAGGCTTCATCCACAACCAACGTGGGATCCAATTTTCTAGATCGAAAGATGAATGTGTTTCTTGCTTTCTAAAGCGACCACAATACTTCAGCCATTAATTCTTTACTCGGTGAATTTTCCTTTGCTTCGAAATGTCGGTGAACCCACTAATCCATTCTCGTAATCCTGTTCTCCATAATTTTCTTTTTCAGTTTGGGATCCGCCCAAATCGCTTCAGTCTAGGGGCATAACAAGAACAAATGTTCTACTATTTCTGGAATTCAATGACACGATTGGCACATAAGGTTAGGTAAAGCCTTCCTTTTATAAAGATTTTCTTCTGTTGGGATTGCATTATGGCGTAAATTCCATAAGAATTGTCAAATTTTGGGGCAGGAGTTTAATTTCCATAATTTTGTCCATAATGTACGAGGAACTTTGTATGCACAGTATGCTTGAGTTATGTTTTGTTGCTGTGCTTCGGATCTTAGCTTGTTATATGAACTCTTAATAGTAAAGTTCCCATCTTTACTTCCTTTCCACACGAACTCATCCTTTTTTGCATTTTTGCTTGGTGGAATGGACATGATTTCATTCATTATATTCTCATAAAAAAGATGATTCAATTTCTGTTCATCATTACAAACCATATCTTCTTGAATGATAAGCTCCCTCACAACTCTAGGATCCCCCTGATTTGCTGGTCCTCCTATCACTCCAGCTGACAGCCACTTTGTCTTCCCAAATGCTTATTGATTTTCCATCACCCACTATCATTGTACGTCATTGACAATAGAATATCAATAAGCTTTGCCATTCTCATGAAGGCCTGGATCCCTTATCTGCATTCCACAAGTCCCTCTTACATAGCAGATACCTTTCTAAAGATGACTCCATAGGCTTGAAGGTGATTGTGAAAGCCTCCAAGCTTGTTTGCCTATCATCACCTTGTTGAGAATTATTAAATCTCGAAATCCCAACCCTCCATTATCTTTTTACCTTAGAGGTGCTCCCATTTCTTCCGTTGAAGTCCACTTTGAGTATTATATTGTTTCCACTAAAAGGATGCGATATTTTTCTCAATGGCTTTACACACACTAATTGGGATCTTAAATATGGACATTGCTTATTGGGGCAAAGCTTGCACCACCGTTTTGATTAGGAATTTCTTTCTAGCTTTTGACATTAACTTCTCTTTCCAGCTCTCCAAATTCATGTTTGCTCTCGCTAGAATCCCGATAAATAGTTACTTTTTTTACAGCAATTTGAGGGTGTTACTGTATATTTGCATATCTTTTCAATAACTGGTACTTTCAATTCATAGGCCATACTCCTTTGAAGATCTTGTGGACAACTAGCGTCGAAATAAATTTCAAAATTGTTTAAGTTAATCGCCTGTGGTGAAGTGAAGCAATATTGGTTCAAAATTGCAGCCAAATTTTGACATTCTGAAATTTTTAGTGAAGAAAGAAAATAGCATCATTAGCAAACAACAAATGGGAGAATGTTGGACATAATCTATTGACCCAAATTCCTTTGATGCTTCCATTTTCTACTAAACCGTTCAAGTGATGAAGCAGGACATTGGCCAGACCTATGAATGGGTACAAAGATAGATGATCTCCTTGCCTAATCCCAGCGAGTTGGCTGAAAGTACTCAAGGTTTCCCCGTTTTATTTCACAATAAACATAATTGAGGAGATGCACTTCATGATCATTGAGATCCACTTATCATAGAACCCCATTTTAGTCCTCCATACCCTAGAAAATCCCATTCCACCCAATCATATGACTATTGAGGCCCACTTATTTTTTTCGCGTTAGAATCCTGAGGCACGAAGAGAATTTTACAATTATGCTTATTTGAGGAAAATATTTTCTCAGAATCCGAATGATTTGGCACGTTTGAGTCAGATTGGGTTTGATTTATGGAGAAAAATTGTTCACGAAATAAGAAGGTCCCGTGAGAGTGTAAAGAATCACTTAATCATTAAACGGATAGAGACTTAGAAGGAGCCAATGAAAATAATAGGTAATGCATATTAGCAGATGACGTTACCAGTAAATTACCATTAAAAAAAAGGTTGTGTTTTTGTTTTTGATAATTTTTGTCTAAAAAGAAAAGTAAAATCTGTTTGATAAGAGCTTGTCCAAGCGTAATGATCATTTGGGCTATGTTAATATAATAGCCTTTGGATTATTGTGAGGATAACAACTTTTTATGAGCTTATGAGCTATAAATTCTTAAAGGAGTGGACCTCACATAATTTATAATTATTTATTTTTTGATTTTTTACGATTTAAAACAGACTGTTATTCTCACAGTAAATTAAAGACTGTCACACAATCAGTTCTTAAATCATTTATTGATCAATTCTCTAATGAAAGTTATATAGGTGAAGATAATAACCGGGCGATATTGAGCATGATTGGGAACGCGACAAGTACACGGTAATTTAGGGGGCGGGTTTGAGATTCCATTTAATTTTTTTTTATAAAGTTTAGGACAGATTTGGGATAAAATCAACTCTCCCAAACCATCACAAAATCGTTCCGTTGCCACCCCTACACTTCCTGCTCTTGTTTTCCTTCTTTCTCTCCTTTTCTTGCAAGACATACATGTGCGAAAACAAGGGTTCATTTCATAGTAGATAGAGATGCTATGGGTTTTGAATCGAAACCAGAAGCAACCCTAATAAGTCGATGAATTCTACAAGTTTTTAACTATTGACGACAACCGTAGAACAGAATATCCTCGAACGCACATATCATGTGATCGATGTACCCAAAAGCTGTCAATCACTCCAATTGTACTGTACTATTTATTAGATTAAGATGCGAATTTACGTAAATTTTTCAAATTTATAAATAAATAATTGTTAAAATTAGATTTAAAATACTTTGGTCATAAAGTCGTTCGGTCACTAGCATCGGTTCCATTTATGAAATGCTTGATTAACGAAAAAGAAATTAAAGAGATGCTGGTGTAGCAAATAAGGGTGAGTACGGTTTCATGGTAGAACATAGAATTGAAAAACCGGATTAGTTCAATTTTCAAGGCATGCAGGTATGCCTCAAGTTCAAAAAGTTAGGGAATCTGTTTTGACGGGTAAGTTCTAAGTTCTCGATAGGTGAAAATTGGAACCCATTTCTTGGTCTATGTGTTTGTGCTACCTTGCAGTATTCCATAATGTCCAATGATAAATGTATAATTTGGAATAGTTACTCTAAGCTTCTATTTATGATTGAGACTTTGTTAATGTCGCATATTCTTTGTGTATTTAAATATAAATTGTGGTCTATGAATTATAATAATAAGTAATAGTTATTAAATGTGATGATTCATTACAATCCTTTAATTAATAATATAGATAGAACCTAAGTAGACCTTGTAACATGTGATAGGGTAGATTCTAAATTTCAGGTTATGCAGGGTAACTTTCAGATTCCAAAAAATGAGGAATTTGTACCAATGGGTAGGTTCTAGGTTTCAAGTGGAACTTGTATGGAACTTGAAACTCCTCGTCCCTAATAACAACTCATACTTAGTGAGGAAAGACCTAGTTATGCATTTTTTTTCTCTCGATAAGCTCATTTATCATATGTTTAATAAGCACATCTGGCTTTTGCAGCCGATTTATGAAACTAATGTAGAAAAATAGTTTGTGGCCTTTTTTCCCTCCCATCTCAAACATAGCTAAATTAATGGCTTAAATTTATAATTTCCTCAAGGCACAGAACCTCATGAGACTGTGGCCGTCAGATCGAAAAGTAACAGGTTCGCTCAAGTTGAAATCTGTTGAATGATGGAGATATACCACATTTTAATCGAACGGTAATTGGAGGCACAGTGTCTTTTGAGGACCATGGACTCATCCAAATTGACAAAGCTTCTGTTTTATACTTACTACTGCTATTACGTTCTGAAAGCAACGTGCATTAGACTAATGAAAGCAAGTCTGACTTTTTTTCTCCATATCTAACTTAACATTTAGCCATTAATAATTTGAGAGTGTCTAATTATGTAATATCCTTTTCCCCAGTATTCGCCTTTGTCAACCGAATTGGTTGGTGCATTACGACTTATTTATCATTATTAGTACGGGAGAAAAACGAAAAAAGAAAAAGAATTTGAGTAAAATAAGGTGGCACCCCGTGAGCAAAAAAAAGAAGAAAAAAATTCCAATAAAATTGAAATGACCCAGAAAAAGATCTTCGAATTTTTTAACTAAAATTCATTAATAAATAATTGTTTAATCAAATAAGTACAACGGAAAAAGTGCGAAAAATTAATCTTGCCAACTTTTCTTAGAGTACTAACCTGTCAGCCAATCAGATTACAGCGGGTCCTACCTTTTTGTGCGCGCACGTGGCAAATGACCCAGTAGACGACAGAGCAACCATTTCATGGTCCGCAGTTCTTTATTTGGTTTATTTGCTGTTTTTAGTTTCTTTCAGCATTAATCTCGACAACTTTTTTTTTATGTAAAATAATGAAAATATTTAGAAACATCAATTTTTCAAAATGAAAACATAGAAATGTCTTAACATTTATTTAGAGTAACTTCGAATTTGTTGTAATATTTTCTATAACCTAAAATGTTATTGTAGATTCAAATAAGGTATAAGCCATTAAAGATTATATTAATATCACAGAAAACCTTAAATTTGTACACTAGTAAAAAATTTATGCTAAATTAATTTTCGAATCATTAAAAATCCTAAGCTGATGTATATATAACAAATTTACCTCAAATTAATTTTTGGGTTATCAAAAATCTCAAATGATACATGCACGATATATTTACCATTTATTGGTTTCTATCAAATTTTATGATAAAATTATTAAACTAAATCACATAGTTGACTTCTTTCTTCCTCTTCATCAACAATTTTTTAGTTAAAAATTAATTTATGGCCACTAACCCATTCAAATACGACTTCTTAAGAGACTACATACTTAAAAAAAAGCCATCGGGGCTCTTAACCTACAAGCATGAGGGATCTTTCCTTCTTGAAAAGGAAAAAGAACAATATAAATAAATAAAAGAGATGAACCTACCTTTTCATCAGCAAAAAGATACATCAAAATATGCTTTTATACTTTCCAAGCAAACACGCGTGACTGTGCACGCCCTAATTTTCAAAAGATACTTCTCAATGCCAACCTCAATAGCTACCTTCCTCATTATTCCTTTTATTCCTTGCTATCCCAAGATATTTATGTCACGTTAAATCGCATTAGAATCACGAGATGAGAAGAGAATCGTATGATTATACTAATTCAAGCGAAATCTTTTTTTTTCTTTCAAAACTTGAATGATTTGGATTGTTGAATTAGATCGGTTTCGCATAAAATCCCCTTATTTGATTTATATAGAAAAGTTGTCCATATGATATCGTAACAAAGGTTCCCCACAATTGAAAGAATCTAACATATTAATAGATGGATGGAGACTCATAGGGAAATATTGGAAATAACAGGTAATGCGTATTGGAAGATGCTGTTAACAGTAAAATTACCAAAAAAGTCGAGTTCTTATCGAGCATTTTCTGTTTAAAAGGGAAAATAAAATCACTCGACCTCGTAAAATATGGCAATAAATGAAAGGGCCAAATGAATTTAAATTGCAAGATAAGGAAGGTTGTCTGGAGATGGAATTTTATTTTGTAACATGGCGATTTTAATCCTAGTTTGGGTAGCTAAGCCTGATAACTTTCCCACTCCGATTCAAAGTTTCCCCTATAGATCCTTGGTAAATGTCGAATTGGTAAGCATCATGCGAATACAGCAGTTTACCTCGAAGTCTCGTGAGGCTACATATCCCAATAATCCAAACATTCCATGAAGAGCTGTAATCAGCCTGTATTCATTGTAAACTCTCTTGTCCCTACTGTCAATGCCGCACTTCAATAATTGAAACATTCCGTACCTGTTCGTAAACTTTAAAGCCCCATGTGTAATTGGTCCTCATATGTCACAATATATGTCACAATTTTCCTCAATAATTAATAACATTGGCAACCTCATACACGGTAACTTTTCTTAAATGTCCATAAGTTACTGACATTCGGCGACATTTCTGCCGGTTTTGTCCTAGGGTTCAAATCGCACACCAACCATTGGACCAGATCATGGAATTTACCCCATTTGAGAAAATCGAACTTGGAGTTAAAATATTGACCCAAACTCATTCCTTTTTTAGTTATAAAAGTTAATGTCACTAAAAACCCTAAACTGGTTTACTGATGATAAATTTACCTCACACTAAATGTTTTGATTATTAAAAATCATAAATTAGTATATTCGTGACAAATTTTTCATCCGTTAATTTTCGTTAAATTGAATTAATATAACAAAAAATAACATATTGTTATATTTATGATAAACACAAGGTAAAACCTAAAACTATAATACCTATAAATTGTTAAGTGATATTTAACTCAACAATTTTGAGCAGAAATTAACGAGTGGTAAATTTGTGGCAGATGTATCGGTTTGAGATTTTTTTTATAGAATTAACTCTTATTATAATTTTTTTTGGGAAATAAAAATAAATGAAGAAAAGGGAGGGGGAGGAAGGAACAATCCGGAATCTTTTCACGGCAGATGCCATTCTCGTTTCACTCGCTTGGCAAGCGTACCGCCGCGGGGGCCCCACCACGCGTCCGCAGGCCGCACACGCACAGCTGGGGGCGCTTCGCTCGCACACCAACCCCCCCCCCCCATCTTCCCTAAATTGCTACGCCGTCACCAAACACCAACCCCTTCCAGGAAAAAAGAAAAAAAAAAAAAAGAACAAAAAAACCAAAAAAAGAAAAAAAGAAAAAATAATAATTTTAATCGCTCGCGAAAAGAAAAGGTAACCCAAAGAAAAGAAAAAAATTATAAAAATATTAAAGAATCCACCTACCAATGCCGCAAAATTTTTCCCCTATATATATATTTTTCATTTTTGTTTTTCGCCATTTTACACACTCGTTCATGGATATATGCGTCTCTCTCTCTTCCTCCTCCGCCATTCGATGCTTGATTGAATCTCGTACGTCCGCCATGGAAGCTCTGGATTGAGCTCTTCTTCTTCTGCTGCTGCTGCTCTCGTCGATAGGCTCTTCTGATGCTCGGGGTACTGTGCGCGCGCCCCAAGCCTTGGATCCTCGCCTCCTGCTTCTCCCACGCCTCCGCGGCCCACCACTGCGGCCGCCTGGCCTGGGTCTCCGCCGCCGCCGCCCGGCTCCAGCTCGCCGCCGACTCCCCCGACCGGTGGCGCCGCCGTCACCACTCCAGCTCCTGCCGCCTCGGCGGCGCGTCGTCGTCGTGCGCCCACCCCTGCGGGGTCGCCTCCATATGGCACGCGATCCTCCCGTCCGGGGAGGGCAACCCCCCGAGGAGGATGGACCAACCCCGGCGGCCGGTGTTCCGCGGGGAGGGGTCGTGGAACGTGGCCTGGGACGCGCGGCCGGCGCGGTGGCTGCACAGGCCGGACTCCGCCTGGCTCCTGTTCGGCGTCTGCGCCTGCCTCGCGCCGGTCGACGCGCCGGAGCCGAGCCGCGAGGAGGTCGTCCCGGAGGCGAGGGTCGAGGATCGCGATTCCTTGGACGAGGCTAAGCGGAGCTCTCCTGATTACCGAGTGACAGGTCATTTCTGGATGAATCGTGCGTGCGTGTGTGTGGAGAATGATTGATTGCACTTGCGCGATGCGTGTCCTCCGTTTGCGTAAATTCTTTTGCTGCTTCTTGCTGGTGTATCCGCAGGATACTTGTGGGACTTTGTGTTGTTATGATACCTCTACAATGGAACAGTAGCTCGCTGATTTTGTTGTTAGATTAAATCGATACGTTAATCTCATCGAAGTGTGATTTTCTGGGATTTGAAGTGTTCGTTTTGCGCTTTTGCTGAAATCGAATTTTTCTGTAATTGACGACTACGGTTGATCATGTTGGGTTGGTGGCTGATGTTTACGTTTGTATTCTAGATTCAAGTGTTCGACTACTTTGCACTGAGTCTTTGTTCTAATGGCTGACTGGAGTTTCATTTGCGTGTTTTGGATTGGAACTTAATTCTGGGACATCGAAAGTTGTTTGCTAAGTTGTTTGCTAAGTGATGTGACAATTTCTTCTTTGGTTACTCATGCGAGTTAACTTTTCAGGTTTTGCCACACTCTAAGTAGATACTTTGTGATTGATTCTGTTGTCCTGGGATTGCTGTCCTGAAATCATTCTTGGATGCTGAGCTTGATGTCAAGTAGACAGGACTAGGAAAATGGAAAATTCCTTTCCTCCTCATACATGTTTGCATATGTAAACATGGGGGTTGTTAATAGATTCCAATTCTCAAGTGGCGCGATTCTTAACTGTCCACCTTTATCTTGTGCTTCCAAATTGTCAGACTATAGTGACTTGTGAATTCAGCTCAATCTGTATCTGATTGCGAAAAAATGATACAGGCGTGCTGGCGGATGGTCGATGCCTGTTCAGAGCAATAGCTCATTGCGCTTGCTTGAGAAAGGGAGAAGCAGCTCCAGATGACAATCATCAAAGAGAACTCGCTGATGAATTGAGAGCTCAAGTAAAATTGGCATAGTTTCTCGCTGGATATGAATTCTTCTACCAGAATTATCTTACTATGTTTCAAAATTAGGGTCGTCTCATGATGGTACGATCCATCTGCCATGCAGGTTGTAGCTGAGCTCTTAAAGAGGCGGGAAGAAACAGAGTGGTAAGTTTTTGTTAGATGGCCATACACAATGAGTAGCAGATGGATTAAGGCATGATGTGGCTTTCATTTTATATGTTCAGGGCCATCGAAGGAGATTTCGATGCATATATTGAGAGAATCCAACAACCTTATGTATGGGGTGGAGAGCCAGAGCTGCTGATGGCTTCTCATGTCCTGAAGTAAGTTCTTTGGCCATTTGGCTTACTGATTTTGATATTTCATGTAGCAAGCAATTTTTTATTTTATTTTACTCTAATGGCATACCTTAAGGCTGTCATGGTACAATCATAAGAGGATCTCTGTCATAGTAACTCTGACAAACTGAAGGACCATCTCTGTTACAAATGATGTGAGATGATGTGAGACTAGTCATTACTCTTGCATCCCTTTAACATAGTATTGCCTTAATTCGCTAAGTATTAAGGTTTGGTTTTAAACTTAGTCTTCATGTTTGAATTCCTTCTTTACTTGAACAAGGTATATAAGTTGTTGTGTATATGTTAATATGTTTTGGTCTGGATTTATGTGTACTCAAGTTTTTGTTTGCATTTACACATTCACATCATTGGCTCAGGACTCCTATCTCGGTCTTCATGGTGGATAGAAGCTCTGGCAATCTGGTCAACGTTGCAAAGTATGGTGAAGAGTATAGGAAGGATGAAGAGATTCCTATTAATGTCCTGTTTCATGGGTATGGTCACTACGACATACTGGAGTCATTCCCCGGCCAAAGCTATTAGATAGCATGCATGTAGAATTTGAGTAAGAGACTTCCAATGACAATCCAGTTTTGTTAGATGAGTTATCTTGTGAAGTAACAGCTGCCATTTCACATTAGGGTATTTTTCCATCCGTTTCGAAAAGTTTTTCCTCAGGTCAGTTGATGCCACCATAGGTGGAGAAGATTACTAGCTTCTTTCTGTAGATCATTTTCCATTAGTTCGATTGAAATTTCCGAGGATACCTTCTGTTGTTTCATGGTATGTGAATGTAGCAACCTTAACGAGCAGTTGTGGTTCAATAAATGGCTTAAAGATCAAATTCTATGCCGTCCTATCATTTTTCGAAGCGTAAGATCTCTGTCCATGAAGTTGTAGAGTAACCTGGTTTCTTTTGTTCCTCTCTCTCTCTCTCTCTCTCTCTCTCTCTCTCTCTCTTATTGGCGTTCCGTAGACAGATTCTCTGTATGCTTTATGTCTCCGCTTAAATTGGTTCTAACGTCATTTGGTGTTGCTGTGTAATCGACCACGAGGGCAGGTTATATTGATTCTCATTTTCTTTGGCACTTCTTGATTTCCATTTCTTGAGTGGCAGGGGACTCACCGAAAGTGGAGAATTGGTTCTCTATCTTTCATGAGATTATAAATTTGAGCCACATCGCAAACGAGATGGCAAATGAGATATGAATGTTTTACCTTCGTCGCTTTCTGGAGACATCGATCGGGGTGAAAGCCCAAATCCCATTAAGCACGGTACATGCATGACACAAAGTTGTCCTTCGTTGGCTCGATGTCAAAAGCATGGTTGGCTCGACTATCTGCGAATGCATTTATGTCTTGGTAAACCTGCTTAGTTTGTAGAATTCGAAGGTTTTGCGCTAGAGCTTTGGGAGGTCGGTCGATTCAGGAATGACCTTCTTTAGCCCCAAGGGTCATGACAACTGCAGTCCCCTCAGCAGAGGAATGACCCAAGAAATTAGCAGTACGTCTGCTGTTTCCCGAGCTATTCCCTTGATTAAACCGTCAGCAGAAACGAGTCCAGGCCCTGTTTTGGCATTGGGCTCCATCCCTCCCAGCCTTCGTTCTTTGGGCTAGTTGACATTTAACAATTGAAACATCGGCCTAGTATTCCAAGACCAATTTATAGAATCGATTTATTAAACGAGTTGTCGGACTATGACTGGATCTTAAAGTAATGAGTGAGTCGCATTCAACACTTACCGGCAAACCTGTTACACCATTTAATGAATCAATTTTGTAAATTAGTCTTAGAATGCATTTTTTTGAGGAAAAAATTTCATGAAAGAATATTTTTTTTTTTGGGGAAATCATTTTTTAGGAATTTTTTTAATTTTTCTTTATTTGATGATATGTGACAGAAAAAGTTTCTTAATGTTTGAATTTCATTTTAAAAATGATTTCAATCTCATAATTTTATTTCATGCAAAAAAAAAAAATCATTTTTTTTTAAATTATAAATTTTTTGGTTTATAATTCTTTCTTTTTCCTTTTTCCTCTTCGCCAGTTATTGGGCCTTGGCAATGGCTGCGATAGGGCACTGGCTTTGTCATCGAGGCTTGGCGAGGGCCGACTTGGCTAACCTCAGGTAAGGTTAAGTTTATTAAGCCTCACCAAATCTCGACGAGTTTAAGCCTCGCTAGATCCTAGAGAGCACAAGCTCGCTTGAGGCTGGCTTGTGCCTATGATTGGTTGCCAAGGCCTGGCGATTGGCGTAGGAGGAAGAAGGAAAAGAAAAAGAAAAAAAAAGAAAAAAGAAAAAGAAAGAAAAAAGAAAAGAAAAAAATCAAAAAAAAAATAATTTAAAAAGAAAAGAAAAGAATAAAATATTAAAATTTCAAGATGAGCAATTTCGAAAAGTGTTTTCAACTTCTTAGATATACGAATTCACTTTCCCAATTTTATACATGAATATTTTTCTTGATGGGAAATTGTTTTCGGTTGACTAATCATTTTTGATGAATTAAAAGGTAAAGGTTCAGAAAAATAATTCTAGAAAAATAATTTTCCTCAAACAAACGCACCCTAGTGAACTTAAGATTTCACTCTTGAGAATTTATTGGCGTTTATATTGATATTTTTATATTTTTTTCTGAAAATATTTTCAGAAATGTAATAGTACTTTTTTCGGGCAATTTATAAAATCATGACGGCTAACTCGACTATTGTTAAGAAGACGATTAATCAATAAAACCAAATTTAGGGTCCCGTCTACATATTTTTCCCCTTCCCCCTATCGAAGAGAAAATTCAGTTAGCTAGCAGAGTTTTAATTTGTTTGTGTCCATTGATCAACTTCAACGCGATGTAACAAACAAAGAATCAAAATAAAACAATTTATTACTTAAAATCAGAGTTAAAAGAATATTTACTCGAATGCCCGCCACGTGACATTTCACTTTACCTTTGTAACTGGTTAAGTGACAAGACACATTGCATAATTCAACCAGATCCATCCATTTCATTTAGCATAACATATCCAACTAGGAATAAAACAGGTTCTTGAGTTATTTTTTTTTATTTTATTTAAATGATATAGTTCCTTTCATTCAAGCAAATATAAGAACGATTAAAGTGATAAGAGTCTTTTTTTTTTTTTTTTTGGTCGTAAAAGTGACTGTCGATTTAATTCAGAAAATTTTTGCGAAAATGAATTGCAACTTGAAATTCGGGAAGTTGGCCACACCATGCAACACCTGCACGACCTCCTTACGCACTTTGGCTTGCCATATCCCAGATTCGAGGCCAACAGCATCAACGTCCATGAGGCTGCGACAGCCGACAGCAGTCGTCTCATACCCAGCCTGGTAAATGTTCTTGCGGTTGTCCACGAAGAATTTGTCCGTTGCTTTGCCGCCTCCCATGTCGCCGCTGTTTTCGGCGCCTTCGAGTATCATCTGAAGCAGGTCCTTCTCTGAGGTTGCTTCCTGTCGTCCCTTGACTACCTTCAGGATTAAGGACCGAACCTCTCTCTCCAGCTTCCATATTCCCCTGTTGCTCTTGGTTGGCAAAGTATCTAGAAGGAATTACCATGCTTTCGTTAATTATTTTCATTCTCTGAAATAATTAATTTCGTGCGGGAATAACAGATTCATGTGCTCTGTCACAAACTCTAACTAAATAGGACCGCATGCATTGAATGATGAATAACCAATGAAAGATCGCCAAATCACTTAACAAGAGAATTTTAATAGGAGGTGGCGGCCAGTTAGCTCCTACATGAATTGAATAAATGAATGTTTCTTGCGAAAATATAGCTTCGTTGACTTAAACGGATTCATCCAATAATTTATTTGAATAAATTACCTAAATCCAGGGATCGTAGAGGTGAAGACTATCTTGGATACTGCTTCCTGGAGAGCCCTAAGCTTCAAGAAAATCTCGTCCCTTGGCATAGCTGCTCCCGAGGCATGCCTTCGAGATCACATCCCCAAAAAGGCTCCTCAAGTAGCTGTCAATGTTGACCTCAGCAACTCCTCCTCCCTTCTCAATCTTTTCACTCCAGGAATTCACCATAGTAATTGAAGACTCCACCATCAAGTCAATCATACCGTACACAAGAGATTAATCACCGTAAATAATCATCCAAACGGTGTCTACTTATTTGAAATAAAACCTTGAACCCTAGCCTGTTTGGCTGAAATGAAAAATCATTTCATCATATACATAATCACTTTCTTGGAATGCATTATAATTGCTTATGTTTCATCACGTCAGACATGCCCCTGATGTATGGGTGTCAATGGGTTGGGTCAAGTCGGGTTTTAATGTTACCCGACTTGACCCGAATCATAATGGTCGTGCACTATGACCCACCCCCGACCCAACCTGAAATACATAAGACCCGAATCGAAATTTCGGGTTGGGTTTATGGGTTTTCATTATACTCGAACAACCTATCAAATTATAGACCCGTGTTTTGCAATAAATAATAATTATGGATTATTGTATTTAGTGACAATTGGTGTGACAAAGCATACGATCTATGTTTGGGAAGAGAAAAAGGCAGATTGCTTTTTCCCAAAAAAACAAGGAAAAAATAAAAGAAAGAAATGGACAGCTAGATGATTATTTTTTGTTCAAAGACAACTGGATAATTAGTAGTAGACATTCTGTGGACGGTTTGTATTTTCACTCATGTCACGTGTCTGCTAATTCCATGTCGATGTAGAATTTGAGGAAAAAAAATTAATACAGCAAAATGACATGAGACAGTTTGTAAATCCAATTCCACTTTGTAAGACAGCACTTTGATTATTCTTCATGTCTTTTTTTTCCTCTTGTATCTGAAATTTTATTCTTGTTGTACGTCAAACTTGTTAATTAGTAAAATTCCATAATTTTAGGTTCAACTTGAGTGTATAAATCATTGAATAGTGTCAAAGATTGAAACAGATTCAGCAGGGGCACTTCCCCCACTGAACATGTATTGGCGTGGTCCTTGCATGTTCCTCGATACAGATATTTACAAATGCAAATCTCAAGAAAAAGGCATTATTAAAGATACATGCCGGATCGATCAATTTAGGTTTGACGAGTGGATCAAAGGATTTGTGATTAAATTTTCTTATTCAGTCAATGCCTAGAACGCTGATGCATTGTCGATCTGAAGATCTAGTGGCTGAGTATTATGCGCATAGACATAAGTTCACTTTGATATGATCCTTTACTCTTTCGGCACACTTTCTGCACCAAAGCACGTGACTTTGATATGCATGCATATCGATGTTGGACCTTATTTGCTAATTCGGTCGCGTTCACTTATAGCAAATGTTTGGAAGATAATCGATGGGCAACTATTGTATCTCTAATATGCATATGTCACGGCCAGAAGTTTTCAAGACCTAATGAATAAAGGAACTATCTAAGGTGAATGGCCGAGTCTTGAAGTCTCTAAGTGCCTAAATTTCTTAAGTACTCTATAACACTCTTAAGGATAACATGAGAAATGTACACTATTTTACAGTATTTTTGTAATTAATCGAATAGTTGGTAGATAGAGTGATGGAATCTCAACCATTAGATTAAGAGGAAATCTACGGTTGTAATCGGAGGGGTTCTTGTATAAGTAGGGGTCACCTTCCTCTCATTTGTATCATCTCACAAATAATAGAAATCCAAAGCCCATTTCTCTATGAGTTTCTTTCTCTAGAATCCTTGTGAATGTGTTGAGTAAGGCTGAATTTAGAAGAGTTTCCTAAGGTCACATGGGTAAGTAAACGTTAAAGTGGTACATTGTGCCATATTTATCTTAAACTAATTTTTGCGTCACAAAAACTCCCGAATAGGTACACTTTTGCCATATTTAACCCAAACTGGTGCACCTATGCCACATTTACCCAAATAAAGTTTACGTCACAAAAAATCAAAAATTAATACACTCATATCACATCTACTCCAAAATTAGTGCACTCGTGCCACATTAACCACCTAAATATCCCAAATTTACCACAAGTTAGGGTAAATGTGACATGAATATATCAATTTGGGGTAAATGTGGGATCGATATACTAGTTTGAGATTTTTTGTGACACAAAAATTAATTTGGGATAACTGTGGTACGGGTGTACCACTTAAGGTATTATTCTCAGTGAGACGGAAACAATGAATGCATTAAGTGCTCCCACTCAGTCAAGATTGCAAATCAATCCTTATGATGGAACTAATTTCATCCGTTGAAAGGACAATATGATCCTTCATTTATCTGAATTTTGTATCTTTTATATCTTGGTTCCCAACTTATGATTACATTGCTCCCGATTATATCTACTTTTGCTTAATAGGCTAACACCCTCACACGCCGGATCTTAACAATACGGCATATAACTAACCAATCAACTAGACGCCATTATTAAAAAAATTGTGCAGAATTTATATGAATATCAAACTACAAAGGAATACAAGAACACAGAATTGACCATTTCGGGAAGAAAAAAAAAACTAGTTACCAAAGCTCAAGAAAAAACAAATAAAAAAAAAAAGCTCTATAAAAGACAAGTAGAACACTAATAAGATACAGGGAAAAGTGCCAAAAAAGTCCTAAACCTTTTGTGTTTGTGCCAGTTTAGTCATAAATATTTTTTTGGTGCCAATTTAGTCCTAAACCTTTTTATTTAGTGCCGATTCAGTCCTTTCTGGCCAATTTTGCTGACTGGACACCGGTCGGCCGACGTGGATAATTTTTAATAATATTTTAATTTTTTTGAAAATTTTTTGAAAATTTTTTGAAAATTTTTATTCTTTTTTTTTTTCTGCTCTCCTCCTCCCTCCGGCCACCGGGCCGGACCACGGCAACCGGCCAGAGGCGATGGCCGATCGGCGAGGCTCGCCGGCCACCTCGCCAGTGGCCGCGAGGGCGGCCTCGCGGCCCGGGCGGTGAGGCTTGCCCTTGCCGGATCCGGCGAGGGTCGAGCCTCGCCCATGGCTCGACCTCGCCGGATCCGGCGAGGGCGAGCCTCGGCGGGCGCCGCCTAGGCCGCGGTCGGCGAGGTCGAGCCTCGCCGGATCCGGCGCGAGGCGGCCTCCGCCGGGCTGGCGAGGGTCGAGCCTCGTCGACCGCTGTCGGGCGGGGCCGGCGAGGTCGAGCCTCGCCGGCCATGGGCAAGGCTCGACCCTCACCAGCCCGGTGCGAGGTGAGCCTCGCTAGCCCGGCGGGAGGCCGCCTCGCGCTGGATTTGGCGAGGGTCGAGCCTCACCCATGGCCGACGAGGCTCGACCTCGCTGAATCGCGGCCTGGGTGGCGCTAGCGAGGCTCGCCCTCGCCGGATCTGGCGAGGTCGAGCCTCGCTGGCCATGGGCGAGGCACGACCCTCGCCGGATCCGGCGAGGGCAAGCCTCGCGCCCGGCGCGAGGCCGCCCTCGCGGCCATGGCGAGGTGGCCGGCGAGCCTCGCCGGCCGTCGCCTCGGCTGGTTGCCGTGGTCCGGCCCCCGGCCGGCCGGAGGGAGGAGGAGAGAAGAAAAAAAAAAAAAAGAAAAAGAGAAAAGAGAAAAGAGAAAAGAGAAAAGAGAAAAGAGAATAAAAATATTTAAATATTATTAAAAATTGTCCACGTTAGCACCGATTAGGCTACGTCAGCCGGCCAGCTTCCAGTCAGCAAAATCCGGCCAAAAAGACTGAAATGGCACTAAATAAAAAAGTTTAGGACTAAATTGGCACCAAAAAAAGGTTTAGGACTAAACTGGCACAAACACAAAAGGTTTATAACTTTTTTGGCACTTCTCCCCGTAGAGTACATCTAGAGCATTGTCTTTGAAGGTCAGAGTCTCCGTACAATAAGATCCACTCCAAATTCAGGCTCTATGACCAAAGTAAGAGCCGGAGAGTGTCTGTACTTGGGCGAGATTTCTAAGGAGAAGTTGGAAATTATGAGCGCAAGGAGGGCTTTCAGCTGCATCATCGCGAAGTTCTGCCCTAGACACGAGCGAGGCCCGGCCCCAAAGGGCAAGTACGTGTGCGGGAGCTTACACGCTTTGGAGACACCATTGGCGAACCGCTCTGGGTTGAAGCGGCCAGCGTCGGGCCCCCAGATCTCAGGGTCTTGGTGGAGGGTCACGGTGAGGATCCAAATGTTGACACCTTTTGGGACTTGGATGTTCTTGAACTTCATGTCTTCAAGCGTCTCTCTTGCAAAAAGGGCCACAGGTGGGTAAAGACGTAGTGTCTCATAAATCACCATCGTCAACTGCAATCAATAACATGAAGTCGGACTAATTTGTCAATGGTTGTTGATGATCAAAAGATTATTTATTTGTTAGGAGCATTTGTTTGTTTTGACTATGTAAGTTCTCCTCTCACATACATAACTATAAATCTGTGATTAAGAGTACAGCAATTCGTTTTGGATTCTACGTTGTGTGCGGAAATCTCAAAATTGAGATACGCCATATACCTGAAACTCCAAATTCTAAATGTTGGGATAGTTATAGCCTAATTGCAGTAAATTTCGAAATTGTAACATTGTATGTGTTGATATATAAATGTCCTATTTGAATGAATTCCTTCTCTTTTCCAATCAAGAAACTCATTCCGCATATGCATTGTGAACAGTTCGTGTTATGTACGTTCTCACTAACCGTTTTCATCTTCCGAAGGGCATCAGCATCAGGAAATTGGCCGCCACGCAACACTTGCACGACCTCCTCGCGTACTTTGGCTTGCCATTCCGGGTTCGAGGCCAATAGCATCAGCGTCCACGAGGCTGCGACGGCAGTCGTCTGGTAGCCGGCCAAGTAGAAGATCTTGCAGTTGTCCACGATGAAACGGTCCATCAGGTCGCCACGTCCCAGCTTGCCGCTTTTCTCAGCACCTTCCAGTATCATCTGAAGCAGGTCGTTCTCTGGGGCTGTCTCCTTTCGTTCCTTCGCCACCTTTAGGATTATGGACCGAATTTCCCTCTCCAGCTTCCATATTTCCCTATTGCTCTTGGTTGGCAAGTATCTGGAAGGAATTACCATAATTCAATACTCACAATATTTCAACTTGTGCACAAATAAAAGATCCTTTTCATTCCCATAAAAAAGAGTTTTTCTTTTATTTATTCAGCAATTCTTTCCCATAATTTACCTAAACCCAGGGATTGCAAAGAAGAAGGCTGTCTTTGAGATCTCTTCTTCGAGATCTCTAAGCTTCTGAAAAACGTCTTGTCCCTTGTCAAAATTGCTCCCGAAGCATGCCTTTGCGATCACATCCCCAGAAAAGCTCCTCAAGTGGCTGTCAACCTCGATCTCAGCAACTCCTCCTTCCTTCTCGATCTTTTCACTCCATGAATTCACCAAAGTGATTGAAGACTCCACCATCAAGTTTATCATACCCTGCACAAGAGAATAAAGGGAGTCCATGTGCGAATAGAGAGAGAGAGAGAGAGAGAGAGAGAGAGAGAGAGAGTATGCGCTTTTGAGCTCACCTTAACTTTGTCGACGTATAACTCTGGAGCAAGAATCTTTCTCTGGTGAGCCCAATGGGCACCATTGGAGCTCGAAATGCCTTGGCCAATCAAGGGACCCGTCACCTTCAGCTGGAGAGAAGACTTGCCAAAGTCCAGCGAGGTGCACGTGCTCATCTCCCTCACTGCCTCCACATCGTACACGTACAGAATCTGTATGTTCCCCACCGAGAACATGAACACACTCCCTAAATGCCCAAAAAAGATAGACTTAAATAAAATAGAATAGGAAAACCATGACTTTTTATAGCGTGGAGGAGCAAGAATGAAACGAGGTGCGAATACTTGGTGTGCCAAAATTTAGTACGGAGAAATACTTTAGTGTCAAAAGTTTCATAAGATATACTTAAAGTACCAAAATTGGAAAAAAATGGAACACTTATGTGCTAATGACAAGAAATTTTTGTCAAATTGCTAACGTGACATTTTTTTGGCGAGATAAGTGTAAAACAATGTCATTTTTTGCGCCGATGTGGGTAGATAGGTGCAAAACGATGTTGTTTTGGAGCTAATGTAGCCCAAAAATTGAATTTTAATCTAAACATTAATTAAAATAAATTAAAAAAATTTTAAAAAAAGAATAGGTTTGGCGAGAGCCTCAACCCTCACCGTTGCCACCCCACTATCGCCGACCTAGGCCATTGCTGGCGGTGGGCTAGGGTCGTCAGCGACTATCCAGGGGCTGGCAACCCCACCTGACCCTTGCCCCACTGTCAACGGCCTTTCCCAGCAATGGTGGGGTGGTAGTAGCGGTGCGGGCTATGCAAGCCCTCGTCAATGCTTGTTGCAGATCTAACAAGGCCATTCTAGTCACAACTGGCAAATCTTTCCTGCAATGAGAGGTGAGTGCAAGATGCATAGTTCTATAATGGATATATGAATATCTCTTTTGGGTCCACTGTTTAGGAAATTGTGGGGGAATTTGGAAAGTAACAAAGTACTCTTTTTTAGTAAGTGGAATAGGATGATGATCAAACTGAGAAGACCACACATACTTTTTCACCTCTTTTGGAGTATGGAAGATAAGATGTTGTATAAAGAGGATGGGAGAAAATGAAGAAGGTTTAGCAAAAGTTGAAGAGGGGTTCATAAGTGGAAGCTTAGTTTTAGAGATTTTATTATCATCACTAAGAGAGACCTCATAAAGATAGTAGATCTTAGAAGCATTTGATACACGAAAGTCAGATGAAGAAGAAGATGGAGAAAGAGTAATGGGAGTATTGAGAGTTACTAGAGTAATATTAAAATCAACCATAACAAAAGGGTAACTTCTCAATACTGGATTTACCATCTAAGCGCATGGAACAAATTAAGTTACAAATGAAACCAGGCTTTGATACCAGAGAGGGGATCTATGCTTAGAACTAGGGAAAACCGGGTTAGTTGCAATAGGTATGCTATCCCACAGTAGGCGAACCTCTTGTTCAAGGCCTTTAGGGATTGCCTTTTGGTTGCATACTACCCAGTGATTTAGTTCAGAGTATAGAGACACTCAACGATGCCAATATGATAACATTTCTAACTAGCTGAGCTGCATTTCTCAAAGGATCATACCAAGCTAGAGAAGAAGTTTTTAGAGAGAATTTTGGACAAACACATACTTTATTTCAAGGGACTCTGTCAAAAAACATTGCATCCTCCTTACCTTTTATAGGCTCCAAAAGGTCACATAAAACAATGACCATGCTCATGAGTCTTGAGATAAACACAAGCTCTAGGAATCCCGGTTGGCAATTATTTCAAGTGATATGAATAATGACTATAAACAATGATTTGCGTACTGCTACAATGATTGGTGCTACAATAACTTTGTTACAAGCCTATCTCCATCCGGAGTTATAGTCATAATTTGAACTATTTGAGCTATGATGTGTAATCTGTTCTTCCATGTGGTGTAGTTCAAGACCAATGTCAGGAGCAAGAGGATTGTCTAGGCTATGAGCGGACTCTAATTTAATTTCTTTTTTTATTTTAATTGATATTTATATTAAAATTCAATTTTGGGGCAAAATGACTTTGTTTTTGCCAAATCATTGCTGAGTTCACTTCCAGTGAGCTATGTACACCATATATTATTAAAAAAAATGTCACGTTGGATTTTTAACTACTCTCGTTGGACTAGGCACTGAAATGTATCACTTCTCAAAAAAGGTGATACTTAAGTGTACATTTTGGAACTTTTTGCATTAAAGTGTTCATCTTGCCAAGTTTTTGGCACTCTTATTGTACTTTATCAGGAATGAGGCTGAATTACCGTATTTTTGTCTCCAGCAATCTAGGGATGGGAAGAGCTCGGAGGAGCAGTCGTGCGTTAAGGCTTGCTCATCTTCTTGTGATGGTGGTTTCAAGGGTGTGGTGGAATGCGATCGAAGCATCTTTATCTTTATGTCACGGAGGTTCCCAATGAGGAAAGAACCCGGAGGACCTCGGACGCCTTGTTCCCGGAGCTTCGATCGTAGCCTCTGTGGCCTCCATATCATGATGTCGAGAACCCGAATCACGGCGCCGAGGAACACGACCGTGAAGGCTGTGAAGACGAGCTTCAACACTTGCAGCTCCATCTCTCTCTCTCTCTCTCTCGGTTGAGTTAAGTGGGGTGGAGTTTGGATGGCTTTACGTTTGAGCGCGCGAGACCTGAATTTATAACGACCTGATCTTTTTTTTTAGATATACATAAATTGAAAAGAAAAAGAAAAGACTTCTAGTAAATAAGATGGTAAAACTGATGCTAGCTAAACCAATGGGTAGATTTCGACGAAAAAAAAAACCAATGGGTAGATGTCTGGCCAATAAATAGTGAGCGGACCTTTTCTTTGCGCCCGCCTTTGTTGACCTGAATTAATATAAAGAACTGCTTCTTGGGTTCGATTTAAAAGTTAAAAAGATTATTCAAACAGTGCTGGATTAGAATAAGAGTGACATGAGATGATTGGTAGATCCAATGAAAGTTGCTAACATGAATCGTAAGGAAGTACGGAGTTGATTTTTCAGATGCACTTCAGGAAAGTTTCCAATTTCAATTTCGCTAACTCTCCAATATGACATATCCCATGAGATCATTGAAGGTATTCTGGACGCCATAAGCAAAGTGTGGCCGCGTTTGTTGACCTAAATTGATGTAAAGACTTGCTTCTTGGGTTCGATTTCAAAGTTAAAAGATTATTAAAACGGTGCCAAATTAAAGTATTCAAAAAGTAATTTGAGACGATTGGTAGATTCTGTTAAAATATGTCTTAAGTTTAAGCACGTAAAGGAAAGTCTTGACATGAATCATAGGGAAGCGTGGAGTCAAATTCTCATTTGCACGTCGGACAAGTTTCGAACTTCAATTTTGGTAATCCTTGGATATGGAATATCTAGTGGGATCATGGAAGGAAAATATAATAGGAAAGTTCATGTGTTGACTTTTGAATAAAAATAAAAGATATTCTGGAGCAAAGCTAGAGACGTAGCTTTCCTTTTACAGGTTGTTGTCGTTTTCCAACGTTGTTCTTCGGGAATTAGGGGGTAATTGATTCCATGCTCTATATAAATATCTAATTATTTTGCCTAGGAGGTGAACGTGAAGTAGAAGGCACTGGTGACGGCACATCTATTTGTTTGGATTAAAATTCGTTGAGATTTTCATCTTGGCGCTGCACCTCTTCTTGTCAACGGTCGGTTGAGTGATCGTAGGTGGAAACCAAGGTAGCAAGCTACCTGCGAAGGCTGTTTCCAGTAATCTCCTAATGAGGCACCAAACAGAATCATTTTCCTTATTTTAACGTGCTTATACCTACACGCCTCACACCCCCTGATCAGTTGTGAATATCTATATATATATTGGTAAAGAGTTGTGAATATTTTTGTTCTCCAACCAAGTAGGGAATATCGACGATTTTACACTAAAGAAGAGCTTAACGTTGGCAACCCTTTGCTTCAAATCATTCTCATACCAA
Source organism: Eucalyptus cladocalyx (assembly GCA_017140615.1). NCBI lineage: Eukaryota > Viridiplantae > Streptophyta > Magnoliopsida > Myrtales > Myrtaceae > Eucalyptus > Eucalyptus cladocalyx. Next base: position 12,342,741 of record CM029525.1, read on the forward strand.
ATTCCCTCTAGAGGGTCATTGAATGTGTTTCATCTTTGCATATGTCAGATAGCCAATTAAATTCTTGTGGCAATAATTCGTGTATAATTCTTTCATGAGATTGATAAATTATTTTGTGCAGAATTGTGGAGCTAAACACCGCATGTGTTATTTGGTGTAATTGGGACTTGGGAAACACTAAAAAGTGCTTAAGTGACTTGAATGTGGTATAATCTCTGTGTATCACTTGATTTAGGGTGCGTTTGGTAACGTTTCTGTTCTTTTTTTGTTCCAGGGAATAGAAACATAAAAAAGTGTTTCTGTTCCAGAAACAGTTTTTGAACAAAAGAACGCGTTTGGTAAGTGTAAAAAAAAACTGTTATTGAAATAAAAAAAGAACAGAAACACGTTTGGTAACTACAGTTAATTTTTGTTCCTAGAATAGAAAAAGAACAGAAACATGTTTGGTAAACTGTACAAAATTTCTGTTTTTAATTTTTTTTAAAATGCTTTTTTCTAAATAAAGTTTAAACGAGATGAGAATTATCATTCTCATGAAATGCTCATTAATTTTATTTTGTTCATGGTGAGTGAAGACAAATTTTTTCATACTTGGTAGAAAATTTAAAATGTAAAGTTAGAATCAAATTTTTTTTCAAGTGCTTTTTTTATTTTTGTTTTTTATAACATTTAAACTTGATTGAATTCTCATTCTCATGAAATTCTCATCAATTTAATTTTGATAATGGTGAGTGAAGAAAAATATTTCCCACATAATCATATATGCATACTTAAAAAAAAAATTATAAGTAAAGTTTGTACAATAAGAAATATAAAAAAAAAAGAGTACATCTCAACATGAATCCTTCCATACATGACATTACAATAATGAAGCATTATAGTTCATTGTTCAACTTCATCACAGTAAATACTTAAAAACAATATTACAAAAGTCAACAAATCTCCTGCATATTGTGATCCCTTGCCATTTTATTTGCAATACTTATCCTAAGCATGTTCATCCCAGATTCCTGCTCATGACTAGGATTTGCAACCTCCACTTCTGTAGGTCCAAATGGATACTCCGGATCTCCATAAATGGAAAAATTTCTGTCCATCCTATCTTGATCACGAATGTAATTATGAAGAGCACAACATGCAATTACAACAAGTGCTTGCTTCCGAATTGTAAATGGAGGCATATGTCTCAAAATGGTGAAGCGATTCTTTAATGCCCCAAATGACCTCTCAATTACATTTCTTAGTGAAGAGTGCTTGTAGTTGAATAACTCTTTTGCTGTTCTTAGCTGTCTCCCACTCCCTCTATATTCGCTGAGATGGTATCGTTCCCTTCTAAATGGAGTTAAAAATCCCGGAAGTGCTGCATAACTAGAATCTACCACGTAGTATTTCCCTACAACATGATATATATAAATTTGTTGTGATATTCAACCATAATATAATCACAAATGTCTATATAAACAAAATAAATACCAGGTGGTGGTCGGGGAAATTGCAATCGAGGAGTTTCAAGTGCTACCGAAGGCACTCGATAATCATTGGCAGATCCTTCCCATCCAGCATACATGAAAGTAAATTTCATATCAAATGAGCAAACACACAACACGTTCTGGTTGGTAGTCCCTCTCCTGCCTCTAAATCGAATCTGCTCAGACACCGGGATAATAGCATTTATATGGGTGCCATCCATAGCACCTACACAGTCCTGTCAATTTATTGCCAATATAAAATTATATAAGATTATGAATAACATGTATTTGACGATATAAAGTCGATATAGAAATCATACCTTGAAGTAGCGCTTATGACTAGGATCCATAAGAATTTCTTGTGGGATGACATCAAAGGACGGTGGTTTGATTATCTCCTTTGAAAGTTGGATAATTGCTTTCAACTCTTTGTTGAAATACTTGCTGATCGTTTCTCCAGAATGTTGAAATCTCTCACATAAATCTCGGTTTGAGCTACCGTGACAAACCAAAGATAAGAATATCCCAATTTGTTCATCTACTCGAATATATTGACTATCTTTTAACCAACCTCTTACTCTCATCAAATCACATAAATTCAGAAAAATATGCCTCTCCATCCTGAAGGCTTCATATATCCTATCTGAATGTCCAGAAATCATCTCCATTATCCATTCAGATCCTAATAATTTGCTGTCCCTAATAGGTTCTCTTGTATGCACGGACCTGTCAATGGCAACCGTGCACATCCACGCTAGAAATATGCGAAGATCATCATCATCCAAGAATTGTTGAACTTGTCCTACCTGTTCACTACATATACTATTCGATCCCTCTTCCATAGTACCTATACGATCACAAAAATATACAAACATCAATATAGATTTTGAAAGTATATCCAGTAACAATCAATAACATAAGTCATAACATAATAGAAGATGCCATTATATGTAAGTAGCAAAAGTCTCAACACTAATGTCTTTAAAAACTAAATATTAATACATAACATAAAGTTATACAATCTTATGCAAGGTCTTTCAATCCATAATATATTTCCAAACATCTTTAAAGATGATAAAGAAGTCCATTTCTCCTTTCAGGGGTGGATTTAATGAAAGCCACCCTCCATGAGGCACTATCGCATGCTCAATCCACTGCTTTGTTGTAAACTTCTCGGTCTATCTCGGGCATACTTAATAGAATATCCATCACAGCCTCTATGGAGAAAGGGTCCACAGGTGATGACATAACCCCGGAAGTCGCAGAGCCATTACCAGATTGACTTGACTTAACTTTCAAAAAGTCTTGTATGGCTTTGCAAGTGTCATCAATACTGTTTTGGGTACTCTTCCTTCTCCTCTTAGTGTTTGGAGTCCTATCCAATCTGTGTTTCCCACGAATTGAAGTTCCAGCATCGTCTGATGGGAAGACTCTCTCATCAGTGTGGTGATCACCGAAGTCATCTGTATGGCCACCACCAGCATCATCATAGGCATTGCCACCACTGTTGTCACCGCATGCATTGTAACCACTGTTGGCACCACCTCCATTGCCATCACCGTTGTCAGCTTCCTTCGACACTGTCGCATTTTCAGCATTTCCAAGGCCATATTCCCCAGTAGCATATGTACCACCAAATATAATACATAGCTCGGGATACTGGGGAAATCCATCCTTCCTGAATTTGGTCCACTCTACATTCTCCTACAATTTTCATAGCAGTTAAATTTCAGCAATGTAATTATACAATTTAAAATATACATATATAATGACATCAAAATGACCAAAAAATTAGAAAAAAAATACCTTGATGTGATCTTCCCAGATGTTTGGATCGTCGACAGTAACTCTTTTATTGACATTATCCCAACCAAATCCAGACTGAGACATAAGTTTCTGAAAACTACCATACTGTTTTCTCAGTTTGTTCACCTTGTTTCTCAGTTGGACCATGGTATATTGGCACCCTGTTTGTCTAAAGAATTCATTTTGGATATTCCTCCAACCTGCTTTGTTGAAAGTAGAAGAGGTCCGATTTCCCTTTTTGACCTCATCCACCAACAAACCGATAAATAGGTTGGTCACCGACTTGGTCCACTTTGCACTGAATTTTTGTGGCTTTGATGCCATTTAATCTTTGATCGGTTGAGCAGCATATGAGTTATCAGTTAAATCAATAACATAATACTATATATGCCATACATACAAGCATTATCAAGAGATGCAAGCCAAGAAGACTTAACTTTAAAAAACGATAATTCTTGAACTAACTTGTGTAAAACAGATCATAAGCTGCATTTGAGCTACAAGAACTACATGCAACCTATGACTAGCAATGATCAACCAACCAGAATGCTCTCTCTCCAACCTATTTTTGAGCTATGTAATGCGAAATGATCAGCCTGAGCATTTCATTGTAATGCTACATACAATATGCAACCATGAACTTTTGTTTATCTAACAGCATCTATAGTAGCTTCAGCACACAAAAGAATGAAATAAAGAAAGCACGTTGTTGGAGCAAGAATTGTACTGGTCCAAGGTGACATTTTGGGGCCGCGGTACATATTACTAATCGACAGACCAAAAGACCAATCGGAATTGCCAGATTTATGTACAATACTCAAGTTTGGAAACAAATGACAATGGAAACCACCAAATCATTCCAAAGCTCAAGGTTTTCACCTCTAGATTTCACCCTTCGCTCACCGCCAAACAAGTGCAAGGTCGAGGGTCCTATTGAAGCTGACGTGGCGCACTGCAGACTCCAAGATTCCAATTAGTACCACCTCGAGATCGAATGTACCGCAGGAAGGAGCGCGCTTTTCACTTACCTCTCCACGGACTCCCTTGAGAACGAGCCAGAGACGATTCGCACGGGCCTGAGGCGAGACCATTGTAAGTTAACAGACAAACAATCATAAAGCCCTCATATGTTATGAAAGAAGTGCATGGAGTATTCGCCTTAACAGTTAATGCTCTCATGAAAATTAAGACCATAGTGTGGCTCCAATGGTTATTGTAGAAAAAAACACAGCCTTTCTAAGCTACACAATAACACAACCCCTAACATCCTTTGTTTCACCAAATTCTCTTTGCCTCCTCAATGCAACACCAGGTCTAAGTAAATAGAAAGCATACTGGCATAGTGCAAGCGAAAAAATGAGGAGAGCAGAGTTGAACAAATTACCGAAAAGCAAGAGGCCGAAAGTATTTATTGAGACTCTTGATGATGTGCACTGAAAAACTAAAGATACCATAACAATCACAGGCAGGGGTTTGGCAACATAATTAGGACAAGATAAAGCCATATTAATAAGCAAACTAGAATTGCAAACTTCATAACAAATGAAAGAATTCAAAAGACAATGGAAGTGGAAATAGTTGAGGGGCACGGTCGAGCTCGCTGCTCCGAGCGAGCCACGGTCGAGCGACCTGGTCCGAGCGAGCCATGGTCGAGCTGCGCCGCGCGAGCCACGACCGAGCTGCGCCGCGCGAGCCACGACCGTGGCTGCTCTGCCGAGCGAGCTGCTCCGCATGAGCCACGACCGTGGCTGCTTTGCCGAGCGAGCTGCTCCGCGCGAGCCATGATCGAGCTGCGCCGCTCTGAGTGAGCCACAGTCGAGCGAGCTAGCAGAGCAGCTCGCTCCACGGTCAAGCGAGCTGCTCCGCGCGAGCCACGACCGAGCTGCGCCGCTCGGAGCTCGGCACGACCGAGCTACGTCGCTCTGACCGAGCTGCGCTGCTTTGCTTGCTCTGCAGAGCAGCCACGCTCGAGCGAGCTGGCAGAGTGGAGTTGCGCTGCTCTGCCGAGCAACCGTCGCCCAGATCTGGCAGATCTGGGCGACGGCTCCCTTGGGGTCGGTGTCGCTCGCTCGAGCCGCTCCGCGAGTGACCACGGCAGCTCGAGCTCGGCAGAGCGGTTGCAGCGAGCGTTGCTCGCCCAGATCTGCCGCAGATCTGGGCAAGCGACGCTTGCTTAAGGCTCGAGCGAGCGTTCGGCGGTGGTCGGCGAAGCCCTCTTCGAACAGAGATGGAGGAGCAGCAGCAATTACCTGGACTCGGAAGCTTTAGCCGGTTGACGGAGCACCACCTGTCGGCGCCGGAGAGTGAGCGGAGTGGGGAGGCGCGGGAGAGTCGTCGGAGGGGGGAGTCGCCGGAGAGTCCGCCCGAGTGGGAGGCGCCGGAGAGGGGAGACGTCGGGGGAGAGCACGAACAAAGCTTCGAAGGGCACGAACGAGGGACCAGAAGTGTTCCCGTTTTGTTTCAATTTTGTTCTTTATTTTTGTTCTTTTTCGGTTTGCCAGAAGTGTTTCTGGAGAAGAGAAACAACTTTTTGTTGTTTCTAATTTTTGTTTCAATTTTGTTCCAGAAACGAAAAAACAATAAAAGAACAGAAACACAAACAAACGCGTTTTTGTTCTTTTTTTGTTCCCTGGAACAAAAAAACAGAAAATCTGTTTATAAACAGAAACAAGAAGTGAAAACATGTAGGGCCTTATAGAGGAATTTGTTACTGTTCTCCTTGTGAATATAAGTCACTACGATTGTACCACGTAAATATGATATTTGATCTATTTTCCTTATTATGTCTATTTTATAATTTGATCACTCGTTTTCCGCAATAGATCAAATCCCACTTTATGTAAGATAACATGTCTTTTGTTTTCTTGTACTCTGAATTTCTCTTGTTGTTGTAACTCAATCTTGTTAATTAGTAAAAATCCACAATTTTAGGGTCAACGTGAGTGTCTAAATTATGGAATGGGATCGAAGATTAAAACAGATACGGGAACAAAACCAAATTTCCACTAGGAGAAGTCTTGAAGTGAAGCAGGGGCACTAGCCCCACTGAACATGTATTGGCGTCGTCCTTGCATGCTACTGGATACAAATATTTTACAAATGCAAATCTCAAGAAAAGGCATTATTAAAGATACGTGCCGGATCGAGAAATTTAGGTTTGACGGGTGGATCAAAGGATTCGTGATTAAATTTTCTTGTTCAATTATGCCTAGAACACTGATGCATTGGAGATCTAAAGATCTAGTGACCGAGTCTTATGTGCATAAGTATAACTTTACTTTAATGCGATCCTTTACTCTTTCGGCACACTTGTCTGCGCCGAAGCACATGACTTTGATATGCATGCATGTCGACGTTGGACTTTATTTGCTAATTCGGTCTTGTTCACTTACCGCAAATGATCAGGCCAATATTGATGAGCGACTATTGTAACTCCGACATGCACATGTCATGGTTTAGAGGTTTTCAAGATCTAATGAATTGAGGAACTATCTAAGATGATCGGGCGAGTCTTGAGGTCTCTAAGTGTCTAGAGTTTCTTGAGTATTCTAGAATACTCTCAAGTGCAACATGAAAAATATACATTATTCTAGAGTATTCTTGTAATTAATGTAGATAATTGGTAAATGGGGGATGGAATCTCCACCATTAGATTAGAGGGGTTGATATAGGGAGAATTACCAAAAAAGTCCTAAATCTATTGCAATTATGCCAATTCAATCATAAACTTTTTTTTGTCCAATTTAGTCCTAAACCTTTTATAATTGTGCCAATTCAGTCCATCCGGCCAAAATTTGTCAGCCGGTGGGGGATAGCCGGTTGGCGAGGTAATTTTTTAATATATATATTTTTATTTTTTTTTCAAAATTTTAAATAATTTTAAATATATATATTTTGGGCCTTCTTCTCCCCCCCCGGCTGGCCGGCCGCAGGTGAGGGTCGGCGAGGTCGGCCTTGCCGGCGGCCGGCGGAGGCGAGCCTCGCCCGGCGACGGTGAGGCGGCCGTTGCTAGATTTGGCGAGGCGGCCGTCGCTAGATTTGGCGAGGCGGCCGTCGCTAGATGCGCGAGGCTCGACCTCGCCATGGTTGGGCAAGGCCGAGCCTCACCAGATCGCGCGACGGCGGCCTCGCCGTCGCCGGGCGAGGCCTTGCTGCGTTGCGTGGTGTAGTCGAGGAACTCGCGGAGGAGCTCGATCTGTCCTCGTCGATCTAGAGGCACTGGAACAGGGTTTTGGCGACGGTCACGGCCGGGGAGGGCTGCTTGAGCTCGGAGGGCAAGATTGTGCCGACGATCGGGGGACGGGGGGAGGCGGCGGAGGTGGCGGGGCGGCGATGGCGACGGCAGCCTCGCCGACCACTAGGTGAGGTTGACCCTCGCCCTCGCTAGTGGCCGGTGAGGCTCGCCTCGCCCGGTGGCCGGCGAGGCGACCTCGCCGGCCCTCACCTCTAGCCGGCGTCGGCTGGCCGAGAGGAAGGAGAAGAAGGCCAAAAAAAAAAAAAAAAGATTAAAATTTTTTAAAAAAATATATTTAAAAATTCGAAAAAAAAAATATTAAAAAATTACCTCGCCGGCCGACTATCCCCCACCAGCGTCCATGTCGGCGCCGGCCGGCCAATTTTGGCCGAATGGACTGAATTGGCACAATTATAAAATGTTTATGACTAAATTGGACAAAAAAAAGGTTTATGACTGAATTGGCACAATTGCAATAGGTTTAGGACTTCTTTAGTAATTCTCCCGGTTGATATATAAATAAGAGTCACCTCCCTCTCATTTGTATCATTTAAAATCTAGAGGTTTTATCTATACCGATTTTTTTCTCTAGAATCCTTGTGAATGTGGTGAGCTAAGTAACACCGACACTGATGTGCGACATGATACATTATGATATGCCAATATGTTGTTTATAAAAAAAATAGAGAATTCCGACACGTTGGGACATGTTGGAACACATTGTATATTAAATGTAAATATATATATATACACATGATAAATTATCATATTTACGATTATTTTAATCAAATTAATATGATTCAAATTCACAAAAAAATAAATAAATTAATAAAATGGAGCCTAGAATGAATTTACACTGAAAATATTGATATAGTATTTATTAATATCATTCATTGTTTCAATTTAATAAATTAAACCTTATTCCAATAATCCATAAAACTATAATACTGCAAAGTGATATGTGACGATTAGTAAATTTTGTTAAAATATGTCTTGAATTTAAGTCTATAAACAAAAATCCTAACATGAATCGTAGGAAAGCGCGGAGTCAAATTTTTGAGATGCACTTCGGACAAGGTTCGAACTTCAATTTTAGTAACTCTAGGATATGGAATATCCCATCGGATCATCGAAGGAAACAATCAGAGGAAAGTTCATATGATGACTTTTGAATAAAAATAAAAGATATTCTAGACAACACCAGCAAAGCGGGAGACGTAGCTTTCCTTTTACAAGTCCTCGATCGTTTCCAATGTTGGCCTACAGCATTCAAAGGGATATTGATCCCATGCTCCATATAAATATTATTTTGTCATGGAGGTGAGCGTGAAGCAAAAGGCATTGGCCGTGATACATCTATTTGTTTGGATTAAAATTTGCGATATTTTCATCCTCTCGCCAATTACATCTTTACATATGTGAGATAGAAAATTAAATTTTTGTGGTAAGAATTCATGTATAATACTTTTGTGAGATTGAAAAATTATTTTGCAAGAAATTCTGGGGCTAAACACTGTGTGCGTTATTTGGTGTAATTGGGGCTTGGCTAACACTGAAGGTGCTTGAGTGACTTAAGTGTGATTGTAATCTAAGTAGCACAAATACCGATACGATGTTTATAAAATAAAAATTTGAGAATTCTAATATATTGGGACGCGTTGTATATTAGATGTAGAGTAAGGCCCCTAATATATCCCACCTTGTAGGCGTCGAACCTTACAAGTACATACGCATGTCCATGTCTTGCCATTAACTTGTTCATTCATAACGTTTATTTTCAGCATCTTAAGGTTATGTTTGGTCGTTTGGATTTTTAGACAGGATATAACTAGATAAGATAGGATAAGAAATCCAGGGATTTTTTCATATCATATCCACTGCTTGGTGAGCTACGGATTTAAAGTTGGATATTCTCATATCATATTATATCTACCGTTTGGTGAACTACGGATTTAAACTTAGATATTTTCATGAAAAATTATATTCTTGAAAAAAAATTAGGAAAATACAAACTAACATATTAGATTATAGCAAAATCATCCAAAATGAAATATTTTTAAAGTCAATAGATTCTCACAAAATCGCACAAAATCAATCCATGATTATGCATTATATGCGAAATGCATAAAGAATCAAAAAGTGATATTGCGTATGCTAATATGAGATGAGTCAATTAAGAATGTTGCCTTGAAAGAATGTTGACTTGTTAGAATTGGACCATTGCAAATTATTTGTTGATGAGGATTTGTTTTCCTTATATCCACTGTGAGTAACTCCCATTGTTTTACAATAAGGTATATAATTCGGCTCTAGAATAGATGAGCAACTGACTGTAGCTAGCCTTGAGCTTAACAAAAATAATTTTGAATTTAGTTTCAACTGCCTGCTTCACGTGCACCTTGCCTAATATTTTCTAACGCTAATTATCCTAAGTGGCATTGCAGCAGGATCTATAATACTTTAGTCAGTTAATTCAATCAAGGTCTAAGCCCGTGTAGATGATGCATTCCAGTATACCAATTGCAGTTCACAGAAAATTGAGAGTGCCGGGCTTCTAGAATGAATTAATACATACACACGTTCTGATTGCAAGATCTCCCATAGCTTTAATTCTTTATCTAAAAATTCAATCATTATCTTGCTACTTGCATTGTCCATTGAGGAAACATGCTCGCGACAGAAGTTAATGACGGAAACCTAATATTCAATTCAGGCCAACCTGAACAGAAACACTAAAAGAAAAAAGCATATGTCCTTAAAGACTGGCCGAAGCCAAGCAATATAAATTTAAGACGCTCTTCTTCACAAGAGGGACGCAATCAGGAAATAAATAAATAAAATTGCAAATATGCAACCACAAGACTACATAAATGGACAAGAACACATAAACCAACAACAACACAATTCTAACATTTACTTCTAATTCATATTTTTTTTCCCACATTGAACTTGTAAAAGATAATACCACACAAGCAATGAATATTTCCTACTGAGATAAGGTATTCACAAAGCATAATCATGAAAAGATATAGATCGCTTTAACGCTAGAAACATTATTGATCGAATCTCACTCTGGATAAACATTAGCTCATCCTCACAAAAATAGGGTATGAAAAGAAATGGCGACAAGTGATGAAATTTGTTGAAAAACAAAAATAGGGCACATTGTAAAGTAGGATTTCATGGAAAAAAAGTCGCATTTTCATGAGGCACAATTGACTGCACCTATGAAAGCAAAACCAAGGAAGGAAATCACAAACCTTGTAAATCGTGAAAATATCAATGCATAGAGAAAGACAAAATCTTGTGAGAGAGTAGAATCGCCATGGCTCCTCGCCAGAGATGGTGCTTGAATTCATGGGATTAGAGCTACTGAGAAAAAGACGAGAAATCCTATCCGGATCTATCCCACCCCTCCCCCCTGGGATTTTTTTATCCGAGCTATATCCCCTCTATATCCGACCTTATCCTATCCTAGCCGGTTACCAAACATGGGATATGATAAAGCAGATCTTATCCAAGCTTTTATTCGGTCGACCAAACGCAGCCTAATTGTTTTCCTTTCGTTTAGGAACCTGGGCTTTTCAAGTCTTTGAATTCGCCCAAGTGGATCAATTCGGCAAAGCCCATATCATAAGTGCTCTTGAAAGAACATAGGGTTAAATAAATGGATAAGAAAATATATTGGACTTCATGCAATACAGGCTCATTTATCAAAAGACTCGTAAGAGTCCATTGGACCTCAAGTGTCCTTTGGCCCATTCCTCTTAAGTGAATTTTAATCCAATAAAACCCAAAGCAGCCCAAGATTGCATATCGCCTTTCCATGATCCGTAGACAAACCATGACTTCACTTGCAATAAGGTAAACAGAACCGATCCACGTCAACCAGCGATCGCATTTCGGCGATATATGGATCCAGTAAACCATAACTTCTAATTAAACACAAGAGACAGAACTTACGAAGCACATCAAAGACTATGTCTTTCTTACTTGAGGATTTTCAAAATCTTGTCAAATTTCTATTAAATGAAATATGGAGCTCCTTTTTTTTTTTCTTTCCTTTTTATTCCATTTTCGTGGGCTATATACATAAAAGATAAAGGCACAGCAAATGCTCACCAAATTATCACTCTATTTGTGATCATCTAATATTTGCGCAAGAGGGTGAAAACTTGGGAAAAAGATTTAACATTTCCCAATTTTTATGATAGATTGCAGAAGAACATCACTGCCATTTGTATAAAACTCCTTTTTTTGGGCCGTCACTTATATACAAAATTTCAAAAGCTTAAATCAATGTATTACAAGTAAAGTAGGATACATTAATTGCTTCCCATTACACGACAGTCCTAACGTGGGATTTCTTTCGCTTAATAGTCTAACATCCTCACATGTAAAATTTAACAAAGTGACAATTTAACTCTGAGAACCTACGAAATGTCATTGAAGAATATGGTGTGCAGAATTTATACTAATGTCAAACAACAGTTGGGATACAAGAACGTGGAATTGACTATTTTGGGAAAAAAACTAGTAATCGTAGTTCAATAAGAGATAAGTAGAACACTAACAAGAGTTACTAATACGAATCCTTTTGTTAGTTGAGCAAATAAAATGCGATGCGCTGTTATTATAAAGAGAAAAGCGCTTTCACATTTTCTTAACTTGAAATGTGGAAAAAAGATTTTCGTTTGAAGGTTAGAATCTATGACCAACCTCAGAGCTGGGGAGTGTCTGTACTGGGGCGAGATTGACCAGGAGAAGTTGGAAATTATGACCAATGTGTTTTTTTTTGTATCACTACTAAGACCAAATGTGTTTTTTATTGTGTGAGTGACTTATGCACAAAGGAAAAGTTTCAAACTAAACAGTGTCGGTAGAAAATATTTGTTGGCCAAAGGGTTTCGTTTTCTTTTCTCTTTTCCAGTCAAGAAACTCATTCCATATATGTGTCGTAAATAGTTCATGTTAGGTATGAGTTCACTAACCGTTTTCATCTTCCGAATTGTATCAGCATCGGGAAATTGGCCGCCACGCAACACTTGCATGACCTCCTCGTGTACTTTGGCTTGCCATCCTGGATTCAAGGCCAATAACATCAACGTCCACGAGGCTGCGAGAGCAGTCGTCTTGTACCCTGCCAAGTAGATGTTCTTGCAGTTGTCACGACGAAACGGTCTATCGTGTCCCCGCGCCCCAGCTCGCTGCTGCTTTTAGAGCCTCGGAGTATCATCTCAAGCAAGTCCTTCTCCGAGGTTGTGTCCTTTCGTCCCTTCACTACCTCCAGAATTAAGGACTGAATCTCTCTTTCAAGCTTCCATATTTCCCTGTTTCTCTTGGTTCGCAAGTATCTAGAAGGAATGACCATGTTTTCATTAGCTATTTTCATTCTCTGAAATAATTAATTTCGCGTAGGAATAATACATTCATGTGCTCTGTTACTAACTCTCTACATTGAATGATGAATAACCAATCAAAGATCGCGAAATCACTTAATAAGAGAGGTCTGGTAGGGTTTTTAGGATCTTTTTTGTTTTGTGGAAAATGTTTTCTAGGAAAATGACAATATTTTCTAGTATTTAGTTGAAACTTGAAAATGAACAAGGAAATATTTTTGCCGTTTGATATAAAAAAACTAATTTTATTTTCTTGGGAAAAATTACCAAAAAAAATTGATTTTTAATTATTTTTATTTCCTTTTCTTCTTTTATTTTATTTTTATTTTTCATTTTTTTTTTTCTTCCTTAGGTGGTCGTTGGCCATGGCGACAATTGATGACTAGCCATAGGTGGGAGACGAGCTCACTTGAGGTCGACAAGCTTGAGCCTTGCTAGATTAGCGAGCTCGAGACCTCGCAAGAGTTTGGTCTACCCAACTTAAAAGGTGGAGGACAAGTCACAAGACTTGCCTAGTGAGGCTCAAGCCTTGCTAGATCTGGCAAGTTAGGCAAAACTCAAGCCTTGCTAGAGGTTGCAAGAGCCTTGCCGGCTTGTGGCAACCTTGAGCAAGCTTGTTAGTTACTTGTGGTCGGTCACTGGGTGTTGTCGTTGCTGGTTTTTGGTTGAGGAAGAAGCGAAAAGAAAAAGAAAGAAAAAAGAGAAATAATTAAAATTTTGATTTTTTTATAAATAATATAAAATAATAAAAAGGAAAAGGAAAAATAAAAAAAATAATTAAAATGAGGGCAGGAGGAGATGTGCTTGGTCTAGGTGAAGAAAGGGGATGGAAAATGATTTTCTCTTTTTTAAAAAGAGGAAACAATCTTCCATACTTTTAAATGTGTTTTTTTCTATTGAATGAAAATGTTTTTTTTTTTCACTCATTTATATCCATGACTGGACACTAGAAAATTCGGAAAATATTTTCCTAAAAATTATTTTCCACAAAACGAACGGAGCCTTAATATAAATAACATTTCTCTCTTAGTAATTACTGTGTTAATGTTGTCTTACTTTACATAATGTGGAATTTTTAGTCCATAATAGAAGATTGCAACTTGTCACAGAGGATAAATGGATATTCCTTTTCAAAATATCTTTGTTAATTTAGATAAAATTCAACAGGCGCAATGTTGAATTATCTTTCAACGGGTGCACAAAATTAAAGATCCTTTTAATTTCCATAAGAACAAATTCTTTTATAAAGTTTTTCATTTGAATAAATTACCTAAATCTAGCGATTGTAAAGGTGAACGTTATCCTGGAGATTACTTCTTGCAGAGCTCTGAACTTTGAGAAAATCTCGTCTCTCGGCATAGTTGCTCCCTGTTGACATCATCAACTAGGTCTACATTCTGGTTGGAATTCTCAGAACGGATGGTTCTCTTTCCACACGCTATCGGGACGAATTATCCTCGTTGGTAGAGGAGCGATTCTCTTGACTCCTTATTTTTGCCATCAACACCTCCTAAGAACGGAACACAATGGTCCCACCAAGTGTGCCAAAAAAAATGTTTGCTGGGAAGGATTCCATGTCGTTCTAGAAACGACTTATTCATATACTATGGGCAATCAAAATACAAGAAAAAATAGGATAAAAGTAAATATGCAATGGAATGTAACAGTGTGGAAAAAGAAAAGGTAACTAGTTGAATGTGTCTTTGATTGTTGATTTTGGCAAAAGGTCCTCTACACGAACACCTCTTTGGCTATTTATAGTGAAATCCTATGAATACCTACTCTTTAGTGGTTATAGCTTCTTTTTGAATTATTACGGAAGCTTTGACGATATAGTGATAACTTATGTAGCACCGACACGGACATACGACACGCCAATACGTTATTTCTAAAAAAATAGAGAATTTCAATACGTTCTGACACGTTATATATTAATGATATATATATATATATATATATATATATATATATATATATATCATTAATTGTTTTAATTTTGACAGAGATTGAATAAAAATTCAAAAATTGCAAACACGAAAGAGTAAATTTAAAGGAACATGTCATGTTTTCTTACACTTGTTGGAAATTAGTGAGATTTCTTATAATCTCAGATAGAGTTCGGAGTTCATGATATAGACTGGCTTGGAGTTCCTCTGCAAAACAAAGTTAAAGAAAAATAAAAATTTAGGACAAGAACTCTCGAAGTACGGCCAAAAGAAAAGGAAATGACAAAATTCGCTAATGACATAGACCAAAAGAGATAACTCACAGGCAATGCCTGCGGGAAGCAGAAAGAAGAAAAAAAAAATCACAACTTTAAGTTTGCAGGGGCGGTGAAGCGACATTGGCGAGAAGAGGGGCATTCCATTGTCACTCACGGGAATGTCAAAACTTATAAGTGAGAAACTCGGGAATGTTAAAACTTAAAAGTGAGAAACTTGAGGGTGGGAATTTTCTTATTTTCCCTTTATTTTTGTTATTTTCATTATTTTTTCATATATTTATATTTTGACTCCTCAAGTAATGAAAATTTTTAAAATTGACCCCGTGCGTGTTAGAATCGCGTGTCGGAATTGCGGACTTGCGTGTCGGAAATAGTTGATCACGTGTCGGATTTCCTGACACTCGTTGACCGCGTGTCGGAATGTGTTGGAGCGTGTCGGTCACATGTCAGAATGTCAGACACGACACAAAAGCTTATAGAAAGTGTCGATGCTTCTTAGGTGATAACTGTTTTGCCTCATTTGCATTCCCGCTGGTGCCGATTCTTCAAAACTGCTTTTATTTTTATCTCGTTTCTCCTGACCGGTTTTTGGATGTCGCGCCTTTCGACACCTTTGCTTCCAATTACTATCTTCTCGGCTCATTGTCTGTGGGTTCTCATAAATTGGGCCTGACTACGCTCGCTTATTTCTGAGGCCCAGTAGTAAGCCATTTTTGGCGCCAACACTCCCAAAGCATGTCTTTGACATGACATCCCCAGAAAAGCTCCTCATGTGGCCATCAAAGTAATTGAAGAGAGAGAGAGAGAGAGAGAGAGAGAGAGAGAGTAGGAAAGAGAGAGAGAGAGAGAGAGAGAGAGAGAGAGTAGGAATCTCTTCTAAACTGATTTGGTGCCATTTGAGGTCAAATTACCTTGGCCAAGCAAAGGAACCATCCTCTTCTGCCGATAAGAAGGCTTTCCAAAGTCCAACAAAGCGCACATGCCTATCTCCCTCATTGCCTCCAAATCGTACATGTTATGGTAGATGCGAAAATTATAACGAAATTGAAATTAAGAAAAATAAAAGAACACCATATTTTACATGAAAACCCCTGCAGGAAAAATCACAAGGAGAGGAGAAGTAAATATCACTATAGAAATCAATGATTATAAAATATGGCTTTGAAATACTTGGACTCTTTCTGTCTCAATTTCTTATATATAGGAAAGAATGAAATCCAAAGTAGGAAACCTCTTTTTAGGAAATCTTCTTCAACTAGAAAAACCATTCAATTAGGAAACTTATTCAAAATAGGGAGCTTACTTGAACTAGGAAACTTTCCTTTTGGGCTCAAACTTAAGACATTTAACAATCTCTATTTTGACTCGAAGTTTGAGTCAAGTTACAATCGCTTGGCTTGAATTCTACATAAGCAACAAATAATCTTCACCTCCTATTAGAGTAAAACTTAGTTGCAGCAAATATTAACCAAATCCAAGCAATGCTTGAATTTGGCGATAGGTAAAGGCTTTGTTAACATGGATTGTTTTCTATAACAATCTTCAAGACCTTGATATAGCGATCAACAAGAATGTCTCGAATAAAATGACATCGTGCATCAATATTCTTTGTTTTCTTTTGATACATTTAATCTTTAGTAAGATTTAAAGCACTTTGATTGTCACAATGGACAACAGTCACATCATTGTCCATGTTGAGTTCTCTAAATAAGTCTCTTAATCATATGGTCTCTTTAACTTCTTTTGCAATAGCCATATACTCTACTGTTGTAGTAGACAAAGTTACTGCATGTTGTAAAGTAGCTTTCTAACTGATTGCACAATCTCCAATAGTAAAGATGTATCTAGTCAAAGACCTCCTTTTATCAAGGTTACCAGCATGATCATAGTTAACATATCCTATCAGAATGTCATTAGTTTTCCCAAACTTTAAACCAAAAATCAAAAGTATTTTTCAAATATCTTAAAATCCATTTGATAACTTCCTAATGAACTTTTCTTGGGCATAATAAGTATCTGCTTATCACACTAATATAATGTGAAATATTGGGTCAAGTACAAACCATGGCATACATAATGCCAGCAACTGCCCTAGAGTATGGAATATGTGATATATATTTTATGTCCTCATTTATTTGTGGATGTAAATTAGCCGATAATCTAAGTAGCAAGAAGAGAATTGATTGGTTTGGCATCTTCCGTGCCAAAACAATCTAACACCTTATAAATGTAGCTTTTTTGGAAGAGATATAATTTTTTCCTTTTACGATCTTGCTGAATTTCCATGCTTAGGATTTTCTTTAGTGCTCCTAAATCCTTCATCTCGAATTTAGCCCTCAATTGTGCCTTGAACCAAAGCCTTTCAAAGGAACTTTCGCAGGCCCCTAAAGATCAGAGTAAATATATTCTAAAGTGCCCTTCCTTGTGTAAATTCCTTTCTCGAAACTAATCATTTTCTATTTTCCAAAGACACAATACTCATAGAAATCTAGTTTTCCAATTTTCCAGACCACATAGAAGACCTCTCTTCCTCAGCTCCTCCATCCCTCTAATACTCATATAGCCTAATCTCATATGCCATAATTTAGTGTCATCTGCTTTTGTCATAATATATGAGATTGCAACTGAACTGGTAACTGTAGTGCCTTGCAGCTAATATAAGGTGTCACTTTTCAGTCCTTTCATCAATAGAAGTGAACCTTTCATAATGTTCATAACTCCACCTTCAAATGTAAACTTATAATCATTAGCATCAAGTGTACCTAGAGTGATGGTGTTTTTCTTCAAATCAAGAATGTGTCTGACATTATCCAAAGTCTTGGTACTGCAATCATACATCTTAATGTTGACAATCTAGTCCTAGTTGCTTTGCATTTGACATTGTTTCCCATTAGAATAACTCCATTAAATTCTTGGTAAGTGAAGAACTAGTCATGATTAGGACACATGTGGTACCAAAAACCTAAATCAAGAATCTAATTATCACTAAATTTGTCTTTATCATTTGCAACCAATAACCAATCTCTGTTTTCTTTTTTAGCAACACTAGCTTGAGTAGGGTTTTTGTTTCCCTGATTTTGCCTGATTTGATAGTTCTGATTGTTTTGCCGATTTGTGTTTCCTTGATTATGCTAATTCATAGTGTTTTCTCTTTGTTGTTTTGCCTTCAGTTTTAGATAATTTATCTTGATATGCTCTTGAGACTTACAATAGTTGCAAATCAAATCCCTATGCTTTGATTTGAATCTGGACCTACCACTATTACTTCTTTCAATAGACCTTCCTCTAGCAATTGAACCAGCCCCATGGTCATCACAGCCTTCAAAAGTCAATTTTATATCTAGTTTTTCGCTTATTTAGACGATTAGTCTTGACATCTTCAATATCAATAGTTTCTCTACTATCAATCGTGGTTTCTCTAAAATCTTTATAAGAGGAAGGTAGTGAAACTAATAATAAGAGAGCTTGATCCTCATCTTCAATCTTAACATGAAACTTTTTAATTTAGAGATAATAGCATTGAATTCAGAAGTGCAAGATTTAAGAGAAGCACATTTAGTCATACGAAGAGTGAAGAGTCATTACTTAAGTTTTAACCGATTGGTGAGGGATTTTGTCAAAAAAATACTCTCCAATTTATTCCAAAAACCTATAGTCGTTTTCTGATCTAGTACCTCCTACAAGACTTCATTCGTGAGACATAACTGAATAGCAGATAGAGCTCTTTCATTCAATTCTTCTCATGTTTCATTTGACATGCTTTCTGATTTCTTCCATTTCCTAAAAAGAGTTTTCTTTAAACCCTTCTACATAAGAATAGCCAACATACGAACTTGCCATAGGTTTAAATTGCCGCTCTCATCAAATAACTCAATATCAAATCTCATTGTTGAACTTGAAGCCATAACCAAAAGAATGAGGAAAAAAAAACCTAAGGCTTTGATACCAAATTGTTCTGACAAATGCGAAAACTATAATGAAATTAAAATTGAGAAGAATAAAAGAACGCCATATTTTATGTGGAAACCCTTGCGTGAAAAAACTATGTGGAGAGTAGAAGCAAAATCCACTATAGAAATCAAGGATTACAAAAGGTGGCTTCAAAAAACTTAGACTATTTCTTTCTAAACTTCTCATATATAGGCAAGAATCAAATCCAAAGTAGGAAATCTCTTTTTAGGAAATTTCTCCGACTAGGAAAACCGTTCTATTAGGAAATCTATTCAAAATAGGAAATATACTTTAATTATGAAAATTTCATCTTCAGGTTCAAACTTGAGACATATCTAATGGTACACGTACAACGTCTGCAGGTTCCCTATGGAGAATATGAACATACTCCCTGAATGAACACAAGAAATAAAAATTAAATAATCAATAACTTCGTAATTATGCGATGATGAATCTCTACAACTGAGTGGGACATGATTAGTTAATTAATAACCATATTACTGTCTCCAGCGATCTAGGAATGGGAAGAGTTTGGAGGAGCAGTTGTGCGTAACGGCTTGCTGATCTTCTTGTGATGGTGATTTCGAGGGCGTGGTGGAATGTGACTGAAGCTTCTTAATCTCGCGGAGATTCCCGATGAGAAAAGAACCCGGAGGGCCTCGGATGCCCTGAGCTTCGACCGCAGCCTCTGTGGCATCCATATCACAATGTCGAGAGCCTGAATCACGCTGCTGAGGAACATGACCGTGAAGGCTGTGAAGATGAGTTTCAACACTTGCAGCTCCAACTCTCTCTTTAGAGGGTGAGTTAAGTGGCGCCGAGTTTGGATGGCTTTTGAATCTCTTATTTGAGAGAGAGAGAGAGAGAGAGAGAGAGAGAGAGAGAGAGAGAGAGAGAGAGAGAGAGAGAGATCTGTGATTAATGTAAAGTCCTCAATATATACAGATACATAATACATACTCATGTTTATGGCTCTTGGCTTTTTGCTTGAGCATGCGAGACCTGAATTGATAAAGACCTGATCTTTTATTTTAATATGCATGAATTGAAAAGAAATAAAAGGACAAAGTTAGTAAATTAGATGGGAAAAATGATGCTAGCTATAATAATGAGTAGATATCCGTAAAAAAAAAATGATAATAATGAGTAGATGATTTCTTTGCACACGGCTTTATTGACCTGAATTAATATTGAGACCTGCTTCTCGGGTTCGATTTAAAAATTAAAAGATCATTAAAATAGTGCCAAATTGAGGAAAAGTTTATTTTGCTGTCAAGAGCTGAGCAAAGTGAGGTCAGTGTTTGGAAATGTTTGATTGTGTGAAAAAGTTTTCCGGAATCCATCAATAGCAACAAGAAAGAAAATAATACAAGATGAAAATTAGTGTGTGCGATGATAGTGAACAGATATTGAAGATAGCCGATCAAAGTAGTAAAACACACAATAGTTTATAGTGGTTTAACTTCATTTTCAAACCTATGTCCAATTCTAGATAACAACCTCAACACAGGCTAGATTTACTAATAATCTGTAATGCAAGTTACAATAGCTAAATGTTGCTTCTTTATGATGATAATTACATTATCAGAGTACAACTACTGCTCATATATTTGCAATTGCAAAGCAATACGATTGCTAGAAATATCATATAACGAACAATGAAGCTTTCTTATTTCAGACAATTATGACGAAGCGCAACAACAGTATTCCTTTTTTTTTCCTCATCCAACCCTTTCAACCTTCGTTGATCCTCTTTACATAGAAGTCTTCAAACAACCTATTGGAGACTCTGAAGAAGATCAAGATAGCCATTTGAAAATACGTGGAGACTCTTGCCGGAATCGGGATCGCTTATACCATCGTTTTCTTTCGGTATTTGCATGTTTCCGATAATAGAGCCTGCTGCAACTGTCACCTCATTGATATTTGGTATGACACAGAAAGCTGAAGTTGCTTTTTCGATTCTTTTCTAGTCTTTTTGCTAGGGTTCCAAGCTTGTAACGACTTATTTTATATACTATCAATGGTCATATTTACATGAATTGAAGAGAAAAAGTGAGTAAATTGGAGGGGTAAAACGATGCTAGCAAAATTACTGAATAGATAATTTCTTTTTGTACGGCTTTGTTGACCTGAATTAATATAAAGACCTGCTTATTGGGTTTGATTTAAAAATTAGAAGATTATTAATGCAGTGCCAAATTGAGGAAAAGTTTATTTTGCCATCAAGGGCTGAGCAAATTAAGGTCACTGTTTGGAAATGTTTGATTGTGTTCATCATCATCATCATCATCATCATAAAGTTGAAGGTATAAACAAATAAGAAATAAAAGTTGATAACCGTGACGTCTATATGTCGCTAAGTAGTCTACATCCAGCAAAGCATTCATACATAACCCTATCCAGACATGAAAATAATAACAAAAAGCAAGGTGCATAAGGCCACTAGATTAATGTAGTGTCCCATAAATATGTTTTTCTTTTTATGAGAAAATGTTTGATTTTTAAAGTATTGACTGTGAATATCACGAGGACAGTAATGCATTGAAGATTGCAAAAATCCTTATTTTGATATTTAATGAGACATTTTATCACACTAGAGTTGCGTTTTTGGGGGAAAAGTGTAAGAAAAGTTCTAAACTGATTGTATTGTATATGTGTCAATTAGTGTTAAATCTTTTAATTATGCAAATTTAATTCAAAGCCTTTTGACTTGACCCCAATTTAGTCATTTTAGTTAATTTTGACTGAATATTACTAACGTGGACATCGGGCATGACACTGCAGGCGCTGATGTTGACAATTTTTAATTAAATTTTAATATTTTAATATTTTTTCATTGTTTTTACTCTCTCTCCCCCCGGGGACTATGGCCAATACCATGGTAGGGTGAGCTACACTTGCTTAGACAAGGGTTTTTTCTTCCTTTTACCTATGGCCAATACTAGGGCAAGGTGAGGTAGCCTTGCCTAGATGAGGGTTGTTGTCACTCACCACAGGCGAGGAGGTCTAGCCAAGCAAGGGCTAGTGCTGGGAAGGGCTACCCCCCTCCCCCCTTCCCCTTTTCTCTCTTCCTTTTGACTATGGCCATGATAGGGTGAGCTATGCTTGCCTAGATGAGGGTTTATTCTTCATTTTGCCTATGGCTAATACCATAGCAATGTGAGGTAGTCTTGCCTAGACGAGGGTCATTGTCACTCACCATAGGCGAGGTTTGGCCAAGCAAGGGCTAGTGCCGGCAAGGGCTCCCCTCGCTGGGCTTCACCTTCTCTGGCGTGGCACCCAATAAGGCTGCCTTGGCCTAGAGAAGGGGAGCCCTCACATAGGCTCGCTGGTGGGTGATGATGATCCTCGCCTAGACGAGGCCATTTTGCCCTGCCTTTGTTGGTGGTTGGCCATCGCTTGTGGTCAGTCATCAACAAAAGTTTGAAGAAAAGTAAAATGAAAAATAATACAATGTTTTTAAAATTATTTTTAAAATTTATCAATGTTAGTGCCAGTAGTGTTATGTAGGCCAGTTGGTATCCACATTAGTATTATTCAGCCAAAATTAACCAGAAGGATCGAATTGGCACTAGGTCAAAATGTTTATAACTTCTTCTTTTTTGTCAGTCTTACGCTATTCCTACTCTACACTCACTCTCATATTTTTGCCTTGCCTCTTGCAGGGCGTGAGAGTCGAAATTCACTCCTGAAACTTACGCGTCCCCACCCCATCCCCCCTGAAAATGTGGGGATTTGAACCCTAATTGACACGATTAAAAGGTTTAAAATTAAATCGGCACATATGCAATAGATTTAAAAAAAATTTGACACTTTTTCCGTGTTTCTAGCAATGAAGTTAGGAATTTTTGTTAGTGGCAATAACGAGGAAAAGAGAGATGCGTCTGAATATTCCCCAGTAATAATTTATGAGAGTTAAAGCTTTAACTGCAAAATGATGCATTTCATTTCTTCGACCTATAATACCATCCAAGATTAAAATTACTCATTACACCCACTCCAAGTGACCATCGATGCAAGTATCTTTCAAATTTCTACCACATCTACTCCCAAAGTGACATCCAGTTCCTCCCAAATTGATTCTTTTCTTGCAATATTTTTATATTTAACCACCCAACGTGCATGGCACATTCCTGCGCTTTGGTAATCACGCTCACCTCTAAACTTCCCTTCTATAAACCCATTCATAATTTTCATAACTTCATTTTCAGAACAAAGTAACTGGGTGAGAATTCATGTGTCATATAATATCTATCTATGTTAGATAAGTTGAACCAAGTTTAATACGTTTACAAAATTTTATCATTTATTTTTCGTTTTCAAACTAGAGTACAGCCAAATGACATGAGACAGTTTGTAAATCCAATCCCCCTTTGTAAGACAGCACTTTGATTATTCTTCATGTCTTTTTTTTTCCTCTTGTACTCTGAAATTTCCTTCTTGTTGTAAGTCAATTTTGTTAATTAGTAAAATTCCATAATTTTACAGTCAACTTGAGCGTATAAATCATTGAATAGTGTCAAAGAATGAAACAGATTCAGCAGGGGCACTTCCCCCACTGGACATGTATTGGCGTGGTCCTTGCATGTTCCTCGATACAGATATTTTATAAATGCAAATCTTAAGAAAAGGCATTATTAAAGATACATGCTGGATCGATAAATTTAGGTTTGACGACTGGATCAAAGGATTTGTGATTAAGTTTTCTTATTCAGTCAATGCCTAGAACGCTGATGCATTGTAGATCTGAAGATCTATTGGCTGAGTATTATGTACATAAGCATAAGTTTACTTAGATACGATCCTTTACTCTTTCGGCACACTTTCCGCACCAAAGCACGTGACTTTGATATGCATGCATATTGATGTTGGACCTTGTTTGCTAATTCAGTCGCGTTCAGTGTTCGGAAAATAATCGATGGGCAACTATTGTATCTCTGATATGCATATGTCACGGCCAGAGGTTTTCAAGACCTAATGAATTAAGGAACTATCTAAGGTGACTGGCCGAGTCTTGAAGTTTCTAAGTGCCAAGAATTTCTTGAGTACTCTGGAACACTCTTAAGGAGAACATGAGAAACGTACACTATTCTGGAGTATATTTGTTATTAATGCGAATGGTTGGTAGATAGAGAAATGGAATTTTGACGATTAGATCAAGAGAAAATCTATGGCTGTAATCGGAGGGGTTCTTGCATAAGTAGAGGTCACTTCCCTTTCATTTGTATCATCTCACAAATAATAGAAATTCAAACCTTATTTCTCTATTTCTCTATGAGTTTCTTTCTCTAGAATTCTTGTGAATGTGCTGAGTAAGGTTGACTTCAGAAGAGTGTCCTAAGGTCACTTCAGGTAAGGGAACATTAAATCAACGTGACAAGTGGTATAAAAGCAGAACCGATTCAAGGTGACCGCTTCAAGATGACGTCCATATAAGGTAAAGACCCAACGCGATGGGAAGGTCATCGAGGAACAAACTAAAGGGTCGTTGACTAACAAGTCACAAAGGGAAAAATGGGCCCTGCGAGTTCAAGGGATGTGATATCTACGTTGAAAGCCCATGTGGCGAAGGTGGAAATGATCATGGGCGAGATCCAAGAGACATTTGAGAGACATTTGAGGACACAGCCAGAAGCATTGAGGGTTTAAATTCGGAGTGGGGAAGATCCCCGTAGAGGTGCAGGAGCTTAAATCCGGGATGGAAGGGGTCTAAGGGGAGATGCTGGGCACCTTTAGCACTACAGCCAGTGAACTCCGACAATGGAATGACTCCTTGGAAGCGTTGGTGAAAGCCATGTGCCGAAATAATCAAGCAGAAGGCAGAGTTCACCGGATTGAAGGATGCATGTGCAAACGAAGCGATTGCTATGCAAGCTAGTTCATGATTGGATGCCCCTAAGCCGAAAGAATTTAAGGGCTCAAGGATGGCTAAGGATGAGGACAACTTGCTAGGATACATAGAGGAGTACTACCAAGCAACAAGGGTTACCAAAGGAGCACTTTGGGTGAGTACCACAATCATGTATTTGACTGACAATGCTTTATTGTTGTGGCAACGCGGGTGCAATGATAAAAGCAGGGAACCCATTGTTGCGAACTCAACCTCACTGGCTGATGATTGGCCAAGGATGGGGACAACTTCCTTTGGCTAGCCATTGGCCATGGCGGGGGCGAGGGTTGCCGTTGCCCGCCACAGGCGAGCTCAACTAGGCAAGCGTTAGCCTCACCACTGGCCTAGGTGAGGTCGACAATTGCCTCGTTCAATGAGGCTGCCTTAGCTTGAGAGAGGGTCAGCCTTGTTAGATTTGGCGAGACTCGCCCTCGCTGGGGCTTGCCATCGCCTAGGCCAATGGTGAGGCTAAACCTTGCTCGACTAGGCCTTGCCTATGGCAGGCGGCAAGAACCCTCACCCAAGCGAGGCCAACTCGCCCTGCCATGGTCAGCCATCATTTGTGGCTAGTCATTAGCCAATGAAAGAAGAAAGGTGCAAAAAAATATATATATATTAAAAATTGTCAATGTCAGTACTTGTGGTGCCACGTAGACCAAATGGTACTTTCTAGCATCCATGTTAGCAAAATCCAATCCAAATTAGTGGGAATAATTGAATTGGCACTAGATCAAAATGTTTAGCACTAAATTGACACCAATAAAAGATTCATGGCTAAATTAATACAAATGCAATATGTTTGAAACTTTTTTGATACTTTCCCCAAATAACAAGGCTTTGTATTAATTTTACTAGATATGGATCGAGTTCTTTATTTTCTGTGTACCTTATCTGCTTGGATATTGTTTGACCTTTGTTATTGCTTGCTTGTTTATGTTTTCTATTTGAGTACAGTGCATGATCACCTTATTTCACATGTTAGCAAATTTTGATTAATCTATAATCAAAATCTCTAGTTAACAAAAGAAAAACTATCTCCCACGTTTTACTTGGCTGCTAACCGGTCTCTGATAGGTTTCACAACTCCAAAAATAAACAAAACAAATTTTCATAATTAATCGAGAAAATCAACTTGCGATCAATGGGGTTTGAGAGAACTTGAGCTAAGTGAGGGGGATTGTTTGTGCTCACTTGGCATTCCATTAAAACTCCTCAGGGAATCTCATCTCCTTTTGAGAGGGTCGCGATTGCCTATGTAGCACCAACATAGACACATGACACGCGACACGATACAATATGATACGCCAATGCATCATTTCTAAAAAAATAGAGAATTCAAATATGTTCAGACACATCATATATTAAACATATATTTTTATATATAAATACAAAAATAAATAAATAAATTTTTACCAAATAAATAAATAAATAAGCATAGAATCAATTTATACTAAAAATATTAATCCAACATTTTTTAATATTAGTCATTGTTTTAATTTGACAGAGATTGAACGAGAAATGCAAAAATTGCAAACACAAAATAGTAAACATGAATGAACATGTCCTGTTTTCTTACACTTGTCGAAGATTAATGAGATTTCTTTTAGTTCTAGATAGAATTTGGAGTTCTTGATAAAGATTGGCTTGGAACTCCTCTGCAAAACAAGCTTAAAGAAAAATGAAAATCCGGACAAGAACTAAAGAAAAGGAAATCACTAAATTCACCATGGAAAATGTGAAACATAACTCACAAGTCAATAATATATACCAAAAGAGATAACTCATAGGCGACGCTTGCGAGAGGTGGAAAGAAGCCAAAAAAAAAAAAAAAAATCACAACTTTTAGTTTGCTTTCATGAATCTATGAATCATACAAATACTAGGTCTCTTCTATTTCATCCTTATCAATCTTTCTGACCATGAGCCAACTACCCACAATTGGTCACGAAATCACTAATCCCAAATTAGCAAAAAAATAGAATTTCCTAACCGAGTCTCATTTAAAAATTAACAAAACTACTCAAATTCAAAGTTCTCATCGAATCTGACTCCTCACGGCAAACGTCGACCTTGTCCGACATTTTTCCTAGATGCAACCACACAATGAAATGGATCTCCCAGAAAGGGCTGTCAAACAACATAGTTGGATAAATTTACATATGACAAGCGACTCTCCAAGAAAATTTCAAACCCCAATAAGTCGAATCAAGCTATGAAAAAGGTAAGGAAACGCACCTGGCGGAGGTGAGGTTAGGGTGGGTTGGTTTGGGGCAAAGGCAGCTGCAATAGCTGGTGGTGTTACACCTCAACTCGCTTTTGAGCGCGCAGCACCCCTTGCTTCCATACTTATGGTCGTTCAATTGTGACATCTTAGGACGTGTAGCCGACCCAATTCGCAATAACGATAAATTGCACAAGTAGAAACGTAAACAAATTGTCGCAACCTAACCTTGGGTGCACCACTTATGATTTAGCAAATGGACTACTAAGTTTAGACTTAGCTTGAACTCTCCCAAGTCTATATTAATTCACGACTTAGGTTCAAGTATTTTGTTTAGGAGTCGCCACTAATCAGTTTATGGTAGGTCGATTAAACACTTAAATAAAATAACAGGATAATTATTTTACTCATACGAATTAGAAAAATTGGGTACGAGAACTTGGTTACAATAAATTTCTCTAATGTACTTTTAGTACCATTATTTTTATTTTCAAAAATATCTTTGCAAGCAGTTTGGATTGGTTATAGCCTGAATCACTATCATGTAATTGGGTGATCACACGGATGCTAAATTATTATTAAACACTTAATGAATCAAATAAATTGCACCAAAAGAATTAAACACACAAAACAAGCAATTATTTTTGGATTTTCTCTTATCTTGGAATTAGAACTGTACTATATAACGTTTTAACTCCATGACCTAACTCTATAGACAAGCAATTTCTAATTAAATGAACCTAACATGCAAACTATTTGACATGCACCTAATATTTTTGTAGTCTTTTAATTAAAATTCGTAATGAAAAAAAACCTGATTAAACTATCTAAAATGAATAATTTTCTAATTTATTTTAGGGATTAATTTGACTTAAACTCTATCCTATCTTAGAAAACTATTTTTTTTTTAAAAGAACAAGATTATCTAAATATGCAAATGTTATCTAGGACTCTATCTATGAAAGAAAATGTTATTTAGATCTTATTCTAATCTATTCCAAAATTATCTAAACATGCAATCTTATTCAAACAATGCCATCATGAAATCCTATATATTTATCCTAACGTGCAATTTTTTTAAAAAAAATGCAAACCTAATTTATGAAGCCATCATATTTCGATGCAAGATTTGATTTTTTTTTAATGTTTTCCAAAACAAGCAATTATCAGATATGCATTATATCCAGGCCACTCAGGATATTCATCAAATGAATGATTATTTTAACCCTAAACATCATAACATATAAGAAAGTTCAAAATAATTAAAAATTTGATTTAAAGTCTCACGGATTAAATTAATAATTATAATGATTTAAGAGTTAAAATACTATCAAAGCACCAAAAAAATCAATATAATCAAAAAAAAATAATCCAATGTCTTACAGATCAAACAAATTAATAATTATAGTGATTTTTGGGCAACAATACCCTATGGATAATGCCTAAAATATTCATATAATCAATATTGACATCCAATGTTCCAATTTAAGCCATAATAACGAAACTTAATTTAAGAAAATTACCTTGACTGGATTTTTATTTTTCTAAACGGGACTGGCGTATGGGATTCGCGAACAACAATTTACGTTGGGGTCGGGCTGTGGCGGGTGGAGCGGCAGCAGGCCGGTGTTGGGTCGATGAACTCAAGACGGCGGGGCTTGGAGCGGACTCACCGGCACGGCAGGAGCAGCAAGTGTGCCACGATGAAGGGACGCGACTTGGCTCGGTCTCGACAACAGGACCAGCAGCTGGTCGTCCTCAACCCAAGGAGTTGTAACTGGATCGGTAGAGATCAGCAAAGGTACAGAGACTCGGGGCAGCAGCAACGTCGTCACCGGGACAGGGAAAGCAGCCGAGTTGGTCGCAGCTCGCTTGCTGCCCAGGGAGTGGAGTGAGCTTTATGGTGCAGCGACGGGCGAGTGCAGACGTTGCGACGGGCGGGTCGGAGACGTGGGTTGCTGCAAGAGGACCAGCAGCAGGTCGAACCGAGCCGCGGCTCGTCGTGGACCCGGGAGTGGCGGTGGGTCGTCGGCGTCGGACGGAGACGCGGGTTGCTGTGACGGGCGCTGCAGGTTGCTGGCGTCGACGGGCGGGAAGAGGCGCGGCAGCGGGCGGCCAGAGGGCGCTGCAACGGACAGAGAGGCAGCGGGCGACGGACGCGGGGGACGGGCGGCTGCGGGTTGCAGGCGCCGACAGCAGCAGTGGCGCGGCGAAGGCAGGGGTGGTGGCGCGGGCGTTTGGAGCTCCGGCGGTAACGGGCAGCGGCGAGGAGCGGAGGACGCTGAAGAAGACGACCTCTCTTCCCTTTTTTTTTCTTTACCTCTCCCACGTCCACTCTCTCTTCTCTCTCTGTACTTTACGTGCAGTCTTCTCCTTTCTTTTCCTCTGCGCCTTGTCAGAGAAAAAGAAAGGAAACAACACCTTTCTTGTTGACTTCTCCTTTTTTTTTTTTACTAATTGCAAAATTTGATGTTTATTTTATTATGTCAAAATGCATATTGCCCAAAAATTAACATCAAATATATATCCCACCCAAAATATTCTCTGAAAATCTTTCAATTTTCTGTGAAGTATATCCCTCAGTGTGTATATTACTTTAATATATGAAAGATTTACTAAATATATTAAATCGTCATTCCTTATTAGAAAATAATGATGCGCCTAATATTATATGCTATACAATTTATTTATTTTTTATTGATTGAGTCGTCGAAATTTATGTGTTAACACAAATCTTCATTCAATCATCAAACATAAATAATTAAAAACATACACATATATCGATATGCATCAGAAGTCAACATCACACACAAGCCATTTTCAATATGCTAATCAAACCATCATAATCCTAACAAGCTTCGCCACATCCGATTAGTTCAAAGCACCACCACGACTTTCACCAAAAAGTGGTTCGGGTACACCTAGCACCTCTAATACTATGAGGGCAGTTCAAAAGTGTCACTAACCTCATTATTACCTAAGCCTCTATGGGCTCTGGGATCCATGGTTTCGGCTTAACGATCAACTTGGGGTAGAGCTTAGGGTCAAACACTTCTCCATAGGGAATGTCCCCGTCCTTGGCATCCCAGTTGATGCCTCTCCCTGAACCTCCGACACCTATTGGACCATTGAAATTGCGGATGGGACCATGGCTCTCATTACCCATCTAGAAGTATCAAGCCATGAATCGGTGAGGCACAATGTTAGGTAGGTCCTCGTTGACCAGATGGTCGTGATGTAGCATGTGTAATGTACGTTGACCCCTCCCTCTACGAGATACTATGTCACTTCTTGGCTATACTCTACGGGGAGGCCAAACCGGATATGACTTAGGGCCTATAAACATTTAACAAACAATAATGAGATAAACTCAATGAGTAAAACTTTCTAGATCACGAGTAGGGAAGTCATTCACCTTGGAAATGCCTTATACATGCAATTTTCTATTGATCACAAAACATGGAATGCTCTTCTTGCTTTACCCTCACTATTCACATAAAAACAAATATATTGTTCAAGGCCATCAATATAGACACATAGGCAATTTCCATCATATAGTCCATGCTCTTGAGCCAAGCATATGAATGCGCATTATGGTTTAAATCATGCACTCATGCCATGCAATAATCCAGATCTAAATACATACGAATTTCATGCACTTTACATACAAATATGTCTAAATTATTACAATCATTTTGGACCAAGGCCAACTTGAAGGTTCGTAGTCATCCTACATAACTGGGCATCGTCTTGCGTAAAACGTATCGGGATGGTCATTCCCGTAAGGAGCTTCATTTTGAATTCCATCCGCAAAAAACGCATTAGGATGGGTTCACACCCCGTATAAAACGCATCGGGGTCTTAGGTGATCACACGGGCATATCATCACACAATTCTTTTAATATCTTTCTTATTAATCCACGTGGTACCCATACAATATGCACATCACTTGCCAAATTCCATCATGTTACACAGGTGCATCATACTATATCATATATAAATGCACCATTTAATTCACATATCCATGGCATATAGGCCCCTTTTTCAAAATAGATTAAAGTCATTTACCACGTGCCATCACAACCTATCACATAACTCATGTTTCAATTACCACGCCATGCATAACCCATATAACTCACATAAAACGTGTAATACACGTGACACTTCAAGACGTGCAACACATAATACCTTTAACCCATAACATGAGTAACATATAATCCGTACTCCATATAACACATATATCACATAATAGTCTATCATCCTATTATGGCATAATATAACAACATATTAACTTCACTTGGCACAACTCAATAGCTTATTGCCCTACACATGATAACCTATCGTCAAGAGCCCGATAACTTATCATTTAAAATTCAATAACCCATTGCCAAAATCCGATAATCTATTGCCCTAAACGTGATAACTTATTATCCAAGGTCAGATAGCTTATCACCTAAAGTCCGATAACCTATTGTCAAAAGGTTCGATAACCTATCGCTAAAAGTCCAATAATCTATCAATTTAATCTCAATAACTTATCGGTATACGTTTGATAGCCTATCTAAACCCAACAATTACTTATCACACAACATCCATTTATCACACTAATAAATCACCATTTAGTCATAAACAAACCCTAAACTACTCCCTAAGTGCAACGATAACCTTAATCAAGGACTAGAAAGCCACTCACGCCGACGTTCAAGCTTCCACAAGCATCGAGGGAAGACCGGCAAGGATGGACAGCGTTGAGGGCCGCTGGTCGCACGTCCACAAGGCACGGGGTAGCTGGGCAGTGGTTGGTCGGCGGTTTGGTGGTGGCACGACGGTGGTTTGGTGACGATTCGGCGTCCGGGCTTCGTGGGAGACCTAACCAAAGAAGAAATGAGGGAGAGGGAGCTGCTGCGGGGGCTGGACAGCGGCCTCCACAACTTCAAAAGCTTGGATACGGCGACAGAAATGGCGTGTGGAGGGCAGTGCGGCGTCAAGGTGCAATGGACGGTTGTAGGTAATGGAAAAACAAGAGGAAAAATGGTAGAACAAGCTTGAGATGGAAGTGAAAATGGAGATGGTGGTTCAGCTAGGGCTAGGGAGAGAGGAAAAGCTTGAGGACAAACAAGTGAGGAAAAATGAGAGAAAGTGAGAATGAGCGGGAGTGGCCGGTGGTAAGGGAGAGAGAGAGAGAAGTGTAGTCCATTAATGGTCCATCAAATCTTGGACTCATGATAATCAATCAAGGAAGACTTCTTGAATAAGCAAGATCTATGCATTAATGGGGAGATTTTGAGCACTTGAGTGCATAGGGCTTAGCTAGACTAGCTAGCTAACTAGCTAGACTAGAAAACCTTCAAGCTCCCTCTTTGCCACCCCCTTCATGCATGTGCCGCCCATTTCCTTGCCAATTTCCGTCTTTGCCATTTTGTCTTCAAAGGAAGGGCTTTTCACCAAGATCTCATATTATTCATACACTATTTATATCCTTGTATGCATTAAATGCCAAGAATTTGCTAAAGGATGATTTGATGGGCTTGAAGGGTCCATGGCCTCTCTTGGCCACCCACCCCTTAGGCGTGTGGCCTTGGGGCCCACTCGGGTCCTCACTCGTGACTCGTCTCCTCCTTTCTAAACTTTTAAGTCTCGTTGATGAAAAATCGAGTTTTTGTCTCAAAGTAGCCTTTTCGATGTCTTCATGGTTTATTGATCCTCAAGGTAATCCCTTTCGACAATTGCTTGCCGAAATAATTATGTCATGAAAAACAGGTTGGAATGAGGATGTCATAGGTGAGGTGGGCTGTAGAAGCGGTAAAGCGACGCCAGTAAGGAGAGGGGCATTCAATCGTCACTCAAACTCAAAAGTGAGAAATTTGAGAGTGAGAATTTTCTTCTTTCACCTTGATTTTTGTTATTTTCATTACTTTTTCATATATTTACATTTTGATCCCCCAAGTATTGAAAAATTTTAAAATTGGTCAATGTGTGTCAAAATTGCATGTCGGAATTTCAAACTTGCGTGTTAGAGTGTGTTGAAAAGAGTTGACTACATGTTGGATCTTTTGATACTCGTTGATCTTGTATCGGAATGTGTCAGAGCGTGTCGGATACGAGTCAGAGTGTTGGACATAAATGCTCTTGAAAAGTGTCGGTACTTCTTAGATGACAGTTTGACAACTCAATTAGGATCGTTAAAGGCAATAGTGGATTTATGCTTGAATTTCTCTTTTATTTTAAATTTTTTTATGTGATCTCCAATCATCACTTGTGAAATTTTAAGAAGGCCACTAACAATCGTGTTGGATGGTATTGTAGGTAGGATTTTAAAGGGAAGGCATCTACGTTAACCTTTATTTTGTAAAAGGCATTAATGATGTATGGTTTAATTTTTAGTAATTAGAGCGCGGTGTATTCATCGATATCACCTGTTGTGCACGTTGTACTCGCTTTAGCACTATGCCTCTACACGCACATCTTGCAGTCCAAAACCCCTAGTTACTTTAGGTTCCAACTACGATGGCATTGAGATGACGGAGGTTGTCCTACGAGTCGCTGGCAATAGTGAGCCAGCTTAGGCTTGCTCATCTCACATGGCCTCATTGGGATGGGAGCCTCAAACCCTCTAGTATATCTTACATCTATAGGAGTCAAATCCTACAAGTACTTAGGTATGCCTATGCCTTGTTATGTTGCCAGTAACCCGTAATTTTGTGATGTTTGTTTTCAACACATTAATTGTTTTCCTTTAATTTAGGAAACCGTGCCTTTAATTGTTTGAATTTGCCCAAGGGGATCAATTTGGCAAATCCCATATCATAATTGTTCCTAAATAGATAAAATATTATTTGGATATAGGCTCATATTTCAAAAGACTCATAAGAGTCCATTGCACCATGAAATGTCATTAGGCCTATTCTTTTTAAGTGAATTTTCGCTCCAATAAAACCTAAAGCCCTTTTTTTTCAACAGAAAAACAAAGATTACATTCGGCCTGTCCAAAATCCGTAGACAAACCATAATTTTACTTGCAATTACTAAAACAGAATTAATCTACTTCAACCTGTGATCACACTTCGGCGAGACATGGATCCAGCAAACCATAACTTCTAGTTCTACACGAGACAGAACTTACGAAGTGAATATGGATTTTGTACGTTTTGCCAAATGCCTGTTATGTGAAATATGGAGCTCTTTCTCTCTCTCCCCCTTTTTTTCTCCAATTTTGATCGGCTAAATACATAAAAGCTAAAGGGACAGCAAATGCTGACCACGTCATCACCCTACTTATGGTCATCTAATATTGGCGCAGGAGAGTGAAAAATTGGAAAAACATTTAACATTTCCCAATTTTCTTGATAGGTTGCAGTTGAACATCATTGCCATTTGTGTACGATTTTTTTTAATCTGTCGTTCAAAAGTTTAGACTAATGAATGAGCAAGTATGATATAGTCACTACTCCCAATTGCATTACATTCCTGACGTGGGACTTCTTTCTTTTAATAAGCTAACATCCTTCCGTGTAAACCTTAATAAAATGACAATTTAACTATAAGCACCCGCTAAATGTCATTGTAGAAAAAGAAGTGCGGAATTTATACTAATGTCATAATACAAGCGGAATATAAGAACACGGAATCGACTATTTTGGGGAAAAAAAGCTAGTAATCATAGCACAAGAAAAGACAAGTAGAACATTAATAAGAGTTAATAGTAAGAGCAAACAAAATGCGACACACAGTTATTACAATGAGAAAGGGGGTTTTTCACGTTTTCTTAACTTGAAATGTGAAACAAGATTTTTCTTCAAAGTTCAGAGTCTCCTTACGAGAAGATCCGCTCCGAATTCAGGCTCAATGACCAACCTTAAAGTTGGGGAGTGTCTATACTTGGGCGAGATTGACAGGGAGAAGTTGGAAATTACGAGGGCAAGGAGGACTTTCAGCTCGGCTATGGCGAAGTTCTGCCCTAGACACGTACGAGACCCGAACCCGAAGGGCATGTGCATGTATGGAAGCTTGCAAGCTCCGATGACTCCATTGGCGAACCGCTCCGGATTGAACCGGTCGGCGTCGGGCCCCCAGATCTCGGGATCGTGGTGGAGGGGCACCACGTGGGTCCAAACATTGACCCCTTTTGGGACTTGGATGTTCCCAAACTTCAAGTCTTCAAGGGCCTCTCTTGTGACAATGGCCACGCCTGGGTAGAGACGTAGTGACTCATTGATTACCATCGTCAACTGCAATCAATACCGTGAATGCGAACTAATTAGTCTATACTTGTTGATAACTGAAAGAAAAAAGTTTAAATTCTCATTAAGACGGAAAAAGTACTAAAAAAGTCATAAACCTATTGTATTGGTACCAATTCAGTCATAAACCTTTTAATATTGGTACCAATTCAGTCCATCCGGCCAATTTTGGCTGGCCGGCATTGATGTAGACGTCGGCCGGTGGCCGGACGCTGACATGGCAATTTTTACAATTTTTTTTAATTATTTTTCGAATTTTTTAATTAATTTTTTTCTTTCTCCTTTTCTTTTCAGCTTTCTTCCTCATGGTGGCTGGTGAGCCTCCGATGAGGCTCGCTGGCCATTGGGTGAGGGCCGCAAAGCCCTCACCTGCCGTTAGCGAGGGTTGCGGCCCTCGTTAGGCCTTTCCTAGGGTCGCCGGCGAGGCGGCTTCGCCCGAATCTGGGCAAGGCCAGCCTTGCCCGCGGCTAGCGAGGCCATGGTGGCCATCGCTAGGGCGGAGGCGAGGGCCGCAAAGCCCTCGGTTGTTGAGGCGGCAGGCTAGGGTTTCGGAGGCGAAGATCAGGCGGAGGAGTGGTGGCGTGAGGCATGGGAGGTGGGGGACCAGGGCTTCGAATTGGGATTTCGTGGAGGTGAGGGCGGCGATGACGAGGTCGAGAAGCTTTGGGGTCGATAGTGGAGGAGGCACTGGGGACTCAGTGGCAAGGTTAGGGCGAGGTTGGCCTTGCCCAGATTTGGGCTAAGCCGCCTCGCCCATGGCCTTGGGCGAGGCTGAGCGAGGTCGTGACCCTTGCCGGCGGCTGGTGAGGGCTTCACGGCCCTTGCTCGGCCGCCATGGCCTCACCAACTGCAGGCAAGGCTGGCCTCACCTAGATTCGGGCAAAGCCGCCTCGTCGGTGACCTTGGGAAAGGCCAGGCGAGGGCTACGACCCTCGCCGACAGCAGGCAAGGGCTTCGCGGCCCTCACCCGGTGGTGGCGAGCCTCATCGGAGGCTCGCCGGCCACCGTGATTAAGAAAGCTGAAAAGAAAAGGAAAAAGAAAGGAAAAAGAAAAAAATTAATAACAAAATTATTAAAAAGTTAGAAAAAATAATAAAAATTGTTACATCAGCGTCCGGCCACTGGCTGACGTTCACGTCAGCGTCGGCTAGCCAAAATTGGCCGGATGGACTGAATCGATATCAATATTAAAAGGAAGATTTTGTGGTTGACACATGTAGAGCAGCTCTTATGTGTCTTCATCCAGCCATTTTGGCATTAGTAAACACAGGGCCAATGTAAAACAGTAATTCTTTAAATCCCAGCCAAATCGACCGTGATCATGAAAAGCTTCTCTAGCGTACGAGAGTGCCTTCCTTGGCAATGTCTTCTCTGTCAGTAAGTTTTCATTTCAATCAGCTTTTGCATTGTCTTGGACGGCAACTGAAAAAAGTTGTCAAATTGTCCAAGATGCAAGCCTGCTTGTGATGTGATGAACTAACTGCAGACTTTACTAGAATTTGACACCTTTCGCTTATAAGTGTTAGGAATTTTCATGTTTTCTCAGACTTTGAATGCAACTGTAGCAGCAATCAGCAATCACTCACCAATCTCCACTGGAATTGTGCAGGTGGACTTTCGCACTTGTCATGGTCTACTTTGCAGTATGTATATAATCTTCCAAATCCTTATTTCTTCACTTTTTGATAAAATTCCCCTTGAGAAGTTTTTGTTAAGGGAGTAAATGTAGTTATAATGAGCAACTTCCATGTAAATACGCAACCGCAGAATTAGAAAACCAAAATGACATGTCGGGCGTCTAGCATGTGTATTGAGTCTATTGAATTGCTTATTTGAAGCAGCTCCTGCTAATGCAAAGACCTTTTGATGTAGCTGGGTACTATGGTTTCCGCCTATGGATGTTGGGTGTATTCAAGACAACCTTCCACTGGAAATGGGTTGACGGATCAGCTTTTGGAGAGAGATTTAGAAGATAATCGAATATCAGCCACCAGTAATTACGGGGTAAAAGTAGTGGAAACTAGGGTTAGTAAATTGAGAAGCCACTACACTGAAGAGGAGATTTTGCAAAGAGCTGGATTTTGGGGATATGTTATGCAAATTATATATCAGGTTAGTTCATTCTGAATTCAAATTCTTGTGTTTTGAACAGGTTCAGAGAATTAGCTTCAAATAGTTGCATCATTGTTACACACACAATCGATTATGCGATCCAGTATGATTGCTCATTATCTTATTAAAACCTGTAGGCGTAACATCTGCCTTGGCTTTAACTCCCTAGAATCCAGTTTCTTTATCTACCCAAGTGGGCTAGTTGAATTAATCTGATCATGCCCAGAGTTTACTAATTGAACACTATTAAATTGGAGTTTGCTACCCATCATATGCTTTGTTGCCTTACTGCCTATCTCACATAGGTTAAGCACTTCATGAGTAGATTCCTCTTTTTTATGATGTTAGTGATGGTAGAAACTGATACATGATTTGTTATAGACTAGTGCAGATGCTGTTATTCTCACAGAATAATTGTGCATAATTTAAGCTTTAGTGCTCATATATTGACATATAAAGCCACAATAATTATAGTTAATCAAGCATCTCCTTTCCTCTTTGGAAACTTCTTATTAATTTTGATTATGTATGTTTAAATTCTTGACAGTTGGCATTTGTATGTTTGCTAAGATGTGGGAAGTTACCGTAGAGTATGATGCGTACGTTATAGTTCAAATATAAAAATAACAAAAAAAAAAAAAAAAAAAGAAACTATTAATCAAACCGACCGAAACCTGTGATGACGGGGTAGGTTTCCACGGAACTTGGAACCGCTCCCCGAGAACGCATAAAAAGCCTCAAACGACGTCGTTCAACAAGAAAAATCAATTTCTTGCTGACGACGGACAGAAATTGGATGCAGAGGGGGGAAAGGGGAGCCCAGCAAGAGAGCAAAAGGGAATTTCTCTCTAGCTACTTGTTTGGGCAATTCATCAAAACCACCTCAAAGTCCGCCGTCAACAAAGTCGATTCGTTGAAAAACCAAGCCAAAAACCGATAGCTCAGTCGGATCCATTCTCGGCCACAACATGGTAAGGAGTTCAAGTCGCGATTGGTGTAGCTTCCTACGCCAGCCAAGTCCCTGAAGGCGGTTTTTGGAGCTGTTTTTTTTTCCGATCTACCCAGCAATCGCGTTCGACAACTTTCCCTTCACAAGGTATGCCCAAGCTCCTCTATTCCCCTGTTTTGTCCAATCGGCGGATTAGGGCTCGCTACCTCAGTTCGAGCATGTTCCGGGCCTACTCATACCTTTATCTGTGTACCATTAGTGTTGTTTTATGATCATGGTTGGTTCTAGTCTCAGTTTGCGCCCCAAATGCTTTCCGATTCTCCCCTCGACTGTTGTACCTTAGGTGTTCAATGAAATGTCTAAGTGAGGTTCGGACACCTGTTTGTCGGTTTCTGTGCAATGTGGGCATTCATCGACTGCTAGATGTGCTTCGTGGTTTTCTAATTTGATGAAACCAAGCGATCTCGATTGAACAACACTCTTCTCACAGATTTGAACCATGTCGTTTCTCACCCTCTCTCTTCAACCCGTCAAAGAATTCAACATCCTCTTCAAGATCCGTGAGTGGTTCTCGCCTACTCGCGCCCTCGTCACTCTCTCCACCTCCCGCCACACCTGCTTCTCCTACGCCAAGCCCTCCGCCACTTCCTCCTCCTCCTCCTCCTCCTCCGATCCTAACTGCTCTTCCACCTCCGACTTCATCAATGATGACCCCCTCGCCGCTTCCGGCAACCTTGCGACGACCATAAAAGCCTTGGTTTCCCCTCAAATCGCCCTTGGTGAGAAGGAGGTTGCGTGATGTCATTCGCTGAGGTTGTGGCACAGCGCGTAGGTCCGGGTGGTGATGGTGAGCGTCGCTGATGGGTGAAGCTGTGGCCGAGTGAGTGGGTGGGTGGGTGGGTGGGTGGGGGCGGGTGTGCAAAAGGGAGAAAGGAGAAGAAAAAAATGACGTGGAGGGAGAGGAGGAGAAATGTATACATGGAAATGCCACGTGGACTTTTTTTTTTTTTTTTTTTAAAAGGCCAACTCATATTAAAATTTTAACTATAAATTCTAATTACTTATTTTTATAAGAATTTTCCACTGAAGGTACTTAAATGATCATTCTTTCTTAGATTGGCATTTAAGTGTGCGTTTTTGGTAACGATTTTATTTCGAAAAATAATTTTTGATGAAAGATGATTTTTTTTTTTTTTTGTTTTTATTCCCAAGAACAATTTTTGAGTATAAGAATGTGCTTGGTAATTGCAAAATTTTTTTATTCCAAAGATAGAAATATAGATTAAAATGCTCAATATAAAGAAGGGATTCGAGCAGGAATTGAAGTGGATAGAATATAGATTTTAGCTTTGTATTTCATTGCTTGGAGATTACTTAATTATATTGTTAAATGAGATCTTTTACATGCTATCACGGTGATTAGTTTGGGGATTAAGACTTGGTTTGCAAACTAACGGGTTATATGTTCAATTCATAGCCTATCCTTACTTTCAGAATACCTTGATTAATTTGCAAATGATAGGGCTAAGTTGAGATGCATCGTTGATTTTTAGGCTCCCATTTGCACCGTGATGGAACTGCAGTGATGGCCTCACTGAGTGGACGGTTGATGTTTCGTTGGCGCCTTCAACAAGAAGGGAAGCTGGTCTCAACTCAATATAAGCATTTTCTTGCTTTAAAAAAAAACAAGGAGATATATGTACGGAAGCAGGTCTCAACTCAATATAAACATTTTCTTGCTTTAAAAAAAACAAGGAGATATATGTAGGACTTGAAGTTCATGAGAAAATAAAAAGATGCACATCAAACTAGCGAATTCAATACTCCCTAAACATATACACGGTGAGATTTGTCAAGAATCACCTCAGAAGAGGAGGGATCTGCACACCTCACGGAACTAGGGTTGCGAGGACTGGGATGTGACAATTTTGATGTTTAATTCAGTTCAAGGAATTTGAGGACTTAAAATGGTAAGGAAATTTCAGTAGTTGCAAATGAAGCATATAAAGAACCGTATTTTCCTTGTGCTACCATTTTAATTGGTGAGTTAAAACCGTGGACATTATTCACATTTTTATATTTTATTAATTTGGGTTAATACCACAAAAATCCTAAAGTGGTACATTTGTGCCATATTTATCTTAAACTATTTTTTGTGTCACAAAAACTCCCGAATAGGTACACTTTTGCCTTATTAAACCCAAACTAGTGCACCTGTACCACATTTACCCAATAAAGTCTACGTCATAAAAACTTAGGCAAAAGATCGTTTTAAGTGCCAAAAGTTGGCACAAAGAGACACTTAAGTGCCAAAATCGGAAAAAAAAATGGATCACTTAAGTGCCAATCTAGCCAAAATTCGGCCAAAATGCCGAATTTTTGGTGAAGTAAGTGTAAAACAACATCGTTTTGCATGCTGACATGGCTAGACAATGCAAAAACGATGACGTGGTAAAAAATTAATATAAAAATTGATTAAATTAAATTTAAAACTAAAATTATTTAACACATTTAAAAATAAAAATAAAAATATTGAAAAAAATAATTTTAATTTTAATTTTTTTAAATAAGGAGGTGGCCGAGGGCTGAGCCTTTGTTGCCGTCGCTGGGAAGGGCCGTCAACGGAGGGGGAAGGGTCGACTAGGCCCTGGTGACCTTGGCCAACCGGTGGCGAGGGCTTGCGAGCCCCCGCCCTGATCTGGGGTGAGGGTCGACGACCCTCGCCCGGCCGGGCCAAGGGCTGCCACCCGCTGAGGTTCATTGTTTCCATCTCAATGAGAATAATACCTTAAGTGGTACACCGGTACTGCATTTATTCCAAATTAATTTTTGTATTACAAAAAACCTCAAATTGGTACATTGATCCCACATTTACCCAAAACTGATATATTCATGTCACATTTACCCTAACTTGTGGTGAATTTGGGATATTTAGGGGGTTAATGTGGCATGAGTGCACTAATTTTTTAAGTAAATGTGACATGAGTGTATCACACTAGGACCCCTAGAGTGCCAAAAGTTGGCACACATTTAAGTGGCAAAAGTTACGAAAGTGACACTTAATTATCAAAATCGGAGTAAAATGATCACTTAAGTATCAAAATTCAGTCAGCCAAAATACTGACGTGGCGATTTTCCGGCAAAGCAAGTGCAAAACGGTGCTGTTTTAGTGCTGATATGGTAAAAAATTAAAATGAAAATTAATTAAATGAAATTTAAAACTAAATTTATTTAAAATATTTAAAAATAAAAATACAAAAAATTTAAAAAAAATTAAAAAAAGAGGGAGGTAGCGGAGAGCCGAGTCCTCGCGGTCGCCGCTAGGAAGGGCCGGCGACGGAGGGGGAGGGTTAGTCGGGGTTGTTGGGGCAGTGGCGACAAGGGCTCAGCTCTCAGCTGCCTCCCTTTTTTTTTTGTATTTTTATTTTTAAACGTTTTAAATAAATTTAGTTTTAAATTTCATTCAATTAATTTTTATATTAGTTTTTTACCATGTTAGCACCAAAACGATGTTTTGCACTTGCTTCGCCGGAAAATCACAACGTTAGCATTTTAGCTAGATTTTGACATTTAATTAATTCATTTTGCTCTGATTTCGGCACTTAAGTGTCACTTTTGTAACTTTTGGTACTTAAGTGTCCATTTATACCAATTTTTGGCACTCCAAAGGTCTTGGTGTCCAAAAACTCACAAATTAATACACTCATGTTACATTTACTCCTAAAATTATTGCACTTGTGCCACACGAACCCCCTAAATATCCCAAATTCACCACAAGTTAGGATAAATGTGACATGAATATATCAGTTTGGGGTAAATGTGGGATCGATGTACCGGTTTGAGGTTTTTTGTGATACAAAATTAATTTGGGATAAATGTGGTACGGGTGTACCACTTAAGGTATTATTCTCATTGAGATGGGAACGGTGAATGCATTAAGTGCTCCCACTTAGTCAAGATTGCAAATCAATCCTTATGGTGGAACTAATTTCATCCGTTGAAAGGACAATATGAAAGGACAATATGATCCTTCATTTATCTGAATTTTGTATCTTTTACATCTTGGTCCCCAACTTATGATTACATTTAAATGCTCCCGATTACATCTACTTTTGCCTAATATCTAACACCCTCACACGCTGGATCTTAACAATATGACATATAACTAACCAACCAACTAGACGTCATTATTAAAAAAGGTGTGCATAATTTATACGAATATCAAACTACAAAGGAAAACATTTATCTGCTTGTTATAGTTGTACAACTTTTGTGATTTTTTATAATATTATTCTAATTTAATATAGGGTATATTTATCATAAATGTATCAATTTGAGATTTTTTAAGGATATTAACCCTATATTTAATATCAATGGTCATATTTAGATGAATTGAAGAGAAAAAGTTAGTAAATTGGATGGGAAAAACGATGCTAGCTAAATTAATGAATTGATAATTTCTTTTCGCACGGCTTTGTTGACCCGAATTAATATAAAGACTTGCTTATTGGGTTCAATTTAAAAATTAAAAGATTATTAATGCAGTGGCAAATTGAGGAAAAGTTTATTTTGCCATCAAGGGCTGAGCAAATTAAGGTCAATGTTTGGAAATGTTTGATTCTGTTTTTATTTTTTTATTATTATAAAGTTGAAGCTATAAACAAATAAGAAATAAAAGTTGATAACCGTGACGTCTATATGTCGCTGAGTAGTCTACATCCAGCAAAGCATTCATACATAACCCTATCCATACATGTATATATTAACAAAAAGCAAGGTGCATATGGCCACTAGATTAATGCAGTGTCTCATAAATATGTTTTTCTTGATAAACTGTTTGATTTTTAAAGTATTGATTGTGAATATCGAGAGGACAGTAAGTGTGTTGAGATTGCAATAAGTCCTTATTTTGATATTTAATGAGACATGTTATCACAACAGAGTTGCGTTTTCAAGGTAAAAGCGTAAGAAAAGTTCTAAATTGACTGTATTTGTGTCAATTAGTGTTAAACCTTTTAATTGTACAAATTTAATTCAACACCTTTTGACCTAATTCAAATTTAGTT
Organism: Eucalyptus cladocalyx; assembly: GCA_017140615.1. Taxonomy (NCBI): domain Eukaryota; kingdom Viridiplantae; phylum Streptophyta; class Magnoliopsida; order Myrtales; family Myrtaceae; genus Eucalyptus; species Eucalyptus cladocalyx. The sequence continues at coordinate 12,386,305 of CM029525.1, forward strand.
ATTTCGGCTAATTTTGATCGAATATTATTGACGTGGACATTGGCCAACATACATGATAGTGTAGGCACTGATGTTGATAATTTTTAATTATATTTTAATATTTTAGGATTTTTTTTTTTCATTATTTTTAGTCCCTCCCTCCCTGCCTCTTGACTATGGCCAAGCCATGGCAAGGTGAGCTACACTTGCCTAGACGAGGGTTTATTCTTCCTTTTGCTTGTGGCTAATACCATGGCAAGGTGAAGTGGCTTGGCTTAGACAAGGGTCGTTTTCACTCACCATAGGTGAGGTCTGGCCAAGTGGGGCTAGTGTCGGCAAGGGCTCCTCCCCTCCCCCCACCCTCGTCCCTCCCTCCCTCCCTCCCTCCCTCCCTCCCTCTTGACTATGGCCAATGCCATGGCAAGGTGAGTTACACTTGCCGAGACGAGGGTTTATTCTCCCTTTTGCCTATGGCCAATACCATGGCAAGGTGAGGTGGCGTTGCCTAGACGAGGGTCATTTTCACTCACCATAGGTGAGGTCCGGCCAAGCGAAGGCTAGTGCCCTAGTGCCGGCAAGGGCTTCACCCACCACCCCCTGGGCGCGCTCTCTCTCTCTCTTCCTTTTGACTATGGCCAATACCATGGAGGGGTGAGCAACACTTGCCTAGACGAGGGTTTATTCTTCCTTTTGACTATGGCCAATACCATGGCAGGTGGGTTACACTTGCCTAGATGAGGGTTTATTCTTCCTTTTGCCTGTGGCCAATACCATGGCAAGGTGAGGTAGCCTTGCCTAGATGAGGGTAGTTGCCATTCACCACAGGCGAGGTCCGGCCAAGCGAGGGCTAGTGCCAGCAAGGGCTCCCCTTGTTGGGCTTCGCCTTCTCTTGCATGGCACCCAATAAGGCTGCCTTGGCCTGAGCAAGGGGAGCCCTCACTAGTGGGTGACGATGATCTTTGCCCAGGCAAGGCCAGCTTGCCCTACCTTGACTAGTGGTTGGTCATTGCCTATAGCTATCATCGACAAAAGTAAGAAGAAAAGTAAAAAGAAGAATAATAAAAAAATTCAAAAAATAATAAATAATTATTGAAATTTATCCACGTCAGTGCCAATAGTGCTACGTAGGCCGTCGGCACCCACGTTAGTAATATTCGGCTAAAATTAACCGGAAGGATCAAATTGGTACTAGGTCAAAAGTTTATAACTTAATTGACACGATTAAAATGTTTAAAATTAAATTGACACAAATGCAATAGGTTTAAGGCTTTTTTTTTACACTTTTCCGCATTTCTAGCGACGGAGTTAGGAATTTTTGTTAGTGGCAGTAACGAGGAAAAGAGAGATGCTTCTAAATATTCCCCAGTATTCATTCATGAGAGTTAAAGCTTTAACTGGAAAATGATGCATTTCATTTCTTTGACCTATAATACCGTCCAAGATTAAAATTACTCATTACACCAACTCCAAGTGACCATCGAAGCAAGTATCTTTCAAATTTCCACCACATCTACTCCCAAAGTGACATCCAATTCCTCCCAAATTGATTATTTTCTTGCAATTTATTTATATATAACCACCCAACGTGCATAGCACATTCCTTTGCTCTGGTAATCATGCTCACCTCTAAATTTCCCTTCTATAAACCCATTCACAATTTTCATAACTTCACCATTTTCAGAACAAAGTAACTGGGTGAGAATTCATGCGTCATGTAATATCTATCTATGTTAAATAAGTTGAACCAAGTCTAATACGTTTACAAAAATTTATCATTTATGTTTCGTTTTCAAACTAAAGTACAGCAAAATGACATGAGACAGTTTGTAAATCAATTCCACTTTGTAAGACGGCACTTTGATTATTCTTCACGTCTTTTTTTTTCCTCTTGTATCTGAAATTTTCTTCTTGTTGTAAGTCAATTTTGTTAATTAGTAAAATTCCATAATTTTAGGGTCAACTTGAGCGTATAAATCATTGAATAGTTCAAAGATTGAAACAGATTCAGCAGGGGGCACTTCCGCCACTGAACATGTATTGGCGTTGTCCTTGCATGTTCCTCGATACAGATATTTACAAATGCAAATCTCAAGAAAAGGCATTATTAAAGATACATGCTGGATTGATCAATTTAGGTTTGACGAGTGGATCAAAGGATTTGTGATTAAATTTTCTTATTCAGTCATTGCCTAGAACGCTGATGCATTGTAGATCTAAAGATCTAGTGGCTAAGTATTATGCGCATAAGCATAAGTTCACTTTGTTACGATCCTTTACTCTTTCGGCACACTTTCCGCACCAAAGCACGTGACTTTGATATGCATGCATATCGATGTTGGGCCTTATTTGCTAATTCGGTCGCGTTCTATCTATTTCTCTCTCTTTCGGGTGAGTTAAGTGGGGTGGAGAATCTTTTGGATGGCTTTATGTTTGAGTGCGCGAGACCTGAATTTATAATGACCTGATCTTTTTTTTAGATATACATAAATTGAAAAGAAAAATAAAAGACAAAGTTAGTAAATTAGATGGTAAAAATAATGCTAGCTAAACCAATGGGTAGATATTGTTGGAATATAATACGCAAAAATGATAGGATCTTATAATTTAAGTCAATATGAAATCACTAGAAACATAAACGAGAAATAATGACACCGGAAATTTACGTGGTTCGGTCCGAGTATCGGTACCTACGTCCACGGGGAGAACTAGTAGGAAATAATCCACTATAATTGGAAAATCAGAATTTACAATCGCTCACACGCTCAAGTGTTTCCCACACCTAGATTTAAACTCAAACCCAAAAGTGTTTATAAATAAACAACTCACTTGGACTACAGAGGTTTCTTTCTTCGGCGTGGAATATGTGTGTGCCCAAAGTCAAACATTTGATTTTGTGCCTCACATAACTAACCTTATTTGGCCTCCTCCTGCATACGAAGAAGAAAACTTTGATGCCTTTTTATTTTATTTTTTATATTCTATTTTATTTCCTCTTTTGTAAATTTTCAAGAGTCCAGCGAAGTTTTTCTATTACTTGGGAAATCTTTATCAACAAATTCGGTTTAACAAATTGTTATCCGAATTCAAACTCGAGTTGTTAATTTAACAATTCTCCACATTGGCTCGATGTTTGAAGCCAAGTTATAGTGCTCATGCTGCTCTCCCAACACCTCGATAAGCGCTCACTCTCCACAGATGCCAATAGAGCTCAAGCAAAGCTTGAGCTTCGCCAAAGGAATAGACTTAGTCATCATGTCTACCAGTTATCTAATGTAGCAATCTTTTTGACAATAACATTACCCTTAGCTAAGACATCTCGGATGAAGTGGTACTTGATGTTAATATGCTTCGTTCGCTTGTGATAAACTGGAGAGCATGTCAAACATATTGCACCTTCATTATCACAGTATATATCCACACTTTTCTGTTCTAACCCAAAGTCTGAGAGTAAACTTTGTAACCATATCGCCTCCTTCGCTACAAAGGTTAGTGCCATATACTATGCATCAGTCAAAGAAAAGGCAATGTGATCCTATAAGGACGATTTCCAACTAACTGCACCACCCGCTAGCGTAAACACATACCCTGCTAAAGACTTGCGATCATCCAAGTCACCAGCATGATCCGAATTCACAAAACCAGTGGTCTCACTGCTATTGCTATCCCTACGGTACACTATATCCACGTCTGTTGTTTCCTTCAAATATCTGAGAATCCACTTTATAGGTTCCCAATGAGCTTTACCAGGACGCTTCATGTAGCGATTAACCACGCTCACAGCTTGTGAAATATCAGGCCTAGTGCACACCATAGTATAAATAATACTACCCATAACACTAGAATAAGGAACACGGGACATATGCTCCCCCTCCTCCCCAGTCTGCAATGATAATTTATTTGAAAGTTTAAAGTGCTTCGCTAAAGGTGTACTTACAGATTTTACTAACTGCATATTAAAACGTGCTGCGATCTTCTCAATATATTTCTTCTAAGATAGATGTAAAACTCCTATAGTCCTATCTTGCAAAATCTTCATACTCAATATTTTCTTTGCAGCACCTAAATCTTTCATCTCAAATTTAGCATTTAATCGCTTCTTCAGCACATCAATATCAAACATATTCTTAGCTGCTATCAATATATCATCAACATATAAGAGTAGAAAAATTAAATAACCATTCTCCAATCTCTTATAGTAAATGTAGCTATTCATCTGACTTTTTGTGTAGTCTTGACTAGTCATGAAAGCATCAAAACATTTATACCACTACCTAGGAGATTGTTTTAGCCTATACAAAGATTTCTTCAATAAGGAAACATGACCTTCCTTACCTGGAATAGCAAATCTCTCTGATTGCCTCATGTAAATCTGCTCCTCCAACTCACCGTGAAGAAACACAATTTTCACATCTAGTTACTCTAACTCAAGATTCTACAAAGCAACTAAGGCAAGTAAAACACGAATATAAGTATGTCTTACAATAGGAGAGAACACCTCATTGTAGTCAATGTCCTCACGCTATGTATATTTCTTCGCCACAAGTCTCACCTTATACCTTACTGCCTCGACACCGAGAATGCTTTCTTTCCGTTTAAAGACCCATTTACTTCCGGCAATATTTTGGCTTTTAGGTACTTTGACTAGGTCCCATGTCTGATTTCGATAGAGCGATTCCGTCTCTTCACTCATAGCCCCTAGCTACTGCGATGACTCTATACTAGCCATCATTTCAGAGTAAGACGAAGGCTCATCTGTCTACACTTCATCACCTACAGTCAATGCATAAGCAATATTTGTATAACCATAACGTACCGGTGATTTAATGTGTCTTCTCTGTCTATTTGCGGCTATAGTATGCTGCGGTTTTGTTGGTTGTTCACTATCATCGACTTCAGGAACTATGATCTCTTATGTAGTCTCAACTTCAGTTACCTTCAAGGTCTCCAGAGTCTCCACTTGAAGCTCCACCTCACTAATGACACCATGATCTGTCTTCTCTGCTGGTTGTGTCTCAGAACTCCTCCGTTGAAGCATTATAGTCTCGTTGAATATCACATCTCTGCTGATTAGAAAACTGGGTGATCTAGGATCAATGCATCATAGCCGGTAGCCTTTTACCCCATGTGCATAACCCATAAATATGCACTTCTTCGCCCTTGGTTCAAGTTTACCATCACTCGCATGAGCATACGCAAGACATTTGAATATATGTAATCCGGAGTAATCAATAGGTTATCCTGACCATACTTTCTCAAGAGTCTTCTACTTGATAGCAGATGATGGAGATCAATTAACCAGGTAACATGCCATGTTTACCGCTTCGGCCTAAAATTTCTTGCCAAGTCTTGCATGTGAAAGCATGCATCGAGCTCGCTCAAGCAAAGTTTTGTTCTTCCATTTTGTCACGCCATTTGCTATGGTGTTCTAAGTATTCTGCGGTGTCTCATAATACCTTATTTCTCGCAGAACTCGGTAAAATCTTTACCACATAATTCATGCCATTATCAGTTCTTAGGCACTCGATTTGTTTATCTGACTACTTTTTAATCAATGCCTTAAATTTCTTGAACCGATCAAACACATCATATTTGTGCTTCAAAAAGTATATCCATACATTCCTCAAATAATCGTCGATAAATGTTAGCATATATCGGGCATCTCCTTTTGAAGAAACCAAAGACGAGCTCCAGACGTCTGAATGAATATATTCAACTGGTCATTTGGTCGAATAAATTGCTATAGTAAACTTAACTCGGTACTGCTTCCCAAAGATTCAGTGCTCACATAAGTCCAGCTTTTCTATCTTTTGACCCTTCAACAACCTCCTTTCACTTAGTATCGCCATACATGCCTCACTCATGTGCCCTAAATGTATATGTCGTAATTAAGTCAAGTTAGAATTTGACTCACATGATGAAACTGCAGCGGTTCCGGTCATGGTCTCTCCCAGTAGATGATAGGGAGTATTCACTTTCTTCCCCTTCATCACTATCATGGCACCTCGAGAGATCTTCAATATTCCACCTTCAGTGGTATACCTACACCCGATGTCATTGAGTGTCCCCAGAGAAATAAGATTGTTCTTGAGCTCCGGTATATGCCTCACATCTGTCAATGTATACACCACCCCATCATGCATTCGAATCCGAATTATTCCTATCCCCATAGCTTTACAGACTGCATTATTCCCCAAAAGAACTCTACCATCATCTGCAATCTAGTAAGTAGTAAACCAGTTATTATGAAATGTCATATGATAAAAACACCCCGAATCCAACACTCATTCGTCTCCTGATGAAGTAGCAATCACATATAAAATATCTTCTGCATCACTATTGCTCCCCTTGACAACGTTTGCCATACTACTTATGGCATTTTGCCTATCAGTTTTATTTCTCAACTTTGGACAATCTCTCCTAATGTGTCCCTTCTCATGACACTCAAAGCACTTCACGTGTTCCTTGGACTTTCTATGGCGTGATTTCGATCTGCTTTTACCTCTACTGCTACTGTTGACACCTAAATTTTGCTATTTTACTTAAGACTTAATAACATTAAAAGTTAGGAATTAGTCGCGCAAAAAAAAAAGGAAAAAAAAAAGAAAGAAGAAAAAAAAAGAAGAAGAAAGAAAAGAAAAGAAAAGAAAAAATCATTAAAATATATTGTGTTTTCATTATTGCATCGCATATTGAATGGTATTTTCTTAATTTTTTCCAAGAAATTCGTCATCAAAAAGAAAAAAAATTAAAAGATTATCAAAGGAAATTAATTACAAAAAAAAGAGAAAGGAAAAAGAAAGGAAATGGAAAAATGAGACCGGGCCAAGGGTAGATCAGCTCGACCTCTCTCTTTCCCTTTTTCTTTCTCCTCACTTGGGCCGGCCCATTTTTCTTTTATTTGGCACAAGAGGAGCCCGGCCTTTTTAGGCTCTCTCTCTCTCTTTGTCCTTTGGGGATTTTGCAGAAAGAGGAGGGTAGAGCATGCGAGTAGAGTGGAGCATTGCAGAAACCAAAAAAAAAAAAAAAAAACAGAGGAGAGGAATTGAGGAGGGAGAGAGAGGAAATGAGAGGAGAAGGGGAGTCTCCAAAGACCGTTGCCGTTGCCGTTGCTGGCCTCGACCGACATCCTCACCGCAGCTGCTGGCAACCCTCCACCTCAGAGGTTGAGGTTTGCCCCTGCTTACCCAATCGAGGCGGCACCATCGCGGCCCTAGTTGGAGGGGCTACCTGTGTCGCCCTTGACCACACCACACTAGTAACCGCCATCCTTGATGACTGCCGTTGTGCTAAGTCCCTATTGTGCCGAGTCAGCCCTGTCGCAACACTAGCCTCGACCCACCATGAGATCCACCGTGCAGGGCCGTTGTTGCCTCGTTGAGGCACGCCGTCGACCACTGCCGTGCTGTTTCCCCTCGTCATCACTTGTTGCTACTATTTCCACATCAAAGCCGATGCCCGCTCGTCACCGTGCCTCTGCTTGATGCTTGCAACCTGTGTCACCGTACCTCCACGTAGACCTTTGACGTCTTTGTCGCCCCTCGCTGCCTGCGGTCGCCACGCGCCATTTCGTTGCCGCCATCCACACTATCACCACCCACGGCATTGCCGCCGTCGAGTCGCTGGCATCCCCATCATTTTCCCTCGTCGCTGCCAAGAAGCCTTGGAGAAGGAGGCGTGAATCGAGTTAGAACCGGATCAGGCAAAGTCTCCAAACTAAGTAAGGTTTTTGTCCATTTGAGCCTGTCACAACAGGCCATTTGATTTTTAGGCTTTAGTTGGGCTTTTCAGGCTCAAGCTGGGTGGGCTTGTTTTGGTTGTGGGCTTGCATGTGTGGGTTGACCTTTTGCAGGAGATTGGGCCACTGGTTGGGCCCAATCCAAACTAAGGAAAGGCCCGACCAAGGTTGGTTAGGCCTTGTCTTTTGGGTGGGCCAATTGGCTTGGCCCCCCAATCGGACCGAACTCAGGTCCGGTCTCCGACCAAACCCGATCTATGCTGACCGAGATGAACCCGGGTCGAGTCGGACCAGACCGGACTGGCTCGGCCCAAAAAAAAAAAATTTATTTATTATTTTTTAAAAATTTAAAAATTAATTTTTTTTTCAAATATCCAAAATGATGGGGTTTGGTTCAGAATTGTTTTTGTATTGCCTTTTTAGTGTAACTAGGTATTTATTTGCTAGTATATTGATTATATAGCTTGTTTTTTTTTTGCATATTTATTTATGTGTAATTGCACTTGCTCAATTTTATTGCAATTAGGATCTTGTGATTATTATTTTAATGATTGCGCACCCGTATGATCACCTTACATGTTAGTGGATAGGTATAAAATCAATTAAAACTGCCTGACAAAAACCCATTCTTTTAAAATGAACAAGATTAGGTACCGAAAGGGAATTAATTGGTTAATTAGTGTAATCAAGTCTCTGACCATAGATTCTTTGATTGCGTTAGGAAGTGAGGTATACTCCCATACCCCACTTGGTTTCTAGTCGATTCCAATAGGTTAGTGGCAAATCATTTTTGCGAAATTCATTAGAATACTCCAATGTCACACGAGATATGGGCTTGGGAGAGCTCATCCTAATCATGAGCTTTAGGTCCGTCCTTTAGACAATACCCCTAAACCTATTCCCTCCCCACGAGAGGTAGGTTGCGACAGTTTGGCGACTCCACTGGGGAGTTAATTTTAAATCTTAGAGGACTTAAGCCAAAATTAATATTGTTTAAAGATATTTTTGTTTGGTAGCGAGGATTCCAAGTACGCCCTTAACATTAAAGGTTTTAAATGTTTTGCAGTTGGGAGTTATAAGGGGAGGAGTGATTGTTAACCCCTTGTGTTGCAGGTGTGGAGTTGTGAATGAATGTTTATGTTTTGAATTTATCAAGTCTTGCTTGCCTATAAATTGTCATGCTTGTGTTTCCTGCATTGCACTATACCATTGCACACACTACCTGCCACTAAACTTGGGCCGCATAGGATCACTTAAGATGGTATTGAAGTGGATACCACTCTGGCTACAACCATGTAGTACGAGTTGTTAGTCTCAACCCTAAAATTTTCTTCCTGATGTCAAAGGTCCCCACCCTGGTCTGCAACCATGTGACACAGGTCGGATCTTTGATGAAGTCGGAGTCATGGGTAACACGACCTATCCGCGATCTTGCTGGTTTAGTCTGGTGATCTTATGGCTCCATTTTGAGCCGTATATAGTAGAAATCGAACCACATCTCATGTGCATGTCTATGTAATTTTTTTTTTTTTTAAAGAGAGAAAAGTCGTCCCCCACTGTAAGTATCATTCTTCTTTTATTCGTTTTTTAAATTGTATTTTCATTTAGAAATTCGCGGAGACCAATCGAATGTCCTTAGCTGTGTAGGCTTATAATTGAAAAGAAATTAGCAATCGCTCTTGATAAGTGAACATTGAATGCAAATTTTAAACACTTTGATTTGGCCCTATTGAACACATGGTTTTGTTTAAATTTCTAGTTATGGGCTCAAAATCACATTTTGAAAAAAATAAAAAATAAAAGCTTTTCAAGTTGCGATTATACATTGGCGCGCAAAAATTGAAATTGCATTTTTAAAAATTAAATTATCTCCATTTTGTGTATTGATTTCTCAAAACAAAAGTCACTTCATTTTTTTTTCTAGAAGTAAAATCATAAATCAATCTTTCAAAAATCAATGCTACTTTTGCATATGAAACTTTTGGAATAGAGTTCGATTGATAACCGTCGATTGATCTTTTCATGATGCCCCTTCTCTTATGATAAAATCTTGGCGAAATACTAAAACCCCGTAATAAGGACTATGGGGCATGTATCGTCGCCTTGATTTCATTGTAAGAGGCGACCTCATTAAGAGATCATTCTCTCATTCATATATTGACATTGTCTTCTTCTTGCAAGATGCAAATAACAGCCACTCTTTGACATTTTCTCATTTGACCGTACAAATAAGAGGACTTTCAAGCTAGGACGGGGATTGATTTTTGCACTCATCTATTTTGTCGAAGCCGTGCTGGAAATGTCACCATCAAGTTATCTACTCACCATCTTCATCTTTTATGGGCATCCAATCTATGCATGGAGATGATTATTGGTGGTCTGTAAGACTAAGACAATACTTCAACATTTAGATGTATGCAAAAGAGAATCGGTCATCAAATGTTGCCCTCAAGTAAAAGGTGGTAATCATTCCAAGTTAAATTTGATTTATTTTAGGAATGACTTCTCTCCATTTGTGCAGAATTTCATGAGGCAAATACCTAGCAAATAACAAGACTACGTGAGGACCTTTTGTGCTTTCCTACATTTCAATCCCTAAAAGTGAGTGAAGGGGTAATAATGTATCATTTCCAACATTTCAATCCCTAAATTTTTTTGCACTTATTCTTTTACATTCTTTATAGGGTTACTGGGTCACCATGCCGTAGGTAAGTACCCTTCTTTTCATAAAAAAAAAAAATGGAGAATTTCCATTACAAAAAAAAAAAAACCTTTTGTGCTTTCCTAGAGACAAGCACAAAAATGAATAATTGAAAAAAAAAACTTTTTACAAGCTTTTTGAACATCATTTTTATCTCAAAATTGTTTTTTCATTTTGGGGATTATTCATTTTGAATCAAAATTCCCTATGGAGATTAATCTACTTAGACGATCTCAACAGAGTGAAATGGAGATGTTAATTATGCCAAGCGGAGGATACTTAGGATGGGGAAAGGCTAGTCATTTCTAAACACATCCTTCAAACACTTTTGAGAGTTGAGTGAAATGTGACATTCTCTTAGGACGAAAGATTCATTCGCATTGAGCACAAAGATCAAAATGATAAATGTGTTTTCTTCGTTAATCCCAAGCACTGAGCTGACTTCTCGCTACCTTTTTGGGCCAAATAAAGATGATCATTCAAAGTAACCCTATTGAGAACGACCCTTTCTTTGGGGCAGCATATGAGGTTATGGTCATGTTGTAGAGAGAAAGATTGAGAAAGATTCTATTACTTTCACTTGCATCAATCTTCTAGTGATAGCTTCAAAGGAATTCTCATTAGAGCTTGACTTATCCCAAGGTGAAAAAGAGTATTTCCTTCTCTACCCAAACACTAATACCCATTGCTTTAACCAATTTGGGCCTGATTATTTATTTTTGAATCCCGAATGGTGATCATCTCCCTTCATTGGGGCAAGACATAAGAACTGACGACATAGAATTGACGTTTACGAGAAAACGTGAAAAGCATCTCAAAAGTCATAAGAGTTCCAAAAGTTCAAAAAGTAAAAAGTTCACAAAATTAGGGGGCATGAAAAAGTAGTGTGCCTGGTAAAAGTAAGGCTAATGCCCATCAAGAAAAAGAGCCAAAAGACTGCATCTTATACGAAAGAAAAATTATCAAAGTTCAAGTGATTGCGTAAAAAAAAATCATCACAAGTGTAAAGGAAATTAGAAAAAGGAGCAAAGGTTCCATGCATAAATGATTGGTGAAGGAACTTTCAAGATATGCTGTGTTCCAAAAGCCAAATGATTTCAAAAGATTGAGTGACCTAGTCATGATGCCATGATGATCATTGACTCTTAAAAATCCTCTTGAATATTTTAAGCCTTTCAAGTCTTTCCCGAGCCAACATTACAGCCCTCTTCTGAAGTCTCTTCTGATTGGGATGGTTCAAGTGAAAATGAGAATGCCACAAAGAAGCTACCGCTTGAATGAGTGGAAGTAATTCCATCTTGTCGTATCTTCTAAGTTCTTGACTTGTAAACCCGATGAAGATAGCGACAAATATTCCTTTATTGGCCTCAAAACAATAATTCATTTGTGTAAGCCCTAACTGAGCCTGTATTGCAGTCATTTCAAAAGATCTTTTTGATCGATCAAATTGTGCTCATCACAAATGTTTCTGAAAGCCTTTGACATGGGTTATGTGAGATACCCTCAATAATCAATTATTTCCCACGCGAATAGATGAGATCAAGTGGCCATGTTATCAAGAGTGTGTGAGAAACCCTTTCTGACTAAAAAACTTTAGTTTGACATGCTTAATGAGCCTTTTTTTTCACGAGTCATAGTCATTCTGATGAGAACTTGTCTCAGAGAATTTGATGATTAATGATGCATCCCCAAGTAGGATGACAACTTTGCGCCACATGATGATAACTGACATTGAATGTTTCTCAAGCAATCAGACTTAGCTTGATTAGCTTGTTTAGTTAATGCTGTAATATTGCCAACATGTCTCTTGATGACGTCTCTAATGACATTTGCTCAAATTGAGTTTGATAGGATTTCTCAATGAAGCCATGCAATTTTCAAGAGGTTAGCGGGTGCTTCCCTAAAAACCAAAGGTTCATGGTCAGCCTTAAACCATGTCATTTACAAAGTTCATGGTCAGCCTTAAACCCGGCCATCTCCAAAGGTTTATGGTTAGTCTCAAACCCTATCATCTACAAGGTTCATGGTTAGTTTTAAAACCATGTCATTTCCAAGGTTGGTGGGTTTATTCTTAAACCACATGGTTGGTGGCTTTTCCTAAACCACACGGTTGGTGGGTTTATCCTTAAAGCACGGGGTTAGTGGCTTTTCCTAAACCACACGGTTTGTGGATCTATCCTTAAACAACATGATTCGTGGGTCTATCCTTAAACCACATGGTTGGTGGATTTATCCTTAAACCACGAGGTTGGTGGCTTTTCCTAAACCACACGATTCATGGGTATATCCTTAAACCACACAATTGGTGGATTTATCGTTAAACCACGGGGTTGGTGGTTTTTCCTAAACAACACGGTTCGTGGGTCTATCTTTAAACCACACAGTTCGTGGGTCTATCCTTAAACTACAAGGTTGGTGGGTTTATCCTTAAACCACGGTGTTGACACCTAAATTTTTGCATAAAAATGGGTTAATTTTTACCCAAAAAAATAAAATAATAAAAATCACATGGCATATAATTTAGAAACATTTATGTTATTTTGTTTTGTTTTATTTTATTGGACCGTCGGTGAAGGAAAGATTTTTCACATATTCCGCTGAGATTTTTCACATATTCAGGTAATATGCACTGATAAACATATTCTCAAACAGAAAGGAAATTTTTGGATGAAATATGCAAAAAATACAAAAGAGAATATCACGTGGGGTGCAACGATATATTTAGGGGAATTATGCACAAGTAGAATGAGAAATAAAATATATCGCAAAGATACAATTTTTGGGCCTATAAAAGATATCATGTATGAAAAGACATTGGGGTCTCTCGTTTTTTTTTTTTTTTTTTTTTTTAAAGAAGAAAAGTCAAAGGAGAAAAAGAAAGAAAGAAAAGGGAGAGAGAGAGAGAGAGAGAGAGAGAGAGAGAGAGAGAGAGAGAAAAGAAAGAAAGAAAGAAAGAAGAAAAAGAAAAGAAAAGAGGTTGCATCGTCTTCCTCGCAAAAGGGGGGGGGGGGCTTCGACCGTATCGGTGACTAAGCCGCCGACCACCGTTGCTCCACTTGCGATGACCCGACCCACGAGCCCTTTCCGCTCAACCGTTGCTCTGCTGGTCTCATTCGCAACCCTCGCTGTGCCGCTGAGATTCCTACAAGCCCGCAGCACCACAGATCCCGAATCCCTTCCGGTGACGCCATCTCTCGATCTGCTGCATCGGAACGCCGATCTCGCCCCCGACTTGTCTACAACCCGTGACCCAGCAAACCTTGAGTCGGCTCGCCGCACCTTTGCTGCTGCTGCACCTTTGATTGGTCGAGTACCAGCAACCCCTCGTCGCTCGAGTATTCCTTCACCCGCTGACCCGTGCTACCGCACTGACACCGTTGCTTAGCCATCAATCTCCATGACCAGCCGCGACTTGACGCCCTGCAGTTTTCACCTTCTACTACTACCTGACGCCATCGGAGTCCACCACCGGTTTGCTTTGCTGCCGGTCCGCTCGGCGCCGATCCACCCATCGTCATTCCACGCCGAAGCTTCGAATGCCAGCGACCCAACCCCCGACGATTACCATGTTGCTACTTTGCTTGGAAAGGAAAAAGAAGAAGAGAAAAGCAAAAGGCAAAAAAAAAAAAAAGAAAGCAAATTAGGTAGATTTTCTTTCTATTTACTTTATTTCGTTTTTTTTTATTATGTTCCTTTTTAGTACAATTATTCCTTAGTGTAAGGATGAGATGTTCGACATGAAATAGGCTATGAAATTTGTGATTGATAGTCCGATTTTCGCGCTCGAAATCCAACTCGCAATCGCTTGAAAAACTACCAATCCAATCTCATGCTCGAGATTCGATTTGCGATTTATTTAAAATTGGCAAATCCGATCTTATGCGTGAGATATGGTTCGTCAATTTGCATATCAATATTGTCTTGCTCTAATTTGCTACCATGTCATTTAATTGATTTTGTTTTCATAAAAAAATCCAAAAAAACGTGAGTTAGATTAGGTTTATTTCTTGTTTTAGGGTTTGCATACTTAGAATAGGAATTTTATTTCGAATTTCAAAAAAATAAAAAAAAATCAAATCAATCAATTTAGGTTAGTAGTTTTTTTTTTTTTAAACTTAGGTTGCATGTTTAATTATTTGACAATTTTTCATTTCGAAATTAATACAAAAACACAAAAAAGAAGAAAATTAGAATTATGTCATTCTTTGCATGTCATTGCATTTTAGGGTAAAATTTCATATAGTTTAATTCTAGATAATAGTTTTTTAAATTTATTATAAGTTTAGATAACTTTTTTAGATAGATTGCATTTTATTTATGGAATTCTAAGTTAGGATAACATTCTAGTTGAAATTAGGATTTGGCTTAACCTCATTTCTAATACAAATTATGTCACGTCCCGATCCTCGGGCATGCACACATCCTTCTACTTGATCGATTTTAGAATGTGATATCCCAGGACTATGTATCGCCGACCCTTTCATTTATTAAGCATATGCGGAAGCAGTTATAAATTCCCAGACAATAAAACAATGGGATAAAAAAGCAGACCATATTTTTCATATTGAAATCTACAACCAAACCTTTATACATGGCATTAGACAGAGTACTTCACAAACTATTCATGACTTCAAAGTCTCACTCTATCTACACATATACAAAGGGTTCACAAAAGAGGACGGGATCTCAGTCCTCATCCGGGTCGTACTTAAGATCATCCTGATCCTCTTTTGACTTTTCTTCACTAAGCTCATTTCCTTCAAGCTCTTCATCTTTTTCTGGCTCATCGTCATCTTCTAGTTCCTCCTCCTTAGGCTCATCTACGGGCTTGAAATGTTGTCCCACAACCAGGATGAGACTACGTCTCTGCAAGTTCTACCCCACTAAGGCCTGATTAGTGAACCATTATACTATAGGCTGTCTAAACACGCACAGGTCAGAGGACTTACCTTGGCCTAAGATTCAACCTGTAAGTCAGTACAATTCATAATATGCACCCACTTACTTAAACAAATCGAACCAGTCGATTACATGTCATTCAAATCATTCCCCACGGTGGAATATCTATAAGCAAGGCCACGTGCATTCTCCAGGACGACATCCCAAGTCTCCGAGCCACGTGCCTCAAACCTTGGGCCCACGTGCATTCTCTAAGGCGACCTCTTCGCTAAGGTGGTACATCAAGTCATCGAGCCACGTGCCCTTTTTACGATGCCCAGGCCCACCTGCCTTCTCTTAGGTGCTGTCTCACCAAAGTGATGCATCAATTCACCGAGCCCACGTGCCCTTTTTACGATGCCATACACAGTCACCGAGCGACATGCATTCTCCAAGAGGACATACTAAGTCTCGAGCCATGTGCATTCTCTAAGGCAACCTCTTCACCAAGATGACATATTCAACCACTGAACTCACGTGCATTCTCTAGGTGATATCCCAATTCACCGAGCCCACGTATTTTCTTTCAGGTGATAACCAACTTACTTTCGATATCGACAATCAATACCCAACGATTTTTCAATCAAATAATTAACAATCATCTCAATATGAATAACTCCTAAAAATTCATAATTAAATCAATTCCATACAAATTGAAGCTCAATTAAATAAACGGACTGCACCATGACAATCAGCATGAAATTCCGGTCACCGGCCATTCCGGTTGAATTTTCGGAAAAATAAATAAATAAATAAATAATTTCGAAAATTAATAATTAATTAATTAAAAATCCAATTTAGGCCCGTATTGCCTAATTGAAGCCTGATAAGGGTTGGGAAAAATCCTGAGATACATTCAATAAATAGTAGTCTATATCTACTTGCTAAATGCACAATCAAAATGTCTAATACACATCACAATTGTCTAAGGGTGCATTTGGTAACGATTACGTTAGGGAGTAGATTCGATCAAGCGATTCTTTTTTATTATGTTCAGGAATTGATTCTAAGTATTTTAAGCTCGTTTGGTAAGCGTCCAAAATTTCTGATTCGGAATAGAATTGTGTTTGTACCGTGTTCATTAATTGTTCCAAATCAATTTCTTTTAATTTTTAAATAATTTTTTTACTTTTTTACTTTTTTTCTTTACTTTTTTTCTTCGTTTCTTTTTTTATTTTCTTTTTCCTTTTCTTTTTCCTTTCTTTTTCTCATCTTCTTCTTCTTCTTCTGGCCAGTGACCTCACCGGAGCCTCGCTCAACTGCCGGCGGGTCGGCCCCACCGGCGAGGCTCGGCCTGGTCTGGCGAGCCTCCGGCGAGCTCACCGGACCGGCGGCCGGCGGCGGTGGACGGCAGACAGTGGTGGGCTGTGGTGGACGGCGGTCGCGAGATGGCGAAGGAAGAAGAAAGTTTCTTGATTTTGATTCTCAAATTCGTTCCCAAAACAAGAATCATTTTTTTTTTTTTTTTTTTTGATTTTATTCCCAACTGCTTAACAAAAATTTTACCAAATGCGATTAGCAAAAAACCGGTTTAACAAAGAATCAGAATTTGGACCCTATTTGGATGGTTACCAAACAGGGCCTAATAATCACTAATATACTCTAATCTAACCACTTAATTACACTTAGTTAAATCTAATCAACCCTAAGTATAATTAGCAAACTAAGCAGGGATTAGTGAGATTACTCACAGGAAATTCGCAAAAGTCGGATCAAACTGACGGGGACGACGCGAGGATCGTTTCTTCCCAAAGCAAGTCTCGGGTTTGGGGCCCGAAAACGCCCGAAAATGGCCCACGAACTTGCTGGAAACCCACTCGGTGGGTTGCTGTTGAAGCTGTAAAACAGAGGGAAAATGAGATAGTTGGGGGCGGTGAAGGGTCGGGAGAACAGGTGGTGGTCCAGCGTGGCTGAGTGGTGGTCCATGGTGGCTGAACAGCTCCAACACGAGGCCAAAGGAACTGCTGGACGCACTGCAGGGACGGCTGAACAAGGCTGGAACAGAGAGATGGGGCTGAATTGAAGTGCAAGAAGCACGAGGGTTGACTGGCGGATGTTCCTTTGCGGGCGTGAGGCAGCAACGGCAAAGAAGACCAACAAAAATGAAGCTGTGGCGTCGATTGAGGGGTGCGGCTGGACGAAAGAAAAAGGGAAGGAGGCTCGTGTGTGTTTGTCGGCCAAAACCAAACGAACGTGTGGGAGGGGATAAACATAAAAAAATAAGTCAAAGATAAGAAGGGGAAAGAAAAGAGAGACACGGCAGTGGGGACGTTGGCGTGGGGTGTTCCGCACGAGAGAGAGAGAGAGAGAGAGAGAGAGAGAGAGAGATTTGTTTATTGGATAAGCTTGATCAAACAGAAAAAGGCAACATTGAATTCTGCAGAGGGACATCGGTGGGGCATGAACCGAGAGAGAGAGAGAGAATACATGTGTGGGTGAGATGGGGGCAACGTCGGCCAGAGGGACACACGCCAAAAAAAAAGAAATAGATAGGGGGGGGGGTGAAGAGAAGAGTCCAAGATCAAAGGATGGAAAAAGAATTAAATATTCTTGCACGGGCTTTAGACAACATCGTCAATTGGTCATTTCAGGACCAATGTCTTCACCAAATTGCACATTTGAAATCCAACTGAAGGCGGTCCTTTAATCCCACAAATTTTCTTCGAAACCGACTTCCATTTGATTTTTCTCGGTATCCGATTTTTTGAACAAATAAATTCGGTTGAGGTCCAATTTGAAATCGGAAAAAGCCCAAACGACTTCCATTGACCGATTCACTTACAGCAGATGTCAAAAGTCTCTTCAAATTGGCCAATCTGAACTTCCGCTCGTTCTCCGAGTCGTCCATTCTGATTTCCCCGAAAAAATCCCGAACTCTCCAGAATTTTCTCAAAAGGTGAGTCAACGCTCTTAGAATGACCCATAACACGATAGGACTTCCAATTTTTGAAATCGAATTCAAATTTGCGGTTATTTTCAATCAAACGTGCTTTTAGTGTGACGTTGCTTATTGGGTAGCTTTTAGGAATTTTTGGTGCAATTAACACGTGGTCGATTTTCTTCGAACCACAATGAACTCATTTGACACATTGGCAACTCTCGGTAGTCATGAAAATCTCAAGATTTCAAATACAGACACAGGGTACCAAAACGACAGTAAAATCAAATTAGTGCCGGTCGACGAGAATTTTCCAATTTAGTGGAGTCACCCACGATCGGCCACACATCTCAGTCGAACCAACCTCTATCTGATCTTAATTCGATTTTTAACTATGCCGTAATGACCTCTAAAGATGAGCACGATTGAGAAACCGATTCCTGGTCGAACTCTCAAGTCTATTGCATTTAAAATCCCTTAATGGCTTCATCAAATAAGCCAGTTATCTCCTGAGTGGCCATATAAGAGAAAAACACTATAGTCACGTTGATGAAAGGCCCGACTTATCCGATTGAAATTAGAACATGAAAATCAGAATGTTACAACTCTTCCCCTCTTATAAAAATTTCGTTCTCGAAATTTAAACCTTTATCAATCCTCAATGAAAAAGGTGGAGGTGATGTCGTCTCATCGAGTCTCACTTTTCCACGCTGATTCTTCAGTCTCATGGTGTTGTCAGACCACTTTAACCAAGGAGACCATCTTGGTACACATAATCTACCTTTTCTGAACAAACAACTGAACCGACTTCTCACATACGACACTCTATCGTCTACGTCTAATTCTTCAAGATTTGGCATGTGAGTCGGGTCAGGTTTGTACATCCTCAATCTCGACACATGAAAGACGTCATGCATTTGTGCCTACCCTGGCGGCAATGCAAGACAATCCGTTAGGATCCCGATTATTTTTAGAATCTCAAAGGAAACTACGTAGGTCGGTTCTAGATTTCTCCCCTCCTTGCTGAAATGCAAGGTATCCCTCATTGGTGACACCTCCAAAAAGATGTAATCACCAATTTGGAACTTTCAGTGTCTTCAATGCTCAACAATACAACTTTTCTGGCGGCACTGAGCGGTCTATAATCTGATTTTGATCATGACACCTACAATCACTGACTGCTGAATTGACCATCGGCTTGTGATTTTTCTTTCTCTGATCTCATCTCAACAAATTGAAGTTCTGTACATTCTGCTCTGTTCTGCCTCAAAAGGAACTATTTGACTGATCTACTGAAACTAGGAACCTCGGTTCTAGATCCGATATAAGTTCGTCACTAGTACTCCACGCAAACGAACTGTCTGACACACATACACTTCGGCATGCCTATTCCAATCAATATCCTTCCATATGGCGATAAAGTGGGCTGACTTATACCCCAACTGGAGTCATTATTCCTCTGACTCCTTGGTAAACCTATCACAACATTCCATCGTGATATACTTCCATTCCCACTCGAGACTCTCGAGTGATTGTAAATGTCCTCTCGACTTACAAAGCTATGCCTTAATTCTAAGCTGAGTATCCGGCTTAGATCTGAGTGCGGCTATAAGATTTGAAAGGTAGCTCATCTCAAATTTGAAAACCGAATCTCTAACTTTCTCAAGTGAGGTCCATTCTTTAACCAACATATGTGCAATTGAAAACTCTTAATTAGCACATCTGTCACTTAATTCGCCTTCCTAGGTTGATACAAAATATCACAACCCTAGTCCTTCAGAATTTCTAAGTCACAACACTGTCTCATATTCAACTCCTTTGAGTGAATATATACTTGAGACTTTAATAGACGATGAAAATTTGAAATCTTTCTCCATACCAATGATGACTCTAAATCCTTAGAGCGAAAATTAATGCTGTGAGCTCCAAGTCGTGGCTGGTAATTCAACTCACGAGGTCTCAATTGGCGGGACGCATATGCAACAACTTTGCCATGTTGCATCAGCACACAACCCAATCCCCTAAGTGACGCATCACTATAGATCTCGAATCCTCCAGAACCAGATATAATGGTCAGCACATGTGCGGTAGTCAGCTTTTCCTTCAGCTCTTGGAAACTACTCTCGCACTTGTCTGTCCACACAAATTTTTCTTCTTTCTTCAGGAATCTTGTTAGAAGCGATGCTAACGGTGAGAGCCTTTCCACAAACCATCTGTAATAACTTGCCAAACCTAGGACACTTATGATCTCTGATACTACTATCAGTCTTGGTCCACTGATAAGTGATTCGGTCTTGACTAGGTTCATGGAAATTCCTTCACCATTCTCAGACATCTCCTGTGCTCCTTAGCATTCCTCGAATACACCGGAATATTGTTACACAACACGATCACAACTGACCTAGACATTCTTTGAACACTTGATTTATCAAATCTATGATAATAGTTGGAACGTTTGTCAAGTTAAATGGCTTTATAGTATTCTCACAAGGGCCAAATCAAGTACGAAAAATCATCTTCAGTATAACCTCCTTCTTGGTTCTCAGCTAACGATAACCTGTCCTCAAGTCAATCCTTGAAGACATCATCACTCTTTATAACCAGTCACCCAATTCGTCAATCTTTGACAATGAACACTTGTTCTTGATTGTTACTCAATCGAGTAGACTATAGTCAATGCATAATTACAACGAACCATCTTTCTTTCTTTCTCACCACAAAACTAATGTTCCCTAAGATGATGCACTGATATGCACAAATTCCTCATTCATCAATCCTCACATCTGCATCTTTGGTTCTATCAATTTAGGCAACAACAACCGGTAAGAAGCCTTAGAGAGTGGCTCCGCCCCCTTTGTTAACTCGATCATAAGTTCTATCTCTTTTTTTTTTCCTGACGACAAGCCTGACAATTCCTTTTTGACAATAGATCTAGAAATTCTTGGACTACTAAGATGTCCTCAACCTTCAGTTTTCCAATCTGTCCTACCTATGACAATTGCCAACCAACCTTGGCAACCTTCGTCTAACAAACGAGTTGTCTTTGGTCAACGAGATTAATGAAATCGAAGATTCTTTTCGACTCCCAATAACCTTGACACTTTCACCTGCTAAAGAATTAAATTGGATTATTCCATGGCCATAATTCATTACTACAAGATGTTTCATGAGCCCACTCTACTCATGCAACATCCAAATTACATTTCAGCAATTAGTCGAACACGACTATAATTAGTGTTTCCCCTTTCTTCCACTTTATTTCAACAATTAAAGTTTTACCAACTTAGCACAAAACTCTGCTACGCTGCTCTAATAAAATCACCTCCAACACATTTTAGTCATTCTCGGACACTGGATTTATCCATGTTTCCTTCTACAAATCCAACACATATCTGGTGAGTCTTCTATCTCCCGTCAAGGACAGCATGCACTATTTATGGTTGTCCTAACGGTTTGCTAGGATAATCTCTTGCTCTGTGACCCTGTTGGCCACATTCAAAATTGGCGCTCGTCCTTCGAGGGCATTGATCCACAGTATGTCGTCTTCCACAAAGGTGACACATCTCGATTCGGCTTAGTCCAGATTTGCTAACTCCACCTTTCTTGCTGGGTAGAGTAGAATACTTTTCTTTCGACATCAGTCTTTTCTCTGACCGATTTCCATTTCTACTTGTATTGAATCTGTACCTCGACTCGAATACAATGGCTCGCTCCCAGATCATATCTCCACAGTGGACCTTAGCAAATGTGGCAACGACGGCGATTGCGGCACTAACGGCGGCTCGATCCTGAGCTTGCTGGCTTGACCAAATCCCAATGAACACTAGCACCTGAATGATCCCGCCGAACCTAGGATCACTCGGTGCCACTACACTAGTACCGACCTATGGTGGTACTTTTACACTCGCGCTGGCCTAAGCCAACGCTCAAACTCAACCACCTCGGGCACCGATCCTTGTCGGTATTCTACCCCGAGTCACTGAGGTTACAACCCTCTTATCGTGAGTCCTTAGCTCCTACTCGCTCATGATTTAGCCTTTACACTGAAACCTGTCTTCCAAATCCACACTGGATTAGAAGATGAGCGATCCACACACGACAAACAATTCTAGCATCCAGCTAACATAAACATACACAAGCATGAATTTAAAGGCCTTTTTTACCAACTATCCCATGGTCAACGCTCCTTATCATTCCAATCTTGAACTTCGCTTTGATATCACAAAAAGGGGATGTCACGCCCCGATCCTCGGGCATGCACACATCATTCTACTTGATCGATTTTAGAATGCGATATTCCAGGATTATGTATCGCCAACCCTTTCATTTATTAAGCACATGCGGAAGCAGTTATAAATTCCCAGACAATAAAACAATGGATAAAAAAACAGGCCATATTTTTTATATTGAAATCTACAACCAAACCTTTATATACGGCATTAGATAGAGTACTTCACAAACTATTCATGACTTCAAAGTCTCACTCTATCTACACATATACAAAGGGTTCACAAAAGAGGATGGGATCTCAGTTCTCATCCGGGTCGTACTTAAGATCATCCTGATCCTCTTTTGACTCTTCTTCACTAAGCTCATTTCCTTCAAGCTCTTCATCTTTTTCTGGCTCATCGTCATCTTCTAGTTCCTCCTCCTTAAGCTCATCTACGGGCTTGAAATGTTGGCCCACAACCGGGATGAGACTATGTCTTAGCAAGTTCTACCCCACTAAGGCTCAATTAGTGAGCCATTATACTATAGGTTGCCTAAACACGCACAGATTAGAGGACTTACTTTGGCCTCAGATCTCAACTGCAAGTTAGTACAATTCATAATAGGCACCCACTTACTTAAACAAATCGAACTAGTCGATTACATGTCATCCAAATCATTCCCCACGGTGGAATATCTATAAGCCAGGCCACATGCATTCTCCAAGACGACATCCCAAGTCTCCGAGCCACGTGCCTCAAACCTTGGGCACACGTGCATTCTCTAAGGCGACCTCTTCGCCAAGGTGATACATCAAGTCATCGAGCCACGTGCCCTTTTAGATGCCATTTTCAAATACTGGACCCATGTGCATTCTCTAAGGCACTAGTTCGCCAAAGTGACGCATCAGATCACCGAGCCATGTATCCTTTTTACGATGCCCGGGCCCACCTGCCTTCTCTTAGGTGCTGTCTCACCAAAGTGATGCATCAATTCACCGAGCCCACGTGCTCTTTTTACGATGCCATACACTGTCACCGAGCCACGTGCATTCTCCAGGATGACATACCGAGTCTCCGAGCCACGTGCATTCTCTAAGGCGGCCTCTTCGCCAAGATGACATATTCAACCATTGAACTCATGTGTATTCTCTAGGTGATATCCCAATTCATTAAGCCCACGTATTTTCGTTCAGGTGATAACCAACTTACTTTTGATACCGATAACCAGTACCCAACGATTTGTCAATCAAATAATTAACAATCATCTCAATATGAATAACTCCTAAAAATTCATAATTAAATCAATTCCATACAAATTGAAGCTCAATTAAATAAACGGACTGCACCACGACAATCAGCACGGAATTCCGGTCATCGACCATCCCGGTTGAATTTCCAAAAAAAAATTAATTAATTTCGAAAATTAATAATTAATTAATTAAAAATCTAATTTAGGCCCGTATTGCCTAATTGAAACCCGATAAGGGTCGGGAAAAATCCCAAGATACATTCAATAAATAGTAGACTATATCTACTTGCTAAATGGACAATCAAAATGTCTAATACACATCACAATTGTCTAATAATTACTAATCTACTCTAATCTAACCACCTAATTGCACTTAATTAAATCTAATCAATCCATAAGCATAATTAGCAAACTAAGCAGAGATTAGTGAGATTACTTACAGGAAATTCGCAAAAGTTCGGATCAAACCGACAGGGACGACGCGAGGGTCGTTTCTTCCCAAAGCAAGTCTCGGGTTTGGGGCCCAAAAATGCCCCAAAACAGCCCACGAACTTGCTTGAAACCCACTTGGTGGGTTGCTGTTGAAGCTGTAAAACAGAGGGGAAATGAGATAGTTGGGGGCGGTGAAGGGTTGGGAGAACAGGTGGTGGTCCGGCGTGGCTGAGCGGTGGTCCATGGTGGCTGAACAGCTCCAACACGTGGCCAAAGGAGCCGCTGGACGCACTGCATGGACGGCTGAACAAGGCTGGAACAGAGAGATGGGGCTGAACTGAAGTGCAGGAAGCACGAGGGTTGACTGGCGGATGTTCCCTTGCCGGCGTGAGGTAGCAACGGCGGAGAAGACCAACGAAAATGAAGCTGCGGCGTCGATTGAGGGGCGCGGCTGGACGAAAGAAAGAGGGAAGGAGGCTCGTGTGTGTTTGTCGGCCAAAACCAAACGAACGTGGGGGAGGGGATAAACATAAAAAAAGAAGTCAAAGATAAGAACGGTTAAGAAAAGAGAGACACCACAGTGGGGACACCAACGTGGGGTGTTCCGCATGTGAGAGAGAGAGAGAGAGATTTGTTTATTGGATAAGAGTAAGCTTGATCAAACAGAAAAAGGCAACATTGAATTCTGCAGAGGGACACGCCAAAAAAAGAAATAGAGAGGGGGGGGGTGAAGAGAAGAGTCGAAGATCAAAGGGTGGAAAAAGAATTAAATATTCTTGCATGGGCTTTAGACAACATCGTGAATTGGTCATTTCAGGACCAATGTCTTCACCAAATTGCACATTTGAAATCCAATTGAAGGCGGTCCTTTAATCCCACAAATTTTCTTCGAAAACGACTTCCATTTGATTTTTCTCGGTATCCGATTTTCTGAATAAATAAATTCAGTTGAGGTCCAATTTGAAATCGGAAAAAGCCCAAACGACTTCCATTGACCGATTCACTTACAGCAGATGTCAAAAGTCTCTTCAAATCGGCCAATCTGAATTTCCGCTCGTTCTCCGAGTCATCCATCCCGATTTCCTCGAAAAAAATCCCGAACTCTCTAGAATTTTCTCAAAAGGTGAGTCGATGCTCTTAGAATGACCCATGACACGACAATACTTCCAATTTCTGAAATCGAATTCAAATTTGCGGTTATTTTCAATCAAACGTGCTTTAGTGTGACATTGCCTACTGGGTAGCTCTTATGAATTTTTGGTACAATTAACCCGTGGTCGATTTTTTCGAACCACAATGAACTCATTTGACACATTGGCGACTCTCGGTGGTCATGAAAATCTCGAGATTTCAAATACAAACACATGGTACCAAAACGACAATAAAATCAAATTAGTGCCGGTCAACGAGAATTTTCTAATTTAGTGGAGTCACCCACGATCGGCCACACATCTCAGTCGAACCAACCTATATTTGATCTTAATTTGATTTTTAACTGTGCCGTAATGACTTCTAAAGATGAGCACGGTCGAGAAACTGATTCCTGGTCGAACTCTCAAGTCTATTGCATTTAAAATCCCTTAATGGCTTCATCAAATAGGCAATTATCTCCTAAGTGGCCATATCAGAGAAAAACACTATGGTCACGTTGATGAAAGGCCCGACTTATCCGATTGAAATCAAAACCTGAAAATCAGGATGTCACAAATTAGATGATATTTTATTTTAGATAGATAATTTTTGCATTTTTATAATTTCGAATATCAGGAAAATACCAAAAAATGCCTTGGAATAGATTGATTCCATTTTTTAGTATAAATTACTTTACTTATGTCGTATAGTTAGGTCATATTGCCATGCCATATTGTTTGCATATAGATTTGATTATCATTAAATAAAGTGAAAACAAAAAATTGAGTGATTGCGCGTTAAGTAAAAATCATTATCTAGGACTGTTAATGTGAATTTTGCTATAACAACGCAGATGCTTTCGTTGCTATGAGGTAAGTTTTGCATTTTTCTTATTTGCTTTCTTGGGTGTTAAATTGGTGGATTGCGGACTTGCATGATCACTTCATATGTTAGGGAAATAGATTTAAAATCAATCCAAACTACCTACAAAAATATTTATGAAAATAAAAATAAATGGTACCGAAAGGGCATTAGAGAAGTCTAGTGTAACCAAGTCCCCGTACTCGAAGTTTCTGGTTCGTAGGAGTAAAATAATTCTCCCATTATTTTACTTACGTGTCTAACCGATCTACTGTAAACTGATTAGTGGCGACTCATAAATAAAATCTATTTGCATGTTAAGAAATTTAAACTTAAGTCATGAGTTGGTATGGCTTGGGAGAGCCCGAGTTAAGTCTAGGCTTAACAATCCATTAGCCAAACCCTAGGTGATTCATCCGAAAATTTGGTCACGACACACGGGATTGGTGGCTTTTCCTAAACCACACGGTTCGTGAGTTATCCTTAAACCACAAGGTTGGTGGATCTATTCTTAAACCACGGGGTTGGTGGCTTTTCCTAAACCACACAGCTTGTGGGTTCATCCATAAACCACACTTGTCCGCATCCGGTCGAAACCCATTTGTACACAATGATACATTTCTCCAAGTCGAAACCCGTTTATACATGGTAAGACTATCATACCGAGTCAAAACCCATTTTTACACGGTGAGACTATCACATCCGGTCGAAACCCGTTTGTACATTGTGAGACATTTCTTTTAGTTGAAACCTATTTGTACACGAAGAGACTATCATATTCGGTCGAAACTCGTTTGTACACTGTGAGACCTTTCTTCTAGTTGAAACCCGTTTGTACACGGTGAGATTATCACATCCGGTCGAAACCCATTTATGCACGGTGAGACCTCTCTCTTAGTCCAAGCCCATTTATACATAGTGAGACTATCATACCCAGCCAAAATCCGTTTGTACACGGTGAGACATTTCTCCCAGTCAAAACCCGTTTGTACACGGTGAGACTATCATACCCGATCGAAACCCATTTGTACATGGTAAGACCATCACATCTGGTCGAAACTTGTTTTTACATGGTAAGACTATCATACTTGGTCGAAACCCGTTTGTACACGGTGAGACTATCATACCCAGTCGAAATCCGTTTTTACACAGTGAGACTATCACATCCGGTCGAAACTCATTTATACACGGTGAGACTATCATATCCGGTTGAAATCTGTTTATACATGGTGAGACATTTCTCCCAGTCGAAATCCGTTTGTACATGGTGAGACTTTTCTCTTAGTCGAAACCCATTTTTACATAGTGAGACTGTCATATCCAGTCGAAACCCGTTTTTACACGGTGAAACTATCACACCTAGTCAAAATTCATTTTTACACGGTAAGACTATCATATCCAGTTGAAATATGTTTTTACACGGTGAAATTCTTTTTCCAGTTGAAACTCATTCTTACATGATGAGACCTCCCCGCCAATTGGAACTAGTTATCATATAGTAAGATTTTCCCATCTCGGTCGAGGGACATCTTTTACAAAGTAAGGTCATCCCTCCATATCATTTTCCCATCCGTAGCCTTGATTGTCATTGTCTAGGGGCAAAATTTAGGCGTCTCTTGTCTTTGAAGGAAACCTCTTCGAGTTCCCATTCAAAGAGAAGCAGCTGTTGACACCTAAATTTTGTCATTTTACTTAAAACTTAATAGCATCAGACAAGTAAGAACTCCAAATCACAATCAAGAAATTTGATCCCAACCAAGTTTGTTGGAATATAATACGTGGAAACGACAAGATTTTGCAATTTACGTCAACACAAAATCACTAGAGAAATAATAAGGACACTAGAAATTTACGTGGTTCGGTCCGAGTATCGGTACCTACGTCCATGGGGAGAGCTAGCAGCAAATAATCCATTATAATCGGAAAATCAGAATTTACAATCGCTTACACGCTCGAGTATTTCCTACACCTATATTTAACACAAAATTTAAAGTGTTTATAAATAAACAACTCATTTGGACATAAACTCACGGCACAAAATTACCGCGCGTTCAAGTTCAAACGAAACGCTCTACGTACGTCAAAACAAGAACATCATCTCTCTTTTTTCTTTCACGTATGTATCTTCTTTGTAGGCTTCAGCAAGCGGTGCTCCTTGTTCGTTTACGTGCAGAGGGCTTTAGCGACTCTTTCTTCCTTTTTAGAGATTCAGCGGCACTTTCGGAAAGAAAGAAAGAAGACCCATTTTATATGTGTGCGCCCAAAAGGTCAAAACTTTGACTTAGGGCCCACCTCCTTTTGGCTTCACGTTGGAGAGAGATGTTGCAGAGGCTTATTTCTTCGGCGTGGAATATGTGTGTGCCCAGAGTCAAACATTTGACTTTGGGCCCCACATGACTAACCTTATTCGGCCTCCTCCTGCAGACGAAGAAGAAAACTTTGCTGCATTTTTTTATTCTATTTTATTTCCTCTTTTGTAAATCTTCAAGACTCTAGCGAAACTTTTTATTACTTGGAAAATCTTTATCAACAAATTCGGTTTAACAAATCGTTATCCGAATTCAAACTCAAGACATTAATTTAATATGTCTGACCAATAAATAAATAGTGAGTAGACCTTTTCTTTGCGCCCACCTTTGTTGACCTGAATTAATATAAAGAACTGCTTCTTGGGTTCATTGAAACAATGCCAGATTAGAATAAGAGTGACATGAGATGATTGGTAGATCCAATGAAAGTTGCTAACATGAATCGTAAGGAAGTACGGAGTTGATTTTTCAGATGCGCTTCAGACAAGTTTCCAATTTCAATTTCGCTAACTCTCCAAAATGAAATATCCCGTGAGATCATCGAAGGTATTCTGGACGCCATCAGCAAAGTGTGGCGGCGTTTGTTGACCTAAATTAATGTAAAGACCTGCTTCTTGGGTTCGATTTAAAAGTTAAAAGATTATTAAAACGGTGCCAAATTAAAGTATTGAAAAAGTAACTTGAGACGATTGGTAGATCCTGTTAAAATATGTCTTATGTTTGAGCACGTAAAGGAAAGTCTTGACATGAATCATAGGGAAGTGTGGAGTCAAATTTTCATTTGCACATTGGACGAGTTTTGAACTTCAATTTTGGTACTCCTTGGATATGGAAAATCTAGTGGGATCATCGAAGGAAAACATAATAGGAAAGTTTTTTTTTTTTTTTGGGTAAAAAAAATATAATAGGAAAGTTCATGTGTTGACTTTTGAATAAAAGTAAAAGATATTCTAGAGCAAAGTTAGAGACGTAGCTTTCCTCTTACAAGTTGTTGTCGGTTTCCAACGTTGTTCTGCGGGAATTAGGGGGATATTGATCCCATGCTCTATATAAATATATAATTATTTTGCCTAGGAGGTGAACGTGAAGTGGAAGGCACTGGTGACGGCACATCTATTTGTTTGGATTAAAATTCGTTGAGATTTTCATCTTGGCGCTGTACCTCCTCTTGTCAACGGTCGGGTGAGTGATCGTAGGTGGAAACCAAGGTAGCAAGCTACTTGTGAAGGCTGTTCCCAGTAATCCCCAAATGAAGCACCAAACAGAATTATTTTCCTTATTTTAATGTGCCGATACCCATACGCTTCACACCCCCTAATCAGTTGTGAATATTTTTCTTCTCCAACCAAGTAGGGAATACCGACGATTTTACACTAAAGAAGAGCTGAACGTTGGTAACTCTTCGCTTCAAATCATTCTCATACCAATCCCTCTAGAGGGTCATTGACTGTGTTTCATCTTTGCATATGTTAGATAGCCAATTAAAATCTTGTGGTAAGAATTCATGTATAATTCTTTCATGAGATTAATAAATTATTTTGTGAAGAATTGTGGAGCTAAACACCATATCGTTATTGGGTATAATTGGGGCTTAGGAAACACTAAAAGTGCTTAAGTGACTTGAATGTGGTTATAATCTCTGTGTATCACTTGATTTATAGTGGAATTTGTTACTGCTCTCCTTGCTATTTGATCTATTTTCCTTATTATGTCTATTTTATAATTCGATCACTCGTTTTCCGCAACAAATCCAATCCCACTTTATGTAAGATAACATGTCTTTTGTTTTCTTGTACTCGAATTTTTCTTGTTGTTGTAACTCAATCTTGTTAATTAGTAAAAATCCACAATTTTAGGGTTAACGTGAGTGTCTAAATTATGGAATGGGATCGAAGATTAAAACAGATACGGGAACAAAACCAAATTTTCACTAGGAGAAGTCTTGAAGTGAAGCAGGGGCACTTGCCCCACTGAACATGTATTGGTGTCGTCCTTGCATGCTACTGGATACAATGGAAATCTTAAGAAAAGGCATTATTAAAGATACATGCCGGATTGAGAAATTTAGGTTCGACGGGTGGATCAAAGGATTTGTGATTAAATTTTCTTGTGCAGTTAATGCCTAGAACATTGATGCATTGAAGATCTAAAGATATAGTGGCCGAGTCTTATGTGCATAAGCATAACTTTAATTTAATGCGATCCTCTACTCTTTCGGCACACTTGTCTGCGCCGAAGCACATGACTTTGATATGCATGCATGTCAACGTTGGACCTTATTTGCTAATTTGGTCTTGTTCACTTACCGCAAATGATCAGGCGAATATTGATGGGCAACTATTGTAACTCCGACATGCATATGTATTGGTTTAGAGGTTTTCAAGATTTAATGAATTGAGGAACTATCTAAGATGATCAGCGAGTCTTGAGGTCTCTAAGTGCCTAGAGTTTCTTGAGTATTCTAGAATACTCTCAAGTGCAACATGGAAAATATTCATTATTCTAGAGTATTCTTGTAATTAATGAGGATAATTGATAAATGGGGGATGGAATCTCCACCATTAGATTAGAGGGGTTGATATATAAGTAAGAGTCGCCTCCCACTCATTTGTATCATGTAAAATCTAGAGGTTTTATCTATATGAATTTATTTCTCTAGAATCCTTGTGAATGTGGTGAGCTAAGTAACACCGACACTGATATACGACATGATAATACATGATATGCCAATATGTCGTTTATAAAAAATAGAGAATTCCGACACGTTGGGATATGTTGAAACACATTGTATATTAAATTTAAATTTATATATATACACATGATAAATTATCATTTTTACGATTATTTTAATCCAAAATTCACAAAAAAAAATAAATTAATAAAATGGAGCCTATAATGAATT
Source organism: Eucalyptus cladocalyx (assembly GCA_017140615.1). Classification (NCBI taxonomy): domain Eukaryota; kingdom Viridiplantae; phylum Streptophyta; class Magnoliopsida; order Myrtales; family Myrtaceae; genus Eucalyptus; species Eucalyptus cladocalyx. Next base: position 12,417,631 of record CM029525.1, read on the forward strand.
TACACTGAAAATATTAATCTACTATTTATTAATATCATTCATTGTTTTAATTTAATAAATTTAACCTCATTCCAATAATCCATGAAACTATAATACTGCAAAGTGACACGTGACAATTAGTAAATTCTGTTAAAATATGTCTTGAGTTTAAGCCTATAAACAAAAGTCCTAACATGAATCATAGGAAAGCGCAAAGTCAAATTTTTGAGATGCACTTCGGACAAGTTTCCAACTTCAATTTTAGTAACTCTAGGATATACCGACACGATGTTTATAAAAAAATAGAGAATTATAATATATTGGGACACGTTGTATATTAGATGTACATTAAGGCCCCTAATATATCCCACCTTGCAGGCGTCGAACCCTACAAGTACATACGCATGTCCTTGTCTCGTTATGTTGCCACTAACCTGTTCGTTCGTAATGTTTATTTTCAGCATCTTAATTGTTTTCCTTTCGTTTAGGAACCTGGGCCTTTCAAGTCTTTGAATTTGCCCAAGTGGATCAATTTGGCAAAGCCCATATCATAAGTGTTCTTGAAAGAACAGAGGGAAGATATATTGGACTTCTTGCAATACAGGCTCTTGTGTTTAATTAGAAGTTATGGTTTGCTGGATCCATCTATCAACGAAATGCGATCGCTGGTTGACGTGGATCGGTTCTGTTTATTGGATCATGGAAAGGCGAAATGCAATCTTGGGCTGCTTTGGGTTTTATTGGATTAAAATTCACTTAAGAGGAATGGGCCAAAGGACACTTGAGGTCCAATGGACTCGTGAGGATTTTCAAAATCTTGTCAAATTTCTATTAAATGAAATATGGAGCTCCTTTTTTTCTTCTTTCTTTTTTATTCCAATTTTCGTGGGCTATATACATAAAAGATAAAGTCACAGCAAATGCTCACCAAATTATCACTCTATTTGTGATCATCTAATATTTGCGCAAGAAGGTGAAAACTTGGGAAAAAAGATTTAACATTTCCCAATTTTTATGATAGCTTGCAGAAGAACATCACTGCCATTTGTATAAAACTCCTTTTTTGGGCCGTCACTTATATACAAAATTTCAAAAGCTTAAATCGATGTATTACAAGTAAAGTAGGATACATTAATTGCTTCCCATTACATGACGGTCCTAACGTGGGATTTCTTTCGCTTAATAGTCTGACATCCTCACATGTAAAATTCAACAAAGTGACAATTTAACTATGAGAACCTACGAAATGTCATTGAAGTATATGGTGTGCAGAATTTATACTAATGTCAAACAACAGTTGGGATACAAGAACGTGGAATTGACTATTTCGGGAAAAAAAAACTAGTAATCATAGTTCAAGAAGAGTTACTGATACAAATTGTTTTGTCAGTTGAGCAAATAAAATGTGATGCGCCGTTATTATAAAGAGAAAAGCGCTTTCCCATTTTCTTAACTTGAAATGTTGAAAAGATTTTCCTTCGAAGGTTAGAATCTCCTTACCTTAAGATCCACTCCAAATTCAGGCTCTATGACCAACCTCAGAGCTGGGGAGTGTCTATACTGGGCGAGATTGACCAGGAGAAGTTGGAAATTATGACCAATGTGATTTTGTATCACTACTAAGACCAAATGTGTTTTTTGTTGTGTGAGTGACTTATGCATAAAGGAAAAGTTTCAAACTAAACAGTGTCGGTAGAAAATATTAGTTGGCCAAAGGGTTTCGTTTTCTTTTCTCTTTTCCAGTCAAGAAACTCATTTAATATATGCGTCGTAAATAGTTCATATTACGTATGAGTTCACTAACCGTTTTCATCTTCCGAATTGTATCAGCATCGGGAAATTGGCCGCCACGCAACACTTGCATGACCTCCTCGCGTACTTTGGCTTGCCATCCTGGATTCAAGGCCAATAACATCAACGTCCACGAGGCTGCGAGAGCACTCAGTCTTGTACCTTGCCAAGTAGATGTTCTTGCAGTCCACAACGAAACGGTCCGTCGCGTCCCCGTGCCCCAGCTCGCTGCTGCTTTTAGTGAGGAAAAGTACCAAAATAGTCCTAAACCTTTTGTTTGATACCGATTCAGTCCTAAACTTTTTAATTTGACCAATTTAGTCCTAAACATTTTCACATTGGTACCAATTCAGTCCATCCGGCTAATTTCAGCCGGAAATTGCTGACATGGCCGCCGGCGGTCTTATGTGGTGCAACGTGGATAAATTTAATCTTTTTTAATATTTTTTTCAGATTTTTAAAAAAATTTTCCTTTTTTTTTCTTTTTTCTTTTCTTTTTTTCTTAACCCTTGGCGGCGAGGTCGCTGGCCGGTCGGGGCAAGGGGCCCCGCGCCCTCGCCGGCCACCGGTGAGGGCCGCCGTGCCTTCGTCGTTAGCCACAAGCGAGGGTGTTGGCCCTCGCCCGTTGGCCGGCGAGTGTGCCCTCGTCGGCGAAAGGTGCCCCTCGTCGGCGAAAGGTGAGGGCCAACAAGGGCGTCGGGCCCTCGCCCGGATCCAGGCGAGGGCCACGGTGACCTCACTCGTGGCCGACGAGGGCGCAAAGGCCCTCGCCCGGATCGGGTGGGGCCGACGTCGCCCTCACTTGTGGCCAACGAGGGCATCAAGCCCTCGCCGGGTCGACGATCCAAGCGAGGGCCACGGCGACGCCTCGCTTGTGGCCAGCGAGGGTGCGAGGCCCTCGCCGGCCAACGGGCAAGGGTTTCGGTCCTTGCCTAGATCCGGGTGGGGGCCGACGCCTCGCTTATGGCCGCAAAGTCACGACGGCCCTCGCCGGGCCGGCGAGGGCGTGGGGGCCCTTGTCCCGACCGGCCTATGGCCAGCGATGGTCGACCAGCCCGGCGACCTCGCCGGCCAAGGGTTAAGAAGAAAAGAAAAAAAAAAAAAAAGAGAAGAAAAGGAAAAAAAAATTAAAAATCTGAAAAAAAAAATATTAAATTTATCCACATGGCGCCACATAAGACCACCGGCAGCCATGTCAGAATTTTCCGGCTTAAATTAGCCGGATGGACTGAATTGGTACCAATGTGAAAAGGTTTAGGATTAAATTGGTCAAATTAGAAAGTTTATGACTGAATCGGTACCGATACAAAATGTTTAGGACTATTTTGGTACTTTTTCCGCTTTTAGAGCCTTGAAGTATCATCTCAAGCAAGTCCTTCTCCGAGGTTGCGTCCTTTCGTTCCTTCACTACCTCCAAAATTAGGTATGAGTTCACTAACCGTTTTCATCTTCCGAATTGTATCAGCATCGGGAAATTGGCCGCCACGCAACACTTGCATGACCTCCTCGTGTACTTTGGCTTGCCATCCTGGATTCAAGGCCAATAACATCAACGTCCACGAGGCTGCGAGAGCAGTCGTCTTGTACCCTGCCAAGTAGATGTTCTTGCAGTTGTCACGACGAAACGGTCTATCGTGTCCCCGCGCCCCAGCTCGCTGCTGCTTTTAGAGCCTCGGAGTATCATCTCAAGCAAGTCCTTCTCTGAGGTTGCTTCCTTTCGTTCCTCCACTACCTTCAGAATTAAGGACTGAATCTCTCTTTCAAGCTTCCATATTTCCCTGTTACTCTTGGTTGGCAAGTATCTAGAAGGAATGACCATGTTTTCATTAGCTATTTTCATTTTCTCAAATAATTAATTTCGTGTGGGAATAATACATTCATGTGCTCTGTTACAAACTCTCTAACTAAATCGGACCGCGTGTATTGAATGATGAATAACCAATCAAAGATTGCCAAATCACTTAGTAAGAGAGGTCCAGTAGGGTTTTTAGGCACCTTGTTGTTTTGTAGAAATTGTTTTCTAGGAAAATGATAGTATTTTCTGGTATTTGGTTGAAACTTGAAAACGAACAAGAAAATATTTTTGCCGTTCAATATAAAAAAAAAAAGCTGATTTGATTTTCTTGGGAAAAATTACCAAAAAAATCAAATATTTAAATATTTTTATATGCTTTTCTTCTTTTACTTTTTTCTTTTTCATTTTCTTCTTCCTTGGGCATTCGTTGGCCAAGGCGACAATCGACAATTGGCCACAGTTGAGAGACGAGCTTACTCGAGGTTGACGAGCTCGAGCCTTGCCAAATTAGCAAGCTTGAGGCCTCGCAAAAGTTCAGTCTACATAGCAAAAAAGGTGGAGGACAAGTCACGCGACTCACGTAGTGAGGCTCAAGCCTTGCTAGATCCAACAAGTTAGGCAAAACTCGAGCCTTGCTCGAAGTCACAAGAGCCTCGCCAACTTGTGGCAACCTTGAGTGAGCTCGTTTATTGCTTGTGGTTGGTCACCGGCTGTCACCGTTGCTGGTTTCTAGTTGAGGAAGAAGCGAAAAGAAAAAGAAAGAAAAAGAAAGAAAAAAGAGAAATAATTAAAATTTTATTTTTAAATAAAATAAAATAAATAAAATAAAATAAAGGAAAAGGAAAAATAAAAATAAAATACAGGCAATCAAAATACAAGAAAAATAAATATGCAATTGAATGTAGAAGTGCGGCAAAAGAAAAGTTAACTAATTGAATGTGTATTCGATTGTTGATTTTGACAAAAGGTCCTCTACATGAACACCTCTTGGACTATTTATAGTGAGATCCTATAAATACCTGCTCTTCAGTGGTTACCGCTTCAATTTTGAATTATTTCGGAAGCTTCCGCGATATAGTGCTAATTGTTTTGCCTCATTTGCGTTCTCGCTGGTGCCGATTCTCCAGAACTGCTTTTATTCTTATCTCGTTCCTCCTATGGATGTTGTGCCTTTCAATACCTTTGCTGCCAACTACTACCTTTTCGGCTTATTGTTTGCGAGTTCTCATAAATTGGGCCTGACTATGTGTTGGAGAAATTTTTCCAGAATATTTTGAAGCTGACAAAACGTTTCTATCAGTCTAGTCTGGATAATTGCAGACCTTCTGTTTAGAGTCTGAAGACTTTCAGATCACCAGACTTAGCACTCAAGACTCAAGACTCAAGACTCAAGACTATTCTCATTGACAGTTTTTCTAATCCAGTGACGAAGGCAATCCAGAGCCAAAGTATTTGGTTGAGGATTTAGTCATATCCTCTGAAGAAGATCTCTTGGCTGGATAAATATAACGGATTCTTTTATTCGTAATCAAGATCGTTTGAAGATCCGATGGTCGACGAAATATTCTTGGAAGGTTCTATTCTTGGAAACCAAGATCCTGGTTGTATGGGCGAACATGATTGATGGGCTATCGTCAGGTTCCTTTAATAGCTCGAATGATCTTCTTGATTGATTCCGTCCAACGGGTAGATTGGAGGAATTCCTTTGGTAAGTGCCAACGGGTATGATGGCATAAAGGAGTATAAAAGGAAGACGTTCTAGTTGCTTTAGTGCATGATCGATAGAGAAATTCCAGAATCTGAAGCACCTTGATTATTAGTCGATACATTTTGAGCGAAATTGTATACACAAAGAGTGTCTATACGTAGTGATACCTTGAGCGAGTGTGGTAGATCATCTACACCGAGAAATCAAGGGAGAACAACGCTGTAACATCTCTTTGTTCATAGTGAAATCCAGCCAATAATTTGTCGGTCGTAAGAGTGGACGTAGGCTTGAAATAAGCCGAACCACTATAAACCGCGTGTTTAATTTTCTCTTCTCTTCTCTCAGTCTTACTTTAATTATTGTTTGTCTAAAATCTATCAACTGTCTAGTATTGTGCAATTATCAAGAAAAATCTTTTATATACCTATTCACCTCCCTCTAGGTACTTATACTAGCTATATCAATTGGTATCAGAGCTCATGTACTCACTTTATTTGAAGTGTTTTACTTCAAAGTAAAAGATCCATGGCTAGTATGCTAACACCAGGGCTGGTGGAAGGGCAAAGCAATACCACACCACCCTACTTTGATGGAAATGATTACAACATCTGGAAGAACAAGATGAAAGCTTTCCTACGATCAAAGGATTCTCTGGAATGAGACGTTGTAGAAAAATGAATTATTCCTACAGCTGCATCAGTCTTTGAAAGAGGGAAAGAAACTGTTGAGACCAGCGGAATGACTCAGAAAGAGATAATCAAGAGACAAGCACTCGATGCAAAAGCAATTTACTCTTTATATTGTGCTTTGTCACCAACTGAATATAACAGAATATCTTTTCGTGTTACAGCAAAAGAAGTTTGGGACAGATTACATATCACCTATGAAGGAACAGATCGAGTGAAGGAAACCAGAATTAACATTCTCCTCGGTCAATATAAAGCATTCAAAATGAAACTAGGAGAATCTATAACTGACATGTTTAGTCGTTTTACAGATATTGTCAATGGTCTTGAGAATCAAGGACAAACAATTTCTGATCCCATGAAGGTAAACAAGCTACTGCGTGGACTCTCCAAGGATTGGAATGACATAAAGACTTCAATAAGAGAGACGCAAAGAGTTATGCCACTATCTGTCGACGAGTTGACTGGAACTCTTTAGTCTTATGAAGTGGAACGAATTAATGAAGACGAAGATCCAAAAGGTAAGAAATCCATTGCATTAAAATCAAATGATGATTCTGATGATACATATTTTGAAGATGATATGGACGATGAGGAGCTTGCTCTCATGATAAGAAGATTCAGAAAACTGAATAGAAAATGAAGAAGGTTCAACTCAAAGAAACAAAGTTTTCAAAGACAGCAGACCAAGTCTGTTGATGATGAGGAACCAAACAAAGATGTAGTTTGCTTTGAATGTAAGAAAAATGGACACATCGAACCCAACTGTCCTCTTCTGAAGAAGAAGAGAGGAAAAGCTGAAAAGTTTCAAAAAGCTCTCAAAGTCGAAACCTGGAGTGATACAGAGTATGAAGAAAGTGATAATGAATATGCCAACCTATGTCTGATGGCACAATCAGACTCAGACTCAGATTCTGGATCAAACTCAGACAGTGAATTTGAGGCAAGTAATTTTAAAATTCCTGTCAAAGTTTCTAAATACATTGATGAACTGTGTTTTAGTCTTAAGACTTCTCTCAAAAGAATTTCCGAACTTAAGAAGGAAAACTCAGCTCTAAAACAAAAGGAAAACCTTTTAGAAGAAAGAGTTAAAAGTTTAGACTTGAATGTTTCCACTCTTAAAGAAAATGAAGATAATCTTTTGAAAGAAAATGTCCTTTTAAAAACTGACTTATCAGATATTTCAAAGAAATTTTCAATAGGGTCCGAAAAACTTGAAAAAATTCTTTCAGCTCATAATCTTACTTCAAAAAGTCCGGTCTAGGTATGACAGCAGAAACAATTCCCTTGATTGATTTTCCTAAAGTAAAAGAAAGAATTAAGGAAAGACCATCAAGAGAGGCTTACAAAAATCATTTCAAGAAAGTTTTTGTAAAGTCTCGTAGGTCGAAATGCCCTCAGTGTTCAAAGTGCTTGATCCGGATCACTTTGAAAAAGAGTGTCCTATGGTTTGGAAACCTGTTAAGAAAGTATGGGCTAATATTGTTTATCTTACTAACACCAAAGGACCCAAGAAAATTTGGGTACCAAAGAAAGCTTGAGACTCTCTTTTAAATGCAGGTCTCCGTCAAGAAAAAGGTAAAGTGGTATCTTGACAGTGGATGCTCAAGACACATGACAGGAGACTCAAATTGCTTCATAAAACTTGTTCAAGTAAATGGTGTAAAAGTTTCATTTGGAGGAAACATCAAAGGAAGTATTGTGGGATTTGGAATTGTGAAAATTGGAAATCTCACAATAAGTAATGTTTCCCTAGTGGAAGGACTCAATTACAATCTTCTCAGCATTAGTCAATTGTGTGATACTGGTTTTAAGATCTTCTTTCAAGAAGGAACATGTTCTGGAACTAGTAAAGACTCTACTCAGTCTTTCATGGGTCGAAAACATGGAAATATCTATCTTCTGGATGTGAAACCAAATGAATCGCAATGCCTAATCTCAATTCAAGACGAAGCAAGCTTATGGCATAGAAAGCTTGGTCATGTCAACATGAAGCAATTAGCCAAAATCTCATCAAAGCAGCTTGTTCGAGGTCTACCCAAATTACCATACCAAAAGTCTGATCCATGCACTCCATGTATTCTGGGAAAGCAGGTAAGAAATTCATTTAAGCCAATAAATCATGTCTCTACTAATCATGTACTACATTCTTTTGCTGCATATGGATCTTTTCGGACCAACGGAACCCGAGCATTGGAGGTAAGAAATATTGCCTAGTAATTGTGGACGATTACTCCCGCTTTACTTGGGTATATTTCCTTGCAAGTAAGTCCGAAACCTTCTCGTATTTTGAAAAATTTGCTAAAAATATTCAAAATGAAAAAAGATGTGTTATCTCAAGTATAAGAACAGATCATGGAGGTGAATTTGAAAATCAAGATTTTACAAAATTTTGTGATGAATCTGGCTTTAAGCATGCGTTCTCCTCTCCATATACTCCTCAGCAAAATGGAGTTGTGGAAAGAAAGAATAGATCTCTTCAAGAAATGGCTAGAACTCTTTTAATTGAAAGTAAGATTAAATCACGATTTTGGGTTGAAGTTATTTCAACAGCATGCTATATCATCAATAGAGTCTTCTTAAGACCTATTCTAGAGAAAACCCCTTATGAGTTATTCAAAGGTAAGAAGCCTATTGTTTCATACTTTCATGTGTTCGGTTGCAAATGCTTTATATTGAAAAATTGAAAAGATCGAGTTGGTAAGTTTGAAGAAAGATCAGATGAAGGCATCTTCCTTGAATACTCTACGTCAAGCAAAGCCTATAGAGTCTATAACAAGAAAAGCCAGTCGGTGGAGGAGTCAATGAATGTCAAATTTCAAGACTCTACGCAAGATGAATACAGTCTGACTCATCATGAAGAGTCTGAACTTGTTCCAGACCCTCAAAGGCTTACAACTCAAGAAGCATCTCAGACTCTAGAAGACCAGCATCAAGCTGTTCATGAAGATTCAAATAAAGAAAGAGATCATCAAATAGACAAATCAACCAAGAATCGGAAGCATAAGTCCGTCATCCTAAAAATCTCATTATCGGCGAAATTAATGAAGGAATTCGCACGAGATCCAAAAGGCGTGAAGAGTCTAGTCTTTGTGGCTCTCATTTCTGAAATTGAACCAAAGAGCATAGAAGAAGCTTTATCGATGAAAGCTGGATTGAAGCTATGCAAGAATAGCTCGCAGTTCAACATTAATGATGTCTGGGAATTGACATCTAAACCAAAAGGTAAAACTGTTATTGGAGCTAAATGGGTGTTCAGGAACAAGATGAATGAGAAAGGAAAAGTCGTACGAAACAAAGCAAGACTCGGCCAAGAGATATACGCAAGAAGAAAGAATAGACTATGATGAGACTTACGCACCAGTAGCAAGATTAGAAGCTATTTGATTATTATTTGCGTTTGCTTGTTATAAAAATTTCAGGTTATTCCAAATGGACATCAAAAGTGCCTTCCTAGATGGATTTATCCATGAGGAAGTTTATGTGGAACAACCACCAGGGTTTGAAGACCCAAAGAAGCAAGACTCAATCTTCAGACTGAAAAAGGCCTTGTATGGTTTAAAGCAAGCACCTCGAGCTTGGTACGACAGACTAAGTAAGTTCTTAATACATAATGGTTTTGTCAAAGGTAAAGTAGATACTACTTTATTTATCAAAAAGGAAAACAAAAGCTTTTTACTTGTTCAAATATATGTGGATGATATTATTTTTGGATCCTCTAATGAAAGTCGTACAAGAAATTTTCTAAGTCTATGCGGGATGAGTTTGAAATGAGTATGATGGGAGAGTTAACATTCTTTCTTGGTCTTCAAGTAAAACAATTGAAGGAATGAACTTTTATTTATCAAGAAAAATATGCTAATGATCTTGTCAAAAGGTTTGGACTGGAAAAGTGCAAAAAGATCGACATCGATGTCAAGTTCTTTGAAGATAGACAAAGATTAAGAAGGGAAGAAAGTTGATCAAAAACTGTACAGGAGCATCATTGGTTCACTTCTCTATCTTTCTGCTTCTAGACCTAACATTTTGTTGAGTGTTTGCATCTGTGCTAGGTTTCAATCAGATCCTAGAGAATCCCATCTCAGTGCTGCGAAACGTATTATTAAATATGTTGCTTCATCTTCAAGTATCGGTCTTTGGTATCCTAAGAAGGGAGACTTTAATCTTCTGGGATACTTAGACGCAGATCTGGCCGGTTGCAGAGTTGATAGAAAGAGCACTTTGGGAACTTGCCAATTGCTTGGAAGCAGGACAGTGTCTTGGTTTTCAAGGAAACAAAGCACTGTGGCTCTCTCAACAATAGAAGCAGAGTATGTAACTCTTGGAAGTTGCTGTTCGCAAATTTTATGGATAAAACAACAGCTACAAGGCTTTGGAATTGAAGACTCATGCACAGAGATTAGATGTGACAACACCAGCGCAATCAATCTCACTAAAAATCCAATCCTTCACTCAAGAGCAAAGCATATAGAGATTCGACATCATTTCATTAGAGATCATGTTCAAAATGGAGAAATCTCGATTCAATTTGTTGATTCAAAAAATCAACTAGCGGATATATTCACAAAGCCTTTGGAGAAAAATCAATTCGATTTTATCCGTTCCAGACTCAACATTTTGAAACTTGAGGAAGTTAAAGTCTAGAGACTCTCCAACCCTCAGACTCAGACATTGATGCAAGCCTAGGGGAGGCTTTCTCAAACAATAGGATCGGGAGAGTGACTCGCGCACAAGAAACGGGACGAACAGTAATTTCAGCACTGCGCAAGCTCAGGAGAACAGTCGTATCTTTGTCGATACAGATCGGATCGACCTGATTCCAAAGCCAAATGAACAAAGACTTCTGGATCTACAATTTATGTGTTTTGGGTTTTCTGAAATAAGCACTGTAGGATAGTCGAAATTGGGTTGGAAGTAACGAACAGAACAAGAAAAGATAGGAACTTCGTTGGTTGCTCTTCTAGGCCTCCAAGGAAGTTGAGGGGGGCACCGATTCTTCTAGATCGATGACTGCAACTCTTCAAGGATGCAGATTTCGAAAGCTCCGACTCTTCAAGGACGGAGTGAAAACTCTTCTAGGTTTTCAAGGGTTGAACTCTTCAAGGTTCATGATACTTGCTTCAAGCAAAGCTTTTCATTAATCAAAAGTCGTCTGTCTTCTACAAGGGATTGGATGGCTTATATCATCAAAGAAACAAAGCATAGAAACTTGAAAGCATTAAAAAGCCTAGAAACTAGAAAAATAATAAAGAGCTTAGGAACTAGAAAATAATAAAGAGCTTAGGAACTAGAAACTAGTAAAAGCATCACGTCTTCATGGCTCCCAAGGTGTCTTCTTTCAAACTTCCGGGATGGACTCAAGATATCATTATGGCTTCTCGGTTTCATCGAGCTTTAATGCGGGCCGATCGTCTTGGTCGAGAGAGCCGGTCTTCAATGTGGGCTGCATCAGACATTCATGGCTATAGACTGTAAATTATTATTATATTCAATCTCAAAAAAGTACGATCTTTAGTTCAGTTAATTTATAATTTCCATGAAAAACGGAATCTTGTCTTTTCAAAAAGATTAACTTCTATTTGGCAGTTATCGATTTTAAAAGAGGCATCTGTTCATTTTCCTTTGTGCCGATTGGTTTTTTCCTTTTTTAAACTGAGTTATATATATATATATACAGTTTTCCTCGCTTAAACTTCAAAACCCTAAAAGGCATTCTCCTCCCAATCGTCTCTACTTCGTGTTCATCTTCGAGAAAGTTGTCATCTTTTCTTGGGAAAACGAGTAAAGGAATCTTTCAACGACAAGGAAGAATGTCTTCTTCGAGAAATTCTTCAAGAATCGCGAATGGGGACCACGAGAGAATGAGGGAGGGGCCTACCCATTTCGATCTCACCGAAGAGGAAGATTTACCGAGTCAGCAACAGAGCCCGATTCACTCTCCACCACGTCACTCTTCACCATCTACCCCACAAGGTGCGGGTCAACAACCAGAGGAAGAAATAATCGAGGACGTAGACCCTGTAAGAGTCCAAAAACCCTCTTTTATTTACAAGCTCTATCGTGCGTTGAAGAGCATTGGGACTCCGCTGAGCTACGTAGATGATTTCCTTAAAGATAAGAATTATGGGAATGAGTATATCTTTTTGTGATGAATGGAGGATTTGGGAATTGCTCCCAAAGGAAAGGCTGAGGAAGCACTTGCGAACATTCCAAGTGACCCTTGTGTATCGGGATTGAATTCAACTAACGGGAACGATGATGATAAAATGTTCAGTGAATTTTAACCTAGAATGGGTGTTGCTACGAAGGTGAAGGGAAAAAGGATGGATTTGTTTAAATCAAAGGAACAGGAGAATCTGTTCTTCAGACTGGTGAAACGAGGGGTGATAAACCCTAGGAGTATTGATTTCGATTTCTTGGATGCCATTAATGTGAACTTAAGGGAGAAGTTCAATCTGCTTCAACTTGAGCAATTTTGCTCCGATACCACGAGACGGTTATGCGCAATTGAGCATACTTCTATTCGAATCTTAGCTTTTTAGATGCGAATAGAATATCCTTCGTTGTTCGAGACCAAGACTATGTGGTAGATGTGGACATGTTGGCGAGATATAATTGGAGTTGAAAGAGGACGCTATCAACCGATCAAAGTTTCGATTGCTCGTGCCACCTTTGGAGCTTGTCAAAGACGAGAATACGAGAGGGAAGAATTACCTACACAAGAATGCGTGCCATCAACATCTTACTTCACAAAATTGTGATCAACTGTATCAGGCCAAAGTCTACATCCAAGATTGACGTGTCTAACTCCGAGGTGAAATTGATGTACGCGATCAATTCAGGGACGAAGTTCTCTTTTCCTCACACCATTCTCTTTCACATATACAGAGCAATGGTGAAGGACAAGGGCCAATTGCCTTACCCAGGTCTTGTGACCAAGATCTTCAGACACTTGAACATTGAACCTCCACATACTCTTTGTGTTCGACCATGCGACAAAATGGTGGTGGGTTTGAAAATGCTGACAAAAATGCGTCTGAAAGAGCTTAATAAGGCAATGGAGAGGTTCAAAGTGAAGACTCCAGTATCTTCTGCATCAAAGAGAAAAGGGAAGGAGCCCATGGGTACTCCATCCAAAAAGAAAAGAACTCTTTTCTTGGAGGATGAAGATAAAGAGGAAGATCTCACTATCTCTGCATTGAAAAGGACCAAACGTTACGTACCCGAATCAACGGAACGACGAAGAAAGGAAAAGAAGCAGAGGAAAAAGAACAGAGAGAAGAAGAGGGACAAACAAAGAACAGAGAAAGCGAGAGGAGCAACAAGAGAAAGAGAAAGAAGACGAAGAGAAAGAAGCTGAAGAAGAAGGAGAAGCAGTGAAAGAAATGTCTGCGAGATGAAGCCGGAGAGAAAGGAATCAAGATGCTTTGAAGAGCATGACCATCACTCTTCCCCAATTGAGGTCCTAGAGACAGGGGGAGATGGCGAGCAAGGAAGGACTACACCACATGCTGTCAACAGTGAAGGTGTGAGTCGCTCACCAGCAAATCCAGAAGATTTTCAGGCTTCTCAAAAGCCTGAGGAAGGACATGATACGTTAACACCAAATCTGCTCGATTACACCGAAGTTCCATCGTCTGCCTTCACTCCATCCGAGAGAGCAAATGCTAGCACACAGACGGACAATACAACAGATTTTCGTCGTATCCTTGATGTTCTTCCTCGGAAATGCGGGGTCAAATCTATGCTCGGACCGTGAACTTCAAGTCTGAAGAATGCTTTGGACAAGCATCTTCTGTTACCCGGTGGATCAAATGAAAGACGACTCTTCAAATTCAAGCCAATGCCAAAGGAGAAGAAGTGGCTCATCTACGGGAAGACTTGAAGAGGCTGGAAGGCATCGTACGATCGATGGGAGATTTCCAGTTGTGCGCATTCCCAGCGAGACTTGACTCTTTTCTCACTTTTTTAATGATGACAAAAAGGGGGAGAATTGCAATTTGAACTTTTTAAACTTTGACTTTAAATTTCTTTTGTGTGTTTGAATGTTTGTTTTTGAGTATGACTTGGGTGTGAACTTGAATTTGACTGACTTGGGTGTGGATTTTGATGTTTGACTGTTTGCATTTATATCAAGTGTTGTTGTATGGTCTTACTCATGAAAGACTAACCGATTTTCTGTGGATGTAGAGTCTGGTTGATTTATTAATCTTTATGAGATAGCCATATTGCTTGAGTAATGTTTTGCGGAGTCAAAGTTGTTCAAATCTACAAAAAGTAATGTTTTCCGAGAATACGAAGCACCTTGATTATTAGTCGATACATTTTGAGCGAAATTGTATACACAAAGAGTGTCTATACTTAGTGATACCCTGAGCGAGTGTGGTAGATCATCTTTGTTCATAGTGAAATCCAGCCAATAGGCTGTTAGTGCAGAAGAGTGGACGTAGGCTTGAAATAAGCCGAACCACTATAAACCGCGTGTTCAATTTTCTCTTCCCTTCTCTCAGTCTTACTTTGATTATTGTTTGTCTCAAATCTATCAACTGTCTAGTATTGTACAATTATCAAGAAAAATCTTTTATATACCTATTCACCCCTCTTTAGGTACTTATACTAGCTATATCACTATGCTCGCTTATTTCTGAAGCCTAGTAAGCCAATTTTGGCGCCAGCACTCCCAAAGCATGCCTTTGAGATCACATCCCCAGAAAAGCTCCTCATGTCGCCATCAATCTTGATCTCAACAACTCCTCCTTCCTTCTCAATCCATGAATTCACCAAAGTAATTGAAGACCCCACCATCAAGTTTATCATACCCAACAATGGCTCATGTTCCATCACCAAGAATTCCTCTTTTAAGGAGTAAGCTTGGGTCAATGTGCACAGAGAGAGAGAGAGAGAGAGAGAGAGAGAGAGAGAGAGAGAGAGAGAGAGAGAGAGAGAGAGAGAGAGCATGTATTTAAGATCACCTTAACTTTGTCGGCGTACAACTCTGGAGCAAGAATCTTTCTCTGCTTAACCGATTTGGCACCTTTTGAGGTCAAATTGCCTTGGCCAAGCAAAGGACCCATCCCCTTATGCTGGTAAGGAGGCTTTCCAAAGTCCAACGAAGCGCCCATGCTTATCTCCCTCATTGCCTCCAAATTGTACATGTTATGGTAGATGCGGAAACTATAATGAAATTGAAATTGAGAAAAATAAAATAACACTAGATTTTACATGGAAACCCTTGTGGGAAAAATCACAAGTAGAGGAGAAGTAAATATCACCATAAATCAAGTAGATGAAGCTGAATGAGAAGAGAGCTTTCTGTCGAGCTCATCTTCTTCTTTCTTTCACTGATCTTTTTCATCTGGGAGCTCAATTGTCATATGTTCTGTTTTTACAAGCTTTTATATAACAAAAGAGGAAAAAACTTCTAGATCTAAACCAACCACTCCTTGAATGACAACTCAGCACACACACATAACAGAAAAATAGAGCTCAAGCATATGTGTACAAGAAATAACTCTTTGAAGCAAACGACGTAGCTTTATTGCTCCTTCTTCGTGCCAACTGTTTCCTCGTTCAGTTGACTTTCGTTTCTGAGTTTCTTCTTGCTGCTTCCTTTTAAGTATTTGCAGCGCTTCATTCTCAACATCCCCCCACAAACTGGGTGTGGGTTTGAATCCTAGACCCAGTTTGGTGCGTATGATGCAGTGGTCCCATCTGGATAGTGCTTTAGTACAAATTTCAGCAATTTGGTAGTTGTTGGGAACATATTGTACACTAAGAGAACCAAGAGATACTTTCTCGCGAACAAAATGAAAATCAATTTCGATATGTTTTGTCCTGGCATGTAGTATAGGATTAGTCATAAGAGAGATTGCTGATTGGTTATCATAGAAGATTACCATAGGGGAAGCTAACGAGATGCCAATGTCTCAAAGAACAAAACTTATCCATGTGAGCTCAACAGTAGTAGAAGCCGAGCTCTCATACTACCTTACGTGGATGATTGAGATACTGTGGTTTGTTTCTTTGCTGACCAGGAGATTATGTTGGACCCAAGATAAGTACATAATCCAGTTGTAGAATGCCTTGTTTCAACACAACTAGCCCAATCAGCATCCGAAAACCCATAAAGCTTCAAGGAACTGTTGGAGTGAAGGAAAAGTCCCAAGTTTATAGTTCCTTTAACATAGTGAAGAACTCGTTTTAATCTGTTAAATTCACCAACTGTAGGGTTCTGCATTTTCTGACAAAGCATATTGGTAGCATAGGCAATATCTGGTCTTGTTATTGTCAAATACTGGAGACCCCCAACTAAGCTGCGATACTCAAGTGGTCGATCAAGATAGACTTCATCATCAGAGGAATATGATAGTTTCGGAGGCAATGGTGTTGATATGGGTTTACATTCCTTCATGGTTGTTCTCTCAAGAAGATCAACAGCATACTTTGTCTGACAAAGAAAGAGTTCTTTGGGTGTGTGTTTTGCCTCAATACCCAAAAAGTAATGAATACATCCTAAGTCCTTCATGTGAAACGTTGAACTTAAAGATGTAATCAGTTGTGTAAGTAAAAGATTAGAATTACCTGTCAACAGGATATCATCTACATAGAGGAGGAGTAAAATTGTGTCTTGCCCCTTATGAAACACAAAGAGTGAAGGATCTGTAGTGCTACAAAAGAAACCTGATTCAAGTAGGAAATTACTAAACTTCTCAAACCATGCGCATGACACTTGTCGTAGACCGTAAAGAGACTTGTGGAGGAGGCAGACATGATCAGAAAGAGTAGGATGGGCAAACCTAGGGGGTTGCTCTATATAGACAGTCTCTTTCAATGTGCCGTGCAAGAAGGCATTTTTGATGTCGAGTTGATGTATCGACCACCTCTTTAACATTGCAACTGAGAGAACGATCCGAATTGTTGCTTGTTTGATGACTAGACTAAATGTCTCAAGGAAATCAATTCCTTCCTCCTGGTGGAATCCCTTTGCTACCAATCTTGCTTTCAACTTGTCAAGACTTCCATCCGGCGCCAGTTTAGTTTTAAAAATCCACTTGCACCCTATCACATGCATATGATCAGTTCTTGGAACCAATGTCTGGGTTTGGTTTTCATGAAGTGCATTCATCTCTTCGATCATTGCTCTATGCCACCCCTCATGAGCTAATGCAGACTTGATTGTCAGGTACATGATATTCAGCCAGACAAGCATACTTAGGATTCGGTTTCACAATATCTGACTTGGACCGAGTTTGCATGGAGTGTGTTGATGTTCCAGTTGATATATTGGGTTGTAGAGCCTATCTGTCTTGATTCTGGTAGTTGTCAACCAGTATTGCAGTTGGTTGACTAGGTGCACCATTTCCACTTATCTCTAAGATAGATGATGCATCTGTTATAGGTGGTGAATGTGGATTTGATGATGTTTGTGACTTCTCAGTGGTGGTGTTTGGGGCACGCATCTGTTTGTGTTCAAGCAACTCATGTTCTTGTAAAAAACCTACATTAGTCTATGGAATCTTCCTCACTCGTTCTGCTTTGGTTGAATCTAGAAATTCAACTTCTTCAACCCATTTCTTGTACAAAGCAGTATAATGTGGAAACACCTCTTTTAGCTTCTTAGCAAAAGGGAAGAAGCTCTCATTGAATGTGACATTTCGGCTAATATAAACTCTGCCATCCGAAGGTACAAGACACCTATACCCTTTATGTTTATCATTGTAGCTGAGAAACACATAAGTGAGTGAGCGAGGATCAAACTTGTGTTGTGTATATGATCTAAGACAAGGATAGCAAGCACTTCCAAAGACACGTAAATGTTCATAGCTTGGTTTATGCTTGAAGAGCTTACTGTATGGAGACTCCATCTATAAATTTGGAGCAGGAAGCAGGTTTATAATATAAGTTGTAGTCAAGAAGGCATCCACCCAGTAAATCAATGGGACTCTTGCATGAAATTGATAATCCAAGTTCCACCACATGCCTATGCTTCCGTTCTGAAATCCCATTTTGTTTTGGAGTATGTGGACATGACATGTAGTTTTTGATTCCACAAGCTTTTAAATGATTTTGAAACTTATTGCTAGAAAATTCGCCCCCACCATCACATTGAAACACTTTAATTTTTTGATCAAACTGATTTTCCACATACTTTTGAAACGGGATGAAGATATCATAGAAATCTGACTTCAATCTCATTGGATAAACCCAAGCTGTGTGAGAAAAGTTATATATAAAGAGAACATAGTATACGAACCCTTGGCGAACTCACTTGGAGATGGTCCCCAAACATCACAATGTGTCCTTTCCAAAGGAAAATTTGTTTTAGATTCAGATAATGGAAAAGCTAGCTTAGTACTTTTTACTATTTGACAACTCCTACACATAGCTTGAGTTGTCTTATTACAGTGGATCAGCTTCTGATTCTGAAGAACTTTAAGGTCTGAAAATTAGTGTGAGCTAGCCGCTGGTGCCACACTTCTTCTGCAACTGCTTTATGTCTTTGAGTGAAAAAGGGCCTTGGTGGTTTTTTGGTCCACTTTGTAGAGACCCCAACTTTCCTTCCAAGCGCATCGTTGTGTTGGTTTGATGGTCCTTAACATAAACACCATATTTGTCAAAAACAAAGGAGCAAGGATAGTCATCGGTTAGCTTAGAAACCAAAAGCAGATTTTTCTTTATTTCTGGAACCACTAACACATCATTAAGGGGTAACACATCACATTCAGTGTGTAAAAAAGCATTTCCAGTGAAGGTAATAGGAAGACAGGACCAATTGCCTATCATTACTGTATCCGAGCCAATATACTTTGATGAGTTGTAAACAATACCCGGATTAGCACCTATATGAGCCGAAGCACCCGTATCTAGGTACCATGCACTCCCTTTCAAATCTTCGAGATGTACTGCTGCAAGAGCTGTTGGAATGTCTTGGTCTTGGAAGGAATTATCAAAGCGATACCAACACCGAAGTGCATTGTGTCCTGGTCGTTTGCAGATTTGACATGTCACTCTTGCTCCTCCTGTTGCTTTCTCCTCTTGACTATTTTTAAGTGAAGAGTTAAGAGGAGGATATGACTTAACTTTTTGATATCTTTGTGGAGCACCTGCATAAGGCCGAAATCCTTGGCCAGAATTACTCAATTGTGGTTTATAAGTCTGAACCTCTTGTTCGTGGTTTGAATCATAGGCTCTATAACTTTGACTTCTTCCATAACCACGACCTCGAATATTAAAACTTTGACCACCCCTGCCATAACTAAGTCCACCTCTATTTCCATAAAACTTGTTGTTTCCTCTCTGTCCTACGAAGGCAAGACTTGATTGAACTGTCTCACTATCCATATTCTGATTCCCTTCAACATTCCTCTGCCCATAATAGGCGAAGTTTGGATTATATTGGTGTGAGGAGTAATTTTGCAACCTTGTTTCAAATCTCTCCAATTGCGAAATAACTTCATCATAATCCGGTTGAGGTTTTAAACAATACACTGTTGTTCGAAAATTCTCATACTCCGATCCTAACCCTTCCAAGACTCCGAACACCTTTGTTATCTCATCCAAAGGCATACCTATTGCGTTCAACTGGTCGCAAATCAGTTTATACTCTCTCAAGAATTCAGATAATGGCCTACTTCGTTTTTGACATGCTTGGGAGTTTCCTCTTAGCTCGAATTCTCTAGCTACGACTTACGTGTAAATCGGTTCAACAAAGTTTGCCATACCTCACAAGATGTTTCCAATCCAATAATCAGCCCCAGGATATTCTCAGATACTGCTCCACTGATCCACGAGAAAATTAGCTGATCGATTCTGATTCAATCTGCATAATCAGGGTTTGGTTCTTCAACCATCTTACCGTCGACATCTACTCGTATCTTTTGTGATGGTGGAGAAATCTCACCATTGACAAACCCAAACAGCTCCTGACTCCGAAGAAATCTAAGAAACTGAGCTTGCCAAAGAAGAAAATTATCTTCAGTGAGCTTAATCGTGACAAAATTGCTCAAGTTTACGTGAATAGGAAAAGGAAATTTGGGAGTTCTTGTAGCCATGAATCAATGTGTATTTCGAGCACTCAGAAATACACAGCCGAGATCAGAGACCCTAGGATGAAGAAGCTCATGCGGCTCTACACTTTCAACACGCCGGAGGAAGTAGCGCGTGCTTTCGAGCGACTATAACCGAAGAGAATCGCTTCATTTGTCCCTTCGAACTCTCGCCGGACTACTTCTTCTACCGTAAATGATGTCCTTTGGTGAGCTCTCCTGCAGCTATGCCATCTTGATCCTCCACGATGACGACATCTCAGTCACCACGGAGACGATCCTTACTTCTGATGAAGGCTGTGAACGTCACCGTCGAATTTGCCTCTGGCTGCTTGTTGCGATCATCGAGCTCTCAGAGAATAGCTCTGATACCATGAAGAAAACTGAATACAGAAGCAAGTAGATGAAGCTGAATGAGAAGAGAGCTTTCTGTCGAGCTCATCTTCTTCTTTCTTTCACTAATCTTTTCCATCTGGGAGCTCGATTGTCATATGTTCTGTTTTTACAAGCTTTTATATAACAAAAGAGGAAAAACTTCTAGATCTAAACCAACCACTCCTTGAATGATAGCTCAGCACACACACATAACAGAAAAATAGAGCTCAAGCATATGTGTACAAGAAATAACTCTGTTGAAGCAAACGACGTAGCTTTATACCGCTCCTACTTCGCGCCAATCCTCTGTTTCCTCTGTTCCAGTTGACTTTCGTTTCTGAGTTTCTTCTTGTTGCTTCCTTTTAAGCGTTTGCAGCGCTTCATTCTCAACACCCTTATGCTGGTAAGGAGGCTTTCCAAAGTCCAACGAAGCGCCTGTGCTTATCTCCCTCATTGCTTCCAAATCGTAAATATTATGGTAGATGCGGAAACTATAATGAAATTGAAATTGAGAAAAATAAAATAACACTAGATTTTACATGAAAACCCTTGTGGGAAAAATCACAAGCAGAGGAGAAGTAAATATCACCATAAAATCAATGATTATAAAATGTGGCTCCAAAAAGCTTGGACTCTTTTTGTCTCAACTTCTTATATGTAGGCAAGGATGAAATCTTAAGTAGGAAACATTCTTTTAGGAAACTTTCTTCAACTAGAAAAACTATTCAATTAGGAAACCTACTCAAAATAGGAAATTTACTTGAATTAGGAAACTTTCCTTTTGGGCTCAAACTTAAGACATATCTAATAATCTCTACCTTGACTCGACGTTTGACTCAAGTTACAATCGCTTGGCTTGAATTCTACATAAGTGACGAATAATCTTCATCTCCCATTAGAGTAAAACTCAGTTGCAGCAAATATTAACTAAATCCAAGCAATGCTTGAATTTGGCGATAGGTAAAGGCTTTATTAACATATCAGTTGGATTATTTTCTATATTAATCTTCAAGACCTTAATATAGTGATCAACAAGAATGTCTCGAATAAGATGATATCGCACATCAATGTTCTTTGTTCTCTCATGATACATATGATCCTTAGTAAGATTTATAGCATTTTGACTGTCACAATGGACAATAGTCACACCATGATCCATGCTAAGCTCTCTAAATAAGCCTCTTAATCATATGGTCTCTTTAACTGCTTTTGCAATAACAATATACTATGCTTCTGTAGTAGACAAAGCTATTATATGTTGTAAAGTAGCTTTTCAATTGACCACAAAATCTCCAATAGTAAAGATGTACCCAGTCAAAGGCCTCATCTTATCAAGGTCACCAACATAATCATAATTAACATATCCTGTTAGAATGTTATCAGTTTTCCCAAACTTTAAACCAAAATTAGAAGTATTTTTCAAAAATCTTAAAATCCATTTGATAGCATGCTAATTAACTTTTCTTGGGCATAATGAATATCTACTTACCACGCTAATAGCATGTAAAATATCGGGTCGAGTACAAACCATAGCATACATAGTGCCACCAATTGCACTATAGTATGGAATATGTGATATATATATTTTATGTCCTCATTTATTTGTGGACATAAATTAGCCTACAATCTAAAATGAGTAGCAAGCGGAGTATTTACTAGTTTGGCATCTTTCATGCCAAAACGATCTAAAACCTTCTCAATGTAAGTTTTTTGGGAGAGATATAATTTTTCCGTTTTATGATCTCGCTGAATTTCCATGCCTAGGATTTTCTTTGTTGCACCTAAATCCTTTATCTCAAATTCAACACTCAATTGTGCCTCGAACCAAAGCCTTTCAAAGGAACTTTCGTAGGCCTCCAAAGATTAGAGTGAATATAATCCACAGTGCCTTTTGTTGTGAAAATTCCTATCTTGAAACTGATCTTTTTTTTTTTACTTCCAAGGACACAATGCTCACAAAAATCCAATATTCCAATATTCTAGACCACATAGAAGACCTCTCTTACTCAGCTCCTCCATCCTTCTAATACTCATATGGCCTAATCTCATATGCCATAATCTAGCGTTGTCTGCTTCTATCATAGTAGATGAGACTGCAACGGAACTGATAACCGTAGTGCCTTGCAGCTAAAACAAGGTGCCGGTTTTTAGTCCTTTCATCAATAGAAGCAAACCTCTCATAATGTTCATAACTCCACCTTCAGTTGTAAACTTACAACCATTAGCATCAAATGTACCCAAAGAGATGATATTTTTCTTCAAATCAGGAACATGTGTGACATTATCCAAAGTCCCGATGCTACCGTCATACATCTTAATGTTGATAGTTCTAGTCCTAATTGCTTTGCATTTGATATTGTTCCCATTAGAATAACCCCATCATTAAATTCTTTGTACGTGGAGAACTAGTCATGAATAGGGCACATGTGGTACCAACAACCTAGATTAAGAATCCGGCTTTTATTGAATTTGTCTTTTATCATTTGCAACCAATAACCAATCTCTGTATTCATTTTCATCAACACTAGCTTGAGTATGGTTTTCGTTTCCTTGATTTTGTCTGATCTGGTAGTTTTGACTGTTTTGCCGATTTGCATTCCCTTGATTTTGCTAATTCATGTTATTTTCTCTTTGCTTTTTTGCCTTCGGTTTCAAATAATTTATCTTGATATACTCTTGAGACTTACAATAGTTGCAAATCAAATCCTTATGCTTTGATTTTGATTTGGACTTGCCACTATTACTTCTTTCAACAGACCTTCCTCTAGCAACTAAACTAGCCCCATGATCATTACAGCCTTTAAAAGTCAATTCTCTATCTAGTTTTTTGCTTATTTAGACGACTAGTCTTGACATCTTCAATATCAATAGTTTCTCTACTAACAATCATGGTTTCGCTAAAAAAAATTAGAGAGGAAGGTAGTGAAACTAAGAATAAGAGAGCTTGATCTTCATCTTCAACCTTAACATGAATACTTTTTAATTTAGAGATAATAGCATTGAATTCAAAAATATGAGATTTAAGAGAAGCACTTCAACCATACGAAGAGTGAAGAGTTGTTGTTTGAGCCTTAACCGATTAGTGAGGGCTTTGTAAAAAAAATACTCTCCAATTTATTCCAAAAACCTATAGCCGTTTTCTGATCTAGTTCCTCCTGCGGAACTTCATTCGTGAGACATAACTAAATAATAGACAAAGCTCTTTCATCC
Source organism: Eucalyptus cladocalyx (assembly GCA_017140615.1). Lineage (NCBI taxonomy): Eukaryota > Viridiplantae > Streptophyta > Magnoliopsida > Myrtales > Myrtaceae > Eucalyptus > Eucalyptus cladocalyx. The sequence goes on from CM029525.1 coordinate 12,441,220, forward strand.
AATTCTTCTCATGTTTCATTTGACGTGCTTTTCGATTTCTTCCATTTCTTAAATAGAGTTTTCTTCAAACCCTTTTGCGTATAAACAACCAACGTACGAACTTGCCATAGGTTGAAATTGATGCTCCCATCAAATATCTCAATATCAAATCTCGTTGTTGAACTTGACGCCATAACTAGAAGATCGAGAAAAAAAAACCCAAGGCTTTGATACTAGATTGTTATGATAGATGCGAAAACTATAACGAAATTAAAACTGAGAAGAATAAAAGAATACCAGATTTTACGTGGAAACCCTTGCGGGAAAAAACCATGAGGAGAGGAGAAGCAAAATCTACTATAGAAATCAAAGGTTACAAAAGGTGGCTTAGACTATTTCTTTCTAAACTTCTTATATATAGGCAATAATCAAATCCAAAGTAGGAAACCTCTTTTTAGAAAATTTTCCCCAACTAGGAAAACCGTTCAATTAGGAAACCTATTTAAAACAAGAAATATACTTTAATTAGGAAACCGTTCAATTAGGAAACATATCTAATGGTACAAACACAACATTTGTAGGTTCCCTATCAAGAATATGAAATACTCCCTGAATGAACATAAAAAACAAAAATTAAATAATCAATAACTTCATAGTTAACCGATGATGAATCTCGTTACAACTGAGTGGGACATGATTAATTAATTAATAACCATATTACTGTCTCCAGCGATCTAGGAATGGGAAGAGTTTGGAGGAGCAGTTGTGCGTTACGGCTTGCTGATCTTCTTGTGATGGTGATTTCGAGGGCGCGGTGGAATGTGACTGGAGCTTCTTAATCTCGCGGAGATTCCCGATGAGAGAAGAACCCGGAGGGCCTCGGATGCCCTGAGCTTCGACCGCAGCCTCTATGGCGTCCATATCACAATGTCGAGAACCGGAATCACGCCGCTGAGGAACACGACCGTGAAGGCTGTGAAGATGAGTTTCCACACTTGCAGCTCCAACTCTCTCTTTAGAGGGTGAGTTAAGTGGCGCCAAGTTTGGAAGGCTTTTGAATCTCTTATTTGTTAGAGAGAGAGAGAGAGAGAGAGAGAGAGAGAGAGAGAGAGAGAGAGAGAGATCTGTGATTAATGTAAAGTCCTCAATATATACGGATACATAATACATACTCATGTTTATGGCTCTTGGCTTTTTGCTTGAGCATGCGAGACCTGAATTCATAAAGACTGATATTTTCTTTTTTTCATATATACATGAATTGAAAAGAAAAAAGGACAAAGTTGGTAAATTAGATGGGAAAAGTGATGCTAGCTATAATAGTGAGTAGATAACTGACCAAAATAATAATAATAATAATAATAATAATAATAATAATAATAATAATGATGAGTAGATGATTTCTTTGCACATGGCTCTGTTGACCTGAATTAATATAAAGACCTGCTTCTTGGGTTCGATTTAAAAATTAAAAGATCATTAAAATAGTGCCAAATTGAGGAAAAGTTTATTTTGCCGTCAAGAGCTGAGCGAAGTGAAGTCAATGTCTAGAAATGTTTGATTGTGTGAAAACCATTTCTGGAATCCATCAATAGCAACAAGAAAGAAAATAATACAAGATGAAAATTATTATGTGCAATGATAGTGAACAGATATTAAAGATAGCCAATCAAAGTAGTAAAACACACAATACTTTATAGTAGTTTAACGGCAGAAGTACAGCGCAAGTGCCATAACTTGGCACCGAGGACACTTAAGTGCCATAACTTTAAAATGGTACACTTGAGTGCCAGTTTTGAAGTTAAATGGGACACTTAAGTGCCACTCCGGTGAAGATCCGGACAAATGGCTTACGTGGCGACTTTTAGGCGAAGCTTGGTCCAAAACGGCGTCGTTTTGCACGTTGACGTGGCGGAGAAAATGCAAAAACGATGCCGTTTCATGTCTATATGTAAATAATAATATAAAAATAAATTAAATTAAATTTAAAATATTCAAAAAAATTTAAAAAATAAGAATATTTAAAAATATTTAAAAAATTAAGAAAATTTTAAAATTTCTAAAAATTAAGAAAATTTTAAAATTTTAAAAATTAAAAAAAAAAGTGGGGAGATCGAATGGGCGGTTGCCTCTGCCGCCCCGCCTCGGCCGGGTCGCGGCCCCCGCCTACCGACGGCGAGGGCCGAGACCCTCGCCCTAGATCTGGGCAAGGGCTCGCGGGCCCTCGCTGCCGGTCGGCCGGCCTCACCGGCCCCGGCCGGGGCCTGGGGCCGACCCCGTCCGACCCTCCCCACTCTATCGCCAGCCTTTTTCCGGTGGCGGCGGGAGGCGACGAGGGCCCGCGACCCCTTGTCGGATCGGGCGAGGGTCGCGGCCCGCGCCGATCTAAGGCGAGGGTTGCAGCCCCGCCCGGATCCGTGAGGGCTTGCGGGCCCTCGCCGCAGCCGGAAGGGCGGGCGACCGAGTGGGGAGGGTCGGGCGGGTCGCCGAGCCCCGGCGTGGCCCGACGACGGAGTGGCGAGGCCGGCCGACCGCGGCGAGTACCCGCAAGCCCTCGCCGCGATCCGGCGAGGGCTCGCAGCCCACGCCGTCGGCCGGCCGGGGGCCGGGCGATCCCGGCCGACCCTCCCCCTCCGTCGCCGGCCTTTCCGGCGATGGCGGGAGGTGGCAGCGGCGAGGAGCCGCCCGTTCGACCCCCCCCATTTTTTTTAAATTTTTAAATTTTCTTAATTTTTAAAATTTTTTAATTTTTCTTAATTTTTAAAAAAATTTAAAAATTTAAAAATTTCTTTTTTAAAATTTTTTTTGAATATTTTAAATCTAATTTAATTAATTTATATATTATTATTTACACGTAAACATGAAACGGCGTCGTTTTTGCGTTTTCTCCGCTACGTCAACGTGCAAAACGACACCGTTTTGGACCAAACTCGCCGGAAAATTGCCACGTCAGCCATTTGGCCGGATTTTCGCCAGACTGGCACTTAAGTGTCCCATTTTACTCCGATATTGGCACTTAAGTGTACCATTTAAAAGTTATGACACTTAAGTGTCCTTCCGTGCCAAGTTATGGCACTGTGTGTCCCAATCTCATAGTTTAACTTTATTTTCAAACCTACGTCCAATTCTAGATAACAACCTCAACGCAGGCTAGATTTACTAGTAATTTGTAATGCAAGTTACAATAGCGAAATGTTGCTTCTTTATGATGATGGATTACATTATCGGAGTACAACTACTGCTCATATATTTGCAATTGTAAAGCAATACAATTGCGAGAAATATAAGATAACGAACAATGAAACTTTCTTATTTTAGATAATTATGACGAAGTGCAACAAAAGTATTCTTTTTTTTTTTCCTCGTCCAATCCTTTCAACCTTCGTTGATCCTCTTTACATAGAAGTCTTCAAACAACCTATTGGAGACTCTGAAGAAGATCAAGATAGCCATTTGAAAATACTTGGAGACTCTTGCCAGAATTGAGATTGCTTAAACCATCGTTTCTTTCGATATTTGCACGTTTCCGATATTAAAGCCTGTTGCAACTGTCAGCTCGTTGATGTTTGGTGTGACACAGAAAGTTGCAGTTGCTTTTTGAATTCTTTTCCAGTTTTTAGCTAGGGTTCCAATTTTGTAACAACTTATTTTATATTAGTACTGATGGTTTTAGGTGATGGGCCTAAGTTGGCCCGTCCGCCCATGTTGGGCCTGAAAGCCCGGCCCACAGGATTAGGGCCCATGGATGAAGGGGTACGTTCCTTTCTGTTGGAGGGATGTATAAAAGGAGAAAGAGAGAGGGAGGAACACACCCGTTGGCATAACAAACGTACGTTCCTCTCCCTCTCTCCCTCCAAAAGAAAAACAAGCACAAACGGCGACACCATCTTCCCTTCAAGGCCAATTGACGTCATCGATCAAACGATCGGTTTCTCTTCCTCAATCTTAGCATTGGTGTTTAATCCGTGACTAACAAGGTACGCTCGAATCCGTGGTGTGCTTTAGGATCGGTGATACATGTTTTTTCCCGGGCTTATCTTCCGCATTCATTTTAGGGGTTCGATTTAGTGTCGAATCCGATTTTCGGGGATCTGTTAATCCCAACATTGGTATAAGAGCCCTAGTTCATGTTTTCCCGACCCCATTGATGTTTTTTGAATGATTTTTCGCCAAAATATTCGGTCGACACGGATTGGGGCGAGAAATCCCGACACCCGAGCAATGTTTGTCCTTTTTTCTGAGTTTTCGTAAGTCGAAATAAATTTCTGAAGGCACAAGGTGAAAGAACTCGTCAAGATGAGTCCGGCGACATGTCGAGTGCTGCCGAGTGACGTCGGACGCGCCCACACGCGCGGTCAGAAGCTGCTGCGCGTGGGCACGACACGCCTGAAGCGTTGGCTCGCCCAGCGCGTGTGACACACGCGCCGGTCGGCGAACCGGCACGTGCGCGCCGGCGACCGGCAAACCGGCACGCGATGGTCATCGAACCGGCGCGTGCGTCACCGTGACATGACGTCACGGTAACCACTAGGATGACGTCATCGATGACGTCATCGCCGACGACCGTTGGCCGGCCGGTCACCGGCCGGCGACCCGACCCGACCGCGACCCGACCCGACCGCAAGGAAGCCTGGCGCATGCTGCGCATGTGCTGGCTGACGTCTGCGTGACATCAGCCCGCGCACGCGCATGGCACCTACCGGTCTGTTCGTCCGACCAGGCCCGGCCGGTTTAACCGGCCCGACCGGTCCATCCAGTCCGACTCACGCGCCCGTCAACCACGACCGTTGACGTTGACCTGTTGATCGTTGACCGACGACCGTTGACTTTGACCGTTGACCCAAAAAAAAAAAGAAAGAAAAAAAGAAAAAAGAAAAAAGAAAAAAAAGAATTTGTTTCTTTTTTCAATTATGCCTATGTGGGTTATATATAATCCATTGTTTATTTTGCATTAGTTACATGAATCATGGAAAATTATGTATTTTCCCTTATGTACATTATGGATTATAAGTAATCCATTTTTAGTTCTGCATTTGTTGCAGAAACTATGATGCGTTATGCACGGATACCTGCAATCCCGAGAACGGACGAGGGAAATGCAAGACTTAAAAGGCTGATGACAAAGTTAGCTAATTATCGATGGCATGATGGTGATTTAGTATCACATGTGGTCAAGGTCAATCAGATGATACAGGAAATCATCTGGAATGGTTATCTTATGCCGGATTTTGAGAAGGTGCCGGCTATGATGAATACTCTTCCACCTGAATGGCAAGTAGTATTAGATCGGCTATGAGAGGTCAACGTGGTCCTGGGTTATAGGAGGCTAGTGGTAGCTTTTGTTAGAGAGTATTATAGGATTGAGTTAACCAAAACTCCAACCCTTAGATTGAGCGCCACATGGCGCCGAGTGAATGCGCCTTGGAGGCGACATGAGAGCTCTCCAAAAGTTTTTCCATGGTTGGCAAATGTGCCTTCAAATTTCTCAGATATTTTAATTGATAGATTAAAAGGGACATTCCCTATTTATTTCTTATTTTAGTTTGAGATGTTTTTGAGTATGGATATCTCTTTCTATATTGATATTTTTTCCTCTGTGTATATTACTTAGTGTAATGGATAATTTATTATGTGAAAGCATTATTATTCTATTGGATGTTAGATATTATTTGCTTTCTATCATTGTTGACTGCTGTGGGTAGTTCATAGAAGTTTTTGTAACTTCATAGAATTTATTTTGTATAAGACAATTATATTAATAATAATTTGAGTTAGGATTTTTGGAGGATGATTGGAAACATAGTAACCTTTTGATTCTGAAACCTTACTTAAAATTGTTCATTGATATGATGGGTCTGTGCAAAGTGGATGCATAAATGATAGGCATTAATTATTCGTGCATGTATGTCGATGTATTCAGATCAATGGTTTCAGCAATTAAGAACGTAATTGCTTATATGAACGGCAACAATTGTGAAATATTGAATATAAAGATTCAATATGTGCTGGAAAAGTAAGAAGCACTAGAAGCTCTTTACCATATTATGGAAGATCTTGAGGATGCCGTGCGCCACCTTGAGCTAGTAGAGGACTGCCTAATGGCATTTGAGTCGAAAATAGACATTTGCAATGCTGGTTCTAGCTCAAAAAGGGCTTTGAGCTCTAAGCGCAAGCGTATTGATTCGTTCAATATGTGGGATTGCAAAGGATCAAGTCCTTGTTGCAAGAAATCAAGAGTTAACCAACACAAGAGAGGAAAGCATTCTCAAGTGAAGAAAATGTCAAGGGTGAAGTGTTACAATTGTGACAAGAATGGTCACTATGCTCGTAATTGTTGTGAGCCGAAAAAGGTAAACATCTCTTGTACATTTGAGAACTTTGCTTATGTGTCAAGTTTTGTATTATTGGCTGAATCCAATCCTTTGTGGACTGTAGATTCAGGAGAAGCAGACCATATAGCGAAGGATAGAGAATCCTTCGTGGAATTTCGACGATACCAATTGAAACTAAATGGATTTATGTAGGAAATAACTCAAGAGCTAAGAGTTAAAGGGAATTGGCACCTGCCAATTGAACATGCGTGGTGGATGCACCTTGTTCCTATATGATATTCTATATGCTCCGGAGATTCGTCGAAATTTAAGTGTCTATTTTGATGTTGGTTAAACTTGGTTTTAGTGTGAACTTCTGTAATAGCTGTGTAGATTTGTATTTGGATACAAACTATTATGGTTGTAGTCACTTTCTGGATGGTTTTATTGTACTAGATGTTAACTGTGGTGATGTCAATATTTGTTATTCCCTTGTTTCACATCTTCTACTTAATATGATAATGATGTGATTATGTGGCATGCTAGACTTGGTCATATTGGCCAACAACATATGAATAGACTAGCCAAAGAGGGCTTGTTGGGCAATATTGAAAAAGTCGATTTGTCCATATGTGAGCATTGCCTAGTAGGGAAAACGACAAGGAAACCATTTGGAAAAGGTAAAAGAGCTTAATTTCCTCTGCATTTAATCCATTCTGACGTCTGTGGTTCAATGAATGTGAGAAGAAGGCATGGGGCTGTTTATTTCATCACTTTTATAGATGATTATACTCGATTCGGATATGTCTATTTGATTTCTCATAAATCTGAAGCATTAAGTTGTTTCAAAAGGTTTATGAACTTGGTAGAAAATCAATTAGATAAGGAAATAAAAGTATTGAGATCCGATCGAGGTCGAGAATATTTATTTGATGAGTTCAGAAAATTATGTGATGAAAAATGAATAGAAAGACAGTTGTCTATTCCATATACTCCTCAACAAAATGGTGTTGCAGAGAGAAGAAACATAACCCTACTGGAAATGGTTAGGTCCTTGATGGCACATGCTAACTTACCTATCACTTTTTGGAGTGATGCGTTGTTAACTGCTGCCTATATACTTAACCGGGTGCCTTCCAAATCAGTTGCTTCCACTCCATATGAGTTATGGATAGGTAGAAAACCAGACTTAAGTTTTCTTAAGCCATGAGGTTGTGCTGCCTATACACATGAGTCATCTCACAAGTTTGGGAAATTGGGTCCCAAAGGAAATAAGAGTATTTTCATGAGATACTCCGAACATTCGAAATGGTAGTGTTTATAGGTGAGCAGGAAAGTGGGAGTATAACTGAATTTGAATCATGGGATGTCACATTCTTAGAGGATGAATTTCCTAAGAATGGCGAAATATGTGAGGATTACTCCCTATTTGAAACCTTGGATTAAGATAATGATATTAGTGGAGTTCGTCCAAGTGGGAGTACTATGAGAAGTGATGAATTGAATTCAACTCATTCTCGATTACAACCATATAATGAGACATCATCATTATCTAATCATAGTGGGAGCATAATGGGAAATGATGTGCTAAGTGTATAATCTCCCATATGGCGAACAAGTCGCCAAAGTATTCCCCGTCGACAGTTTGACATTGAAGGGGAAACTTTTATAATTACTCCACGAGATAAGGATGAGCCAAGAAATATTAATGAGGCTCTAAATTGCCCTAGTAAGGAAAAATGGATTCATGCAATGGAAGAGGAAATGGAGTCACTGAAGTCAAACCATGTTTGAGAACTAGTTGATCTTCCAAAAGGACACAAAGCTATTGGGAACAAGTGAGTTCTCAAAATAAAGCGTAAAGATGATGGCTTGATAGAAAGGCATAAGGCCCACCTTGTGGCGAATGGGTATAATCAACAGGAAGGAATTGATTATGAAGAAACATTTTCTCCTGTAATAAGATTTATCTCGATTCGCATTATTCTGGCAATAGTGGCTAGTATGGATCTTGAGTTACATTAAATGGATGTAAAAAATGTTTTCCTCAATGGAGAATTAAAGGAAGAAACATATATGAAACAACATGCTGGTTTCATAGTGAAAGGTCAAGAAGAAAATGTATGCCGACTTTTGAGGTCGATATATGGCCTTAAGCGATTCGTCAAGACAATGGTATATACGATTTCATAATGCCATAATGGCATATGATTTTACAATGATAGATGAGGATCATTGAATATATATATCAAAAGATCCAAGGATCAATTTGTGATCATATCATTATATGTTGATGATGTATTAATTGCCGGAAGCAATATGGAGCTTGTCAATACTGTCAAAAGTTGGTTGTCTTCCAACTTTGAGATGAATAATATGGGATTGTAAACCCATAGACACTCCTATTGCAAAAGGTGAAGGATTGAGCCATAGATTGTGTTCAAAAACTCTACAAGAGAAGGAACAAATGAAACATGTTCCTTATACTAGTGCTGTTGGAAGCTTGATGTACGCTATGATGTGTATAAGACCTGACATATGTTTTGCAGTTGGAATGGTGAGCAGATACCAATTCAATCCAGGTCAAGCACATTAGAAAGCCGTTAAATAAATACGAAGGTATTTAAAGGGGACTGCTGATTATACGCTGAGTTATTATGGAAAGGATCTATGACTCTAAGGTTATTCTGATGCTGATTGGAGAGGAGATTTAAATGAAAGAAAATCTACCTCTGGGTTTGTTTTCTTACCGAATAATGGCACCATATGTTGGAGCAGTAAGAAACAAAAGTGTATAGCCTTGTCCACGATGGAAACTGAGTTCGTGGCATTATCAGCAGCAATATAAGAAGATGTTTGGCTTAAGAGATTATTGGATCATTTAGGTGTTAATGGAAGTGCTGCAAATTCATTATTGGTTAACTGTGGTAGCAAAGCAGCAAAAGCGTACACCAAAGATCCAAAATATCATGGTAAGACCAAACCTATAGATACCAAGTATAATTTTGTCAAGGATATGGTTGCACGAAAAGAAGTGAACTTAGAGTACATATTACGCATAGTATGGTAGCAAATCTTATGACAAAGCCAATACCTAGAGATGCGTTTTTGTGGCCATATGAAATCTCTAGGATTGCATAGAGGCTGATGTACTGAATATTGTAGTTTCCCTAAGTGTTCACATTTGATGAATTTGTGTTTTCATCATTAATGCCTATGAAACTTTGTTTTGATCTTTATGCATCTTAATACTCAGTGCATTACTTTAAGTTAAGAAAGTATGTCGGACAGATATAAGATTAGCCCACTCACACGGGTAATCGCCTCTATTTACTATGTGATAAATAGAGATGCGACTGTTTTTAAGCTTATTATCTAGGTGATAATCGAGAGCTCAAGCTTAAAATACGTATGTCACCTTAACTGAGTGTTAAGATGAGGACATAATACTTACTATGTTCGAAAGTAAAATACCCCATATATTTTACTTTATCTGTCTAAGATGTCAGATGTGAGTTCTGATAAATTTTGTGAATGAGTAGATACGTGAACTCAAGTTAGACATTGGGTATGTCTTAACTATCATATGTATGGTATTGAAAGTGTAGACATACGCTCCATGGGAAATGAGTTAATACCGTAATACGTATTTCATACTACGTATGCATGAGACAACCAATAAGAGTGGCAAAAGTTTGATCTCAACTTTTATGTCGTGTGAGACTCTTGAGGAAAAGAGTTCCTTAATTTTTAGTGCCCTCATGACTCTTACTTATTCTCAAGATTTCTATTTAGTGTTTGCTATCTTAGGATGTTGCCAATGGTCATGAGTTTGATTTGATCTAATGTGACATTTCTAGAAAAGCAAGCTGAACTGAAATTGAGAGTTTGAAGGAAAGAGGAAGATCGATTTTGGAGAATCACATTGTAGTTTTGTATTCACCGGTTAACCAATTATGACTGTCTTTGGGATAATCATAATTGTGAATACAATATATATATCATTGTTTGAAAGAGATCAAGAGAGATATAAATGTGATCGATCGATCTAGGGTACTGCATACTAAATCTACTCAGGATGTGATGCCCATTATGAATTGTTATATATTCCTAACAGATGTATAGCAACGAGCTTTCAAAGTATGCTGGTCGCACGGATTATTCACCGGTATGAATGTTGAAAAGAGGTAAAGAGAATTATGTTCAGCCCACCATGTGCGTGTGGGAGATGAAGGTTTTAGGCGATGTTGGCCTAAGTTGGCCCGTCCGCCCATGTTAGGCCTGAAAGCCCGGCCCATAGGATTATGGCCCATGGATGAAGGGGTACGTTCCTTTCTGTTGGAGGGACGTATAAAAGGAGAAAGAGAGAGGGAGGAACACACCCGTTGGCATAACGAACGTACGTTCCTCTCCCTCTCTCCCTCCAAAAGAAAAACAAGCGCAAACGGCGACACGATCTTCCCTTCAAGGCCAATTGACGTCATCGGATCGAACATGATCGGTTTCTCTTCCTCAATCTTTAGCATTGGTGTTTAATCTGTGGCTAATAAGGTACGCTCGAATCCGTGGTGTGCTTTAGGATCGGTGATACATTCGTTTTAGGGGTTCAATTTAGTGTCGAATCCGGTTTTCGGGGATCCGTTAATCCCAACAAGTACTAATATTTTACAAAATCTCAAATTAATACACTGATAATAAATTTATCTCAAATTAAATTTTTTACCACAAAAAAGTCAAAACTAATATAATTTTGACAAATTTACCTTAAACTAATATACTTATAACAAATTTATTCTCTATTAATTTTCTTTAAAATTTATTATCAAATTACTAAATTGAATGATCGTGATAATTGATTGGTGTACAAATTTGTAATTTTATTCTCCGTTTGTTATAGTTGTACAATTTTTATGATTTTTTATGATATTATTCTAATTTAATGGATGGTATTTTATCACAAATGTATCAGTTTGGGATTTTTAAGATATTAATCCTATATTTAATATCGTTGAAGAGAAAAAGTTAGTAAATTGGATGGGAAAAATGATGCTAGCTAAATTAATGAATTGATAATTTCTTTCCGCACGGCTTTGTTGACCTGAATTAATATAAAGACTTGCTTATTGGGTTTGATTTAAAAATTAAAAGATTATTAATGCAGTGGCAAATTGAGGAAAAGTTTATTTTGCCATCAAGGGCTGAGCAAATTGAGGTCAATGTTCGGAAATGTTTGATTCCGTTTTTATTTTTTATTATTATTATAAAGTTGAAGCTTGTTGACACCTAAATTTTGACGATTTAGTACATAGAAAATTAGGGGTTAATTTTATTAATTATATAGCATATAGATTTAGATTACATTTATTTTGTTATTCGCATATTTTAGGACCGGTGGTGGACGAGCTCAAATTTTATGTTTTTAAGCTCTAGTTCGGTAGGCCGGGCTAGGCCCATGAAAGGATAAAATTAACCCAAGTCAGTCGTTATTTTTAATTGATTATCTTGCAAAAAATTAAGATTTGATGCGATATTATGGTTTTTGAAAATTTAAAAAAAATCGTATTGTAATTTTATTTTTTTATCAATAGATGAAATTGGGGAGAATATTTTTTGAGATAATGATTTTTGTGATCAAGAGGTTATAAGCAATATTTGGGAGATGAAAATATTTAAAAAAAAGATCCTGTTTTGCGTCGCCTATAAAAAGATACGTACGGATCAATCTTGTTGAGGGGGCTTCTCTGGAGAAAAAATTCAGAAAAGAAAAGAGAAAGAGAAGAAAATTTTCCTGCAGAAAGTACACAAGGAAAAAGTAAAAGAGAGAAGTGAGTTTGAGGGAGAAGCGGCCGAAACAGTAAAGGTTGATTTGACCTTTACTGTTCATCACCTTCCCCAAATCCACAGCCCCACTTCTGCAATTTGTTTTCAGCCGAGATCCGACGACACCGGAGCCCTCGCCGCTCACCCTCCTTTTGGACTGTCCGTCCGCGAGCACCCACGCCGACCCTGTCATCGGCGCTTTTAGCCAGGTTTCTGCTGCTGCCTCGCCAATCTGCGTGCTCCGCCTCATCTCCAATCCGCGCTGGTTCGTGACGCCAGAGCCACTCCATCCCCGCACTCGCTCGGAACCCCATCTGCTGCTCCGGTCCACCAAAGCTCTGCCGAGACTGGACTCGAGCCAGATCTGCCCATCACCGCCCGTTGCTCCACCCGTGGCGACGCGACACCAGCAATCGCCGATCGCCTCCTCGCGACGACCCGAGCTCGAGTCGAGCCGCTCCGCCAGGCAGACCCGCGACGCCCTGTTCGACTCCGGACGCCGCCCGCACGCAAATCGCCAGAACAGGACTCAAGCCTTCCTAGTTCCGCCCCTGACCACCCGAGCCTTCCGCCCAGACGCAGCAACGCTGCCCCGCCTTCACCGGTGATCCGCTCCAGCCCGTCCGTCCGATGCCCCTGCAGCGCCTCCACCCGTAACGCCTCTGTTCCGTCCGACGAAGCTGCTGCTGTGCTGCTCCGACCCTCCCCCGACGATTGCTGCTGCTGCTCCTGTGCCGTCCTTGTCCCGCCTGACCTGCGACCAACCGTGCCTTCCCTTCGCTGGAGCTGCCCTGCCGGACTGACGCCAGTTGCCGTAGGTGACCTGCCACGAGCAATCCGTGCTTGGGAAGGGAAAAAGAAAAAAAAAAAAAAAAAAAAAAAGGAAAATCAATTAGGTAGTTTTTCTTTTTTATTTACTTTATTATTATTTTATATGTTAGTTTCATTTATTTACTTTGTTTTTTTTTAGTAGGATTATTCCTGAATGAATGGTTAAATTCCAACATGAAATAGTCCTCGTTTAGGGATTGACAAATCCGATTTTCGCGCTACCAAATCCGATTGTCCCCTTACAAAAATCGACAACCAATCTCAAGCTCGAGATTCGATTAGCGATTTAATTTAAAATTGGCTAACCCGATCTCATGCGCGAGATATGGTTCGTCAATTTTGGATATCAATCTTATCTTTTGTTTGATTTTTATCATCAAGTTGGTTGAGTTGAATCTTATTTTCGTAAAATAAAAAATCAAAAAATCTCAATTAGGATTAGGTTTGTTGTCATCTTGCATATTTAGGATGGCAATCTTATTATGAATTTTTAAATAAAAAATCCAAAAAAAAAAAAGCGCAATCATTTAGGTTGTTAGTTTTTTATTTGAATTGCATGTTTAATTATGTGTTAGTTTTAATTTCGAATTTCTTAAAGAAAAACACAAAAAATCATTGTGCATATTAGATTAGAATTGCATGTTTCATTCTAAATTTAGATAATCTTTTTTTAGATAAATTACATTTTAGATTTAGATAATGTCTTAGTTTAAATTAGGATTTAATATGACTTAATCCATAGTTTAAATTAGATAAAATCTTAATCTAGCTAGATCATTTCAAATTTCATAAAATTTGTCTTAGGATAAATTAGTTACAATTTCTGGGATAGATCGCATTTTTAAAATAAAAAATGTCATTTGCATGTCATATAGAATTAGGTTCATGAAATGTATGTCATTTCAGTGATTATTGTTAGGTTCATTTCTAATTAGAAATTGTCCGTCATTAGATTAGGTCATTTAATAAATGTCGCGTGACATATAGCTCGCATATTAAATTGCAATGTTGCATGTCATTTTAGTTAAAATAATGTCATTGCATTGCATTGCACGTCATTAGAATTAAGTCATTTTGGTTAATTTAAATTGCATATTTAACAATTGCATGTTCATTAAGAAAACATAAAATTTTTATTCATATGTTTAGGACATGTTGCCATGCCATATCATTTCATATTAGATTAAAAGCATTGCATTGCATATGGATTATAGTCTCATTTAATAAGTGAAAACAAAAAAAAAGAAATTGCTTGTTAATTAGAAATCATATCTAGGGTTGTTGATATGGATTTTAATTTAACAATGCAGATGCTTTCGTTGCTATGAGGTAAGTTTTGCAATTTATTCACTTACTTTCTTGAGTGTTAAATTGGTGATTTGTGCACCCGCATTGTCACCTCACATGTTAGGAAAATTAGATTTAAAATCAATTCAAGCTGCCTGTAAAACATTTTTCAAAATAAAAGAAAAAGGTACCGAAAGGGTATTAGAGAAATCTAGTGTAACCAAGTCCCCATACCCATAATCTCTGGTTCGTAGGAGTAAAGTAAATCTCCCGTTACTTTACTTGGGTTTCTAATCGACCCACCAAAAATAGATTAGTGGCGACTCCTGATTGAAGTATCATTTGCATGTTAAGAACTTGAACCTAAGTCGTGAATTGGTATGGGCTTGGGAGAGCCCGAGTTAAGTCTAGGCTTAACAATCCATTAGCCAAACCCTAGGTGGTTCATACCTCGAAAAATTTGGTCGCGACAAAGCTATGAACAAATAAGAAATAAAAGTTGATAACCGTGACGTCTATATGTCGCTGAGTAGTCTACATCTAGCAAAGCATTCATACATAACCCTATCCATACATGTATATATTAACAAAAAGCAAGGTGCATAAGGCCACTAGATTAATGTAGTGTATCATAAATATATTTTTCTTGAGAAAATGTTTGATTTTTAAAGTATTGACTGTGAATATCGCGAGGATAGTAAGTGCATTGAGATTGCAATAAGTCCTTATTTTGATATTTAATGAGACATTTTATCACAATAGAGTTGTGTTTACAGGGGAAAAGCGTAAGAAAAGTTCTAAACCGATTGTATTTGTGTCAATTAGTGTTAAATCTTTTAATTGTACAAATTTAATTCAACACATTTTGACCTAATCCAAATTTAGTCATTTCGGCTAATTTTGACCGAATATTATTGATGTGGACACCGGCCAACATACATGACACTGCAGGCGCTAATGTTGATTTTAATTATATTTTAATATTTTTGATTTTTTTTTTTTTCATTATGTTTAGTCCCTCCCTTCCTCCCTCCCTCTTGACTATGGCCAATGCCATGGCAAGGTGAGCTACACTTGCCTCGACGAGGGTTTATTCTTCCTTTTGCCTATGGCCAATACCATGGCAAGGTGAGGTGGCCTGGCCTAGACAAGGGTCGTTTTCACTCACCACAGGCAAGGGGTCTGGCCAAGCAAGGGCTAGTGTCGGCAAGGGCTCCCCTCTCTCTCTCTCTCTCTCTCTCCGCCTCCTCGTCCCTCCCTCTTGACTATGGCCAATGCCATGGCAAGGTGAGCTACACTTGCCTAGACGAGGGTTTATTCTCCCTTTTGCCTGTTGCCAATACCATGGCAAGGTGAGGTGGCATTGCCTAGACGAGGGTCATTTTCACTCACCATAGGTGAGGTCCGGCCAAGCGAGGGCTAGTGCCCTAGTGCTGGCAAGGGCTTCACCCACCACCCCCGCCCCCTCGGCGCTCTCTCTCTCTTCCTTTTGACTATGGCCAATACCATGGAGGGGTGAGCTACACTTGCTTAGACGAGGGTTTATTCTTCCTTTTGACTATGGCCAATACCATGGTGGGTGGGTTACACTTGCCTAGATGAGGGTTTATTCTTCCTTTTGCTTGTGGCCAATACCATGGCAAGGTGAGGTAGCCTTGCCTAGACGAGGGTCGTTGTCACTCACCACGGGCAAGGTCTGGCCAAGCGAGGGCTAGTGCAAGCAAGGGCTCCCCTCGCTGGGCTTCACTTTCTCTCACGTGGCACCCAAAGCATGTGACTTTGATATCCATGCATATTGATGTTGGACCTTATTTGCTAATTCGGTGGCGTTCACTTATAGCAAATGTTCGGAAGATTGATGGGCAACTATTGTATCTCGGATATGCATATGTCACGGCCAAAAGTTTTCAAGACCTAATGAATTAAGGAACTATCTAAGGTGACTGGCCGAGTCTTGAAGTCTCTAAGTGCCTAAATTTCTTGAGTAATCTAGAACACTCTTAAGGATAACATGAGAAATGTACACTATTCTACAGTATTTTTGTAATTAATGGGAATAGTTGGTAGATAGAGTGATGGAATCTCGACCATTAGATTAAGAGGAAATCTATGGTTGTAATCGGAGGGGTTCTTGTATAAGTAGGGGTCACCTCCCTCTCATTTGTATCATCTCACAAATAATAGAAATCCAAAGCCTATTTCTCTATGAGTTTCTTTCTCTAGAATCCTTGTGAATGTGTTGAGTAAGGTTGACTTTAGAAGAGTTTCCTAAGGTCACACGGTAAGGAAACATTAAAGTGGTACATCCGTGCCATATTTATCTTAAACTAATTTTTGCATCACAAGAACTCCCGAATAGGTACACTTTTGCCATATTTAACCCAAACTGGTGCACCTATGCCACATTTACCCAAATAAAGTTTACATCACAAAAACTTAAAAATTAATACACTCATATCACATCTACTCCCAAAATTAGTGCACTTGTGCCACATTAACCTCCTAAATATCCCATATTTACCACAAGTTAGGGTAAATGTGACATGAATATATCAATTTGGGGTAAATGTGGGATCGATGTACCAGTTTGAGGTTTTTTGTGACACAAAAATTAATTTTGGATAAATGTGGTATGGGTGTACCACTTAAGGTATTATTCTCATTGAGATGGAAACAATGAATGCATTAAGTGCTCGCACTCAATCAAGATTGCAAATCAATCCTTATGGTGGAACTAATTTCATCTGTTGAAAAGACAATATGATCCTTCATTTATCTGAATTTTGTATCTTTTACATCTTGGTTCCCAACTTATGATTACATTTAAATGCTCCCGATTATACCTACTTTGCTTAATAGGCTAACACCCTCACACGCCAGATCTTAACAATATGACATATAACTAACCAACCAACTAGACGTCCTTATTAAAAAAGGTGTGCAGAATTTATACAAATATCAAACTACAAAGGAATACAAGAACACAGAATTGACCATTTCGGGAAGAAAAAAAACTAGTTACCAAAGCTCAAGAAAAGACAAGTAGAACACTAATAAGAGTACATCTAGAACATTGTCTTTGAAGGTCAGAGTCTCCGTACAATAAGATCCACTCCAAATTCAGGCTCTATGACCAAAGTCAGAGCCGGAGAGTGTCTGTACTTGGGCGAGATTTCCAAGGAGAAGTTGGAAATTATGAGTGCAAGGAGGACTTTGAGTTGCATCATCGCGAAGTTCTGCCCTAGACACGAGCGAGGCCCGGCCCCAAAGGGCAAGTACGTGTGCGGGAGCTTACACGCTTTGGGGACACCATTGGCGAACCGCTCTGGGTTGAAGCGGCCAGCGTCGGGCCCCCAGATCTCAGGGTCTTGGTGGAGGGTCACGGTGAGGATCCAAATGTTGACACCTTTTGGGACTTGGATGTTCCTAAACTTCATGTCTTCAAGCGTCTCTCTTGCAAAAAGGGCCACAGGTGGGTAAAGACGTAGTGTCTCATAAATCACCATCGTCAACTGCAATCAATAACATGAAGTCGGACTAATTTGTCGATGGTTGTTGATGATGAAAAGATTATTTATTTGTTAGGACCATTTGTTTGTTTTGACTATATAAGTTCTCCTCTCACATATATAACTATAAATCTGTGATTAAGAGTACAGCAATTTGTTTTGGATTCTACGTTGTGTGTGGAAATCTCAAAATTGAGATACGCCATATACCTGAAACTCCAGATTCTAAATGTTGGAATAGTTATAGCCTAATTGCAGTAAATTTCGAAATTGTAACATTGTATGTGTTGATATATAAATGTCCCATTTGAATGAATTCCTTCTCTTTTCCAATCAAGAAACTCATTCCGCATATGCATTGTGAACAGTTCGTGTTATGTACGTTCTCACTAACCGTTTTCATCTTCCGAAGGGCATCAGCATCAGGAAGTTGGCCGCCACGCAACACTTGCACGACCTCCTCGCGTACTTTCACTTGCCATTCCGGGTTCGAGGCCAATAGCATCAGCGTCCACGAGGCTGCGACGGCAGTCGTCTGGTAGCCGGCCAAGTAGAAGATCTTGCAGTTGTCCACGATGAAACGGTCCATCAGATCGGCACGTCCCAGCTTGCCGCGTTTCTCAGCACCTTCCAGTATCATCTGAAGCAGGTCGTTCTCTGGGGCAATCTCCTTTCGTTCCTTCGCCACCTTTAGGATTATGGACCGAATCTCCCTCTCAAGCTTCCATATTTCCCTATTGCTCTTGGTTGGCAAGTATCTGGAAGGAATTACCATAATTCAATACTCACAATATTTCAACTTGTGCACAAATAAAAGATCCTTTTCATTCCCATAAAAAAGAGTTTTTCTTTTTTTTCATTCAGCAATTCATTCCCATAATTTACCTAAACCCAGGGATTGCAAAGAAGAAGGCTGTCTTGGAGATCTCTTCTTCGAGATCTCTAAGCTTCTGAAAAACCTCTTGTCCCTTAGCAAAATTGCTCCCGAAGCATGCTTTTGCGATCACATCCCCAGAAAAGCTCCTCAAGTGGCTGTCAACCTCGATCTCAGCAACTCCTCCTTCCTTCTCGATCTTTTCACTCCATGAATTCACCAAAGTGATTGAAGACTCCACCACCAAGTTTATCATACCCTGCACAAGAGAATAAAGGGAGTCCATGTGTGAATATATATATATATAGAGAGAGAGAGAGTATGCGCTCTTGAGATCACCTTAACTTTGTCGACGTATAACTCTGGAGCAAGAATCTTTCTCTGGTGAGCCCAATGGGCACCATTGGAGCTCGAAATGCCTTGGCCAATCAAAGGACCCGTCACCTTCAGCTGGAGAGAAGACTTGCCAAAGTCCAGCGAGGTGCACGTGCTCATCTCCCTCACTGCCTCCACATCGTACACGTACAGAATCTGTATGTTCCCCACCGAGAACATGAACACACTCCCTAAATGCCCAAAAAAGATAGACTTAAATAAAATAGAACAGGAAAACCATGACTTTTTATAGCGTGGAGGAGCAAGAATGAAACGAGGTGCGAATACTTGGTGTGCCAAAATTTAGTACGGAGAAATACTTTAGTGTCAAAAGTTTCATAAGATACACTTAAGTATCAAAATTGGAAAAAAAAATGGAACACTTATGTGCTAATGACAAGAAAATTTTGTCATATTGCTAACGTGACATTTTTCTAACGAGATAAGTGTAAAACGACGTCATTTTTTGCGCCGATGTGGGTAGATAGGTGCAAAACGATGTCATTTTGGAGCTAATGTAGCCCAAAAATTGAATTTTAATCTAAACATTAATTAAAATAAATTAAAAAACTTTTTAAAAAAGAATAGGTTTGGCGAGAGCCTCAACCCTCACCGTTGCCATCCCACTATCGCCGACCTAGACCGTTGCTGGCAGTGGGCTAGGGTCGTCAGCGACTATCCAAGGGCTAGCAACCCCATCTGACCCTTGCCCCACTGTCAACGGCCTTTCCCAGCAATGGTGGGGCAGCACAGCGGCGTGGGCTATGCAAGCCCTCGTCGATGCTTGTTGCAAATCTAACAAGGCCATTCTAGTCACAACTGGCAAATCTTTCCTGCAATGAGAGGTGAGTGCAAGATGCATAGTTCTATAATGGATATGCGAATATCTCTTTTGGGTCCACTGTTTAGGAAATTGTGGGGGAATTTGGAAAGTAACCAAGTACTCTTTTTTAGTAAGTGGAATAGGATGATGATCAAACTGAGAAGACCACACATACTTTTTCACCTCTTTTGGAGTATGGCAGATAAGATGTTGTATAAAGAGGATGGGAGAAAATGAAGAAGGTTTAGCAAAAGTTGAAGAGGGGTTCATAAGTGGAAGCTTAGTTTTAGAGATTTTATTATCATCACTAAGAGAGACCTCATAAAGATAGTAGATCTTAGAAGCATTTGATACACGGAAGTCGATGAAGAAGAAGATGGAGAAAGAGTAATGGGAGTATTGAGAGTTACTAGAGTAATATTAAAATCAACCATAACAAAAGGGTAACTTCTCAATACTGGATTTACCATCTAAGCGCATGGAACAGATTAAGTTACAAATGAAACCAGGCTTTGATACCAGAGAGGGGATCTATGCTTAGAACTAGGGAAAACCGGGTTAGTTGCAGTAGGTATGCTATCCCACGGTAGGCGAACCTCTTGTTCAAGGCCTTTAGGGATTGCCTTTTGGTTGCAGACTACCCAATGATTTAGTTCAGAGTATAGAGACACTCAACGATGCCAATATGATAACATTTCTAACTAGCTGAGCTGCATTTCTCAAAGGATCATACCAAGCTAGAGAAGAAGTTTTTAGAGAGAATTTTGGACAAATACACTTTATTTCAAGGGACTCTGTCAAAAAACATTGCATCCTCCTTACCTTTTATAGGCTCCAAAAGGTCACATAAAACAATGACCATGCTCATGAGTCTTGAGATAAACACAAGCTCTAGGAATCCCAGTTGGCAATTATTTCAAGTGATATGAATAATGACTATAAACAATGATTTGCGTACTACTACAATGATTGGTGCTACAGTAACTTTGTTACAAGCCTATCTCCATCCGGAGTTATAGTCATAATCTGAACTATTTGAGCTATGATGTGTAATCTGTTCTTCCATGTGGTGTAGTTCAAGACCAATGTCAGGAGCAAGAGGATTGTTTGGGCTATGAGCGGACTATAATTTAATTTCTTTTTTATTTTAATTGATATTTATATTAAAATTCAATTTGGGGCAAAATGACTTCGTTTTTGCCAAATCATTGCTGAGTTCACTTCCGGTGAGCTATGTACACCATATATTATTTAAAAAAAATGTCACGTTGGATATTTAACTACTCTCGTTGGACTAGGCACCGAAATGTATCACTTCTCAAAAAAGGTGATACTTAAGTGTAGATTTTGGAACTTTTTGCATTAAAGTGTTCATCTATGCCAAGTTTTTGGCACTCTTATTGTACTTTATCAGGAATGAGGCTGAATTACCATATTTTTGTCTCCAGCAATCTAGGGATGGGAAGAGCTCGGAGGAGCAGTCGTGCGTTAAGGCTTGCTCATCTTCTTGGGTTGGTGGTTTCGAGGGTGTGGTGGAATGCGATCGAAGCATCTTTATCTTTATGTCACGGAGGTTCCCAATGAGGAAAGAACCCGGAGGACCTCGGACGCCTTGTTCCCGGAGCTTCGATCGTAGCCTCTGTGGCCTCCATATCATGATGTCGAGAACCCGAATCACTGCGCCAAGGAACACGACCGTGAACGCTGTGAAGACGAGCTTCAACACTTGCAGCTCCATCTCTCTCTCTCTCTCGGGTGAGTTAAGTGGGGTGGAGTTTGGATGGCTTTATGATTGAGCGCGCGAGACCTGAATTTATAACGACCTGATCTTTTTTTTAGATATACATAAATTGAAAAGAAAAAGAAAAGACAAAGTTAGTAAATTAGATGGTAATAATGATGCTAGCTAACCAATGGGAAGATGTCTGACCAAGAAATAAATAATGAGCAGACCTTTTCTTTGCGCCTGCCTTTGTCGACCAGAATTAATATAAAGAACTGCTTCTTGGGTTTGATTTAAAAGTTAGAAAGATTATTCAAACAGTGCCAAATTAGAATAAGAGTGACATGAGATGATTGGTAGATCCATTGAAAGTTGCTAACATGAATCGTAAGTACGAAGTCAATTTTTTTGGGATGCACTTCGGACAAGTTTCTAATTTCAATTTCGGTAACTCTCCGATATGGAATATCCCGTGAGATCATCGAAGGTATTCTAGACAACATCAGCAAAGCGTAACCACGTTTGTTTACTTAAATTAATTTAAAGACTTGCTTCTTGGGTTCGATTTAAAAGTTAAAAGATTATTAAAACAGAGCCAAATTAGAGTACTAAAAAAGTAACTTGAGACAATTGATAGATCCTATTAAAATATGTCTTGAGTTTAAGTACATAAACGAAAGTCTTGACATGAATCATAGGGAAGTCGGAAGTGCAAAATTTTCATTTGCACTTCCGACAAGTTTCGAACATCAATTTTGGTAATTCTTGGATATGGAATATCTCGTGAGATCATCGAAGGAAAATATAATAGGAAAGTTCATGCGATGACTTTTGAAAAAGTAAAAGATATTCTGGAGCAAAGCTAGATACATAGCTTTCCTTTCACAAGTTGTCGGTTTCCAACGTTGGTTTACAGGAATTAGGGGGATATTGATTCCATGCTCTATATAAATATATAATTATTTTGCCTAGGAGGTGAATGTGAAGTAGAAGGCATTGGTGACGGCACATCATTTGTTTGGATTAAAATTCGTTGAGATTTTCATCTTGGCGCTGCACCTCTTCTTGTCAACGGTCGGTTGAGTGATCGTAGGTGAAAACCAAGGTAGCAAGTTACCTGTGAGGGCTGTCCCCAGTAATCTCCTGATGAGGCACCAAGCAGAACTATTTTCCTTATTTTGACGTGCCGATACCTACACGCCTCACACCCCCTAATTAGTTGTGAATATTTTTCTTCTCCAACCAAGCAAGGAATACCAACGATTTTACACTAAAGAAGACTTGAATGTTAGCAACTCTTCACTTCAAATCATTCTTATACCAAATTCCCTCTAGACTGTCATTGAATGTGTTTCATCTTTGCATATGTGAGATAGCCAATTAAATTCTTGTGGTAAAACTTCGTGTATAATTCTTTCATGAGATTGATAAATTATTTCGCAAAGGATTGTGGAGCTAAACACCGCATGTGTTATTGAGTGTAATTGGAGCTTGGGAAACACTAAAAGTGCTTAAGTGACTTGAATGTGGTTATAATCTCTATGTATCACTTGATTTATAGTGGAATTTTTATTACTCTTCCCGTGGATATAAGTTACTACGACTGAATCATGTAAATATGGTATTTGATCTATTTTCCTTATTCTGTCTATTTTATAATTTGATCACTTGTTTTTAGCAATAGATCGACACTCGGACCCCTAGAGTGCCAAAAGTTGGCACAAAGGGACACATAAGTATTAAAAGTTACGAAAGTGACACTTAAATACCAAAATTAGAACAAAATGGATCATTTAAGTGCCAATCTGGCCAAAATCCAACCAAAATGCTAACGTGGTGATTTTCCGGCAAAGCAAGTGCAAAACGGTGTCATTTTGGTGCTGATGTGGTAAAAAATTAATATAAAAATTAATTAAATGAAATTTAAAAATAAATTTATTTAAAACAAAAAGACAAAAAAATTAACAAAATTAACAAAATTTTTTTTAAAAAAAATTAGAAAAAAAAAAGGGGAGGCGGCTGGGGATTCAACCCTCGTCGCCGTTGCCTCCTCCCACTGCCATTGGGAAGGGCCAGCGACAGAGGGTAGAGGGTCAGCTGGAGTCACTAGGCCTTGGCTAGGGGCCAGCGACCTTGTCTCGCCGTAGTGAGGGCTGCGAGCCCTCGCCCCGAATCTTCTCCCTTCATCACGACCCTTCCCAGCGGCGGCAATGAGGGCTTAGCCCTCAATTGCCTCCAATTTTTTTAATATATATTTTAATTTTGTTTAATATTTTTATTTTTATTTTTAAATGTTTTAAATAAATTTAGTTTTAAATTTAATTTAATTAATTTTTATATTAGTTTTTTCCACGTTAGTATCAAAATGACATTGTTTTTGCATTGTCTAGTCATGTCAGCATGCAAAACAACGCCGTTTTGCACTAACTTCCCCGGAAATTGCACACTTCAGCATTTTGGCTAGATTTTGGCCGGATTAGCACTAAAATGATCCATTTTGCTCTAATTTTGATACTTAAATGTCACTTTTGTAACTTTTGGCACTTAAGTGTCCATTTGTACCAACTTTTGGCATTTGAAGTGATCTTTTACCACAACAAATCCAATCTCACTTTATGTAAGATAACATGTCTTTTGTTTTCTCGTACTCTGAATTTTTCTTGTTGTTGTAACTCAATCTTGTTAATTAGTAATAATCCAAAATTTTAGGGTCAACGTGAGTGTCTAAATTATGGAATGGGATCGAAGACTAAAACAGATACGGGAACAAAACCAAATTTCCACTAGGAGAAGTCTTGAAGTGAAGCAGGGGCACTTGCCCCACTGAACATGTATTGGCGTCGTCCTTGCATGCTACTGGATACAAATATTTTACAAATGCAAATCTCAAGAAAAGGCATTATTAAAGATATGTGCCGGATCGAGAAATTTAGGTTTGACGGGTGGATCAAAGGATTTATGATTAAATTTTATTGTTCAGTTAATGCCTAGAACACTGATGCGTTGTAGATCCGAAGATCTAGTGGCCGAGTCTTATGTGCATAAGCATAACTTTACTTTGGTGCGATCCTTTACTCCTTCGGCACACTTGTCTGCGCCGAAGCACATGACTTTGATATGCATGCATGTCGATGATGGACCTTATTTGCTTCAGTCTTGTTCACTTACCGCAAATGATCAGGCGAATATTGATGGGCGACTATTGTAACTCCGACGTGCAAATGTCATGGTTTAGAGGTTTTCAAGATCTAATGAATTGAGGAACTATCTAAGATGATCGGGTGAGTCTTGAGGTCTCTAAGTGTCTAGAGTTTCTTGAGTATTCTAGAATACTCTCAAGCGCAACATGAAAAATATACATTATTCTAGAGTATTCTTGTAATTAATGCGAATAATTGGTAAAATAGGGGATGGAATCTCCACCGTTAGTTTAGAGGGGTTGATATATAAATAAGAGTCACCTCCCTCTCATTTGTATCATTTAAAATCTAGAGGTTTTATCTCTACAAGCTTTTTTCTCTAGAATCCTTGTGAATGTGGTGAGTTAAGAAACACTGATATCGACATGCGACACGATACGATATGATATGCCAATATGTTGTTTATAAAAAAATAAAATAAATAGAGATTTCCGACACGTTGGAACATGTTGAAACACATTGTATATTAAATGTGTGTGTGTGTGTGTCTATATATATATATATTATCATTTTTACAATTATTTTAATCAAATTAATTTGATTCAAATTCACAAAAAAATAAATTAATAAAATGGATCCTAGAATGAATTTACACTGAAAATATTGATCTACTATTTATTAATATCATTCATTGTTTTAATTTAATAAATTCAACTTCATTCTAATAATCCATAAAACTATAATACTGCAAAGTGAGATGTGACGTTTAGTAAATTCTATTAAAATATAAATTTAGTTTAAGCCTATAAGCGAAAGTCCTAAAATGAATTGTAGGGAAGCGCGGAGTTAAATTTTTGAGATGCACTTCGGACAAGGTTCGAACTTCAATTTTAGTAACTCTAGGAAATGGAATATCCCATTGGAACATCGGAGGAAACTATAAGAGGAAAGTTCATATGATGACTTTTGAATAAAAAGGGAAAATTTCAAATAAGGACCCAAAGTGAGCCTATTTTCTCAAATAAGGACTCGAAGTGATCGTTGTCTCAAATAAAAACCCAAAGTGGCTAACAAGTCTTAAATAAGGACCTAAACTTGCCGGCTGGCCAAAATGTTCATCAGCCAGCGAGAGCGTGACATTTTCGGTGGTTGGAATATGGGCAATTTTGTCAAAAAAAAATATAGATAGAAATTAACAAACCCTAAAAACCACCCCCCAAACTCTTCATGTTTTTTTGACCTAAAAAGAAAAACTCTTCATGTTCTCACATTTTTCTTCTTTGCTCTTCATCTTCTTCGTTCTTTGTCCTCTCTCGCTTGGAGCACGGAAATTTTCTGTTAATGGAACACGAATTGAAACACAACAAGAAACCCCTACCTTTGTTTCTTCACATCTTCTTCTTTTGTATTCTGTCTTCGTTTCTTTCCAATGAAGAAGACAAATCTTGAGTAAAGCCACATTTTCATTATTGAGACACTCGTGTGAAACACAAGAACCTTGATTCTTCATTATCTTTTCCTAGGTTCGCCATACACTTTGATTCACACTCCTTTTCAACCGAGGTCAATTTCGTTCAAATTGAGGGAGGGAGGGAGGGAGGGAGGGAGGGGGGAGGGTACTTACCTTTGGAACTCAAGGAGACAGGGATCTTGCTCCATCAACAGAGAATTTGGGTTCTCCAAACGAGAGGGGACAAAGGACGTAAAAGATGAAGAACGGAAGAAGAAAAATGTGAAGAGTTTGAGGGTTTTGTTTTTAGGGTTTGTTAATTTCTATCTATAATTTTTGGGGACAAAATTACCCATATTCCGACCATCGGAAATGTCACACGCTCGCCGGCCAGTGAACATTTTGGCCGGCCAGCGGGTTCAGGTCCTTATTTGAGACTTGTTAGCCACTTCGGGTCCTTATTTGGAACAATCCTTATTTATTTGAAAGTAGGCTCACTTTGGGTCCTTATTTGAGATTTTCCCAAATAAAATTATAAGATATTCTAGACAACATCAGCAAAGCAGGAGACGAAGCTTTCCTTTTACAAGTCCTCGTTCGTTTCCAACGTTGGCCTGCAAAATTCAGAGGGATATTGATCCCATGCTCCATATAAATATATAATTATTTTTTCTTGGAGGTGAGCGTGAAGCGAAAGGCATTGGTGGTGATACATCTATTTGTTTGGATTAAAATTTGAGATTTTCATCCTATTGCCGCATTTCTTTTCGCCAATTACATCTTTACATATGTGAGATAACAAATTAGATTTTTGTGGTAAGAATTCAGTAAAGCAGGAGATGTAGCTTTCCTATTACAAGTCGTCGTTCGTTTCCGACATTGGCCTGCAGAATTCAGAGGGATATTGATCCCATGCTCCATATAAATATATAATTATTTTGTCTTGGAGGTGAGCGTGAAGCAAAAGGCATTGGTGGTGGTACATCTATTTGTTTGGATTAAAATTCGTGAGATTTTCATCCTAGTGCCGCATGTCTTCTTGCCAATTACATCTTTACATATGTGAGATAGCAAATTAAATTTTTGTGGTAAGAATTCATGTATAATACTTTTATGAGATTGAGAAATTATTTTGCCGGAAATTCTGGGACTAAACACTTGTGCGTTATTTGGTGTAATTATAGCTTGGGGTAATATTGAAGGTGCTTGAGTGACTCTAGTGTGATTGTAATCTAAGTAGCACCAACACCGACACAATGTTTATAAAAACATAGAGAATTCTAACATATTATGACACATTGTATATTAGATGTACATTTATATATAATAAATTATCATTTTTATGATTATTTTAATCAAATTAATTTGATTCAAATTCATAAATAAATAAATAATAAGAAAGAGCCTAAAATGAATTTACACTAAAAATATTAATTCGCCATTTGTTAAATCATTCATTATTTCAATTCGACAAATTCAACTTCATTCCAATAATCCATAAAATTATAGCAAAGTGACATGTGACGATGTGTAAATCCAGTTAAAAGATGTCTTGAGTTTAAGCCCGTAAACGAAAGTCCTAACATGAATTGTAAGGAAGCACTGAGTCAATTTTTAGATGCACTTCGGACAAGGTTCAAACTTCAATTTCAGTAACTCTAGGATATGGGATATCCCGTTGGATTATCAAAGGAAACCACAGGAGGAAAGTTTATATGTTGACTTTTGAATAAAAGTAAAAGATATTCTGGACAACATCAGCAAAACAAGAGACGTAGCTTTCCTTTCACAAGTTGTTGTTGATTTCCAACGTTGGCCTATAGAAATCATAGGGATATTGATTCCATGCTCCATATAAGTATATAATCATTTTGTCTTGGAGGTGAGCGTGAAGCTGAAGGCATTGGTGGCGGTACATCTATTTGTTTGAATTAAAATTCATGAGATTCTCATTCTAGTTCTGTCACACCCCGATCTTCGAGCATGCACCCATCCCTCACCTTAGTCGATTAATAGCGATGTCCCAGGACGCATTGCCGACCCATTCATTTAATATACGCATGCGGAAGCATATAAATAATCCCCAGACAATAAAATAATGGGATAGGAAAGTAGGACTCCGAATTTCACAACCGAATAAACCTTTTATAAACAAACTTGATTATTTACAACAGTAGGCTGTTTACAAAATCTATTGGCTCCACAAAAAGGTAATGGTTCTACGACCCACTAGTCGGACACATTGCCGATCCTTCGATCTCCACCTTCCCAAACTCCAGGGCTTTCGATCCTTCATGACCGCCATCTAGGGACCTGAAATGGTTATTAGATAACCAATGAAACAACGTCTCAGCAAGTTCTACTCCATAAAATCCGATTAGGAAGCCAATATACCTTAGGCTGCCTAAGCACAACACGAGTTAGAGGACTTACCTTAGCCTCAGTTCCTTCTTGCAAGTCAGTATATATCAAATATATAGGATCACATTACATCACATCAATCAGATCGAATCATCGATCAATCGACCTAGTGGATTACATGTCATCACGACCATTTCTTGGTCGGCCCATTCCATACTATCTATAAGTCTGATAAACATCAAAGACTATTCACCTTAGGTGATATATAGACAGCAGCTTGCCCTAGAAGCCAATAACTAGTATATTATTCTTTCTCCAGACGGCATATAGAGCCATCGAGCCATTATATCAATATCATATCATATAGTCTCAAGATAATCTATAGAATTATCGAGTTGGTATATCATACCATTTTGTCTTAAGATAATTTGTAGAGTCACCAAGCCAGTAGATCATACCGTCCTGTCTCAAGATGGCATATAGAGTCACCGAGCCGGTATACACACAATTTATCATATCGTACTATCTCAAGATGACATATAGAGTCACCGAGCCGGTATATATGCAATTTATCTTACCATACTGTCTCAATATGACATATAGAGTCACCAAGTCGGTATACACACAATTTATCATACCGTACTATCTCAAGATGACATATAGAGTCATCGAGCCGGTATACATGTAATTTATCATACCGTACTGTCTCAATATGACATAGAATCACCGAGTCGATATACATGTCATTCCAAGAAAACAATCAAATAACCCTTGTTGCGACCTACCCTCCGGGGAGGGAACATGTTTAGGGGTATTGCCTAAAGAATGGACCCATGGCCCATGATTAGCGTGGGCTTTCCCAAGCCCATATCTCACGTGACATTAGGGTATTCTAAAGAAATTCGCAAAAAGGAGTCTCTACTAGCCTATTGGAGTTGGCTAGAAACCAAGTGAGGTATGAGAGTATATCTCACTTTCTACACAACCAGAGAATCTAGGGTCGGGGTCTTGATTACACTAATTAACCAATTAGTGCATTTTCGGTACCTAATCTTGTTCATTTTAAGAGAAAATATTTTTGTCAGGCAGGTTGTATTGATTTTTACCTATCCACTAACATGTGAGGTGATCATGTAGGTATGCAATCATTAAAGTAACAATCATAACTACCAAGATCTTAATTACAGTAAAATTGAGCACATGCAACTAAACATCCAAAAACATAATTAAATATGCAAATTAAACATGTTATATAATAAATATATGAGCAAATAAAGGCCTAATTACACTAAAAATGCAATACATAGCAAATCCTAACCAAACCCCATCATTTTTTAATTTTCAATTTTTTTTAAAAGATTAATAAAAATATTCTGGCCCGGCCTGACCAGACCCGGGTTCAATCTGGCTGGGGGCGAGTGGGCCCGAAGCATGGGCCTAGCCCAAGAGGTCTCCTCCTCTCTTTTTAAAACAAACTAGGCCTACAAGCCCACACTAAACCAGCCTAAGCCCACAAGCCCAAAAACCCATAAGCCCACATGCAAAAACAACCTAAATCCGGTCCTAATTGCTCAAAAACCCTACCCAGCGGGGCTTTCGCCCGACCCGGCCAAGACTCGGTTTGCCTCCCCTCTCTCTTGCTATTTTGCGGCACCGAAGGAGGATGTTTGGGACGCCGGTGACTTGGCGACAACGGTGCGGTGGGTGACAGACGACGGCGGTGTGGTGGGTGATATATGACGGCAGTAGCAGCAAGAACGACGACGATGGCTCGGCGAGGATCAGCAAGCTGCGCGTTGGGATGGAGGGCAGCGGCGGCTCAGACAACGTTGGGTAGGATAGCGGCAGCACAGATGACGTCAAGTAGGATGGCGGCGGCTCGGATGGTGTCGGGTTGAGGCGGCTGGTCAAACGATGGCAACGGCGTCGGGTTGCGCTCATGATGCCTCCTTCTTCCCCGATTTCACACTCTCCATCTACTCCTGTTGGACTTGACCTCCTCCACATGGTGCCTCTACTTCAGATCTGGGTTTTGGGGAGACAGTAGTGGTTGGCGTTGGTCGAGCAGTAGCAATGGCGGCGGCGATGGCGGCAGCGGCAGCAAGAGCAGCGGTGCTTAGGCGAGTTGCTACGACGGTTCCTGCAGCATTAGCGACATAAGATGGAGGCGGCTGTGGGTCACGGGCGAGGCCGAAGTAGCGATAGCAGGCGGAGGCGCCGGTGATTAGAGCTCTGGTGGCGACGACGACCGGGACAGTAGCGGGGGTGATGAACCCTGTTCTCTCCTCTTCTTCCCCTTTCTCAAGCTCTCTTCTCTTTTTTTTTTTTTTTTTGCTTTTTGTGTTGCCCTCGCTATTGCCCCTTTTCCTCTCTCTCTCTCTCTCTCTCTCTCTCTCTCTCTCTCTCTCTCTAGCTTTCGCTCCTTCCAGCTCGCTCTCTCTGCCAAGCTCTCTCTCCCTTTTTGTCTCTCTGCGTGATCTGCCTTTTTCTTCCTTGGTGTTCTCCTTTTTGCTCCCTTTTGCCAAGCTCCCTCCTTCTAGGGTTTCGCGCGCGAAGATGGAGGAGGGAGAAGGCGGCATGGGCCGGGCCAAGGTGAGATCCAGCTTGACCCCTTCCACGTTTTCTTTTTTCTCTTTTTTTTGTTGTTTTTGTTTTTTGTTGTTTTTATGTTTTTGTTTTTGTTTTTCTTTAGTGACTAATTTCTAATTTTGTATACGATTAAGTCCTAAATAAAATTGTAAAATTTAGGTGTCAACAACCTCTCTTTGAATGGGAGCTCAAAGAGGATCCATTCAAAGATAAAAGACACCTAAATTATTTTGGCAATAGAGAGACCCCAGGTGCATAGGCACGTATCAGGTTGACGGAAAGAACTCATAACTATGGAAGTGCATCTTGTTGATAAGAGGAAAAAAGACTCCGGGCTACAGAAGCACACCATGTTATAAGAAGAAAAGGAGACTATGGGCTACAAAAGCACGCCGTGTCGTAATAAGAAAGACTCTGGACTACAAAGCTCTCCGGGCTACAAAAACTCTCAGGGCTACAAAGCTCTCCGTTTCATAGGAAGAAGGACTCCAGGCTATAAAACTCTCAGGGCTACAAAACTCCTCGTGTCATAAGAAGAAGGGGAGGAATGAGGTCTCACCGTGTAACAACGGGTTTCAACCGGGTTGAAAATGTATGATTTGAGGAATGACCATGAACCTTTTGAAAATCGTCGTTGAAGGATAGACTCATAAACATTTTAAAAGTGTGGTTTAAGGATAGACACACGAACCGTGTGGTTTAAGGATAGACCCACGAACCTTGTGGTTTAAGGATGAACCCACAAACTTTGTGATTTAGATTGAAAAAAAGAAGAAGGTCTCACTATGTAAAAACAGGTTTTGATTGGGGGTTTCGACTGGAAGAGAGATCTCACCATGTACGAACGGATTTCGACTGGGAGAAAAGTTTCACTGTGTACAAACGGGTTTCAACTAGGAGGAAGGTCTCACCGTGTAAGAACGAGTTTTGACCGGGTATGATAGTCTCATCGTGTACGAACGGGTTTCGACTAAGAGAAAGGTCTCACTGTGTATGAATGAGTTTCGACCAGGTATGATAGTCTCACTGTGTACGAACGGGTTTCGACCGGGTATGATAGTCTCACCATGTACGAACGAGTTTTGACTAGGAGCGGACAAACATGGTTTACGGATGAAACCACAAGCCGTGTGGTTTAGGAAAAGCTACCAATCCCGTGGTTTAAGGATAAATCCACCAACTTTGTAAATGGCATGGTTTAAGGCTAACCATGAACCTTTGGTTCTTAGGGAAGTACCCGCTATCCCCTTGAAAGCCGCATCGCTTCATTGAGGAATCCTATCAAACTCAACTTAAGCAAATGTCATTAGAGACGCTATCAAGAGACGTATTGATAATATTGCAGTATTAATTGAACAAGCTAATCAAGCTAAGTCAAACTACTTTTAAAAAAACATTTGATGTCAATCAACATCATGTAGCGCAAAATTGTCATATTGTTTGGGGATGTATCATTAATCATCAAACTCTCCAGGAGTCAAGTTCTTATCAGAATGGCTACGACTCGTGAAAAAGGCTCATTAAACATGCCAAACTAGAGCTTCTTAGTCAAAAAGGGTTTCTCACATACTTGATAAAATGACTACTTGATCCCATTCATTCACATGGGAAATAACTGATTGCTGAGGGTATCTCACATAACCCATGTCAAAGGCTTTTGGAAACATTCGCGATGAGCATAATCTAATTGATCAAAAGGGTCTTTTGAAAGGACTGCAATATATGCTCAGTTATGGGCTTACACAAATGGATTATTGCTTTGAGGCCAATAAAGAAACATTTGTCACTATCATCATTGGGTTTACAAGTTGAGAACTTGGAAGATAAGACAAGATAGAATTACTTCCACTCCTTCAAGTAGTAGCTTCTTTGTGGCATTCTCATTTTCACTCAAACCATCCCAATCAGAAAAGACTTCGGAGGAGGGCTGTAATGTTGGCTCGGGAGAGGCTCGAAAGGTTTAAAATTTTAATAGGGTATTTAAGAGTCAGTGATCATCATGGCATCATAACCAAGTCACTCGACCTTTCAAAAGCATTTGGCTTTTGAAACACAGCACATCTTGAAAGTCCATTGATTAATCATTTATGCATGGGAGCTTTGCTCCTTTCTCTAATGTCCTTTGCTCTTACGATATTTTTTTTTTTTTTTTTGCACAGGCACTTGGACTTTTATAATTTTTTCTTCCAGATAAGATGCAGCTTTTTGGCTTTTTTTTTCTTAACGGGCATTGGCCTTTCTTTTACCAGGCACACTGCTTTTTTCATGTCCTCTAATTTGTCGAACTTTTTGCTCTTTGAACTTTTATAGCTCTTATGACTTTCGAGATGCTTTTCACATTTTCTCATGACTGTCAATAATATTTGATCAATTCTTATGCCTTGCCCTAGTGAAGGGAGATGATCACCACTCGGGGTTTAGAAATGAATAATCAAGCCCAAGTTGGTTAAAGTAATGGATATTAGTGTTTGGGTAGAGAAGGAAATGCTCTTCTTCACATTGGGATGAGTCAAGATCTAATGAGAATTCTTTTGAAGCTATTACTAGAAGATTGATGCAAGTGAAAGTAATAGAATCTTTCTCAACCTTTCGCTTTACAACAGGATCGTAACCTTTTATGCTGCCCCAATGTAGGGTAATTCTCGATAGGGGTACTTTGAAGGATCATCTTTATTCTGCCTAAAGGGGTAGGAAGAGATTAGTGCAATGCTTGGGATTGGTGAAGGAAATGCCTTTATCATTTCGATCTTTGCACTCAATGCGAATGAATCCTTTGTCCTAAGAGAATGTTGTTTTTCACTAAACTCTCAAAAGTGTTTGAAAGATGTGTTTGGGAATGACTTGCCTTTCTTCATCCTAAGCACTCCTTATTTGGCATGGTTAAGTCTCCATTTTACTCTATTGAGATCATCTGAGTAGATCAATCTCCATAGGGAAATTTGATTCAAAATGAATAATCCACAAAACGAGAAAACAATTTTGAGATAAAAAGGATGCTAAAAAAAAATTTTGAATTCTTTTTTTCTCAATTATTCATTTTGTGCTTCTCTAGGAAAGCGCCAAAGGTTCTTTTTTGTAATGGAAATTCTCCATTTTTTTTTCTTTTTTCTTCTTTTTTTTAAAGAAGAGAAAAAAAAATGAGAAGAAGGGTACTTACCTGCGGCATGGTGACTTGGTAACCCTGTAAAGAATGTGAAAAAATATGTTAGTGCAAAAATCTTTAGGGATTGAAATGTTGGAAATGATACATTATTATCCTTCATTTGCTTTCATCTTTTGGGCGCTAACATCTCTTAGTTCACCTTTGTGGATATTTGGTAACTCGACAATACCCTTCATTTGCATTCGCCTTTAAGTGTTTGACGTTTTCTTGATTCCTTGGTAGAATGTGCCACTTCTACGATTAATGCGCAACATTTTTTCATTTATCATCCCGTAAGAAGGGGAGATGAAATGAATTATCTCCATTCTTAGTTAGGTTCAACTGAGGAACGATACATCCTTCTTGATGAATTTAACAATGTTGTTCCAGCACACTTCATTGGTGGGTAGGAGAAATTTTTCTCTAAGTCAAATGTTGTTCTCCCACTTTTTATATAACAAACCTTTGTTCTGTTCGAGTCTGTCATGTACCAAAGAAAAGGACATGTCATTTTTTATGCTGAAGAAAATCAAGTTTAGGAACAAGATACATCATTTTCAAAGTGGAGCGATTAACATCCCAAGGTATCTCTCATGGAGGGAGGGATAATATTGCCCCACTGTTTCATCATTTGAATCTTTCTTTATTTAAGATGAACATGACTCAATAATGCTCCATCGCATTTGTTGGAACGTTACAAAACTTGGTACTCTTGATGTCTCCTTAACAATGAAAAGAAAATCATGTCAGAAACGATATTAGAAATGGATAATTAGAATCGATACAGTTTACTCTTCCTTCGAATTCGCCTTTTTGGATACTTGGCAACTCCCTTCGTTTGTCTCATTATGCAAAGTGAATGAGATCGATGGGCTATTTTGGCACCTAAGGCATTTGCGTCATTTCCTTGCGATATAAAGCATATAACAAAGTGGCATTTTGCGACACGAATCTCTAATGTTGATTGCAGAAAGTTCTTGCAGCCAAATGTTTAAATGCTTTAATTGCCAAAATCTGCAAGAGCCCTAATGCTAGCCTTTTAGTAACATATGATGCAGCTCTTGATAAAACTCATAAAAAAAAAAACAATCTGGTGATGGCGATGCCCAATTTCCAAATAAAGAAACTTTCTAAAATGGAATTCAGCTTCGTTCCACCTCCATTGGAAGATTGGCGCCAATGAAGCCTCGATGCATGCATGTTCCTTGAGTTCCATGAGCCTACACTTTTGAGTTTGTTTTTAAAATGATGATTTTCATGAAATGAATTCCATTATTAAAAAAAGGTGAGTCGCATGATTTACAAAAACATCAATCAAAACCCAAAATGGAAAACATGGTTCTTAACAAGAATAAAGACAATGATAAAATATATGAAACTCTTGCGTAGATGAAAGTAAAAATCAACTCTTGCCCTAGCTCTAGAATTCTTTTTGTGTGGTCACCACAAGAATGTTAAGGTGGTCACCACGAGAATGTTAAGGAGAATCATGCGTAACCTACAAAAAAACGACAATGTCAGTATGTGAATGAGAGAAAATGATATCTCAATGAGGTCACTTCTTACAATAAAATCGAGGTGATGGTACATGCCCCCACAGTCCTTATCACGGGGTTTTAGTATTTTGCCAAGATTTTATCATAAGAGAAGACATCATTAGAATGATCAATCCACAGCTATAATCGAATGTCCACTTTTATTCCAAAAGTTTTGTATGCAAAAGTGGCATTGATTTTTTTTTTTTTTGAAGAGATTGATTTTATGATTTTACTCTTGCAAAAAATGAAGTGACTTCTATTTTGAGAAATTTGTACACAAATAATTTGCATTTTAGTCCCAAAATGTGAGTATGAGAGAATTTGATAAAAAAAAAATGCAATTTCAATTTTTGTACCCCAATATAAAATCACAAATTAAAAGTTTTTTTTTTTTTCAAAATGATTTTGAGCTCATAACTAGAAATTTAAACAAAATCATATGTTCAAAAGGGCCAAATCAAAGTGTTTAGAACTTGCATTCAATGTTCACTTGTCAAAAGTAATTGTCAAATTTTTTAATTATAGGCCTACAGCACGAGGGCGATTGATTTCCACAAATTTCAAGATGAAAATGCAATACAAAATGAGCAAATAAAAAGGAAAATGATACCGACCTTTTATCTTCTTTTTTTTACATAGACATGCACATGAGATGTGGTTCAATTTCTACTCTATATGGCTCAAAATGGAGTCATAGGATTATCGGACTGAACCAACAAGATCACGGTTAAGTCGTGTTACCCATGACTCCGGCTTTGTTAAAGAACTGACCCGTGTCGCGCAGTTGCAGACCAGGGTGGGTACCTTTGACATGAAGAAAGAAATTTCGGGGTAGAGATGGGCGACTTGTACTACATGGTTGTAGTCGAAGTGGTGTCCACCTCAATACCATCATAAGTGATCCTATGCGGCCCAAGTCCAGCGGCAGGTAGTGTGTGCTATGGTGTAGTGCAATGCAAGGAACACGGACATGACAATTTATGAGCAATCAGCACTTCATACATAAAAAGTAAACCATACATTCCTACATCTCCCTGCAAGACAAAAGTAAGCAAACACTTCCTCTTATACCTTCCATTTTGCAAAAACATTTAATACCTTTAATGTTAATGACGTACCTGGAATCCTCACTGTGGCATCCCAAAAATTCAAGACGACCTCTAAGACATATTAAAGTCCATGATTTGGTAAAGAAATTTCCTATGGTTTATGCTTTAGCCTTTAGTTTTCTCTTAAGACTAAGTGTTATATGCTTGTGTTCATGAGTTTTTAAATTAGTATTATAGGATAAATTAATAAGAAGAATTTATCCTTGGCTATGCACCTCATAGATTTAATCCCTATAGATTTAAATGTTACAAGATTATGGCCATATGAAATTGTAAATTTGGAAATCTATAAAAGAAAGAATTTAAAAGTGAATTGTTTAAAGTAAAATAGGGGTTTAATTAGGCTTGGGTCTTAGGCCCAATGGCATGGACCTTTAATGGGCCAAAATGGCCCGCCCATTGAAGCCCAAGGAGGGGCTGTCGTCGGCCACAAGGGAGAGGCTGGCCCAAATCCTTTCAAGCCCACTCCCAAGCCCATCTTGCATGCCTTCTCAAGTGGCAAAAAGAAGACCCCATGCATTGGCCATTGAGGGAGGCTAATAATCATGACTAATGATGGGATTTAGGGGAAACAAAAGAGAGGGAGAGTGGCCGGCGCCCAAGAAAGAGAGAGAGAGTTGCGAGAGAGAAGAGAGGAACCGAGAGAGGAGAAGAAGGAGCCGCTCGCCTGCACGCCCGTTTGTCCGTCTGTCGCCATCCGTGTGCCATCATTTGCTCAGTTTTGGAGGCAAGTTAGGATCCATTTTCTACTCTTGCATGTGTGTCTTGCATGTGTGTTTGGAATGGTGTTGAATTTTGGGTGATTAGGAGTGAGAAACCGAACCTAGAGTGCTTTGTTTTGAAATGGCTTGCTGTTTTCGTGTATACCGCCCGACCAGAATATTGTAGAGGCTTTCATGCGTGTTTTGAGTTGGATTTTGACTTCTATTCCTTCATGAAAGTTGTAGAAAACATCTCAAAGTATAACATACTAAAATTTCAGACAAAAAGGTTGATATTTAAGGGGTAAAACCCTCCTCCTACGAAGACACTAGATCTGGAACTGCTTTGTTGACTCCTTGTTGGTTTTGTGTGTTGCATGTTGCTTTTTACCGAGAATCTCACTTCGACTTCTTCATGAAAGTTGTAGAGAACATCCTAAATACTAACATACGCCAAATTTGAGGTAAAATGAGCAAGTGTAGCCTAGTGAAACAATTTTCCTTTGAAGATGGTAAATCTGGAAACACGGTACTGGATACCCGAGACTTCCTAGACCTATATGGTGACTATTATTTGAGAATCTCACTTGTATACCTTCATGAAATTTGTAGGGGACCTCTTGAGCCAAACATATCAAAATTTCAGAAGAAACAAAGAAAGATAAGTAGGTGAAACCTCGATTTTTCGGATATAGTTAAACTGGACCGTTCGGTGCTAGAAACAGGAGTTTCGACCATCTATAGAAAATTATCTAGAACGAACATGGCATAGATTTCTGCATGAAAAATCTACCTTAGGGTCTTTAATATAACCTGGTAAAATTTCATAATTTTTGGAGGTCATTTGGGTATTTTAATCGAAATATTTCAATAACTGCACAATCTGACTTTGTCTGAATTTCACATGTTGTAATGTGTGAGCTATATCTTTTTGTGTGCAGCACTTTTGGGCATGTGTTCTTCATGAAATTGTTACCTTTATGTCTTGTCTATTACATGCTCTGATTTTGTGATTTTTGAGGATCATATGGATATTTAATTTAAATGTTTTCCAAAATTGTGCAAACTGGAATTTAGTAAATATAAAAAAAAAGGCATGATATATGGACTATTCTAAGTTGTATGGACCCCATGGATTGTATTTTCATTAGTGGTTGTATCTTGCTGCATGTATGATGATGATTGGAAATGCATATAAGAATTAAAATGATGAAAGTGATATTGTTTGTCATTACATCATGTGCCATGCTGATTTTAAGACATAAATTGGTGAACATAAATTATGATAAATGAGGAAATTGTTGGAGGTGGATGATAATGCCCTAGGAGTGTCAGGATGCCCGGATGGGGGGTGCCGGATGCCCGAATTGTATTGAGATACATGGCCAGATGTCCTCGGGAGTTTCGAGATGCCCGGAATGGTTGGGTGCCGGAAGCCTCGGAGGTTTGTGCCCGGGGGGATGCCTCGTGATGCCAATTGGGATGCGAGATGCCCGGAATGTGGGGGTGCCGGATGCCCGGTGGTGTGTATGCCGGAGGTTTTTCTCGCGATACCAGTTGGGGTGTGAGTGATAAAGTGTGGGATGCAATTACTGATCCCGGAAAAGAGAGATGTGGTGATCGAATTGAAAGATAAAAGTGGAAATTGAATCATGCATATATGATATGAAGATGATCACCTATGGCATGATGACATGCATATATGATATGATGACGATCACCTATGGCATGATGACATGCATATATGATATGATGACGATCACCTATGGCATGATGACATGTGTGAGACATGATGATGATCACCTATAGCATGATGATATATGATATGATGATGATCACCTATGGCATGATGATATGTATGTGATATGATTGTGAAGAGTACATGAGGATGTATGAACATATAGTGTGTTTGCACATGCATGGCTGCAAGTTATGCTTGGATGCATGAATGGCATGTTCTATGTTATGATTGTATTGTGTGATGCATTGAGTGGTTATTGGATCTTTTACCTGCTGAGTGGCTGTACTCACCCCTTGGGAGACCAACATTTCAGATTAGAAAGATGCCGCTCCCTACCGTCACGCGGGGCACCTTCTATGGCCTCCCATGATGTAGAGGTAGAGTGTATGGAGATCGACTACGTCACCATCCCTGGACTGACATTTGTGCGGGTGCGAGTGTTGGTTATGTACGATGTAGGCCTAGCTGAGGGCCCTGTCATTCAAGAGTTTCTATCAGTTCATGTCCACCGAGACGGAGTGTTTAGGGGGATGTTGCCACCGCCACCGCCTGATGCACCGGGATGGGTGTGAGGGCTCGTGCGTGAGAAGTAGGAGCTGCAACTTTTTGGACAATAGCCGACGCTAGTTGATGGCGGGATTTGCACAATTGTCATAGAGGGTTGAGTTGTTTCTTTTTGGAGTTATGGCCAAGTGTAGTGAGAAGTCTTGGCCTTTCTTTTGATGTAAAAGTATGTAAATAAAAGTGTCGTGGCTTTATCTTTTCCTATGGTACTTAGTGGTGTGCATTGTATTATGATCGTTGGAGGGAGAGATGGCGATATTGAATTATGCTTCCGCTATTTCAAAAAAAAAAAATGCCTATGAACTACAATGTTTCTACTAAGAGATGTAATTAGTGTTCATTAGATGTAGTGATAGGTAACTGTGGCTACCTTAAGTGGTTTAGGGGTGCCATACTCACAGCAAAACAAAAATATTTTTGAACAAGATTAATTTTGGCATAAGTCCTCTAAGGTTTAAAACCAAATTCCCAGCGGAGTCACCAAGCTGTCGCAACCTACCCTCTGGAGGAGGAAATAGGTTTAGGAGTATTTGCCTAAAGAACAGACCCTTGGCTCATGATTAGGCGCGGGCTCTCTCAAGCCCATATCTCGCCAGACATTAGGGTATTCTAAAGAAATTCGCGAAAATGAGTAGCCACTAGCCTATTGGGGTCGGCTAGAAACCAAGTGAGGTATTGGAGTATACCTCACTTCCTACCTAACCAGAGAATCTAGGGTCGGGGACTTGATTACACTAATTAACCAATTAGTGCCCTTTCAATACCTAATCTTGTTCATTTTAAGAGAAAATATTTTTGTTAGGCAAATTGGATCGATTTTTACCTATCCACTAACATGTGAGGTGATCATGTAGGTACACAATTATTAAAGTAACAATTATAACTACCAAAATCTTAATTGCAGTAAAATTGAACACATGTAATTAAATATCCACAAACATAATTAAATATGCAAATTAAACATGCTGTAAAATAAATATACGAGCAAATAAAGGCCTAATTACATTAAAAAGACAATACATAGCAAATCCTAACCAAACCCCATCATTTTTTAATTTTCGAATTTTTTTAAAATTTTTAAATTTTTTAAAGAAAATTAATAAAAAATTTGGGCCGGACCGGGTCCGGTCCGGTCTAACTAGATCCAAGCTTGGCCTAGTCAATGCGGATCGGGTCCGATCTCTTATCGAACCCAGGTTTGGTTCGGTTGGGGGTGAGTGGGCTCGAAGCATGGGCCCAACCCAAGAGGTCCCCTCCTCTCTTTTTAAAACAAATCAAGCCTACAAGCCCAAACTAAACCAGCCCAAGCCCACAAGCCCAAAAACCAACAAGCCCACATGCAAAAACAACCCAAATCCAGTCCTAATTACTCAAAAACCCTACCCTGTTTTGGGCCGAAACCCTACTCGACAAGGCTTTCGCCCGACCCGGCCAAGACCCAAATCACCTCCCCTCTCTCCTACTGTTTTGCAGCATCGGACGAGGACGTTCGGGATGCCAATGACTCGGCGGCGGCGGTGCGGTGGGTGACGCACGACGACAGCAGAAGAACGCCGACCCCTTCCACGTTTTCTTTTTCCTCTTTTTTTTGTTGTTTTGCTTTTTTTAGTGACTAATTCCTAATTTTGTACACGTTTAAGTCCTAAATAAAATTGGAAAATTTAGGTGTCAACAACCATTTTTATCATTCTTGATAAAAGTACACGTGTGTGGGCACACGATTGGCCTTAGCCAAAATACAATAATTGCATTTCCACAAATCCCACCATTTTCTGTAGTCCACCAAAAAAATTTTGGCGCTATCAACCGACGCCCGGTTATTTTCCAATTAATTATTCAAAATTAATTAATTTAGGAAAATAATCATAAAATCATAAATAAATCAATTCAGCACAATCTAGTACTCAATAAATTAAATAGATTGCATAATGATAATCAACATAAAATTCTAATCGTCGACCATCCCGGTCTAATTTTTGAAAAAAAATAAATAAATAATAAATTCCGAAAATTATTAAATAAATACAATAAATCCAATTTAGGCCCATAATGCCTATTTGGAAGCCGAGACGAGCCTGGAAAAATTACCGAGACTCGTTTAATAAATAATATGACTTGTCTACTTGCTAAGTACACTAACCATTTGCCTAATATGCATAGGTAAATCTCTAATTTAATTATTCTAATCTAATCTATCCATCTAATTGCACTTAATTAAATCTAATCAACTCATAAGCATTATTAGTCTACTAAGAAGGGATTAGTGAGCAAAAATCACCCGTTTAACAATCCGTTCGGATCGAAACGTTGGGAACGTCGTGGGGGACGTTTTTCTCCAAAGTAGACCTATGTTTCAGGGTCGGGATCGACCTCAAAATGGGCCTTGAAGTTGCTGTAAAACCCACAAAAACCCTTGCTGCTCTTGGCTGGAAAACATAAGAAATCAAGTTAGGTTGGCGGCAAGGCTCAAGGAGGCTTCGGTGACTTGAAAGGGGCGGTCTACGGTGGTTAAACGGCCTCTAG
Source organism: Eucalyptus cladocalyx (assembly GCA_017140615.1). NCBI lineage: Eukaryota > Viridiplantae > Streptophyta > Magnoliopsida > Myrtales > Myrtaceae > Eucalyptus > Eucalyptus cladocalyx. Next base: position 12,483,610 of record CM029525.1, read on the forward strand.
CAAACTTCCAACAGCTGTCCCACAGCCCCTCACGGCTATTGGAAAGTCTCTCAAACACATGAACATGAGCTAAAACGGGGTGGCTGGATGGCGTGATGAAGACAGGGGCGTAGATGGTGCTCGCGCGGGCAGTGGCGTGTGAAACGGCGATGGCGAGGCAATGTGAGGCGTGCGACTCCTTCTCCGGCTTCTGCTGGGCGTCGCGCACAGCAAGGAGGGTTGAGGAGGCTTGGGGTTGACGGTAATGAGAGGGATGGAGAGAGAGAGAGAGGGGGAATGGATGGGATTTGGGGGAGCCCACATGCCTTGAGTTTCCACAAAATTGTCCCCCTCCAAGCTTGTCTACCAAGCCAACAACTCAAGGCTGTCATTGAGCCACCACAACCTTCACTTTATAACCTTGAAAGGGTCCAAAGAGCATAGGAAGAGGGGGCATACGAATTTAGTTCAATTTCTTTTCAATTGAACACTTGATCTATTCCAAATTAATCTCATTTGCTCTTTACAATTTCAATTGATACCTCAATGCTTCAATTGATAATTTTCCTCACCCAAGAATCCATCTTGCATCTCAAATGTTTGACCAAAAACAATCCCCAGCCTTTACTACTCAAAAACGGTCATAAGCCGATTTTTTCCCAAAAAGTGTTGGTTGTCAGAAAAATCTTATAAGATAGAGTCGATGTTCCTAGAATTTATTGTGACGTGACAGAATCTTAATTTCTGAAATCGGACTTGAATTCGCGGTTAATTTTCATTCGGTGCGTTTTTAGCATGACCTAGACTACCGGGTAGTTTTCGAAGATTTTTAGTGCAAATGACCCATGGTCGATTTTCTTCGAGCCACAATAAACCCACTCAACTCAATGACGGCTCTCAATTGTCGTGAAAATCCTAAGGATTCAAATACGGACACAGGGTACCATAACGACAGAAGAATTAGTCTAGGGCAGGTCGACAAGAATTTTCCAATTTAGTAGTGTCACACACGATTGACCACGTATCTCAATTGACAAGCCTATCTTTGATCTCAAATCGATTTTATATTATGCCGTAATGGCCTCTAAAGATGAGCACGGTCGAGAAATCGATTCCTGATCGAATTCTCAAGTCTTATTGATTAAAATTCATTTATGGCTTCCCCAGATAATCTAGTTATTTCATGAGTGGCCATATCAGAGCAAAGCACTATAGGCGCGTCGATGAAGATGACCGATTTATCTAGTAGAAAACAGGACTGAAAATCTGGGATATCACAAGTGCTGATTAAATTTTTGTGGTAAGAATTCATGTATGACACTTTTGTAAGATTGAGAAATTATTTTGTGAGGAATTGTGGGGTTAAACACTGTGTGCATTATTTGGTGTAATTGGGGCTTGTGAAACACCGAAAGTGCTTAAGTGACTCGATTATTGTTGTAATCTAAGTAGCATCAATATCGACACATGACACATGTAGACACAATGTTTTTCAAAAAATCAAGAATTTCGATATGTTATGACACATTGTATATTAAATGTATATTTATATATAATAAATTATCATTTTTATGATTATTTAATCAAATTAATTTGATTCAAATTCACAAATAAATAAATAATAATAAAAAATCTAGAATGAATTTACACTGATAATATTAATCTACCATTTGTTAATATCATTTATTATTTCAATTTGAAAAATTCAACAACATTTCATTATTCCATAAAATTAGAATATTGCAAAGTAACTTGTGACGATTGCTAAATTCTATTAAAATATGTCTCGAGTTTAAGCCCATAAATGAAAGTCCTGACACGAATTGTAGGGAAGCACATAAGGGATTTTTTAGATGCACTTCAGACAAGTTTCGAGCTTCAATTTTGGTAACTCTAGGATATGGAATATCCTGTGGGATCATCAAAGGAAACTATAAGAGGGAACTTCATGTGATGACTTCTGAATAAAAGTAAAAGATATTCTAGACAACATTAGCAAAGCAAGAGACATGGCTTTCTTTTTACAAGTTGTTGTCAATTTCCAACCTTGGCTTGTAGAAATCAGAGGGATATTGATTCCACGCTCCATATAGATATATAATTATTATGTCTTCCTTTTACAAGTTGTTGTCGATTTCCAACGTTGGCATGCAGAAATCAGAGGGACATTGATTCCATATACATAATTATGTTGTCTTGGAGGTGAGTGTGAACCAGAAGGCATTAATGACGGCACATCTATTTCTTTCGATTAAGGCTTCGTTCGTTTCGCGGAAAATAATTTCCGAGAACACGTTTTCCAGATATTCCAACGTGCATGGCTGGATGGGTAACAAGTGAATGAATTCCTTACAATATCATGTAAAACAGATGTCATACTAAGGCTCCGTTCGTTTCTCAAAAATTATTTTCCGTGAAAACGTTTTCCGGATTTTCTGGTATGCATGGCTGGACAAGTATCAAGTGAACGAATTCCTTACAATATCATGTAAAATAGATGTCATAATAAGGCTCCGTTCGTTTCTCGAAAATTATTTTCTGCGAAAATGTTTTTCGTTCACTTGTTACCTGTCAAGTCATGCACGCCGAAAAATCCGGAAAACGTTTTCTTGAAAATTAATTTCCACGAAACGAACGGAGCCTAAAATTCGCTAAAATTTTCATTCTAGTGCCGTATATCTTCTCATTAATTGTTGCCACCGCCGCCTCCGAAGACGGCCCCTGCAAGTCATGTGCTTCTCTCTTCATTGGTTTTCCCCACTCTCTCTCTCTCTCTTGAAGCAAAAGACAATATAATATTGCATGAAATATCTCTCTCTCCCTCTACACGAGAGTTGTTGACACCCAAAATTATCTCTAGTATCACGTGCTAGCCACAAGGGGATAATTGGAGTGAAACGCCCCGTTTTTCTCATGAAGTTCAGGATAGCCAACATTCGTGAAGGGGATTTGAGCTTGGTGTCAATGGAATTCTAGACACAAGTTTAGGAGTCGACGATGGGGAAATTATTTACCATGTGCTAGGCTATAAGAATATTGCATCATATTTGGAGTTCAAGTAAATTTGCATTGGAATCTAGGCGAGAGAAATTGCAGTACGAAGTGCGCATAAAAATAGGGAGTCATTGTTTACTTGATGAGCAAGCTGTGCAAGCATCGTCAACAAGTCAAGAAGCAATTGCTTAAGATAAGGGTGCCAAGAAGAAATGGAAAACGTGGAGAATGCAAGGAGTAGCATCCAAAGAGAAGTAACCAACTAATAGCTACTTGTCCACCTTATAAATACCTCAACCGGTCCAATGAGAAGCCCCCTAACAACACAACAACTATATTTACTTTATCTTTACTTTATCTTTACTTTATTGTATTTTAGCTATAGTTTTTCAAGATTTATATTGTTGATTAAATTCCGATGTTGTGTTTCCTATCCAAGACTATTGCTATCAATTAGATTCCAACTTTATGCCTAAAACAAGCTGTATCATAGATTAAATTCCGGCATAGTTTGACTTCAAAGCATCGGCTACTTAGTTACTATGTCCATATAACATCACCAATTAGATTCTGGTGTGATTTGTGCTCGGAAGTAGTTAGTCTTTGAGCTATCCAAGTATCAATTGTTAAAGCCGTATATACAAATTGAGAAAAAAAATTCCCCTTACATTTGACATTCTCTATTCAAGCTTAACACGGAACCTAAGTCTCCTATAATAAAACCAAAATGCAATGTTTGATAGAAGATTTTTCACGAGAATCAAAACCAGCGAAACATCTTTTTTGCACACCTAGTGGGACCATTTGTGTTGAGTCGAGAGAGTGTTATGCCACGAATCTGAAGTCAAATCAACTTGAATAGCGCCACTAATGAGCAAATACGAATGGATGAGAACAATGCACAAGCTAAATCATCATCAACCCAGTCTCCTCATAATGAACAACAAGTCAAATCCAAGAGAGCGATGCTGATGTTTCGAGGCAACGTGTGGAAGAATGAAGATAGGCGGACCTCATGCCAGTCATGCTCATTACTACGAGGCAAACAATTGAAGAAACTCAAAATGAGTTTGCAGATCATATGGTCAGACGAATGACGGACGTCTTTAGGCCTTTAATCGTCAATACTTATCACAAATGTGCCCAATGACAGCATGGAGTCTCAACAAGACCAGCTTGGCCTCAAATAGAGCTAGTCCTTATTTCAACCAGGGTATGTTTCTGTATTGTTAGCTTTTCAAGTAATATTGGGTAATGCAGGACAAGTTGTGTTGACTTAGCCCCTTTTAGGATCTTGCAAAAGGGAGAAGTTCTGGCAGCTGTGCAGGCTAATGGGTATGTTAATTTGCATTTCCCTACCAATGCTAACCGAGGTCCTATAGTGTTTGTTCCACCAATGACTCAACATAATACATCACTTGAGAATGCTGTTAGGGTAGATTTAACTCAACCAAATCTCATTCTAGTACCTCAGACAAATGTGTTGCGGTCACAATGAAGGTCCTGGGAGTTGTGATGACTCTAACTAGGAGGCATGACCAATTCCAGTAGCTGAACATCCAATAGACGCCCCTAATGGAGACACTTAATGTTCAGCAATAAGTTCCTAATATCTAGCCCAACATATCTCCGAATGCTCAATCTCAAATGTTGCAACAACCTTTTCCTCTTGCCCATTTGAATATCCCTAACCTACATATGAACCCAACATTTGTAGTCTAATAACAACTTTAGCCTTATGGACCTCAACAGCAATACCATCAAGCTCCTCAACAAAATGCAAATTTAGCATTGTAGCCCAATTATGTTGTGCAACAAGTCCCAAGGTTTCCTCATATGGCTCCAATTCAAAATCAGCCAATAGTTGATCCATTATTAAGGGGATACGACAATGATATTGCATGCTTGGCTAACATCTATAGAAAGCCATACCTAGATTAGATGGATACTATACCATGCTCAATGGGTTTTATAATACCTAAGTTTACTCTGTTTACCGGTGAAGAGGATTAGTCGACTTTTGAGCATGTTAATTGTTTCTTAGCACAATGCGAAGATGCAACACATGCAAATCATTGGAAGTTAAGGTTATTTCATTTATCATTATAAAAAATGAGTGTCGAACATTAGGAGTGCCAAAACTTGGCATAGATGGACATTTAAGTGCCAAAATCGAAGCAAAATGGATATTTAAGTGCCAACGGCGAGAAAATCTGGCCAAAATACTAGCATGGCGATTTTCCAAAGAAGTAAGTGCAAAATGGCGTTGTTTTGCACGCCGACAATGCTAGACAATGCAAAAATAATGTCGTTTTGCTGCGACGTGGTAAAAAATTAATTAAATTAAATTTAAAACTAAATTTATTTCAATCATTTAAAAAAAAAAAAATTTAAAAAAAAACCAAGGGAGGAAGAAGATGGCTGAGAGTTGAGCCCTCGTCTCCGCCGCCTCCCTGCTATTGCTGGGAAGGGTCAGCGACCCTGGCCGATTGGCGGCGAGGTCCCGCGAGCCCTTGCCCGGACTTAGGATGAGGGTTACGGCCCTCCCCTAGATCTGAAGCCCTCACCCGGATCCGGGGCGAGGGCTTACGGGCCCTCACTGCTAGTCGGACGAGGTCGCCTGCCCCTGGCCAGGGCCTAGCGACCTCGATCAACCCTCCCCCACCTTCACCGGGGTGACGGTGGGAGGCGGCGCGATGGCGAGGGCTCAACCCTCAACCGCCTTCTTCCTCCCTTCTCCTCCTCATCCTTATTATTATTATTATTATTATTATTATTATTATTATTATTATTATTATTATTATTATTATTATTATTATTATTATTATTATTATTATTATTATTATTATTATTATTTTATTATTATTATTATTATTATTATTATTATTATTATTATTATTATTATTATTATTATTATTATTATTATTATTATTATTATTATTATTATTATTATTTTTTATTTTTATTTTTATTTTTTATTATCATTATCATTATTATTGAAATCAATTAATTTTTTGTATTAAATTTCATTATTATTATTATTATTATTATTATTATTATTATTATTATTATTATTATTATTATTATTATTGAACAATTAATTTTTGTATTAAATTTCAGATTTGTGCTAAAAAGATGTCGTTTTTGCATTTCTTTGCTGAGTCAACTCTTCGGCGAGCCACGTAGGCAAAATAATAATAATAATAAAATTGCCACATAGGATTTTTGGTGGAGTTGCCGGAAATGGCACTTAAGTGTCTCACTTTTTAAAAAAGTGATACTTAAGTTTCACTTTCCTAACTTTTAGCAATCAAGTGTCACTTTATGCCAAGTTTCAGCACTTTGGGTGTACTTCTTCCATCAAAAACTGTTTTTACTGGTACAACATTGTCGCCAAACTCAGTTAATTCATGAGAACAAATGGAAAGATTATTCCATATCCAATTCTAAAAGCTTGTTCCAGATCTGTTAGTGGCTAACTTATCGACCATGATGAAACGGCTAGTATGAACACCTAAATGGGGTAAATAGGTGTTTAAAATAAACATTAACAAATAAATGCGAAATAAAATAAATTTTGAGTAAAGTCTGAATAAGGATCAAACTTTGAAACTGAGTATGAAGAATAATAGATTTTGAGCTAGTTCATATTTTAGCAATTAAATAGAACTACGAACAAAATAAAAGAATTCAGGGAAGAGAATAAGAACACTAAATTTATAGTGGTTCGGCTTAAGATCAAGCCTAGGTCCACTCTCCCACACTAACAGCCTTCTGGCTAGATTCCACTATGCAATCAACAAGATATGACAACTTTGAGTGCAAACATTTAGTAATATATCACACTATCTCACTAAATCACTCTTTTGGTATTTCTCTCGTGATTAAAAACGTTTAAGCTCACAAGAGACAAGTGAATGATCGAAGGTCACTCAGACTTTGAAATTATAAATTCTACATTTCGTCTCTTACTTGCTCATCGGTCCTTGGTCTCTTTAAATACTTCTCCACTTCCAAACTAGCCGTTGGATAGTATTTAGAGGATCATCTTCCAATCTACCCATTGGACAAATTTGTATCTAGAAGATTTGGTAGCCGTTGAGTGATAAAAGTAGAATCCCAAATTGATTATGATCGCCCAAACAAACAGAATCTTTGTTTCCATAAGTAGAGCTTATTCATATAGAAAGTTCTTGTCTTCAAGATCCAATTGTCAATAAATTAGATTGAGTCAATCAAATTTATCTTGATGTAGATCCAAACCAGATCACTAGCCATTATATGATAGGGGCTTATATTACGTTCTGTCAAGTTTTTTCATTCTGAATTTGTTACATTCTGAATTTGTTGCCGTTCTCCATAAGACTGAACCTCTTCGGGGCAAATAGACTTTGTAAAGTCTGGAACAGGTTCAGACTCTTCAAGTTAAGTCTGTTTTGGACCTTCTCACGTTCTGGACTTATGTCTCGTTCTAGATGTAAAGTCTAAGAGTGTTATGTCTAAAGTAAAGCTTGAATGTCTTCCGTCTGAAGTAGAGTTTGAGTCCGATTAAGTCTTCATTCGTTCAGTCTAGAACTTGTCAGAGAGGGCAGACTTATGATGTAAGATAGACTTTACAATCTGGACGTAAGTCTGAATATATTCTATTTCTGAACATATTTAGTCTTAAGGTTTGGACACAGTCTGAATAAGTTCAGCTTCAACATAGACTCTGTCTTATGGTTCATCCAAATATAGACTTTGACAATATCATAGAGTATGTCTTCTAGTTCTTCCAAATATAGACTTTGACAATATTCTTTACATGTTTTATCATCTGCATAGTCTATTACTCAACATTTAAACACGTTAGTAGCCTTTGATTTATTTTGTCACATTCAAACATCATAAGAGATTTCCCTAACAATCTCTCCATTTTTATGATGACAAAACAATCTCTGAATATGCAGATCTGTAATCACACTTTCTAAAATATTGATAAATCAATCATCAAATTTTAGATTTTCAAAAAAATGTGATTTGAATTTAAAAAAAAAAAAAACAACAAATAGATTGAGCATAACAATATATAGAAAAATAATTGCAGCTCAATATTATGCAATAAATACTATCAACCAATCAACACATATGCATATTTATATTTTCTCCCCATTTTTGTCATAATCAAAACGCGATAACAATGGAAATAGTATCACATAGAGAATATAAAACGATAATAAATATGTCTTGCACAATTTCCAAAAAAAATAGCTTTTACAAAGTAAGTCGAATATTAAAGATATGTAATAAAGCTCACTTTGATCATATATATCAGCAAATATCCAACAAAAATCACCAATGTATTATAAAATTCACTTGACCCATTTTGTCATAATAAAATAATAATATCAATAAGAGATTTGTTAATGAAAAAAGGTAATAAAAGATGCACTAACCGGATTTCATAGATCTTTACAAGTTCTATCACATTTACATTTTTCTTCCTTCCATAATAATTAAGATCATGATCGATTCAAAAGGATATTTCCATAATTGATCAATGCTCCCCCTCAATTTGTCGCCTTTTTAAGGTGATCTCAATTCTTTTCATTTTCTTTTGGATTCGCTTTCTCCCCCTGTCATCATGACAATATTTGCGAAAGCTTTTTGATTGCACCTACGTAAACTTGCAATCATTCTTCCCTTATAGAATTTCCTGCAATGTACTCATTTCCTTCTTGGCATCCATCAATTTGAATCCTTCCATTTCATTAGAGCAAAATAGAAAATCTTGTGACCAAGTTATTCAGACATTTGAACATTTAGCCTCCCCGAATTCTTTGTGTTCAAACGTGCGATCAAATGGTGGTGGGATTGAGAATAGTCTCTAAAATGCGCCTAAAAGAACTTACCAAAGCTTTGGAGCAGTTCAAGGAGAAAACCCCTGTTAAGACTTGTGACATCCGAAATTTGGCCCGTTTCGATAAAGTGAAATGTGCATATCGTCGTAGCCTATGGTCCTTTTTTTAAAGTGATCACTCACGAGTTAGCTAACCTATTGGGTGAAGCCGTTAAGGGATATAACCGCGGTAAAATCCCTAAAAGCTGCCTAATTGGTTGGATTTGACTAAAATCGTGTCCGGTCGATTTTAATCATGAAATTTAATTCGGTTTTGGGAATCAAATATTTGGGCGTGTCACAATTGATTTTAGGATTACGTCTCATATTTCGTCAATTTATTGACGAAATCAAATTTCGAAAGAAATTATCGGAGGAAAAATCGAAGGTAGGAAGAAATTAGAAAGGAAAAGAGAAAAGAAAAATAAGAAAAATATGATTTTTAGATTTCTTTTCTCTCTCTCCTTTCCTCTCTTTCTTTTCTCTCTCTCTTCTCTCTTTTTCCCCCCATCCGTGCGAATCACCCACCGCCCATTCCCTCCCTCTCTCTTTCTTTGACCGGTCAATGCCTATCTCTTTTCTCTCTCTCTCTCTCTTCTCTCTCCTCTCTCTTCTTTCTTCCCCTGCATGATAGAACCGGTCCCTTCTTCTCCTTCTTTCTTCTTTCTTCTTTTCTCGCGTGCGAACCAGGTGCTCGGAGATCGCAGCTCGCCGAGAACCGCTCGCCGCACCGCCGCACCGCCGCCCGCGCCCGTGCGCTCGCCGCCGTCCCGCCGTTCGCGCGCGCCAAGCCACGCGAACCAGCCCTGTTTCTTCTCTGTTTCGCACCGACCAGCCACCGTCCGGCCACCTCCGGCCACCGCCTAGCCTCGCCGGACCACCCCCGCGTCCCCCTCGCCCTCCGCCGGCTTCCCCTCGCCGCCCTAGCCGCCGGAGCAGCCCCGTTCGGCTCCGTCCAGCAGACCCACGGAGTGGGTTTCAGCATCTTCGGGCCCGCTTTTGAGCCGTTTCCCGACCCCGGATCCGCGAGTTGCTTTGGGAACAATCGTTCCTCGCGTCGCCGCCGTCGGATTGATCTGATTTGCGCGTGATTTGGTGAGTAATCTCACTAATCCAAGATTAGTGACTAATTATGCTTAATGTTGGTTTAGATTTAATTAAATATGCTTAGGTTGTTAGATTAGATTTAATTAGCAATTATTAGTCAATTGTGATGTGAATTAGTTAAATTGAATGTGTAATTAGCAAGTAGACATGGTCTACTAATTATTGGAAGTGCCTCAGGATTTTTCCCGACCCTTAGTGGGCTCCAATTAGGCTTTTCGGGCCTAAGTGGATTTTTTTAGTATTTAAATATTAATTTTCGGAATTAAATTAAATAATTATTTATTTTCCGAAAATACAACTGAGATGGCCTGGAACCGGAAAATTATGCTGATGACTGTGGTGAAGTCCGTTTATTTAATCGGGCCTTATTTTGAGCTAAATTGAATTTTTAGTAATTAATAATTAATTTTCGAAATTAATTAATTAATTAATTATTTTTCGGAAATTAAGATTTTGATGGCCGACGACCGAAATCTTGTGCCGATCGTTGTGGTGCAGTCCGTTTATTTATTTGAGCTCCACGCGTTGTATGGAATTGAATAAATTGTGATATTTTAGGGATTTACCCTAAATTGATTGGAATTGATTGAGATTGAATTGTCGATTGGTAAATGACCAAGTATGTTGGCCAAGTATGTTATTCGGTATTTATAATGCTTTGTGGAGTTGATTTAATTATTTGATTGAGAAATTGTTGGGCCAAGGCATCTAAAAGGACACGTGGGCTCGGCGAATTGATGCATCGCTTTGGTGAGATGCACGAGAGAGAATGCACGTGGGCCAAGGCATCTAAAAAGGACACGTGGGCTCGGCGAATTGATGATCGCTTTGGTGAGATGACGAGAGAATGCACGCGTGGGCCAAGGCATCTAAAAGCACGTGTTTCGGCGATTGATGATCGCTTTGGTGAAATAGACACGAGAGAATGCACGTGGGCCCGGCATCTAAAAGGGCACGTGGGCTCGGTGACTTGATGCATCACTTTGGCGAAAAGGTCGCTGAGAGAATGCACGCGTGGGCCCAAGGTTCGAGGCACGTGAACTCGGAGACTTGGAAGGTCGTCTGGAGAATGCACGTGGCCTAGCTTTTGAAATATCCCACAGTGGGGATTGAATTGTATGACATGTAATCGACGGTTCGATTTGTTGAAGTGAATGGGTATTTATTGTGAATTATATCTTGACTTGCGGGTGGGATCGAGGCCAAGGTAAGTCCTCGCCTGTGCGTGCTTAGGCAGCATTTAGTATAATGGTTTGCTAATCGGGCTTAGTGGGGTAGAACTCGCCGAGACGTAGTCTCATCCCGGTTTGGGGAAAACCATTTCGGGCCCGCCCGAAGAGCGAGAAGGAGGAATCGAGAAGAGAACTCGGAGGTGAGATCGAAGAGGAGGATTTTTGGAAGAAGAAGATAGTCCGAGGGAGCCGTGAGTACGGTCCGGATGGATTGAGATCCTGTCTTCTTTTGAGATCTCCGTTTTGATGTGAATAGTTATGAAGTGATTTTATGGTTTGTATAAAAGTTTGGTTATAAATTTCAATATGAAAAATACTACCGCTTTTCTATCCCATCGTTTTATTGTCAGGGATTTTAAGCTGCTTCCGTATGTGCTTAAAATTGAAAGGGTCGGCGATACATTGTCGCTGGGATATCGCATTATAAAATCGACCAAGTGAGACGGATATGTGCGTGCCTAAGGATCGGGGCGTGACAAGACTCATTCAGTCTCTTCGGTGGCAAAACGAAAATGGAAGGAGCCCATGGTTGCTCCATTCAAGAAAAAGAAGAGTACTCATCATTGAGGATGAAGATTATGAGGATGATGTCACCATTTCTGTGATGGCATTGAAGAACTTGAGTCCTTCTATTCCATAATCGAAGGAGAGACAGGAAAAAGACAAGAATGAGATAGAACAGAGGATTGGAGAGAGAGAAGACTTGGAGAAAGAAGCAGAGGAGAGAGATACAGAGGAGGAAAAGATTGAAGAAGAAGAAGAAGCAGAGCATGAGGAACACTTTTCTCCACCTAAAGGCATGGAAACAGGGGGAGATCCTAAGAAAAGAGGAATGTCCTCATTTCCTGCCAATAGTGAAGGAGTAAGTCGTTCTCCAGCAGATCCAGAGGACATCTATGCCACTCAATTTCTTGAGGAGGGACATGAGGTTTCATCACCCAATCTGAGTGCTCGTGTTGAATTGCCATCATTTTCCAATACTCCATCTGATCGTGCAAAGGCAAGTACTTAGACAGACAATTCGGCAGACTTTCGCAGAATTCTTGATGTTCTTTTGGAGATGTGAGACCTAATTTATGCTATGGGATGCGAAGTATAGAACTTGCAAAATGCAGGTCAAACCTCTTTAGTTTCTTTGCATGATCATATCAATGCCCTTACTATTCAAGTTCAAGCAAATGCTAAGGGTGAAGATGTGGCGCAACTGAAGGAGGATTTGAAGAAGCTGGAAGGGATTGTCCAGTCAATGGGAGATTTCCAGCTTGTTCGTGTTCCCAGGCAATCTTAAAGCCATTCTATTTTCATCTCTACCTTTTTAATGTTGACAAAAAGGGGGAGAGATGTGGTGCATATTTGATTTTAAACTTTAAACTCACTTTTTGAACTTTTGTGTCGATTATATTTGATTGACTTGACTTTTGTGTTTGGTTGTTTGGATTTGGACTGGATTTGGATTTGACTGTTTGAACGTTTGTTTATCTTAAGCACTATTGATATCTTATGGCTTTGCTCATTTACAAAACTAACATATTTTCTGTGGATGCAGATTCTAATGATATCTTTATTAAGCCATTTATTTTTTGTGAGATATCCTTGTTTGCTTGAGTAATGTATTGCAGGTCAAAGTTATCCAAATCTGCAGAAAAGTTTTGTCACCATCAAAAATGGGGAGATTGTTGGAGAAAACTTCCTTGAGTGTTTTGAAGTTGACAAAACGTTTCCATCGATCTAGTCTGAAGACTTGCAGACTCTACTATTAAAGTCTAAAAACCTCCGAACTACTACACTCAAGACTCAAAATCTATCATCATTAACAGTTTCTAAGACCGTCGAAGAAGGCTTATCCAAAACGAAGTATTTTGTTAAGGATTGATTTTGTCGACTGAAGAAAATCTCTTGGCTGGATATAGCATTTCAGAATCCATTATTCAAATCAAGATTGATTCAGAGATTTTAGATCCGTTGATTGGCGAAGTATACTTGGAAGGTTCTATTTATGGAAACCTAGATCCTAATTGTATGGGCGAGTAGGATTGATGGGCTATCGTCATGTTCATTTAATAGCTCGAAGATCTTCCTAATTGATTATGTCCAACGGATAAATTGGAAGAATTCCTTTAGTAAGTGCCAACGGGTATAATGGCATAAAGGAGTATATAAGGAAGACGTTCAAGTTGTTTGAATGTGTGCACGATAGAAGAATTTCAAAGTCTAAAGCTCCGTGTTCGTTGTCAATTAAACTGTTGAGTGAAATGTTGTACGCAAAAGAGAGTTTATATCTTTAAGAGACCTTGAGGAAGTGTAGCAGAGTCTCTACACTGTGGAATCAAGGAAGAGCTTTTCTGTAACAACTCTTTTGTTCATAGTGGAATCTAGCCGGTGGGCTGTCAGTGCGGAAGTGTGGACGTAGGCTTGGATTAAACCAAACCACTATAATCTCGGTGTTCATATTCTCTTCTCTACGCTCTTTTACTTTAATCATAACTCGTTTTGTTTACAAGAGACGAATTTCCTTTTCATAATCTATTGTTGATTAGTGCTGCACACTTATCTTGAGAAATTGTTTTTACACTTATTCACCCCCCTCTAGGTGATCATACTAGCTTTTACAATTTTTACCCAATCTTTCTTAATAGGTCTCCAGACTTTAGGATATTATTTCTCAAAGTGTTTTGAGTCTCCACAATTTGAACACTTGAGGACATTTCGATCAATGGGTTTTATAAAAATCCTTTGAAAATGTTTTTATACACAAGTCTAGGAGGTCTTTGTCTAAGCCTCTCATTGACTTTAGGAAAATCTATTAGAGAATCACTTTTCTTATTGAACCCAAGTCCCGACTTGTTATAGTAAGGTACTTGTATGGAAATGATATAATCTAATGTTTTTTAACCCTTTGAAAATTTTGTCGAAATATTTGAAAATTCCTTTTTTTAAAGAATCATTTTATTTGATAAGTAAATCTCAACTTTCTTTCATTTGTAAAAAATCTTTTTGAAAAATTTCAAACTTATCTTTTCAAGAAAGATTTTGTTGCCTAAGCCGTGAATTCTCCTTTTTTAGTTCGGAATCATTTTAAGAGAAGATTTGAGATTTAAACAAAGCTCATTTGTATACTTTGAAACTTTGATAGGAATTTTTGAATTCCTTACCTCGATTTCCTTATCAGATTCTGAATCTATGTTGGAGTCAGACTCTAATTTTGAGTCTGATTCTAATTTCGAATTTGAGTCTGAGTTTGAATATGCAATCATCTTCTTTCATTGTTCTTTTTTGCCCAATGCTTGTATTGTCTTCTTCCATTGAATTTCCTTCCTCTTCTACTCAGCTTTTTGAATTTATTGATCATAAAAGTGAGTACTCTATTGTTCATGTCATTTTTTGAGTTTGTATCATCAAAATCAACGTTAGATTTTAAAGCAATAGACTTCTTACCTTTTGGATCTTCATCAACGATTTGTTCTACTTCATAGGATTGAAAAGTGCCAATCAATTCATCAACGGAGAGTGGCATAATCCTTTGAGTCTCCCGGATTGAGGTCTTGACATGGTTCCAATCTTTTGAGAGACCTCGCAAAAGTTTATTGACTTTCATTGGGGAAGAAATTGGATAACATTGATACGCCAAACCTTTTACAATTTCTGTAAAACGATCGAACATATCTCTAATTGACTCTCCTGACTTCATCTTGAAGGATTCATATTGGCCAAGCGGGAAGTTTATTTTTGTCTTTTTACACAGTCAGTCCCTTCATAAGTAACATGAAGTTTGTCTCTTTTACATAGTCAGTCCCTTCATAAGTAACTTGAAGTCTATCCTAGACTTCCTTAGCTATTTCACATGAAGAAATTATGTTATATTCAATAGGAGACAAGGCGTAATATAAAGAATAAATAGTTTTTACATCAAGAGTTTCTCTTTTGGACAACTCCATCCGAGACATAGGAGAGGGGGGTTTGGTTTCTTTGTCTTTGCCATTCTTATTTGATGTAGACGCAACAATGGGATTGATTCCTTTTTTCACAACATCCCATTGCAAGGGATCTCTAGATCTTAGGAATGCCTTCATTTTGTTTTTCCAAACGTTGTATTCCTTTCCATCAAAATATGGTGGCCTGCTGTTGCTTTGCCCTTCCATAAGTCCCGATGCCAAGATACTAGCCATAGAATATCTTTAGCTCAAAAGTAAAAACACTTTAATAAAATGAGCACTTGTCTCTGATACCAATTAAAGTCTGAGAGTGTTCTATCCAAAGTAAAGTCTAAATGTCTTCCGTTTGAAGTAGAGTCTGAATTCGATTAAGTCTTTGTTCGTTCAGTCTTTGTTCGTTCAGTCTAGAACTTGTCAGAGAAGACATACTTCTGATGTAAGATAGACTCTACAATATGGACATAAGTATGAACATATTTTGCTTTTAAACATATTTAGCCTTCAGGTCTAGACACAGTTTGAATAAGTTCAGCTTCAACATAGAGTTTGTCTTATGGTTCTTCCAAATATAGACTTTGACAATATCATAGAGCCTATCTTCTGGTTCTTCCAAGTATAGACTTTGACAATATTCTTTACATGTTCTATCATCTGCATAGTCTATTACTCAACATTTAAACTCATTAGTAGCCTTGGATTTATTTTGTCATATTCGAAACATCATAAGGGGTTTCCCTAACACATGAAACAACTACATAATGAGTCAGTCGACTAGTTTATTTTTAGGTTTAAGAGGGCAAAAAATAAGTGTTTAGTCCCCATACTAGAGAAAACCTTCGTAGATCTTGCATTTAATGGTTTGAAGTTCAAAATTTGGGAAAGAATGGTTGGTTAACCCTATTTTGATTTGTTTTAGCTATCTACCATAGCCACTAAGCGTGAGAGCTTGCTCAAAGAAAAAGACAAACAGCATGGTAGACGAGTAGATGTTAATTGGGTTGATGCTACACAAGTAGATGAAGAATTATAGCAGGTTGACATAGATGAAGTGGTTGTAGCTAAAATAATTATAGACAAATCATATGTTTGTCAAGCATTAAAGCTGGCTAGAGTAAAGGAAAATTCCAATCTCATGCCAAAAGCTAAGGAGCCTATCTACTACTCCCTTGATGCCAATAAAACTGAAGAGATATTCGATTTATTACTGGCTGATGACCAAATAAGATTGATCGAAGGGCAGAGCATACCTGCTAAAGAAGAATTGGCTGGGAAGAGATATTGCAAATAGCATTATTCATGGAGTCATAATACCAAGGTTTGCGTGGTTATCAAAAGAAACATTCTAAACATGATCAAGCAAGAGAAAATAAAGTTTGTTGATGACAAGAATAAAGCTTCAAAGGAAATTGATGTGGAACCGGTCATTAATGAGGTACACAATTTAGGTAGTTCTAACCAAAGAAAACCCATTGCATATGAGACAAGACCCTTCAAGAAGTTTCATGCCTGTTGAGTGACTAAAAAGTCATTCAAATGAAGATATGAGGAGGAAGATCCTACCATTGGAACTCTAGGAGACTATAATGGATAGTATGACTATTATGTTAGTTATAGCTCACCTCCTATTCACCCTTGAATGGTTAGCCCATCTGGATAGGGAGTAGAGTTTGACGATAAAGACATGAAACCAATAGGTAATTATCACCGTCAACGCACTTTAAAGATAACCCGTGATCCACTTGCTAGTAAATACAAGGTTGATAGGGCTCAACCCCTAAAGAACAATTTAACATATAATAGAAGAGGAGGATGCAAAGAAAGAAGAAGATACATTTACTCTTAAAGCAAATTGACCAGGTTTGCATAACTCAGGTCAAGCCCACTATAATGGCAAACCATAAACCGAAGAAGGTTAAGGCAAAGAATTTGGTTTGGAGAAAAAAAGCTAGAGAATGATAATACAACTCCCAACCAAGCCAGAAGACTAGCCACAAAAGTAGTTGCTGAGTCATTAAGGTGAAAGATGAGTTCTTTATCAAGATCAGTATTGCCATTAAGCTCATGTATGGTACAGACAAAACTTTCTAATGAATTCCTCACATTCCTATCTACTACAAAATTATGCGAGGAAATCCTTGTAGATGAAAATGAGGGAACGAAGGTCTATTTTGATGCTGAAGAAGTAATGGAATTTGAAAAACCTCTAGCAAAGAGTTCGAACCACTTGAGAGTATTAAATATTAATGCCAAGATCAACGATCAACCTATATCTCAAGTGTCAATTGATGGGGGTCTACTTTGAATCTCATCCTCTATCACTTCTACAAGAAAATGGGAAAAAAGACAATGAAATTATCCCATCAAATATTCAGTTGTCAGACTTTATAGGGAATTTTCAAATGTTAAAGGAATATTTGTGACCGACCTAACCATGGGATCAAATACTTCTGTGACTTCTTTTTGTGTGGTTGATGTTGATAGGTCATACAACTTATTACTTGGAAAAGATTGGATTCATGATAACCAATGTGTACCATCGACTCGTTATCAGATGTTGGCATTTTGGAATGATAATAAGATAGAATATGTTAAAGTAAATACAAAGCCACGAGTAGTTTGGTCACAGGCAACAATATGGTGCCAAAAGGCATTAGAGAACAATATTTGCGTAAGCAGACCCCCCTTGGTAGATCCTAATAATATTGCCTTCTGTCGTTTTAATAAAGGGATAGTTGAGTGGGTCCCAAAGATTCAATTGGTGGAGTAATTTGATAAGGTTGTTTATGGAGAACTTTATATTATCAAAAGACCTCATTAAGATGTATCGGCCTATAGGGCTGAACTAGCAGAGTAGGATGTTGAAACTATTGAAGGAATTCTAGAGTTCGAAGAATTGCATATCAAGTATAATGATAAGGTGATTGAGCCTCAAGACCCATTGGAAGACATTAATCTTAGCATGGAGACTGATTGACACCTCGTTTATGTAGGTGCCTTACTGGATAATGAATTCAAATTCAATTAGTAGACCTGTAAAGGAAATACAAAGACTACTTTGCTTGGAATTCTCATGAATTGCCTGGATTGGGTAGAGATGTAGTTGAGCATCAACCACCCATTAAAAAGGGCTTTAAGCCACATAAACAACCTCCAAGACAATTTACACTAGAGATTATGCAAAAAGTCAAATAAGAAATTGAAAGATTACTCATTACATGCAATAATGAACATAGTTGGGACTCAATTCAGTTCTATGTGTGCCTTATAGCGAAGCTACAAGATCATATATTAATTGACATAGGTTGAGTAGAACATGTGATGAGATGTTGGTGTTGCCATGATATGCATCAAGAAACTTGTAGGATTGCACCAACTCCTTCTCCTTGAGAGACAATGCCTCTTTTCGCTCCTCGACAGCTTTAATGGACTTCATATTTGTCTTGTAAGCTTCTAGGGTAGAGTCAGAAGCAATAAAAAAAACTCATTAATGGCAAATTCTGGGTATGACATGGCAAGGGGTAAGGTAAGTTGGTCAAATATGTGAGTAAGGATTTGATCTCATCCTCAATTATAAGGGTCTCACATATAGCTTCATACCCTTCCTCCAACAAATTATAAAGCTTGACCCATTTGCTCAGGATGTCATCATAGTCAATAGATTGGAGAGTTTTTTTGCTAGGGGATTACTCATCCCAAAGGCATATACACCATTGATGGACAGTATACCTGAAGAATGAGTACTGTGAAGAGATTGTGACTTTTTTATCGAGTAGTCAATGTGCTCATTAAATGAAGGTGCACTCCTTATTGATGTTGACAGTACATCCAAATGGTGAAGATTGGCTACCGCAAGTCTCGTGAAAAGAAGTAACATTATCATCAGACATTGAATAACTTTTGACATCACTGAGCCCAGATTACATGGAAAAATGAGGACCTTGTAATCTTCCCACCATTGATTAAAGACTTTAGAGCTATGTGAGACCCCATAGCAGTTAAAGAATTTGAACCTCTTTAAGATATGCTAGGTGATAATTATAACATAGGGCAACGGTATTCTTTTTAGCCAATGCGGGAGAAAAATTCATGAAATGCACTATTGGCATAGACATACTTTGAGTTAGCCCAAACTGGCGAGCGTAATAATGGAGATTATATACTTCAAAGCTTAAGGCATGCTTCTCCCTAAAATGGAAGTCCAGCACAAGATTAGTAGGAATGAGAACGCTCATCCAAAATGTAGACATATCATGTTGGGTTGAGATATGACTACTAGTGAAGTTGACCCCAAACATGTAAATGGTGAAACTTTTTGAGAAAAGTAGGCAACTAAGGAAATACGCAAAAACCGATAATCCTTTAGGGGTTGGTAGGAAAGCATTACAAAATTTCTAAAGCCTAAAATTATTCTTAGTTGAGTCCTATGCGCTTCACTCTAATGAATTGTGGTGGCTTTGCTTTTGGAGAATAATTAGGGAAAGTATGTGTGCAATCACCCATGCAAAATCCATAATGAGCCAAAGAATGACGCATGGTGCATACTAAACATGGAAGATTATGTGTCGATGAGGCTTTTATACAATGCAATGAACACGATACGACTAAGACCCACGTCAATGCCAGTCAAAAGAGCTTATGCAATATCAATAAAATCTTGAGACACAAAAGCAATGGGCAAATAGAAGATATAACGGCAAAGCCAATATAGTAAGAATGCTACATGTTCTTTGTAGGAAATAGGCCCACTCGACCTGACAATTTTGTCTATAAACTCATTGAATGGTAAGTCGGTAAAGGAAATGCCATAAAAGTCTAGACAAGTGTATGCCCATTGACTATAGAAGTCTATAAGAGGGGATAAGTTAGTCAAGGACCAAATATCAAGCAAAGTGATTGTTACTGGACTGGTTGGCAAGAAGAAACAATTGATCAATGGTGACCAAAAGTAGTAAAGGCTCCTTATGACTCCACACTCGACTGGATCATTTGCCATACAACTAAAGAAAGCGCCTCTCCAATTTTAGCCGCTTCCCACAGATCCTATGTCTCTTGCTTTAATTTCTTGTACCACTTGAAGAAATGTTTGTCGAATGAGGGATATAAGTTGAAGTGAGAGTTGGGCGATGACCAAGCATGCAAGCAAATATATGATTGATTGATTGGAAGAATTTCTTTATAGTGACAAGGGAAGTGCTCGGTAAAGGTGTATGGTGGAGGCATTGACTTGAAGTGTGGACCTAGGGTAATGCATTGGATGTCTGGGTGATAATCTATGAATGAAAGGGAAAGTCGCATTTGACTATCACATGGTTGGAGACTCTCGAAGCAATGTATACGAAAAGCAGCTTGGACATTGATTGCAGAGGAACATGGATTGTCCATGATGGATACGAGTGTTGTGTAAGCATCAATGTACAGTGGGCGGGTAAAAATAGGCTTGGTTAGGTAACTAACTACCTTATTTTGAGAAGGATTGTGCAAATGTAGGAGCATGGAAATAGGAACCCATCTGATATGAGTGGCATGATTTTCATGCAAAAGTGGAGAAGTAAAAAGAAAATTCATTTTATTTATTGGTTTGTTTCTGGGGATACAAGAAAGATTTTACAT
The DNA here is from genome assembly GCA_017140615.1 of Eucalyptus cladocalyx. Taxonomy (NCBI): domain Eukaryota; kingdom Viridiplantae; phylum Streptophyta; class Magnoliopsida; order Myrtales; family Myrtaceae; genus Eucalyptus; species Eucalyptus cladocalyx. Next base: position 12,504,342 of record CM029525.1, read on the forward strand.
CATCCTGAAGGCGATATATCCTAAGATCGAGATTGCTCATCTGTGAAAAATGCTCATTCTTACAAATTTTATGCTACACGTCTTGATCCATCACCTGGAGATGTTCTTTGTTCTTCAACTCTTGGAGCCTCGACACTTGGGAAGTCAACTTGGCCTCTATTTCCATTTGTTGTCCAAGCTTGATCATTCTTCTCTGGCAGGCATCTTGGAGTGCTTTCATAAGGTGAGCTTCTTCCTCACTGAGCTCAATGATCTCGCCCATAATGGTCTCCAAGGATTTGCTGTATTCCGACACACTTTGACTAAATTCCATCAGAGAAGCATTAGGCTATGTATTGTCATCCTCAGGAAGGGTCATCTTCTACACTTGATCCATATGGTAACGGTACATGTCAAAAATACCATGGTAGTCCTTGGAGAATTGTTAAAATTCCCCTTTGAGCTCTCAAGGGAGGATAGCACTGGATTTGTTACCCTTGTCACCAAGTTGTTATGATAGAGCTTCAAGTTGACAAAAGATCTTCTAGTCAAGCAGAATTTTGCAAATTCCTCCTATTGAAAGATCTATGAACTTTGGCAGTTCGATCTTCATCTTATCTTTATTCATGAGACTAGGGATACAACCAGGAGTCAAATCATAAGGGTTGATTGCAGTGCTGGAGAAGATGTGTCTACTCGAGATTCAATTTGGGAAGGTGTGTCCATTCGAGCTTCAGTCTGAGGAACTAATGATGGAGTCTCAGTAGTAGGGACAACAGGAGTAGTGCAAGCTAGTAAGAGAAGATTGATCGCCATAGCAAGTGTTGAGACTATTGAAATAAAAGGAAAATAGAAGAGAAATGAGATCTTAACAAAATAAGATGATTAATAGGAATAAAATGAGGTAAATACTAGGACTTGGAGATGAAGCATGCGAGACAGGTGTTGAAGTAGTGGGAGCTTCAGCATTTTCAATGTTACTAGTTGCAATGGTGGGTTCAGTTTCAACACTTTCAATGTTACTAGTTGCAATGATAGGTTCAGCTTCAACACATTCAGTATTACTACTTGTAATGATGTATTCAGCTGCCATCCATAAACAGAAAGTTATCGCAAAACACTTGGTATATCTATAGTTAAATCATAATCAAATAGATCTTACAATAAACAACTAGTGCGAAAGGATTGAGATTATCATGTTCCAATTGAGAGGGATAGCAGAGGATGGTATTAAAAGAAATAGCATCATCGATGGTACCAGGGAGTTCTATCTAAGGATTGTAAGTAGTTAAAGCATCATCTATGGGAGTGTTCTCCAAAGGGATAGAGATTGTCGAAGTATCAATTGCTAAAGATCTTTTTCAAGAAGAGAAAACAATTAAAATAGAGACATCAGGAAGAGTTTTAAGTTGCTTTCTAGGAGAAACGGGGGAAGTTCTTTTTCTTTTCCTCAGTAATTGTGCCAGTGGTCCTCTATATGAGTATGAAGTATACAGCACAAAGGATGTCGCGACCCTCTCGATGGTGAATTACCTAAAGAAGAGGCTAATGGATTAATAAGTCCGAAGACTTGACGTGGACCCTCCCAAGTCCTACAAATCGCGACTTGATGTTAAGAAATTAATCTATTCAAACATGCAACTATACTCAATTTGGAGCCGCCACTAACCAATTAGGGTTGGTTAGAAACCCAAGTAAAGTATGGGAGAATACCTTACTATTGCAAACCATAGATTCAGTAGGTCTGGGGACATGGTTACGCTAGATTAGTCTAACGCCATTTCGGTACCTTTTATTTTTAAAAATATTTTGCAGGCAATGTTGATTAATTTAAACTTAAACTACTAACATGCAAATGGTGGTCATGCGGGTGCACAATCAATAAAATAACATTCAATAAAAATGCATGCCCTAAACATGATTTCTAAATGACATGACACCTAATTTTTCTTTTTCTTTTTAAAAAAAATGTTGATTGTATGCAATCTTAATTTAAATTTGATATGCATGAGTTTTACTTTAATGACATATGAGATGCAATTCATGTGGCATAACTTGAACTATCACTATATCATGCAATCTAATTTATATAATCTTAAATATGCATGTGTTTCATGATATGGGATGAATGACGTGGTAATTCTATATGCATGCTCTTTTTATGATTTTTTTTTTTATTGCACATATGCAACCTACACTAAATAATGATGATATGAGATTAATTATGAATTAACTTATTAACTAACCAAGGAAAAGATCTTTTTTTTAATAACATAATGTTTTTTTATTGAAAAGAAAGTAAGTTAATGGTGCAATGATCATCTTTTAGCATTTTCTTTTTTATTAAAAAAACAATTGAACTATAACTCATATGGCATGCATAACATTTTTTTGTTCCTCTTTTTGTTTTACTAAATGAAAATTGACTTAATCTAAAACTAATTAGACTAACTAAAGTGAATGATATTCTAATTTATTTTAGGAATCAATTTAACTTAAACTATATTTTATCCTAAAAGCTATATAAAAAAATCAAGACATGCCAACATTATTTAAAATTAGCCCTAACAAAAAATCACCCATCTGAAAGTATAATCTAAAAATTAAAATCCTATAAATGCAATTCTAATTTACTAAACCTAAATGCTTTAATGCAATATTTAGATTTTTATGTACTTTTTGATTTTTTTTTTTTTGATTTTTTGATCTTTCCAAGCAAGTAATTATTTTAAAAAGAATGAAGATAAGAATTAAAATAACCGAAAAAATAATCCATTGTCTCACGGATTAAATTAACAATTATTTTAACTCTATAATGATTTAATGATTGAAATGTTATCAAAATTCCTAGAAATTAAAGTAATTAAAAAAATTACCCAACGTCTTACGGGTCAAATTAATAATTACCTTAATTTGGGATAAAACTCCTAATGTCTACAAGGTCTACAAATATTAACATACAATACTACAATTAAAACTTAAACATAAGTTAACATAACATGAAATAAGTAAAAAATAAATAAATAAAAATAAACTACCTAAGGCTTGGAAAATGAGAGGACAAACGGTGGTTCAGTGATGGGTCGTGGTAGCTAGAGTAAGGCGGTCGTCGGAACTCCGGCGAGGCTCGGGTAGCAACCAGACCTGCAACAAAAACAAGGGAAGGCAACAGGTGGGTCGTGGGCACAGGGCGTTGTAGCGGTGTGAGATGCGCCGCTCAAGCTGTTGGGGGGCGACAAGGCTGTGCAAGCCGCCGGATTTGATGGCGTCAGGGTGCAGCAAGGCAGTGACTTCGTCGGAGGGGAGTTCGGCGACCAACCCTAACATCGCTCGGGCGTACGGTGGCTCGATGAGCGGCGGGTGGAGGCGCAGCAAGGTGAGCTCGCGGGTTGCAGCAGCAGCGGTCGTCAGGGGGGTGATGGAGCAGCAGCACGAGCCCTTGTGGTGTCGGCAATCGTGGCAAGGAAACTCAGCAATAGAGAGTACACGGACAGCGGAGACAACAGAACAAGGGAGTTGCTTGGGAGGAAACTCGGATCAGCACAACGGCAGCTTCGTTGGGCGAAGTAGAGGTGCGGCGTGCGTCGGCGGACGGTGGCACAGCAAGGCGACAGCGAGCAACGGGGGGTGAGGCGTCACGGGCTTCGGCTACAGGCGGTGTCGGCGCGGTGAGCAGGTACGGCGTCGACGCTCGTGGCTCGAGCAGAAACGAAGCTAAGGTGTTGTTGGTGCTCGGGCGCAGGGCCGGCGGAGCGCGGCGAGGATAGGGAAGCACTGACGGATGCCGGCGGAGCTGCGAGCGAGGCAGACGGCGGGCGTGGCGCTGGCTGGGGCGCGGTGGTGCAATCGTGGCGGCACGGGTGGCGCAGGCGCGGTGGGCAACAGCGAGCACCGGCGGCTTTGGAGAAGACGGACTGTAGCCCTTTTTTCTTTTCTTTTTTTGTTTTTTCTCCCTGTTCTCACATCACTTTTGCTCTAACTCTTCTCTCTGCAACCCCCATTTGATGTCCTCTCACTTTTCTCCTCTCATAAGACTCTTTCCTTTCTTTTTCACCAAGAGAAACTCTCCTCACTTTTCTTTTTCCTTCTCACTCGTGTATTATTTTCTCCTTCGACAAAGACAAAGAGAAGCCCCCTTATCTAAAAACTCGCCCTGTTTTATAGAGGGAAGACTCGAAATTGTTGAAGATTTTCCTGATATTCACTCATCTTCTCAACAAAAAATGACTCCAAAAATCAAACGGTTGTTGAGTTTGTGAATTCAAAAATAAAAAATTTTAAAAAATTTCCTTCTATAATCAAAGATGAGTTTAAATTAGGTGTCAACAAAGGATATATACAAAAGAAATAACATGAAGAACTTATAGATAGAGATAAGGTACCTTTATCCAAGTCATTAGGAAGGTTGATGGTGTCATTGTTGGGTCTTTCAGGTTCACCAAGGCTGGATAGAAACTCAGGAAGAAGGTTACTTGGTTCAAGTAAAGGATTATTAGGCAAGGTATTGTTATCAAGTGCAACTAGAGCAGAAGATGAGGTAGAATTGATGGTTGTATGGCCCCATTTTGATCTTCCTTTACATTGAATCCAATTGACAGTTGTCATAATGTCCTCTTTGTAAGAACCCTCATAAGTAAGGCTAACCCACCATATCATCCATTCAGGACTGTAGCCAAGGCAAGTTTGGAAGTCTCTATCTAGATCTTTGGAATATCTATCATACATAGTTTTGGTTATTTCATAATAGTAAGCTATGGACTGCAATCCTCCATATTATAATGCTTCTTCTTTACTAGAGAAAAATCCATCGAGTAAGGGATAGACATAGGAATGGCTTGAAAAAAAAAAACCAAATTGCCTTGCACAATAGTGAGGAGAATATACTTCAAAGCTTGGGTAGAATTGGCCCTTCAAAGACAACCATAATGGAAGATCTATTAGAGACAATGCGCGATCCCAAAAGTCTTGAAAGTGGTTTAGACTATCATGATTAAAACGATAGTAATACTCCTCATTTTCATAAGGGAAAAAATTCAATATCCCTATGATCAATTTTCAAGATGGCCTTAAAATAATGAAGAAAATGAGAGATGTCCAAAGGAACCTTCTTGGGTAGGCGGTTCAAAAGTCAGTAACCTAGATGAAGCCTCCAAGCACTGCACCTAACAAAGGGTAGTGAAGATGATTATGAGAACCCCGATCAAAAAGAAATTCAAGATAAAGAGCCATCCATGCTTGTAAAACCTAGAAGGGACAAGATATGGTGCCATTCTCTTCAACCCTCATTATTAGTTAGCATGGGCAAACCCTCTATACAAAGAAGCTAGAACCACTGGAGTAAGAGCAATGCGTGTTCCGTGCACAAGATTTGTGGTTATTTGGAGATAGTCCTTATTAACTTTAAGCGTGGGACAGTAGAATATGTATCTCGACAGCTAGTATAGTAAGAAGGCAATATGCTCCTTTTTGTCAACACGACTAGTCACTCTACCAAGCCATTCAAGGAACTTATTGTATGCAAGAACTCCATTTAGGATGATAAAAGAGATATCAACTATAAGCAATTGCTTGATGGAACGACCAATCAATTGAAAGACTGTTATGGTATACATGTCTAGAAGGGTGATAGTCATGAGTAAACTTCATAATCCTCACGTAGGGAAGTTATTCATCTCAAAACCAGCCTAAACATGCGCAAGAGTTACTTATTGATGATAGATCAATAGTAAAGCAACTCCTATTTTGCCTTGACTATAAATAGGAATGGTTATCTCACCCTCTTAAACCATCATAACATAAGCATGTAGACAATTCCCATAACAAAGCACATAATTAAGACGCAAAAATAAAAATAGAGATAAGTGTATTAGAAGTCCTAAAACTTATCATGAAAATGCAATTGAGTCTTAAAACTTTCAAAAAGTGTAATTAAGTCCTAAAACTTGTCACAAAAGTTCAATCAAGTCCTAAAACTTTCAAAAAGTTCAATAAAGTCTTAAAACCTATCTCGAAAGTGTAATCGAGTTCTAAAACTTTCAAAATGTGCAATCAATGAAATGACTTAGATTGAACCACTTTAACAAGTTTTAGGACTTGATTGCACTTTTTGAAAGTTTTAGGACTTAATTGCATTTCCATGACAAATTTTAGGACTTCCAATGCACTTATCCCATAAAAATATGCAATGTCTCATAATCATGTGCAAATGTCTTTTAATTATCCAGACGTATTCAAATATCATTTTCATTGCTTTCAACCCCAAACAACCAACCTAGGCCATCAAATCAAACCTCGCAGGCAATCTTACCTCGCTTGGGCACATGCATTGCACATAATCAAATTTACAACATGCCATAACTTTTAACAGTATCAAGCAAAATCAAAACACTTCTAATAACTCTTGTGCACGAAGCATCCACACATATGTTGATTATAAGGTAAAACCTATTTTGGCTCATCCCACACTATGCATCACAGTTTTGGTTTTGTCAAAGGAAAAGTTGATACTACTTTGTTTATTAAAAGAGAAGGTAAAAACTTTATACTTGTTCAAATTTATATTGATGATATTATATTTGGATCACCTAACGAAAACTTGTGCAAGAAGTTCTCTAAGTCTATGCAGGATGAATTTGAGATGAGCATGATGGGTGAGCTATCATTCTTTCTCGGATTACAAGTGAAACAATTGAAGGAATGAATTTTCATTCACCAAGAAAAATATGCAAAAGAACTCGTTAAAAAGTTCGGATTGGAAAATTGCAAAAAGATTGAGATACTAATGTCAAGTTCTTCAAAGCTTGGATAAAGATGAAGGAGGAAAGAAAGTTGACCAGAAGCTCTACAAGAGTATCATTGGTTTACTTCTTTATCTAACTGCTTCTAGACCTAACATTTTTTTAGTGTTTGCATTTGTACTAGATTTCAATCTAATCCCAAAGAATCTCATCTAAGTGGTGCAAAATGCATCATCAAATACGTTGCAACTACCTCAAAGTTAGGTCTGTGGTATCCCAAAGAATGAGACTTTACTCTCCTTGGATATTCAAACGCAGATCTAGCAGGTTGCAGAGTTGATAGAAAAGTACTTTCAACACTTGTCAATTGCTAGGAAAACATGACAGTATCTTGGTTCTCAATGAAGCAAAGTACTATGGCTCTTTCAACAACAGAAGCAGAGTATATGGCCCCTAGAAATTGCTGTTCTCAAATCTTATGGATAAAACAACAACTGAGAGATTTTGGAATCGAAGACTCATGCACCGAGATCAAATGTGACAACACCAGCGCAATTAATTTCACAAAGAATCCAATTATTCATTCAAGAGCAAAGCATATAGAGATTTGACACCACTTTGTAAAAGATCATGTTCAAAATGGAGAAGTTATGATTCAATTCATTGATTCAAAAAATCAACTAGCAAACATATTTACAAAGTCACTAGAGAAAAGCCTATTTAAGTCTATTCGCACCAGACTAAACATCATATCTTTTAAAGTCTGAAGGAGCTCAGACTCATAGATAAAGCCTGAAGGTGTTCAAACTCAGAAGACCAAGAGTTACAACTGTAAGTTATTTCAATACCGGTAATTTAATTTTTTGGTTAAAAACTTGAAAAGTTATGGTTACTCATTAATCATTGATTGATTGAAATTATTTATTTTCAAAAAGGCAATTATCTATTTTTAAAATGGCAATTATTCTTTTTCGAAATGGTATTTTTATTTTTCCTTTTATGTCGATTCGTTTACCTCGCTTCACTTGCTTTATATACTGTTGAAATCCGACTTCTTCGTTTTCACTCTCAAACCCTAAAACGTTCCAAACTCCCACTTGCTCTCACTTTCCCTATTGTTTAATCCAAAATGTTTTCACCTTTTGAGCAAGACTATGAATTTCTCCCTTTGAAGAGACAATGTCTTTGAGAAAGTCATCAAGAATTGCAAGTATGGGACCACGGCACAGACTTGAGGGTCTTACGCATTTTGACTTGACCGAAGAAGAATATTCTACTCCTCCACAGCAACAAAGTCAGCAACATCTTTCTCAGCACCATCAAAATCCTCCACCAACTCATCCAAAAGAAGAAGTGTTGGAAAAAGTTGAACCTGTAAGAACGTTAACTCCTCAAGTTGCTTTCAAGCTTTATTCTAATTTGAAAAGAGGGGGAACCGCTATGTCCTTGATTGATGAATACCTGCGAGAGAGAGGTTATAAGAATGAGACTCTTTTTCTGCATGAGATGGAAAAGATGGGTATTGCCGAAAAGGGATCAACTAAAAAAGCATTCGCTAACATTCCTAGTGACTCGCACTTTGGGACTGCTAATCAACCACAAGGACAGGACGACGATGAACGTATATTTACCCATTTTCAGCCTAGAACAGGAGCGGTTGCAAACATTGCTGGTGACGGTTCAAGTCTTTTCAGATCAAAAAACCACAAGGGTTTACTTGAATTTCATGAAGAGAGGGGTCATGAACCCTAGGAATGTCGATTTTGATTTCCTTGATTCGGTGAAAGTACGTCTGCGAGAGAAGTTTGCTCTACTGCAATTGAAGCGATTTTGTTTTGAAACTACTACTGCCTATCTTGAACTTACAGCATACTTATACTCGAACTTATCTTTCTTGGATGCAAACAGTTTCTCTTTTACAGTGAGGGATAAGGAGTTTTTGGTGAATATAGACACATTGACTAACATAATTGGGGTGGAAAGAGTGAGTTTCCAACCAATTAACGTGTTTGTTGCTCTTGCTACTCTGTCATTGGTGAAAGATCGAGATGCTGAATGCAAGATTTCCTACTCTAGGATGACTGCTTCTAACATCTTGTTGCACAAGATCGTAATCAACTGCATCCGTCCAAAGTCGACATCTAAGACTGATGTCTCTTGGTTTGAAGCGAAATTGATGTATGCCATCAACATTGGCTACAAATTCTCTCTGCCTCACACCATTTTGTTTCACATGTACAGAACAATGGTGAAGGATAAGGGACAACTCCCTTATTCTGCTCTTATCACGTGTCTTTTTAGACATTTTAAAATTCACATCCCTGCACCATTATGTTTGACAACCATTTCTCCAATGGTGATTGAATTTAAAATGGTCACAAAGATGCGTTTGAAAGAGCTGAACAAGGTGTTGGAGTGTATGAAGAAGAAGTCTTCCATCAAAGCAAAACAAGACTTTGTTGCAGCAAAGAGGAAAGGCAAGGAGCCTATGGCTACTCCAGTGAAGAAGAAAAGAATTCTCATCTTGTAGGATGAAGAGGATGAGGATGAAATGACTCTTTCAACCTTAAGAAATTTGAAAAGTTTTGTTAGCTTTCAAGAGACTCGAGAAGAGCCGAAGAAGGAGAAAAAGAGAGAGAAGAGATAGAGAAGGAAGATGAAGACCAGAGGAGGATAGAGGAAGAAAGAAGAGGAGAGGAAGAAAAGGAAGAAGAGGAAAGAAGAGGAGATGAAGTAGAAGCAGAAAGAAGAGAAAGAAGAGGACAAGAAGGAGAAAAAGACTAGGGTCAAGAAGACTATTTTGAGCCAACTTTGGCTGTCTCCTTGTCTAGTAATTCTGAGATGGCAGAAACTAGAACTGCTGATGCGCATCACTCTGAAGCTAAAGTTAATCAAGAAGAAATCTTACCTACTCCACTTGAAGGCAACCAAATAGGGGGAGCTGTTGGACAAAAAGGTATTTCTTCACCTATCTTTACTAGTGATGTAAGTTATTCTGCAGCGAATCCATAAGATGTGTATGCCTCTCATTATCCAAAAGCATCCACTCATAGTCATAGTGGACAATCTACTAAAGTTCCATCCATTCTCAAAACCCCTAGAATCGACTCGGCTGGTCCTAGTGATGCAACAGAACAAACATCAAACTGTTCGAGACTGCTAGAGATTTTATTGGATGTAATGAAGCAGCAATATGCTATGGGGTATGAGATGCAGGATCTCAAGAATGCTTTCATGGCCACTTCAGTGTCTTTGCACGATCAGTTAAAGGCCCTGAAGAATCAGGTGTAGTCATTTGTGCAGGGTTTCAGTTACTGAAGCAAAGTTTTACATGGCTTGAGAAGACAGTCAATTCTATGGGAGAGTTCGAGCTTGTTCGCCATCCAAAACAGCCATGATTCTGACTCTATTTTCAACCCACACTTTTATTTGTTCTCCACTTTTTGATGTTGACAAAAAGGGGGAGAAGTTGATGCAGATTTGATTTTGATTTTGATTTTTGGTTGGACTTATCTTTTGTTTGGACTAACTGGTTTGGACTGTTTGATTTGATGCTTTGATTTGCAGTAACTTGAGCTATGTTATTGATTATGGTAAAGATAATTGTTTTTTCAGGACTAACACATTTTATGTGGTTGCAGAATCGCTACTATCCTTATCCTAATCTCTACTTATCTTTTATAAGAAAACTTGGCTTGCTTAAGTATTGTTTTGCAAGTTAATAGTGTTCAAATCTGCAATAAAGTTTTATCACCATCAAAAAGGGAGAGATTGTTAAAGAAAACTTTCTTATTTGTTTTGAAGTTGACAAAACGTTTCCATCAGTCTAGTTTGAAGACTTGCAGACTCTATCGTCAAAGTCTGAAGACTCAAGACTCAAGATCTTCAGACTCAAGACCTTCAGACTCAAGATTTAAAGTCTGTCCTCACTGATAGTTTCTAGACCGATGAAGAAAAGGTTTATCCAATGAAGAAGACTTGTCCAAATGCGAGTATATCTTTAAAGATTTGGTTTGTACAGTTGAAGAAGATCTCACGGCTGGAAATAGCATCTCGTGATCAGTTATTCTTATTGATATTAATTCGGATATTAGATCTGTTGATTGGCGAAATATACTTAGAATGTTCTACTTATGGAAACCTAGATCCTGATTGTATGGGCGAGTATGATTGGTGGGCTATCATCACATTCCTTAAATAACTCGAGATCTCCCTAATTGATTTTGTCCAACGGATAGATTGGAAAAAATCATTTGGAAGGTGCCAATGACTATGAAGGCATGGATGAGTATATAAGGAAAATGCTCAAGTTATTCAAGAGTGTGCGTAAAAGAAAATTTCCAAAGTCTGAAGCTCTTAGTACTTTACTATTTCATTTGTTGAGCTTAAATTGTACTCAAAAGAGAGATTAAATACTTGTGAGACCTTGAGGAAGTGTAGCAGAGTTTCTACATTATGGAATCAAGGACGTGTGACTATAAAATCTCTTTTGGTTATTAGTGGAATCCAACCAATGGGCTGTCAGTACGGGAGAGTGGACATAGGCTTGGTCTAAGCCGAACCACTATAAACCTTGTATTTCAATTCTCTTTCCCTAATCTATTTACTTTATTTTGTAACTTTATATAACTGTTTATAATCTTTATATCTTCAGTCTATTATTCTCAGAAGACGAATTAATCTGTTAAGTTTTACAAAAAAAAAATTGATCACCTATTCACCCCCCTCTAAGTGCTCTTACTAGCCCTATCATGTATAAACCTTGAATGAAGGCTAAAGGCATCCGGTTATTAGCCTTATGCATATATCTTGTTATACATAAAGAAATTTAAACCACCGCCTGCGGTGGCCTAGCTGGATAAGAGCTTCCATGTCGTCTACCTAGAATGGAGGAGTTCAAATCCCGCGGGACGCACGGGATCTTAAGTGCGACGTTGGGGTGGTGGGTCCTCCGCTAGTGTCGCACCAAAGTTTACCCACCGGTTGCCGGCTGACGGGGTCCCTGGTATAAAAAAAAAAAAAAAAAAACAGTAAAGACAAGGCATATATAGGTTCATTGGAACTGTAAAAACATTCTCCAATAGCACAAGTTTTTTGTGATACTTAAGATAAGAGAATTGTGACTGACAAATGAGATCTCTCTATGAGAGATGTTATTTATTTGCCAATAAAGTTGAAAGCACTCGTGACCATGGAAGGCTCTGTGTATATACATACAGTTACCACTGTGATTCGATGTTTGAGATTTTATGGGATATGATTGAGTATTAAAAATTATATCTAGACCAAGGTGCATATATATAGTACAAGTGGGAGAATGTAAAAATTTTCCTAATGTGGACTACATTAATTGATATTATAATTTACCATTTTATAGGGTTTGTCTAAGGTAAGATATAATATTTCTTAATTAGTCTAATATGGGACTGATTAGCATATGCCGAGTTGAGCCTAACCCATAATGAAAGAGCTTGGTTGGAAACTCTATAAATAGTATTTAAGTTTCTCCTCTAACCATAATTCTCACAAGTATCCTAAAAAAATGAGCATTTACCTAGCACAAAAAGGTGAGGAGGCCATCTCATTGAGCCAATGATACAAATGGTAATAAAGGAGAAGGACTTGTGCGTGGATCATCGCTTTTCTGTTTCTACCTCAAGAATGATGGATTCTAAATCAGGTGCGTTAATCTTACTACTCAATTATCTGTGCTCTTATTATGGTTATGGAGATCATGGGATTGCATGTTTTGCATCTTACAACACCAACACTGACATGTGACACGTGACACGACATGACATGACACAACAATTCGACGCATCATCTATCAAAAATAAAGAATTCGACATGTTAGGACACATTATATATTAGAAATATATTCTTATATAAATTATCAATTTATGATTATTTTAATCAAATTAATTTAATTTAAATTCACAAATAAATAATAATAATAATAACTTATAATGAATTTACACTAAAAACATAAACCTAGCATTTGTTAATATCATTCATTATTTCAATTTGACAAATTCAACTCCATTCTAATAATCTATAAAACTCTAAGAAAAAAAAGACAAGTAATCCATATTCTTGACTCATGTGTTAGAGTCTGTCGGAAGAGAAGAGAAAGAAAAAAGATAATAAACTTAAGAGGTGAATTGTATGTCACAGAAAATAAGTCATATGAGAATAGAAGACTAGATTTTTCTTCTTTCCCCATTTACTATTTTTATTATTTTCTTTCTTTTTTTACATATTTACATTTTGACTCCTCATTTGTCAAAAAATTTAAAAATTGACCCCATACATATCGGAATTCTAAACTCGCATGTCAAAATTCCCAACTTACGTGTCAAATAGTATTTGAAAAGTTGACCAGATGTCAGATTTTCTGACACCTGTTGATCGAGTATCGGAAAGTATCAAACACGTGTGAAATGTCCGACACGACACGAAAACTCCTAAAGAGTGTTGATGCTTCCTAGGTTGTAATCTTTGTATATTGTTTGATATATAATGGAATTCGGTATTGCTCTTCCCTTGAACAAAAGTCACTACGACCGAACCATGTAAATTTGGTGTTCGATCTATTTTCCTTATTCTGTCTATTTTGAGCGCGTTTGGTAACGTTTTTGTTCAAAAATTGTTCAGGAAACATAAATAGAAAAACTTTTCTATTTCCGGGGAACAATTTTTGACCAAAAAGACGTGTTTGGTAAACTTGTTCCAGGAATAAAAAATGAATAGAAACACATTTGGTAAATCTATATTCTTTTTTTTGTTTCTTTTAATTTTTTAATATTTTTATTTATTTTTCCTTTTTCTTTCTTTTTTTCTTTTTTTTTTTTTTCTTCTTTTGGCCGGTTGTCGGCCATGCCGAGGCCAGCAACCGGCCAATGGGGGCCGGTAGCCTCGCCCAACCACGGCAAGGCTCGCCGTGGTTGGGCGAGGCTTGGCCTCGCCTTGGCTGGGCAAGCTCGGCCTCGCCCAAATCCGGCAAGGCCGAGCCTCGCCAGCCCCCGGCGAGGCCGAGCTTGCCCATATCCGGTGAGGCCGAGCCTCGCCAGGGGCCGGTGACCGGCCAAAGAAAAAAGAATGAGAAGAAAAGAAGAAGAAAATAAAAGAGAGGAGAGAGAAAATTTGTTCTTCAGAATTGTTTCTAGAACAAAAAAACAACTTTTTTTTTGTTTTTTATTTTCATTCCAATTTTGTTCCGGGAAAAAAAAAACAGAAAATATGTTCATGAACAACAAAAAAGAACACAAACATGCAGGGCCTTTATTATTCGATCATTCTCTTTCCGCAATAGATCCAATCCCACTCCATATAAGATAATATGGCTTTTTTTTCCCTCGTACTCAGGATTTTTTTCTTTTTGTTGTAACCCAATCTTGTTAATTAGTAATAATCCATAATTTTAGGGTCGACATGAGTGTCTAAATTATCGAATGGGGTCGAAGATTAAAACAAATACTAGAACAAAACCAAATTTCCATTAGGAGTAGAAGTCTTGAAGTGAAGCAAGGGCACTTGCCCCAGTGAACGTGTATTGCCGTCGTTCTTGCATGATTCTCAATACAAATATTTTACAAATGCGAATCTCAAGAAAGCGCATTGTTAAAGATACATGCCGGATCGAGAAATTTAGGTTTGATGGGTGGATCAAAGGATTTGTGATAAAAAATTTCTTGTTCAGTTAATGCCTTAAACACCGATGCATCGTAGATCAGAAGATCTAGTGGCCGAGTCCTATGAGCATAAGCTTGACTTTACTTTTGTGCAATTCTTTACACTTTCAGCACACTTGTCTTCGCCGAAGCACGTGACTTTGATATGCATGCATGTCGACGTTGGACCTTATTTGCTAATTCAGTCTTGTCCACTTACCGCAAATGATCAGGAGAATATCGATGGGCGAATATTGTAACTCCGATAAGCATTTGTCATGGTTTAGGTTTTCAAGATCTAATGAACTGAGGAACTATCAAAGATGATCGGGCAAGTCTTGAGGTCTCTAAGTGCCTAGAGTTTCTTAAGTACTCTAGAATACTCTTAAGCGCAACATGAAAAACATACATTATTCTAGAGTATTCTTATAATTAATGCTGATAGTTGGTAAATGGAAGATGGAATCTTCACGATTAGATTAAGAGGAAATCTAAGGTTATGATTAGAGGGGTTGATACATAAATGAGAGTCACCTCCCTCTCATTTGTTTCATTTAAAATCTAGAGCTTTTATCTCTACGAATTTGTTCCTTCAGAATCCTTGTGAATGTTGTGAGCTAAGTAGCACCGTTACTGAAATGCGACACGACATGACACAACCAACATGCCGACACGTTATTTTTTGAAAAGTAGAGAATTCTGACATGTTGGACCACATTAAATATTAAATGTATATTTTTATATATGCATCATAAATTATCATTAATTTGATTCCACAAATAAATAAATTAATAAAAAGAGCAGAGAATGAATTTATAATATAAATATTAATCTACCATTTGTTAATATCATTCATTGTTTTAATTTGACAAATTCAACTTCGTTTCAATAATCCATAAAACTATAATACTGAAAAGTGACATGTCATGATTGGTAAATCCCGTTAAAATATGTCTCAAGTTTAAGTTCATAAATGAAAGTCCTAACATGAATCGTAGAAAAGAGCAGAGTCGATTTTTCAGATGCACTTGGGACAAGTTTCAAACATTAATTTTAGTAACTCTAGGATCATCGAAGGAAACTATAAGAGGAAAGTTCCTCCGATGACTCTTGAGTAAAAGTGAAAGATATTTCGGACAATATTAGCAAAGCAAGAGACGCAGCTTTCTTTTTACAAGTTGTTGTCGGTTTCCAATGTTAGCCTGCAGAAATCAGAGGGATATTGATTCCATGCTCCATATAAATATATAACTATTTTTTCTCGGAGGTGAGCGTGAAGCAAAAGGCATTGGTGACGGTACATCTATTTTTTTGGATTAAAATTCATGAGATTTTCATCCTAGTGCCGCACGTCTTCTTGTCAATTACATCTTTGCATATGTGAGATGGCCGATTAAATTTTTGTGGTAAGAATTCGTATATAATACTTTTGTGATATTGAGAAATTATTTTGTGAGGAATTGTGGGGCTAAATACTACATGCATTATATGATGTAATTGAGGTTTGGGAAATACTAAAAGTGCTTTAGTGACTCGAGTGTAATACCAACACCAACAAGCGACACGATACGACACAACATAACATGCCAACATAATATTTGTAAAAAATAACAAATAAAGAATTCCGACAAATTGAGACACATTGTATATTAAATGTATAGTTATATATAATAAATTATTATATTTATTATTTTAATCAAATTAATTTGATTCAAATTCATAAATAAATAAATAATAAAAGAGTCTAGAACGAATTTACGCTAAAAATATTACTCCGTCATTTGTTATTATCATTCATCATTTCAATTTGACATATTCAACTCCATTCCAATATCTATAAAACTGGAATAATGCAAAGTGACATGTGATGATTGCTAAATTATGTTCAAATATTTCTTGAGTTTAAGCCAGTAAACGAAAAACCCGGCATGAATCATAAGGAAGCGCAGAGTCAACTTTTCTGGTGCACTTCGGACAAGTTTCGAACTTCAATTTTGGTGACTCTAGTATATGGAATATCCCATGGGATCATCGAAGGAAACTATAAGAGGAAAGTTCATGTGACGACTTTTGAATAAAAGTAAAAAATATTCTGGACAACATTAGCAAAGCAAGAGACGTAGGTTTCCTTTTACAAGTCGTTGTCGGTTTCCTACGTTGGCCTGCGAAAATTAGAGGGATATTGATTCCATGCCCCATATAAATATATAATTATTTTCTCTTGGAGGTGAGCGTGAAGCAAAAGGTATTGGTGACGGTACATCTATTTGTTTGGATTAAAATTCATGAGATTTTCATCCTAGTGCCGCACGTCTTCTCGGCAATTACGTCTTTGCATACGTGAGAAAGCCAATCAAATTTTTGTAGGAAGAATTCGTGTATAATACTTTCATGAGATTGAGATATTATTTCGGGAGAAATTGTGAGGCTAAATACTGCATGTTTTATTTAGTGTAAATGGGGCTTGAGAAATACTAAAAGTACTTAAGTGACTCGACTGTGGTTATAATCTAAATAACACCAATATCGACATATAGCATGATGCGATACAATAGGATACAACACACTACACGTTGGGATACATTGGGACACATTGTATATAAATGTATATTTATATATGTAATAAATTATCATTTTTATGATTATTTTAACCAAATTAATTTGATTCAAATTCATAAATAAATAATAGAAAATGAATTTATATTAAAAATATTAATATGCCGTTTGTTAATGTCATTTGTAGTTTCAATTTGACAAATTCAACTTCATCCAAATAATCCATAAAACTAGAATACTGCAAAGTGACATGTGACGATTGGTAAAGCCTGGTAGAATATGTCTTGAGTTTAATCTCATATACGAAAGTCCTGACATGAGTCGTAGGGAAGTGTGAAGTTGATTTTTAAAATGCACTTCGGACAAGTTTCGAACTTCAATTTTGGTAACTCTAGGATATGAAATATCCCTATCCCGTGGGATCATTGAAAGAAACTACAGGAGGAAAGTTCATGTGATGACTTTCGAATAAAAGTTAAAAGATATTCTGGACAACATCAGCAAAGCAAGAGACGTGGCTTTCCTTTCAGAAATTGTTGTCGGTTTCCAATGTTGGCCTGTAGAAATCAGATGGATATTGATTCCATGCTCCATATAAATATATAATTGTTTTGTCTTCCTTTTACAAGTTGTTGTCGATTTCCAACGTTGACCTACAGAAATCAAAGGGATACTGATTCCATGCTCCATATAGATTTATAATTAGGTTGTCTTGGAGGTAAGCATGAAGGAGAAGGCATTAGTGACGGTACATCTAACTGCATGTGCGAAGTTTTTGTACACAATTCCTATAATAAATAATTGATTCTCGAACCTTTTATTGTCCAGCCAAGAAATGGTTAATATCTTTGCTTGTACGCTTGTAATGTTTGGAAATCGAATATCATCATGTTCTCAAGGAGAGAATTAGTAGAATTGAGAAAATATTGAGGATTCATTTCAAGAGTGTCTACAGCATATGAAGTCTGTGCAATTAATTCTATTATACAATTTTCTGCCATGTGAGAAGTAAAAACTTCATTGATCAGCCGAATATCCAAATTGATTTTGTGTAAGAAAATAAAATACTAAGAGATCGTGATTTTTTATGATTGATAAATTTATGAATTTTGAGCTCATTGACCGTTGACCCCCTCGGGACGAATTGCTACGGCTTTGAGAAGTTGACAATTCGAATACAAATCATTACTACACAGCCTGCATGCCACATCCGGTATCTCCACCAACTCACCGAGCGAATACTCGAATACTTAAAAATACGATACGGAGACCATTCAGGGCACGCATAATAAAATTTCTACTTTTCTATTTCTCCGTTTCTCTATTCTCTGGAACATGTTTGGAACAGAAATCTATATGGTAACGCAATTTGATTTTTCTATTTCTGGAACAGATTTCTATTATAGAAATAGATTTAAAAAATAAATCATAAGTTAAAAATTTTGACTTCTCAATTTCTGAAATAGAAATTGAGAAATCAATTTATGTTCCAAAAATGTTATCATGCACACCCTCACTCTTCAAGACGCCGTTCTCGCCTGTCCCACTACATCCCACCACGTGCCTCATGTTCCTCCTGTCTAGGTGCCAAGGGGCGCCTTCCCAACATCGCTCTCATTTTTATTTTTTAACGTATACATTGTTAGACAATAACATAAATGTTACAAATGATTTCTGAATTTTGGTCAAATATATAATGTGACTCTGGAACTTTAAATTTATTCACTATGATCCTTGAATTTTTAATTCAATGTGCAATGCCGCCCTTAAATTTTTAATTTATTCGATATGATTTTTGAACTTTTGATACATGTTCAATTTAATCTTTAAATTATATCAAAATGTACAATGAAATTTGACTCAAAGTGTACTGTGATCCACAAACTTTAAGTTTGTTCATTGTGATCCTTAAATTTTTAGCCCAATATATAACGTCATTCCTAAACTTTTAATTGAACAAATTAAACTCCAGTTGCCGCTTCTTTATTGCAGCTTCTTATGAATCATTTGGAGCCTCTGACAGACCAACAAATGATGGGCCTCTACAACCTACAGCAAACATTCTACCTGGTTCAACTGAATCTTCTGGTAATGTGGCAAATTACAAGGTACAAATGGCCATGGCAATGGGGAAGGTGGGAACCTTTGAGGGCTTCCTTCGCCAGGTAAACATGATTTTATTTTAGCACCAACTACTCGTGCTAGATTCTATGTTGGGGTTTCATAAATCATGTATAGGTAAAATTAATAAAACACAACGGAAACAAAGATGATATATTTCTTTAAATGATTCTCCGAATGCGTTGTTCGTGCATTTTAATAAAAAAAAATATGAATATAAAAAAGGGAGTTAAACGAATTATCTCTCGAAGCGCACTTTAAATGAATTGGTTCAAATGTTCTTCAATTCAAGTCCCACAAATGTCAGATCTCTAATTCGAACACACCAACAATGGACATCGAATGGAAGAAGATAATCACCACTATGATCGTGCTAGCAATCTTATGGAGACAATCCATCATATCCTTGATGTTTTTAGCCACGGCCCGAACGAGAGGGAATCCCTCTTCTTTCTCACGTCTCGAAGACACAAAACACACACGTTTCTCTATTTTTCAGTAAACCGTTTTTATGTCCTCAATTATACAGCATTTTAAAAATATATATATTCTTAAATCAGCAACGATTGCTAATCGTTTGCTCATGCACGATCATCGTTCATGAGCGGTTGGTCAACAATTGCTAACCATTCATGCACGATGCATGTGCATCAGGTCCCCCCTACATATATATATAGAAAAATGACATAATCTTTATGTTTGCCTTTAGAATACATTAACATATATTCACTTTGGGCATGCGTGTGCATCATATGCACGTAGGCTAATAACTATAATACAAATTAAATTAAATCTCCTTTAATTTAATTTTAAGTCGACACAATTTGATTGCAATAATTGCAAACACATTTGCAACATTATTTCTTTCTTGTTCAACGTTATCCGAATTGTTTATGGTGTGTGACATCTCTAGGTTCATCATTAAACTGGTAATAAGACTTATACTAACACAATAGTACTCCCAAAAGAATTAATTATCTTGATTAATATTTGGGTCCTACAAGCCATAATTGACATCTAGCAATATATCATGGCTACTCAGATAATGTGAATGCTTTAAGAATATAATGAACCTATCAGTTTTGGCTACAGTGTAATTTAATCCCTCTGTCTTACTATGTCCCAATCAAACAAAGACCATGGAATATTTGTCAAGTCACCAATTCGATCATATGTACAAATCTAATTGACATGCATTTTATTCAAGACATAAATAATTTATTCTCAGTTACAACCCCGGCCGAGGATTTCAATGCAGTGTCATAATTAGATCGCATAAGACATCATTATTATACCTTGCATGTAACAACGAAACAAATTCCATATTGTGCACATGTGCAATTTCGTATATAAACAAACTATGACTATTAGGTATAAAGACGGATCAACGACCTGGCATTACGTGCATCTATGAGCCATAGTTATTCGACACGCTAGTTAACACTGTGCCTTAGGTCTAAGGATTATTTACACAAAATCAAAGCATGAACAATTAGACCTTGACCACGCTAAAAGTTTCCATGTCGCTAATCATTCCATATGCGTCACGTTCAGTGAACTTGTCTAATACAAACACTCGTGTTCTTAACTCATGCATCACAATATCCAATGACTTGTGACTCATCATTCCCTTAAGTATACAATACTTAATATTGAAGTTATGAACACACCAATCTCAACAAGATTACTAATATCCACTTAATAATCCATCGATTGAAAATAATTTAAAGATTCAATCTAACTATGAACTCATCACATATATTTTTAACGTCTCAAGAATAGGTCTAGTTGCAACTGATCTTATGGAATCATTCATAAATATAAAATAATTGGACAAATGAATGAATATGTCTTACCATTAATTAAATAATAATAATAATAATAGTACAACTGAAATCCCTAACATGTAACTATTACTTAGTAGTTTTAGGGCATACATCCAACAATCTCCCATTTGCACTAAAGCCAATTTATCTTGTACCTCAAACCCATTTTGTCAATATATCTTTCAAAAGAAGACTGAGGTAAGGCCTTAGTGAAGGGATCTGCCACGTTTTCTGCTAAGGCAATTTTCTGCAAAGAGATATCACCTCTCCCAACAATTTCTCTAATGAGATGGAAGTATCTCTCAATGTGCTTGGACTTCTAGTCAGACCTCGGTTCCTTAGCTTGAGCTATTGCCCCATTGTTGTCACAAAACAATGTAATTGGTTGCTTAATTGAAGGAACGACTCCAAGTTCAGAAATAAACTTCTTCATCCAAGCGGCTTCTTTTGCTACTTTAGAAGTGGCTACATACTCTGCCTCAGTAGTGGAATTGGCAGTTACGCTTTGTTTGGAACTTTTCTAACTAACTGTGCCACCATTGAATGTAAAGACAAATCCAAACATAGACTTATAATCATTAGGATCCGATTGAAAATCGAAATCTGTATAAGCTATAACTTTAAATTCTCATTCTCCATATATCAAGAATAAATCCTTAGTCCTTTGCAAGTACTTAAGAATATTCTTGACTGCTATCCAATGTTCTTATTTTAGATCAGACTGATATCTGCTAGTAATACTTACAGCATGCGCAATATCAGGTCTAGTACATAGCATAGCATAGCATACATTATGCTTTCAATAGTGGATGCATATGGTATCTTTGCCATCCGCTCTCTTTCTTCATGAGTGTTGGGACATATCTCCTTAGAAAGACGAATCCCTTTCCTAAAAGGATATAATCCTCTCTTGAAACATTGCATGTTAAAACGTGTTAACACTTTGTCTATGTATGTAAACTATGAGAGGCCAATCAATCGTCTTGATATATCTCTATAGATCTTGATACCTAAAATGTAGGTTGCCTCTCCTAAATCTTTCTTGGAGAATTTCTGTGACAAGAATAGTTTTATCGATGATATCATCGATACATCATTCTCAATCAAAAGCATATCATTGACATACAAAACTAGAAACACAATTGCACTCCCACTAATCTTCTTGTATACACAAGGTTTATCTGGATTTTTTATGAAGCCAAACAATTTGACTACCTCATCAAAACGGATGTTCCAACTTCTGGAGGCTTGTTTAAGTCCATAAGTAGATCTCTTAAGCCTACACACCTTCTGATTTTCACCATTGGATTCAAAATCCCGTGATTGTTCCATATAGATGTCCTCCTCGAGAAAACCATTTAGAAAAGTCGTTTTAACATCCATTTGGAATATCTCATAATCAAGGTGTGCAATTATAGCCAACATAATCCGAATGGATTTTAGCATGGCTACAGGTGATAAAGTTTCGTCATAATTGATTCATTCTTTCTGATGATATCCTTTCACCATCAGTCGTACTTTGTAAGTTCCAATTTGACCTTCAGCATTCATCTTCCTCTTAAATATACATTTACAACCAATTAGTACAATACCATCAAACAGGTCAACTAAGGTCCAAACATCATTGGAATACATTGAATCCATTTCAGATTTCATGGCTTTTAGCTATTTACCAGAATCGATGTCCGACATCGCCTCCTCATAGGTTTTAGGATCACCAAGTTGACACTATCATTCACAATGAATAATAATTAAATATGATCAATCGAGTGTCTATAACGAGCAGGTAGGTGAGACGTTCTTGCACTTCTCCTAAGAGGTTGTGTATCAGAAGCTCCCACTGAATCAGATATTGATATTTGAACTCGGTTGTTTAGTACTTCATTATTTTCTTCTTGTAAGACTATTTTCCGCCCAGCACCACCTTTTTGGACAAACTAATTCTCCATAAAAGAAGCGTGATTGCTTACCAAAATTCTTTGGTCTAAATGAAAATAGAAATATTATCCAAGAGTTTCCTTTGGATATCCAATTAAGCGACCTTGTTTAGATCCTGCCTCCAATTTTTCCATTTTTAGCTTTTTCACGAAAGCTGGATAACCTCAAATCTTAATATGATTAAGACTAGATTTCTTACTATGTCATATCTCATAGGTGTAGTTGGAATAGATTTGGATGGTACTATGTTTAGTATATATACAACTGTCTCAAGGACATATCCCCAAAGGGATATTGGCAAATCGGTGTAACTCATCATAGATCGCACCATATCTAATAAAGTATGATTTCTTCGTTCAAATACATCATTATGTTCTGGAGTTTCAAGAAGTGTCCATTGTGATAAAATGACATTCCTTTTAAGATAATCCAAGAATTTAGTACTAAGGTATTCACCTCCTCGATCTGATCAAAGAACCTTAATACATTTTCCTATTTGTTTCTCAATTTCAACCTTGAATTCCTTGAACTTTTCAAAGGATTCATATTTATAATTCATTAGGTAAAAAATAACCATACAGTGACTGATCATCGGTGAAGGTACTGAAGTAATTATAACCACCTCTAGCAGTTTCATTAATTGGTCTACATACATTTGTATGTATTAATCCTAATATGTCAGCAGCTCGCGCACTATGTCTCACAAAGGGCACTTTGGTCATTTTTCCTAGAAGACATGTATCACAAGTCAAGTATGACTCAAAATTTGAAGGATCAATGTACCTATCATTACTCAACTTGTTAATTTTGTCTTTTGCAATATGACCTAATCAGAGATGCCAAACATACTTTTTATTTGGACTGTTTCTAGGGTGTTTATTAGTTATGGCATTTATATCAATTATATTTTGCTTATTAACATCAATAATCACATTATCGGACATTGTAATGGTACAAAGATTATTAGTTAATAAGTTAGAACCAACACATCTTCTATTGTGATAAATAAAACATACATCATCAGCAAAAGAAAATTCATAATTCTCTTTACCCAAACGAGGTATAGAGATGATGTTCCTAACATCATTCTTATAATGCAAACAATTCTTTAAAACCAATACATGTCTAGAAGGCAAACATAAACGAAAAGTTCCTATAGCTAATGCAACAACTCTTGCTCCATTGACAAATGTTAGGACAATCTCATTTCGCCCTAGCATCCTGCTTGTTTCCAGATTCTACAAAGACATACAAATATGTGAAGTTGCAGCAGAATCTAAAACCCATGAGCTAGATTCAGCACTAACCATAAGATTAGTTTCAATAAGCATAAACATCATACCTTCATAAGGTTAGTCATTGGGCTTGACCTTCAAGCTCGCAAGGTATTTATTACAGTTCCTCCTCCAATGCCCCTTGACACCACAATAATGACATTTCCCTTTATCAATATTAGGTTTTAGTTGCACAAGAAATTTGACAAGCCTCTTCCATTTCTTTTTCTTTAAAATAGTCTTACCCCTTAAAGAATAAATCTTAGCCAAAGCCACTACATTTGGTCTCGTGTTGTGCATTTCCTTCTCATAAATTATCAGCATGCTATGTAACTTGGCGAGAGTTTTCTCCATCTTATGCATGTGAAAGTTTTGGACAAAACTAGAGAAGGAATCGAGTAAAGATTAGAGGATCAAATCCACAGCTAACTCGTTATCCATAACGAGATTCAGCCTTGCCAATTCTTCAATGTGCCAAATCATTTTCAAAGCATGATCATTAACTGATTATCCTTCAGCCATCCTCATATGGTACAATGCCTCAGATATCTCATATCTAGAAATTCGATCATTCTCATCAAAATATTCATTTAAGGGCAAAATGATCGACCTAGCATCTTTCATAGATTCATACTTCTTCTATAATTCATTATTCATAGAAGCAAGCATATATGACCTAATTTTTAAGTCATCCTCATGCCACTTATCATAAGTGACACACTCATCTTGGGTCCCACTCTCAGGAAAGGAAGTTTGCATATTTTCATCAAGCGCATACCCATTTTTTTCTAAATTGAGAACAATTCTCAAATTCCTCACCTAGTCAGTAAAATTGGGTCTAGTCAAACAATTCTTGTCAAGTATAGAAGCAAGTGGGTTTGCGATCACCATTTTCAGAGTAATAATATATCTGTTACAGAAAATAAATTGTTGGCCGTTGTATCTTTCAAATTAATTACTTCATTTTGGCCTTTAAATGAAATAGATCATCCCACTAAATTTATATTTGAATCCCATACTCCTTAAGATGGGAAGCAGTAATCTTTGTTGGGTAAAGATTACTAGTGAGCATTGGAGTCCTACTCGCCCAAAGCCCACCTCACATAATAGTTATTGGTATTCTATGAACTTAGTGAGTGAACCAACTTGTTCAACGCATCATATACGAGTCTCAATCATAACTTCAGCCTCTAGACCATAAAAACATCACCTAATAGTTATTAGCATCATGATCATAGTTAAGTCTAGCCCATCGTCTCATGTAAGTATTGAAAGCACAAACGATTCCCTCACCTAACAATTATTAGAAATCATTTGGCTCCAACCCCATAGCATCACATGCATAATGGAGTGATCTAATATTATGAATGATAATTAACCCCTACGTATCCATAGCCGGTCAGTTAACCACTATAATATTGGATCAAACCACAACAATGGAATACCACAAATCCGAAACCCATTTCTACTTAATATTATTAATAATGAGATTTGGGTCATTATTAACAGTCTCACTTTGCACATTAACCGATTTAACACGCATGATAACATAAACACAATAAATAAATAGATATCACATAAACATCTATCATACGTGGTGATCATGGAATTATGGTTCAATGGGTCTCAAGCCAAAAAGACCCATTTAGCCATTTTAAAGTTTTAATAATATAGACATGCCATTTATTTCTTCTTAAATCTTTGAACTCTTCAAAGACCGGGCCTATAGAGCTCACCAGCTTAATGGCTCCTCCAATGGCTCCTCCTCTCTTGTAACATTTACATCAAAAATTGATATACTAAACTATGCTAAAATTACATTTCATAAAAATAAATATAAAAGGAAGGACGCAGCCTCCATTTAATAATTACAACCCCAAAAAGAATACATGTAATCACCATACATTCATCCATGCAGTAATCATAATGATTAGGGATTTTTCCATGGTCACCAGCCTTCCTTGCGAGCCATAAATTCAAAATTTAAAGCTCCATAAGTTATAAATAAAATTCTGCATTTAATTAAATTTAGAGCTGAACAACGCAAACCACATCAAGAAATTGAAATCAATGAAACAAATTTCACGAGAGTGATTCCGAACGGAAGTTGCATTGTCAACTTTAAATTCACAATCGCGAATTATTCACAAAATATAAACACAAAGTATAACAAGTTACGAATTTTTTATTCAAAATTGATTTAGTTCTAATTTTTGCTTAGTTGATTAAATTTATTACATAAATTAATCAACTTCTATAGGCCGCATAAGAGCAAGAGATTATCTTAACAAAAAAATAAATTGGCTATTAGAACACAAAAATATCTTTGAACTATAAATCAATTAAAAGCATGAAAAACGTCTAAGGTTGGCTCTAATACCACTATTGGGGTTTCATGAATCATGTATAGGTAATATTAATAAAACATAGCATAAATAGAGATGATATATTTCTATACATGATTCTCCGAAGGCGTTGTTCGTGCATTTTAATAAATAAAAAATTGAATATAAAAAGGGAGTTAAACGAATTACCTCTCAAAGCGCGCTTTAAATAAATTGGTTTGGATGTTCTTTAGTTCAAGTCCCACAAACGTCAGATCTCTAGTTCAAACACACAAACAATGGATGTTGAATGGAAGAGAGAACTTTCGGATAATCACCACTATGATCATGGTAGCAATCTCGTGGAGATAATCCACCGTATCCTTGATGTTTTTAGCCACAGCTCGAACGAGAGAAAATCCCTATTCTTTCTCACATCTCAAAGACACAAAATACACACATTTCTCTATTTTTCGGCAAACCGTTTTTATGTCCTCAATTATACAGCATTTTAAAAAATATATATTCTTGAATTAGCAATGGTTACTGATCGAGGGACGATGAGCAACCGTTGCTGATTGTTTGCTCATGCACAATCGTGCATGAGCGGTTGGTCCGCAATTGCCGACCATCATGCACGATGCTTCATGCATGATGGTCAACAATTGCTTACCATTCATGCACGATGCATGTGCATGAAGTCTCCCTATATATATATTAAAAGAAATGCACGTGGTCAGCAACGATTGTTGACCGTGTGCACATTGATTAATTAACTAAATAAAAAATAATTAATCAATCAATTTATATATATAAAAAGACATAATCTTTAAGTGTGCATTTGCAATACATTAATATATATTCACTTTGGGTATGTGTGTGCATTATATGCACGTAGGCTCATGACTATAATACAAATCAAATTAAATCTCATTTAATTTAATTTCAAGTCGACACAATTTGATTGCAATAATTGCAAACACATTTGCAACATTATTTATCTCTTGTTCCACGTTATCTTAATTATTTATGGTGTGTGACATCCTTAGATTCATCATTAAGCTGTAATAAGACTTGTACTAACACATTAGTACTCCCAAAAGAATTAATTGTCCCGATTAATCTTTGGGTCCTACAAGACATGATTGACATCTAGTAATATGTCATAGCTACCAAGATAGTGTGAATGCTTTAAGAACATAATAAACCTGTTAGTTTTGGTTACAATGTAATTCAATCCATTTGTCTTACTATGTCCCGATCAAACAAAAACCATGTAATATTTGTCAAGTCACCAATTCGATCATATGTACAAATCTAATTGACATGCATTTTATTCAAGACATAAACAATTTATTCTCGGTTACAACCTCGGCCGAGGATTTCAATGCAGTGTCATAATAAGATCGCATAGGACATCATTATTATATCTTACATGTAACAAGGAGACAGATTCTATATTGCACACACGTGCAACTTCTTATATGAACAAACTATGACCATCAAGTATAAAGACAGATCAACGACCCAGTATCACGTGCACCTATGAACCATAGTTGTTCGACGCACAAATTAACACTATGCCTCAAGTCTAAGGATTATTTACACAAGACCAAAGCATGAACAATTAGATATTGACAACCGTCCACAGTGGCGTAGCTAGCTTCGAGCTCTCTCCACCTTAGAAGGGAAGGAGTTTGAATTTTAGAGACGTCACACTCGCGCGACTCACCTACAGCTGGATCTGTGGTGGTGACTTAGTTCGCCCCGGGTTTATGCTGCTGGCTGCCGGCTATACGGTGGTTCCTGGGTCATAAAAAAAAAAAAACAATTAGATATTAACCACACTAAAAGCTTATATGTCGCTAATCGTTTCATATGCGTCACATTTAATAAATTTGTCTAATACAAACACTCATGTTCATAACTCGGGCATCACAATACCCAA
Organism: Eucalyptus cladocalyx; assembly: GCA_017140615.1. Lineage (NCBI taxonomy): Eukaryota > Viridiplantae > Streptophyta > Magnoliopsida > Myrtales > Myrtaceae > Eucalyptus > Eucalyptus cladocalyx. The sequence continues at coordinate 12,532,715 of CM029525.1, forward strand.
TGACTTGTAACTCATCATTCCCTTAAGTATCCAATACTTAATGATGAAGTTATGAACACACTGGTCTCAACAGGATTACTAATATCCACTCAATAATCCATCAATCAAGAACGATTTAAAAATTCAGTCTAACTATGAACCCGTCACATATATTCTTAATGTCTCAAAAATAGGTCTAGTTGCAACTGATCTTATGAAATCATTTATAAATATAAAATAATTGAACAAATAAATAAATACATCATTGCCATTAATTAAATAATAATAATGATAATATAACTGAAATCCCTAACATGTAACTATTACATAATAGCTTTAGGGCATACATGCAACATTCTCCAATTGATTGTTGGTCAATCATGTTGAGAAAAAACTCAACTTCGAACTGGAAAATTTCAGTTGGCTGTTTACGTTTCTTCGTTCTCAAGTCTCGTTGATGTCAAGTTCATATGGAATCACCGCATGAGCCTGGCAGCATCTTACCTGCTTTTTGTGTACTGTTGGATGCTTTCTCTTTTTTGTTATTCATTTGCACGTGGTACTTTTAGGACGGAAGAAGTGCCTGAGGAAAGTAGTATAGAATTCTCTTTATTTAATGGTGAAAACAAAGAAGTAGCTATATTTCTGTCACTACGCATTGTCAAAGGCTGTTTTGGATTTTGATCTGGTCTCAACTTACATAATTTTTTTTTTCCTTCCTCCAACTAATGATTCATCTTCTCTTCTGGTTTGTCGCTCTTCATTTCCTTATTCTCGTCAGAGTTTTCTGACTTGGATTGACTCTTCGTGCCTTGAATCCTTCATAGAACAATCAAAGGAGTAGGACAGTTTGACTTATTGCTGTGCTTATTTTCTTAAGGGAGGCCATTTGCTTGTGTCTTTTTACCAGGCCAATGATCTGCGTCAGCAAACACTACTACAAACGCAACGTATACTGACAACTCGGCAGTCAGCACGTGCTCTCCTCGCAATACACGATTACTTTTCGAGACTCCGGGCTCTCAGTTCTCTATGGCTCGCAAGGCCACGAGAGTAACAGAAGATCGAGATTTTGTCCTGACTGACTCCCTGTTGGCCGTTATGTTGATCGAGGTGATATCATTCTACAGACAGCGAGTCCTTTGATTGAAAGTGCTCCTATCGTCGCCGCTGCTGATCTCGAGAGTCTTGGTTTGACTCTAATTTGGGGTGAGCAAAGTCATGTCTCTGTAACAAAATCATGTGCTTGTTGTTGTGGCATTTTAGATAGTGGTTGTATATTGTTGTAATGCCTCCTTGAGGACGGTCGAGCTGACAAACTATTCAGGGCGAATGTTGTCATTGATTAGAGACAATCCTATTTGGCAGTGAATAAATTGAGGGTATCATTGTAAAGGTGAATAGATTTACATGTTCCGATGATGGTGCTTCATTCCTTTCTGAGGTAATGCTGTTCTATGATATGCAAGCTGATTTCATTGGTCCCTGATAGAAATGAGTGAATGAAATAGAAAAAGAATGTAATATCGGTATTCTAATCTCACTTATTTGGTATATAAATTGAAAGAATGCAGATCCTTTTTTAAGGAATTGAATGGGATAAAGATTTCATTGAATTTTGGACAGATTGTACGAGATAGTTTCATCTAGTAGGTTCATTAGACTTTTTAATTAAATTACAAATCAATTAGCCAGGCATTGTTTTAAATCATGACTAACAAATTGATAATATTACAAATGACACTAGTTATCTTATTAAAATTAATGAAATTTATTAGTGCAATATCCATAAGGATTTCCCACAATTGTTTTATGATAGGTAAATCATTTTGGTTATGAACATAGTTTAATAACTTGTAATAATCAGTGTGATAATCGATGCTGGATTATTCAATTTCAATAATGCGACATCTAGACTCGTGCTATTTCCACCTTTCAAATGGCTATAACATTTCCTATTACTGAGTTGGTAAAAATAACCTCAAAAGAATTAATTAATCACAATCATAAATGGAGATGGTGAAGATTGCTATTTATTAAAAATATAAGACCGTCCCCATTAATCAAAAGAATGACGTTTTATTCTATCATCTAATGTGCTTTCCGTTTGATAGTATACGAACTTCATTTCTCTTCAATGAAGGCTATTTTGGATCATTTAAATTTTAAGATGTGTACAAAGCTATTTGAAGTGGAGACAGCGTGGAGCGGAGGATATCAAAGCAAAAGCTTGAAGACCGAAATGTCATTTTGCCCTTTACAGAAGACATTCCCTTGAGGGTTAATATCTTGAAAAACCTCAAACTGGTACACCTGTGACAAATTTATCCCAAACTAATTTTTTGACTACTAAAAACCCCAAACTAGTACGTTTTTAACAAATTTATCCCAAACCGGTACACTTGTGACAAATTTACCCCATGTTAGTTTCCGTTAAATTTTATTGTCAAATTATTAAATTAAATGACACGTAACCATTGACTAGTATACCAATTTGGGATTTTACTCTCCATTTATCACAGTTTACAATTTTTGTGATTTTTTGTAGTATTAATCTAATTTAATGAAACCACCACATTAGTGGCCGCGATGGTTTGGACTCTCTCCCCTTCATGAAGAGGAGGAGTTCAAATCCCCTCACGGTTGCTTGGGGTCTTAAGTGGGACGCCGGGGGTGGTAGATCCTCCCGCTTACTTGTCCCCCCAGGTTTACTCGCCGGCTGCCAACTGTACGGGATTCCTGGGTCACCAAAAAGAAGAAAAAAAAAATCCAATTTAACAAAGGGTTTATTTGTCGCAAACGTATCAGTTTGGGGTTTTTGGCGATTAAATAAATTAATTTGGGGTACATTTGTCATAAATGTACCAGTTTATGATTTTTTTATAGTCAGTCAGGATAAATTTGTCACATGTGTATCAGTTTAGGGTTTTTTATAGTAAAAAAAAAAAGTAGTTTAGGATAAATTTGTCACAAGTGTATCAGTTTATGGTTTTTTTAAAGTATTAACCCTTCTCTCAACGAGTAAAATGGATGAAACGGAAATCTAATCCGCTGAGATGAAGGGATCGTTGGTTTTTTGTCTTTTGGTTGCGCACCAATATCATCGATGATGGAGGGAAGAAATAGGGGAAACTGATGAGAAACACCAATAAACGTGGAAGTGGAAGCTGTGGATCGGAGTATGCTATTAATTATCAATTATCCGCAAGAACAATACTATTCAGATTCATTCGTAAAATGCACGCTGCGCGGCCCGCATTTTTTCCTAGTCAAACGATGATTGATTCTCTCGCTGCTAGGCCGATCGAACCAGTGGTCCTGCCCCTCCGACAAACTCAATCAAACAAAAAGATTGAATCGGGTGGTCGCGAAGAAACACCATCTCAACTGGACCCGACACTGGACCTCCTCTGGTCGGTACAGAAGCAAAATACATGTCGACAAGTAGGAAGCAACAGCGCAAATTGTTGCAATAGACTCTTGTATTCGGCCTGTCGGATTGAATTGGGCGGTAGGGAAACAAGGCTCCTGTAAAAATCATACGTTTTATCTGTTGATGTAAATGCGAAGTTTGGACTGTTGGGGATGCTAGGCTCCTTCCGAAGTTGATGCCTTTAGATAGCGTTTAGCAGTGAAGAGTCAGAGCTATCCTCGTATAGTTTACTTGATTTACTTTCTGATCGCGTTACAGATCACACAGAACAAGCTCACGTCACTTGAGAGCAAGTTCAATGAACAGAACATGAGAATTTGTACAAAGAAGCTGTGAAGAGGATGAGATGGCATCTGAACTTTTTGAGCATTGGCGGTTTCGTTCCCTTCGATTAACACGGCCGGTAAAAACCAGGCGTCACCCACACGGAACACGAGTAGTATGAAGAGTAATCCGAGCCGTAGTAAAAAGGGGAAAAGAGAAGAACAAAATTGCGTGGAGGGAGAGGAGGAGAAATGTATCCATGGAAACGCCACGTGGACCCTTTTTTTTTTAAATGCCAACTCATATTAAAATCTTAACTATCAATTCTACGTACTAAATTTGACCAGAATTTATCATCAGAAACACTTATGCGATCATTTTTCTTAGATTTGATATTTAAGTGATTCAATGAAAATTTTTGGCACTAAAGTGAGGATTGTATACAATTTTTGACACTTCTGATATACTTCTCCCCTATCGTGTTCCTGGAGCTTCGATCTTGGCCTCTGTGGCCTCCATATCATGATGTCGAGAACCCAAATTGCAGCGCCGAGGAACACGACTGTGAAGGCTGTGAAAATTAGATTGGAAAAATGATGCTTGCTAAATTAATAGTAGACATATGACCAAAAAATAAATAATGACGAGATATTTTCTTTGCGCCCGCCTTTGTTGACCTGAATTAATATGAAGACTTGCTTCTTGGGTTCAATTTAAAAATTAAAAGATTATTAAAACAGTGCCAAACTAGAATACTGCACAGTACCATAAGACGATTGGTAGATCATGTTAAATATGTCTCAAGTCGGACAAGTTTCAAACTTCAATTTCGCATATGGAAGAAAAATAAAAGAGGAAAGCTCATGTGATGACTTTTGAATAAACGTAAAATATATCCGGACAACATCAGCAAAGCAAGAGACGTTGCTTTCCTTTTACAAGTTGTCGGTTGCCAACGTTGGCTCATGCGATCATCGAAGGAAATTATAAGAGTAAAAGTATAAGATATTCTGGACAACATCAGCAAAGCAAGAGACGTAGCTTTCCTTTTACAAGTTGTTGTTAGTTTCCAATGTTGGCTGGCGGGAATAAGAGGGATATTGATTCCATACTTCATGCATATATATAATATTTTTGTCTAGGAGGTGAGCGTGAAGCAGAAGGCACTAGTGATGGCACATCTATTTATTTGGATTAAAATTCGTGGAAATTTTCATCCTGGTGCCGCACGTCTTCTCGTTAGTTATGTCTTTGCATATGTGAGATAGCCGACTAAATTTTTGTGGTAAGAATTCGTGTATAATGCTTTCATGAGATTGAGAAATTATATTTACGATAAATTTTGGGGCTAAACATTACATTAGTTATTGACCCCATGCATATTGGGGCTTGGAAAACACTGAAAGTACTTAAGTGACTCAAGTATAGTTATAATATAAGTAGTATTAACACCGACACACAATGAGTGACACGACACACCACACTAACACGTTATTTATCAAAAATAGAGAATTCCGACATATTGAGACATATTGTATATTAAATGTATATTTTTATATATACATAATAAACTATCATTTTTATAATTATTTTAATCAAATTAATTTGATTCAAATTCACAAATAAATAAATAATAAGAGCTTATAATGAATTTATAGTAAAAAAATTAATCCATCATATGTTAATATCATTTATTGTTTCAATTTGACAAATTAAACTACATTCCAATAATTTACAAAATTTGGAGGAAAAAAAAACAATCCACATTTTGGACTCGCGTGTCAAGCGCATTAGAAGAGAAGAGAAAGGAAAAAAACAAACTTGAGAGATGAATTTTGCATCATGGGAAGTGAGAGTTTAAAAAGAAGAAAAATTAGGTTTTTCTTCTTTCCCCATTTATTTTTTTATTTTTTTATTTTTTTATTTTTTACATTTTGACTCCTTTCTTATTAAAAAATTTTAAAATTGATCTCATGCATGTTGGAATTATAAATTCGCATATCGGAATTCTCAACTCATGTGTCAAATAATGTCGGAAAAGTTGACCAAATATCGAATTTTTCAACACTTATTGACCAAGTGTTAAAGAGTGTCGAAGAGTGTATGAGAGTGTCGGACACATGTCAAAGTGTCAGAAACGATATCAAGGCTCTTGGAAAATGTCAAAGCTTCTTAGGTTGTAATATCTACGTATCGTTTGATTTATAGTGAAATTTGTTGTTACTTTCCTCATGAACATAGGTCATTACAACCGACACTCTTTATCTTTTTTTTACATATCGTTTGATTTATAGTCAAAAGAGTTAACCAGGTATTAAATTTATCCAACATCTTTTAATCGAGTGTCGATGTCAAAAAGTGTTAAAGAGTGTCGGAAAATATTAGACATGTGTCAAAGTATCCAACATAACATATAAGTTTTTGGAGAGTATCAATGTTTCCTAGGTGGTGAGTAAGGCTGACTTCTTAAAAGTTTTCTAAGGTTGTGCAGGTATGGGAACACTAAGTCAACAATCATATTCAAATGAAATATCACCATTATCACTTGCAACTAGCTATGACTACGAACTGAAACTTGCTGTCAGCATGTGCATATTATTAGCTAGGCGGGTGATGATTTTTAATAAATTAACAAGCGATTGTCAAGTACACTAGATTCGACCCAAAAAAAAAAAAAAGTACACTAGATTGACTTTAGTATCTCCAAGTCACCAGGAGCCACTTGTCATATTCACACTTGTTCTCCTAATGTCATAGCCTAATATCTCATCTTTGCTGATATCATAGGGAACATCAACATAAACAATAATGACATACCATCTGGACTTGCACCAACGATGGTTCTGAAACCATCAAAATTCCCTAGGGAAGTCTTTGTCGGTCACAAGAACAAAAGGTAGTAAATAATTAAAGTGGTTGGCAGTCTTCAAATTATAAGAAAATGTTAGTACGTTTTGATACCTAGTAAGATTTTAAAAAATGGTAAGTGACTAAAGTTTGTTGGTATCTCAATTTGACAAACTTTGGTACATCAATTAAATTAAGTTAGGTAATTGCATATGAAAGTTATTAAATTATTCATAATCTTTAAATTATAAATATATGGTGGTACTTATCAAAACCTTTTGGAAAATTAAACTTCTGACCAAAGAAGCAATCTGCCAATGGATTTTTCTTTTAAAAACGAGATTTAACAGTTACTAACATTTTCACAATGTACAAACATGAATCTCAGTTATGTATTTAGGGCCACGAAATGCTGGCAATCTACATGATCCGCGAGAGATCCTCTAGTTACTAGCCTGACTCGGTTTTCGCTACCAAAAATGCCGCAATTGCTAACACAGACTCGGTGGGTCCAACATTACCAAAGAATGCACCTAGTGCTCGTTGGCAAAGGTCAAACCCATGGCAAAGGATGAAGAAACTTTATCGGCAGTTATAATTAACCTACAGATCCAAGAGGTGGTTTACTCATGTGATAAATCATAATTTATGTCATGTCCTAAGTAAAAGAAATACTTATGAAGACACTAATGTGCACGGATACTTTTCTGCCTCGGTCAGCTGTCATTCAATTGAAATGTTGATTGTTCACACCACAGAATCAAGATTGAACAAAATTTGACTTCTATTAATGGACTTATGTACTTTGATTAATAATGGATCACATTTTAATTTTAGTTACAATGGCAAGAAAGGTAATCCCAAAGTTCAAATCCAGGAAGAGTACCTGCAGCTTTCACTTCGAAGTGTCTGCCCTGGTCTTGTAAGTCAATACTTCGACTTCTCAGTCCCTCTTTTGCCCTCGTTCTCCTTTGGTGACTTTGGAATGGATGATCTTCCGCATTCCCGTTATCCTCATCCCCAGAAGCTAAGAGAGTAGAGCGAACACTGCAATGGTGAGACGCTTGCAAACATACAATCCGCAGTTCGCTTCCATCTATTGCTGAGAAGAGTGCAAAATCGTTCTGCACAAGCTATGTGTCTTAAAGTATACCACCCAGATACAACATCCTTCTCATCTTGGACACCACGTGACTCTCCAGATACACAAAGACGCTGTCCAATGTCATGCTTGCTTTCGAGAATGTAGCTTGACATACTACTGCTATTCATGTGGATTCCTTCTGGACGCAGGCTGTGCAATAGGAACTCTGCCTGACCAAGATTGACCTGCAAAGGGGGAGTTTCAACCTTTTGCTCACAAACATTCATTCACCTCCTCTAAGTTAGAGTGGGAAGTTGTTGACACATAAATTCTTGCCCAAAAATTATTTCCGAAAAATGAGAACTTATTTTTCCAAAAAAAATATTTCGTGTCAAATTCTTGCATATAAATTATCATATTCTTTTTTTAAAATGGAAGATGTTTTTCCTAAAAAAAAATTTAAAAAAATCAAAAAAAAAAAAAAAGGAGCAAGTTGGGGCCAATTATCCAAATTTGACTGGCCAAGCCCAGGAGGTCAAATTGAAATTCAAATGGCAACTTGTGGCCAAAATGCAATTTCCAAAAGTTGAGGGACCAATTCGCAAATTTTATAAATTTGTGCCCAAGCCGTTAAATCATCATCTTAGCCCCCAATTGAATTGAAATTGAACTTGGGTCAAGTCTAATAAATCGAATCGGGCAAAAATGACCAAATTGCATTGAATTTGGCAATCTCAAGCAAAATTGGGTGGAGACAATTGCGAAAAATAGTCAAGATATTAAACTACTATACATGAGCTTGCTAATTGATCAAAAACCGCAACCAAATTAATGGATTAAAGTACTCAAATCAGTAGCCAAAACTCAATCCACAAGTTGGTCTCAATTCGGAGTTGCTGAATAAGCAACTTGGTGGCCCCACCATATCCTCCTCAGCTACCCAACCAGCCCGATCTCTGCACATGATGGAAGATCATTATTGGTACTGCAAGTGGACAAACATTGGTCAAGGATAAGCTGCTGAAGGCACAAGAAAATTGCACCAAATCCGCACACTTAACAGCCGCAAAAGTTGAAATTTGGCTAAGTCAAAAAGTTGGTGAACTAACTCAATTGGCAGGCTTGGTAGGTGGACAAAAACCCGACCAAAAATCCCTTAATTCAAGGGATAAGATCTATGAAGAAATCTCTTTGAGAGCATGAAAGGGAGAAGACGAGAAGGAGAAGAGGGAGCTTACGGTTGTTCTCCAAAAACACCTTCAGAAGCAACTCAAGAAAGAAAAAACCCAAAAATTCCAGATCGACCTTCAGAGAGAAAAGTAAAAGTTTCACAAACTTGCAGCCAAAATTAGCCAAAACATTCAACTAGATAATGAAACTTCACTCAAAGATCTTTCCATCCATAGGTTTCACGTCCCAAATAGAGTTATGGAAGGTCTCCTAAAGCTCCCGAAAAACACCCTCCTGGCGGGACAAGAAACACTGGAAATTTTCTCAAGTGTTGAGCCCGGTTGGTCACGAGTGAGGGAAAGTGAGTGTTTTTTGAGAAATTTGAGAGACAAATGAGAAAAATATTGACTTTTACCTCAAAATATAATACATATAGTTTAGTTTGGTGTTAATTTTTCCAACAAAAGAGGTCTTGAAATCTAATTTTAGAGGTCAATGAAAACCTTCATTGTCAGTTCTTTTTTCTGTAGATCTCATTTCCAATTTGAAGGAGCCAACTTTCACGTGCCCCCTCAAGGATAATTTCTTGGTTTCCTTGGCCAAGAACTACTTGCAAAAGAAACTAGGAAGCGAGGTAAGCATCCTAGACGTATTTTTGCTCGAGCTTAAACATGTTTTAATAGTGAGAAATCAAGAGGAAAACTAGTCCAAAAAACTGATTTTGAGGCTGGAATTTTTCCAAGTGTTGAAATCTCTTCAAGAGTCTTGTATGTTTGATTTACTATACCCCATTTTCGTGCATTACTTATTTTTGTGACTTAGATTAATGTTATATGGGAGTACAAATGATGCATAGGTCAGCCCGTTTTAGTCTTTAAATCTCCATGTGAACCATAAGATCGTCTAAAACTTGGGCCAAAAAACAAGCCAACCCACATTGAGACATGGTTGGCCAGCATAGATCATGCATATACGCTTCCTGAAGGATTTGTTTCGATGTGTCCGGTTGATCGTTTTCTATAATGTTTATTGCATTTGAAAGCCCATGTTACCTACTTTCACTCGTATTAAGTAATGTTTCCCTTAAATCTTGCATGTGATAAGTGTCGTGGCTTGAATATGGGCATGTAACCCATTTGCTTAACTTGGGTTCAAACTCAGATTTACAAAATCAACTCAAACCCACATATTTGAGGATGATTTTAGCTTGGTTCTAGTGTGTTTTAAGCTATGATTTATATCTAATCTTGTTCTTTGCATAACCTTGATATTTTAGTTTCATGTGAGATTGCTTATGGGTTGAGATTGAAGGCCGCAAACATGGCCCGAGGAAGCTGGTTTGGAGTAATTTGATGCACGCCAAGTGTTCGACAAAATGCACAAACCAAGTTTCGATCTTGAAACGGACGATTTGAGCTCAATTCTTGTTATATTCATGTATCGGGTAGTTCCATATTAGTGGAAATCAGCATATATCGATTTACGGAATTATTTTTAAAAAAATTTAAAAAATTAAATATTATAAATATGAATTTATTTCTTACCAAAAAAAATATGAATATTTCAAAAAAATGATAAAAATGATGGATGGTATCAAATTATGATAGAAATGACATCTATGAAATTTTCCTAATTTTATAAGGTCATTTTTCCTAATTTAATGCTATTTTGGTATTTTATAATCCTTTTTGTAAATAATCCATGTTGGGTAGATTAAATTATTTAGAGTAATTTTATGCATTTAGGGTAATTTCATGAACATTTAAATTCTCATTTTGCTCATGGGGATCCTGTCCCGGGGCATGATAACAAGGCCATGTAATTTTATTTGCTCGACTTGTATCGGGTTTTCCTTTTCCGCATTTATTTTCAAGTCATTTTAATTTCTTAGATGTTTACTTACCGCACCGCTTTTCATTAATTTGAGCGTAAATTTCTCTTCTAAATTAAGTTAGGATTAGTCTAGACATTAAGGAAAACAAACCTACAAAAACATTTACATGGACGCTTAGCGGTTTTATAAAGATTATAATTGGTAATCAAAATTGTGTAGCCATTTAGATAAATAACATTCCAAATTAATGGTACTGTAATGGCGTTAATAGAAACATTGGCGTAAACAAGTCCCTGGTCCTAGAAATCTTTGGTTGCGTAAGAATCGAGATAACACTCCCACGTCTTGATTGGTTTCTAGCCGACCCCAGTAGACTAGTGACGACTCCTAGAAATACATAGGTTGTTAAGAATTAAAATTCAAAATCCAATGTCGCGCGAGGTATGGGCTTGAGAGAGCCCATACCTAATTTAGGGCCGTTAGTTCGTCTCTTTAGACAAATAACCCTAAACCTTCTTTCTTTTCCCCCTGGACGGAAAAAAAGAGATCACAAAAGTGACATTGAGTGCGATGGATGCGGGTGTCCAATCACAGGGGAGTTATACTGCTCAGCGTGCTGGTTCTTTCTCCACAAGACGTGTGGAGTCGCCCCGAGAGATCCAATGCCACCCCTTTCACCCTCACCACCCCCTCGCGCCCCCTGTCAATGAATCAGGTAATCTGTTCAGATGTAGTATATGCAAGGATTTTTTCTTTACTTACCGCTGTGGTGAATGCAACTTGAATGCCAACCTACATTGTATGTGCTCTGATCCTGCCTCTGGAAGATCAGGAGGGGAGATTGGGGGACTTTCAATGATTAATCACCTCTCTCGTAAATACAAACTTTCATCCTTCCACACAGACATGGAGATCCGCATCCCTTGGACAGTTTGCGAGGAGAGAAACCTTTGCAATTAATTCCATGGTTGTCTTTGTTGCTCTTTCTTTCTCCGCGAATCATGTGGCCTTTTTACCCACCGAGATTCAGCACTGATCTCCAACCTAAGCACCCTCTCACCCTCGCTCCCATTTCTGATTCCACAAATGACGGAATCAAATGTATGAGTCATGAAACATTACGTTCATGGTTTCGCATACAGCTGCAAAAAACGTCAACTCCATCTTGACAGATAATGTCCTCTTCAGACACTTGCACATCTCGAGGAAGGAGCAACTGCAACCGTTGGACATTTCTCACACAAGCATGAGTTGAAACTTTAATGGGGTCTCACGTTGCTGTTTGGTGAAAAAGAAAAGGTCCAGGCTATCATGCCTTTTAGCCAACTGCAAATTTTGAGCTCCAGAAATCATGCGCCAATTGACTGCAATGAGAGATCTGGGGTTGGTCCCACCCGCAGAAATCTGATAACTGAACATTACAAAGCCGCTTTCTTCATAAAAGCAAACTGCTTCAGTCAAGTTTCTTGTGTCTGCTAACTACTTGGGAGGGTTGTGGGTTTCACCGTTTCCACCAAAAGCTGCTTCCAAATCTTGCTTTTCCGCTGGTAAGAATGATAGATTCTTCTTCCAGGAGTCAATGATTCCTCTGAATCATCACATTCTTTGAATAATGGGGTAAGTTTGGCAATAGCAAAAGAGGAGAATGTCCAAATTCTGCCATCGGCGAAGTCGAATGAAATGCTAAAGTGATTGTACGAAATACCGAAATCCCAGTAGTTGTTAACACTATGTGGGCGACCTTTCCAGGTGAAATTGGAGCAAGTGGAAGAAGAACCTGGCGGGACCGAGCTAGATGAAGAAATTCAACGTGTAAAGAAAGAAGTCGACGCTATGCGCATAAGGGAAAGAAGTTGAGGCAGAAGTACAGCAAACTGACGACGGGATTGGAGGTCTCGGAGAGCAAACGTGCAAAAGTAACCTCGAGAAGCTAAGAGGTCGTGGTTATATGCAAAACGAGTCGTCCTTCCGATACATCTTATTCAGTTACATTTATTTTCACTTAAGAACTTGAATGGACAGATATACTGATGTTCCATCTATGTTTGTATATATTATAAGTTTGAGATGATCTATTTTTCGAAATTCATTATGTAAGGTAAACTATTAATCATATGAATCTAAATTGTGCAGTAGATGATGGAAATCCATACATGCATGCTGGTCTCGGTTTAAGAATCTAAGGTTGCACCTTGTTCTTTGGTTGGTCTTGCGGCGTTGGTTCAACGTTGATTGAATTTGCAATTGTACTAGTCTCGGTTTGAGAATCTAAGGTTGCACTTGCCGATCAACATCACCCTTCGCTAACTAATCGTCTCCTTTAGAATTTTGGGTTGCATCGTTTTTCCCATTAATTTGCTCAATTTGTTTTTTTCTTTTTTTTCTTTTTTTGCATCAATTCATGTGTACTACATGGTCCCAGGTTAAAAATGAAAAATTTCAGGGCTTTATGTGTAATCACAACTCTCTCTCTCTCTCTCTCTCTCTCTCTCTCTCTCACATCAAAAGCCATACAAGCTCAATGCCGAATAAGCTCACCCTCCACAGAGAGAGAGAGAGAGAGAGAGAGAGAGAGAGAGAGTGCTGCAAGCATTGAAACTCATATTGACAGCCTTCACGGCGGCGTTCCTGAGCGCCGTGTTTCGAACTCTTGACATCTTGATATGGAGGCTGCAGAGGCTACGATCGAAGCTCCAGGAACAATGCATCCGAGGGCCTCCGGGTTCTTTTCTCATCGGCAACCTCCGCGAGAAAGCTTCAGTCACACTCCACCACACCCTCGAAATCACGATCACAAGGAGATCAACAGGCCATAACGCACAACTGCTCCTCCAAGCTCTTCTCATTCCTAGATCGCTAGAGACAACAATATGGTAATTAAATTAATTGATCATATGGCACTCAATGTAAGAATTATTGTGTTGCCCACATGATATTATTAATTTATGGTTTAATAAATATTTAATACTAAAATATATTGGTTATTATTAATTGATGGTTTAATAAATACTTAATACTAAAATATATTGGTTATAAGAAGCTACGACTCTAATAAAATTGTATAATCCTCATTGAAAAGTTATTGTTCTTCCAAAGAAGTGCGACTATCACAGAAGTTAAAATGAGCTTTTGATGGAAAACACCTTTGATAGCATGTATAAATAAGAGTCTAGTCTTTTCTCTACCCATGATGTGAAAAGAATGTTGTACTCTATCCTCCATCAAATAGAATACATTAAAGAAAAGTGGGTTAAGGGAAAGAAATCGGATTTTTACGCTTCTTTGATTTTTCTGCAACAATTATCTTCAAGGTATCGCTACAAATAAAAGTATGTCTTCATCTTTTTCATCATGAAAATCATAATGATAAAAAATCTTGTGTTTTGTATTTTTGCATTAAAAAATTTCGTTATCGCTTACACTCATTTGTAATGGGATCTATTTTTGGTTAGTCAAATGGTTAATGTATTGTTTACTTTTTCGTTTTTCTGGGTATTTAGGGACTCTGTTTATGGCCTCGATGGGGAACATGCAGATCCCGTACTTGTACGATGTGGAGGCGGTGAAGGAGATAAGTCTGTGCACTTAGTCGCACTTTGGAAAGCCTTCTTACGAGCGGAAGCTGCTGGCTCCTTTGCTTGGCCAAGGAATTGCGAACTACAACGGTGCCAAATGGGCTTCCCAGGGATAGATTCTTGCCCCTGAGTTGTACGTCGATAAAGTTAAGGTGATCTTGAACACCTTCCCCCCCCTCCCTTCCCTCACTCCTCCTCCTCTCTCAGTTTGTACTTAATGAATCAAGTGCATGGCAGAGTACTTAAGGAAAAAAAAGGGAATATATATCTTATGAAATGAGATATTCAATTTGAATTTCAAATGATTTTAACTTCTAATGTTCTGCTATGTCGAAGCGCGAAATGTCCCTCTCCATTAAGTAATCTCGACACCCTTTGAGTGATGATAACTAATCTCTTGCGTAGGGTATGATAAACTTGATGGTGGAGTCTTCAACATGGAGTGAAAAGACTGAGAAGGAAGGAGGAGTTGCTGAGATCAACATTGACAGCCACTTGAGGAGCTTTTCTGGGGATTTGATCGCAAAGGCATGCCCGGGAGCAAGTACGACCAGGGACAGGAGATTTTCTCGAAGCTAAGGGCCCTCCAAGAAGCAATCTCCAAGATAGCCTTCACCTCTGCGGTCCCTGGATTTGGGTAATTTATATTCAAATAAATTACTGGATTGGTTTTTCACCTATTAAAACTCTCTTATTAAGTGATTTGGCTATCTTTAACTGGTACATCATCTTATTCAGTGAGAGTTCGTAACACAGCAAATGAATATATTATTTCTGACCTAAATTAATTATTCCAAAGGATGAGAATAATTAATGAAAACATCGTAATTCCTTCCAGATACTTGCCAACCAAGACCAACAGGGAAGTAAGGAAGCTGGAGAGAGAGGTTCAGTCCTTGATCCTGAAGGTAGTCAAGGAACGAAAGGAAGCAAACTCGGAGAAGGACCTGCTTCAGATGATACTCGAAGGCACAGAAAATGTCCGTGTGTCGGGAAGCGGAGATGTAGCGGCCCATTTCATCATGGACAACTGCAAGAACATCTTGGCCGGGTACAAGACAACCACCGTCGCAGCCGCCTGGACATTGATGCTGTCGGCCTCGAATCCTGGATGGCAAGCCAGAGTATGCGAGGAGGTAGTGCAAGCGTTGCACGGTGGCCAGCTTCCGATGCTGACATGATTCAGAAGATGAAAACGGTTAGTGAACGCAAACCTACCATGAATTATTCACAATGCACATATGGAATGAGTTTCTTGATTGGAAAAGAAACAAGGAAAAGGAAAACCTTTATTACAATTTTCTTTTCCATTATCAACAACAATAGATTAACTAGTCCAAATCCATGGTGCTGATTGCAGTTGACGATGGTAATCAACGAGTCATTTCGTCTCCACCCACCGGTGGCCCCTCTCTCAAGAGAGGGACTTGAAGATATGAAGCTTGGGAACATCCAAGTCCCAAAAGGTGTCAGCCTTTGGATTCCCGTGGTAACCCTTGACGCCGACCTGTTCCATTCGGAGCGGTTCGCAAAAGGGGTCAACGGCGCGTGCAAGCTCCCTTATGCGTACATGACCTTCGGGGTCGGGCCTCGGACATGTCTGGGGCAGAGCTTCACGATGGCCAAGCTGAAACTTCTCCTTGCCCTCATAATTTCCAACTTCTCCTTGTCAATATCTCCCAATTATAGACATTCTCCAGCCATGACGTTGGTCGTAGAGCCTGAATTTGGAGTGGATCTTCTTGTAAGAGACTCTAATCTTCAAGCAAAATGTTGTTCTACATTTACGTTTACTGTTAGAGCTTTGTATTATTAGTTTTTTTTTTTTTTCACACAAAACAGTCGATTCTGTGATCTTGTATTCCAATTGTAGTTTAATATTCATATAATTCTCCACGCCCTTTCTGAAAGTACAAAAATCAGCATGTTTCTAGACATTCTAAATTTCCGATTTTAACCGAAACACATCTAAGCTAAGACACTTCAACTTCCAATTCTATCCTCAACACTCTATCGATTTTATTCTAAAGATAATGTTCTAATTTAAACGATATCGAATTTAAAAATGCTGCGCTCCACAATACTAATATATATATTATTTAATCACTACCCCACCATCATCAATTCTATCTTTGCTAATGGCTAACAAAACTAGCTGTTCGCCCTGGCAATCCTCTAGGGCCCAAAACCTAATGTTATTCCAATGTACTCGTTCGATCCAAGAACTTGAGATGATATATGTAATTTAAAGAAGATTCGTAAATGGCTGTTAATGCAATTGCAATTACCAAATTCTGTAAGTTCCGACAATACCGTGGTGACTGTTATAGATCTACGGGGTCAAGTAATTCCTGGTCCTCTGCTGGTGACTTGCGGATTTAATGGTATAAGACGAGGGTCGTCATTTGCTGCTCAAACCGTGGTAGGAAATGCTATTCAGACAATAGTTTATCAAGGTACGCAACAAGCAAAAATCATGAGGAAAAGTCCCAGTCTTGAAAGAAATGCGGAGATTATTCGAGAATATATATCGAGTACTAACATTACAAATCAAATTTTTAGTAGTAGATCCACAATAATAATAATAAATAAATAAATAAGAGATGTTCTTTTCATTCAAGAATATGTATTGAATCCTAAATTAAATACTAACATAATATATTGAAAAAAACTCCAGCACGTAATTTCAAATGACAAAAGAATAAAAAAATGGTTATCTTATTTCGAATGTCTCTGCATAAGCATAAGTTTTACCTTGACACGATCCGCTTTTCTTTCGGCGCACGTCTCGGTACCGAAGCACGTGACTCCCATCGAAGTTTGTTTAGTGATATAATTAGAGAAAGTCTACGGGAAGGAAGCAAAGAGAAGTTCGGCCATGAACGGCAAGACAACCTTTAATTCCATGAATTACTCGAAACTGTTATCGCCTGGTGTCGTCCGTCATTTAGGTAAGCTTCATATTTGAAGTAGCAAACCCAACTTTCCAAATTAGTCACCTCCGTTTGATTCGGAGAAAATTGTTAGAATATTTAAATAATAAATCATACTTTTATTTAACAACTCAAGCTTTTAAATCAATTAACATTGATTCCACAAAATTTCTCATGATATTAAAGTTGCAGTTTTTGAGTTCAAATCTTTTTAATCTTCATTTGTTTCCCCAATTAAATTTACATCCGTAGTACCATGCAAAAAAGAATAGATCAAATCATAAATTTCTTTGGTTGGTTCAATCGAGGGCTAAAAAACTTTTGCAATTTAAGGAAGGTAGTTTTTAACTAACACGTAGTAGAAGTGAGCATGGTTCTAAGGTAGAACCCAGAACCGGACAAGTTCCCACCAATCCGATTCACTCCAAGTTATCCAAAGTAGGTTCTAGGTTCCAAAATTGGGAAACTTGTTTCGATGGGTAGATTATAGGTTATAGGTAAAATATGTAATAAGTTTTTTGTGGTTTTCTTAGTCTATGCATCCATATGATCCTACAATATTTTATAGCGTTTGTTGATGAGTGTACAATTTAAAACTACTAGTCCAAATTTCTATTTTATGACTAAGACTTTTATTTTGTTAATGTACAATATTTTTTGTGTATCCAAATATAAATTATGGTTAATGAATTGTAGTAACAAATGGTGGTTATTAAAGGTGATAATTCCCAACATTTATTCAATTAATAATAAATGTGGAACTTGGGTAAACTCTGAAACCTATGCAAGGTGGATTCCTGGGAAAAGTGCCAAAAAAGTCATAAACCTTTTATCTTTGTGCCGATTTAGTCCTAAACCTTTTTTTTGGTGCCGATTTAGTCCTAAACATTTTTATGTTGTGCCAATTCAATTCTTTCCGGCCAATTTTGGCCGGATTTTGTTGACTGGACGCCGACTAGCTGACATGGTTTGATCGGTGCGCGTGGACAACTTTTAATAATATTTTAATTTTTTGAATTTTTTCTCTTTTTTTTCTTTATATTTCTTTTTTTTTTTTTTCTTTTTTTTTTCTTTTTTTCTTTTTTTCTTTTTTTTTCTTTTTTTCTTCCCTCTTCTTCCTCTAGCCGGTCGCCGGACCTTAGTGACCGGCCAGCTCACCATTGGCCTCCAGTGAGGGCTAGCCTCGCCCGCCAAGTGCAAGGCCGCCCTCGAGGCCTGGGTGGCGAGGGTCGAGCCTCGCCCGACGGATCGCCGCCGCGGGGAAACCAAAGCGAAAATCCAAGGCCGGAGCCGCGCGACCAAGGAAACCCCGAGCTCCCATAAAACCCTAGAGACGACAATGACGAGCGTAGAGGGAGGAAATTTCTAGGGCGAGATTGGGATCGGGGAACGAGCGAGGAGAGCTGGCCTCGTCCGAGCCGGGCGGGGCTCTTCCTCACCGAATGCGGCGAGGTCGAGCCTCACCAACCATGGGCGAGGCTCGACCCTTGCCAAATCTAGTGAGGGCAAGCCTTGCCGCCCGGCCACGAGGCCGCCCTCGCAACCATTGGCGAGGTGGCCAGCGAGGTCAACCTCAACCTTGCCGATCGTCGCCTCTAGCCGATCGCCAAGGTCCGACGACAAGCTGGAGAAAGAAGAATGAAGAAAAAAGAAAAAAATTAAAAGAAAAAAGAGAAAAAAATTCTAAAATATTAAAATATTATTAAAAGTTGTCCACATCGCACCCGTCGGACCACGTCACCGTGGCATGCGTCCAAATAGCAAAAGCCGGCCAAAATTAGCCGAAAATAACTGAATTGGCACAACGTAAAAAGGTTTAGGACTAAATCATTATTAAAAAAAAAAGTTTATGACTAAATCGACACAAAAATAAAAGATTTATGACTTTTTTAACACTTCTCCGTGGATTCCATGCTTTAGGATATGCAAGAAAGGTTCCATGTTCCATAAAATGAGAAATATATTCTAACGGGTAGGTTCCAAGTTCTAGTGGAACTTGTACGGAACCTAAAACCGTTCACCCCTAACACAGAGGCGATTTTAGGATCATTCATTGAAAAGATTTGCTTGTAGTTTTTGAAAAATGTTTAGAGCTTAATTCAACCAATCAAAAAGTTTATGGTTTGATTGGATCCCACGGAGAGAATTTAACAGCCATACAAGGGCTGGACAGTCTAGGTAAGATTTGCTTGAGGGTATGGGATTCTTCAATGAAATTGAGATCCCATAAAAAATTCAAGCTATCTGATATGTACAATGGTACAAGCTCTTTGGGATAAAAATGACCTGCTATCTATAGAGTGACACGCCAATGATCCGACCTTCTAGGAAAGCCTTTTAGTAGGACATTAGTAAGAGACAAACGTTGGTGCATTGCTCAAATTGAGATTTGTAATCATGAATAAAAGTTAATAACTTCAAAGGCAATCATCAAGGTAGTTGGTAGTCTTGGAATTACAAAAGAAATGTTGGTAGTTTTTAGATATAAATGTATTGAAAATTCTAAAACTCATCACAAAAATACAATCAAGTCCTAAAACTTTTTTAAAATGCAATCAAATCCTAAAACTTGTCAAATTAATTCAATAAAATCCTTCCATTAATTCCTTCCAATTAGGCTAAAGGAAAATGCTTACGTGTCTTATTTTATTATTTTCTTAAGACATGTAACAATGAAGTGACGCCATCAAGCACCACATCAGAAAAATATTAAAAAATAATAACAAATACTTACTAAATTAGATTATAAAATGAAAAATACAAAAAAAAAATTGTCCAAAAATTCTTAAATCTAGAGTTCGCTAAGGCTTAAGTTCAAGCTTATTAACATATCTAATTGAACTTACCTTCACTCAAAAGTTTGAGTCAACTAATTATAGGTCAACTAAGATATATTAAGTGCTCTATACCACACTAATTCTTTGATACAGGATTTCTTTAACATAATTCACACATGCATCTAACATAAACCTTTAAATGATGGTAATTTAATCTTAAATATTTCGATAATTAGCCAATTTAGTCATAAACCTTATAATGATTACCAACTTAGTCTTTTCGGTCAATTTTGATTGGAAATTACTGGTTTAATGGTCTAGCCAATGCCGACCGTCCTACATAGCATGATTGGTACTAATGTGGATATATTAAAAAAAAATTAAAATTTTCTAAATTTTTTTCCTTTTCTTCTCTTTGCTTTTTTTTTTCTTTTTTTTGTTTCTTTTTTATTTCTTATTTCTTTTTCCCCCTATCGACTATTGTTGGGTCTCATCAATGGCTAACAAAGGTTGCCAATCTCAAGGGAAGGGCTGCCCTCCCTAGCTATGGGCAAAGGACACCTACACCTGGGCTAGTGAGGGCCACCCTCACCGAATCAAGCAAGGGCAACCCTCACCGGCCTCTAGTGAGGGTTGCCCTCACCGCTGCCCAATCTGGCAAGGGTGGCCCTCGACAGCCCAAATGAGGGTGACCCGCACCCAAGGCAAGCAATGGCAACCATCGCCTAAGGCTAGCAACCTTCACTGGTCATCAATGAGGCCTGACGATAGCTGGCAAAGGGGAACACAACGAAGAGAAAAGGAAAAAAAAAAAAAAGACAAGGATAAGAAAAGTAAAGGAAAAAATAAATAAATAATTCATAATATTATAAAAATAATTTACGTTAACGCCAATTATACCACGAAAGACGATCGGTGCAAACTAGATCATCAAGTTAGCAATTTCTAATCAAAATAAGCGGAAATGACTAAATTAGCAAATAGTTTTTATGACTAAATTTACCCAATTGAAAGATTTAGGATTGAATTGACCGTCGTATAATAATTTTGGACAATTTCCCCAATGCAATGTCCTGTGAAAAAGAAATACTTATGTAGATATTAACGGACGTGAATATTTTTCCACCTCGTTAACAATCATCCAAATGAAATCTTAATGTTTCATGCCTAAACCTGTCATACATGTGGGTCAAATCTGGTTTAGGTCAGGTCATAAATGGTTCGATCTAAATTGACCCATTTGTAAGCAATGTTAATTTTTCCAACTCACACTCGACCCATAATTGACTCATATTGTAAAACATTTTTTATATAATTAAATTTAGAAAAAACTAGTGTCTTATTATTTTTTAAAAAAAAATAGATTGTTAAAAAACACTTCCATCAAATTACAAATTTAATGAATAAATTTTATAATTTAAAAAAAATGAGGCTCCATTTATATGTTATATTTTCGAAAATGATAATATTTTCCGATGTTTGGTTGAAACTTGAAAATGAATTAGAAGATATTTTTTGCTTAGTATAGAAAATTTGATTTGATTTTTTGTGCACTTCTTTAAAGTATTGTTTTTAAAAAATATATCTTTTTCTTTTTCTTTTTCATCCTTCTTCTCTCGATCACTATGGAAACTCGTATGGGTTCAGGTAAAGGATCTCCCGAACAATCACAGTGGTCGTGGCTAGCAACAACCAAGCTCAAACCTCGACATAGGCCGACAAGACTCCACATACCCACAACTAATGAAGTTGAGCTCGCCCCAATGCTTGCGAGCACGAGTCTCGCTTGATCACAAGCTCGAGCCTTGCCAAATTAAGGAGGTGAGAGTCTCGTTAGCATCAAGGTTGACGAGGCTGGCAAGCTTGGCTTCAACAGATCTAGTGAACTCGAGCTCGCCCAAGGCCAGCGAGGCATCGGCTTTGCCCGATTGGCAAGCTCAAGGCTCACCAATGCAATTGGCGACTCAATGAGGGCTTCGCAACCCTTGGCCACCAAACTTCATAGGGGGAAAAATTAAAGAAAGAAAGAAAGAAAAAATAAAATAAGATAAAAATATTAAAAAATCAAAAATTATAAAAATAAATATTATAAAAACTTCTCAAGAGGATGATATCTAATTAATGGGTTGACCCAACTAATAACCTTTATAAGTTAAATGGGTCTAAAGACAAACCCATTTATAACTCATGTACCATTAGATTTACATACAACCAAAATCTATTAACAATTCATTTATTAAAACTTAACTAACTCATATATGACCCATCTCATTGTAAATGAGTCTCAAAACCTCTATTCAAATCACAAATTCAAGATCGAACAAAATTTGACTCCTATTAAATGGACTTATGGTACTATGAGTAATGGATCGCATGTGCAACTTCGTTCTACACAAGCAAGGTGTCAAAAATATCCAGGACACCACCAGACTCCCAGATGCACAAAGACGCTGTCCAATGTCATGCTGGCTTTCGGGAATGTAGCTTGACTTACTACTGCTATTTGTGTGTATTCCACCTGGCTGGACGCGAGCTGTGCAATATAAACGGTGCCTGACCAAGATACACCTGCGAAGGGAGAGCTTCAGCCTTTTGCTCACAAACATTCATTCACCTCCTTCTATGTGAGAATGTATTGGTTATTCCACATTAATTGTGAAAGGTCATTGGCCTTGGAAGAGATTTGTAGTTAGTTCATAAATATAAGAGAAAGTCCCACTCTTTGAATTAGCTTTTGGGATAAGAGAGGCTTAAGACCACCTAACAGTGATATCAAAGCCCAAATTACTAACAAGTCAAGACCTAAAAAGTCACTTAAAGAGGGTTGTTGCGGCTCCGACCTAAACCTGATGTGTAATTGGAGATTGTTGGGATTATCTCATATCGGTTGTGGAAAAGGCTAATAGTTGGCTTGTAGGAGGAGGTATATGGATGGTAAAAGAACTCGTTCTTTCTCCACAAGACGTGTGTGGGGTCACCTTGAGAGAGCCAATGCCACCCCTCGCACCCTCTCCACCCCCTCCCCCACGTTGTCAATGAATCAGGAAATCAGTTCAAATGTAGTATATGCAAGAATTTTTTTCGACTTTGACTACCACCGTGGTGGATGCGACTTCAACATCTACCTACTTTTTATGTATTCGATCCTGCCTCCGGAAGGTCAGGACGGGGAGATTGGGAGAACCTCGGTGATAAATCTGCTCTCACGAACACCAACTTTCATCCTTCCTACGAACATGAGATCCGCATCTTTGCACAGCTTGCCAGGAAAGGATGCCTTTTAATCTATTCCATGGTTGTCTTAATGCTCTTCCTCCGAATATCATGTGACCCTTTAACCACCAAGCACTTAACCCGCCCTGAGTACCCTCTTACCCTCGCTCCCATTTCTGAATCCGCAAATGACGGAATCAAATGTATGAACAGTGAATATTCCGTGCACGGCTCTGCATACAACTGCAAAAATTGGAAACTCAATCTTGACAGAGAATGCGCTTTTCAGAAACTTGCATTTCTCGAGGAAGGAGCAACTGCAACCGTTCGACATTTCACACGAGAGCATGAGTTGAAATGTTTTCTCATGAATGGAATCTCGCGCTGTTGCTGTTGCAGCAAAACTGCAAAGGGTCCAGGCTATCGATGTCTTTTAGAGAACTGCAAATTTCAGCTCCATAAGTCATGGGCAGATCAACTGCAATCAGAGACCCGGCATTCCTCCCACCCGGCTTATCCATCACCCTTATCTTTGAGGAAATCGATGGATATCTTGCTTGCCATGTGTCACGGGCCAACAGTTTCCTTGGCCGCGGAAGGGCCCGTGCGGCGCTTGACGAGCGGAATTCGCTAGGCCAGCCTTTCTTCTTTAGCTGTTCCATGAACAATCCAGTGAATGCTTCTTCGTACGAAATCGAACCATGCCTAATTTTGCTCAGGTGTCTAGTCCATCGAGTGAGATAGCAGATCTCTTTAGGCTCAACAACTGGTTTTGGCCTGCCATTGCCTCATCAGAAGAGCGGCATCAGCTCCCGACTAGTTTGTGCATGAGAGGTCAACCCCGCATTCAGAGCTCCTAAGTGATATAATTCTTCTATTTTAGAATTCCTAACATCAACCATCCTGACGCCACTCCCACAGACCATTTGTATTCGTCCCTTCTGCCTCCTCACTTTTCACTCAATAACCTCTACTACGGGAGGATTCACGGACCATGACATATGTCTGTAAGAGTGTTATCTGCTTCCTATTCTCATGCACAAGATGTGAAGTTACATTGCATGCTTCCTGCTCTCAAAGAACAACTCCGGATCATCCATTACATGAGCATAGTCTTCCTTATTTTGAGCGAACCCCAGACTTCTTGCTGAAAATCCCAGACTTGCAATGCAAGGATTGTGGAGATAGTTGTGAGTTCAATTTCTACCGCTGCCCACAGTGTGATGTTAATCTGCACCATGAATGCTTTCAGCTGCTGCAACTTTTAAAAGCAACCATCATATTGATCCTTCTACCCTATGTCAATCGATTGTCGAGATGATTCGTGCGAGTATATGCTAGTAAATTCATCATAATGATTGAACCTTGTTAACGACTTTTGTATAGTCTCAAAGACATTGATGCAATCATGATACTTGTAAATATACATGCGGTCGGCAAATAACTTATCTACATGGTAAGAAACAGTTTAGCACTCACCAATTAAACATTACTTAATTCGTCCTAATATTGTTTAAATCACTAACCGCGCATACAAAGGTTGTAATATACTAATTGTCCTGCATGTTGGTAGGTTCATCATGGGAAGACCAACCACACTAGTAAAATGTGAAAGAAGATGGTAACTCGTTAATCTATTGCGACGTTGATAAATATATTACAAAGCCGGTATTTTTACTAACCACACCTATGAAATTACCACATCTATAGTGCTGGTGATTTACGAACCACACTTAAAAAAATTCAAAGAAGTTGGTAACTTACCAATTTGCTGGGATGTTGGTAAATTCGTTAACCACACTTGTAGCAAGTGAAAGAATTTTTTGATTTACTAATTTATTTAAATGTTGGTAAATTCTCTATAGTATTGGTAGTTTACTAATCACACTTCTAAAATTTCAACAAAAAAAAAAAGGGTAAGTTAGTAATAATAGGATTTTAGTAAATTGCTAAAAGGATTGGTATCTTGCTAACATTTGAAAGAAGTCAGTAGTCTATTGGAAAGTTGGTCAATTCATTATAGTGTTAGTAATTTACTTTGACGCCCGAAAAATTTAAGATGAGTTCCTAATCTATGAGTAACTTGAAAGTTCATAAATTTCTAATATTATTGTCAAGTTACTAGCCGTAACTAGGCTGTCCCCCTACCCCGTGGGGGGGCTGTGGACGGGAGGAGCAATGGGGTTGGAATATTTTTCGAGGCCCAACCCGGCCTCTACCCGGACTTTTCCGGCAGTTAGAGCCTTTTAAGATCCTACTCAGGACCTAATTCTTATGAGTGTCAACCCAGCCACTATGTTTTTCCAGGCGTGGGAGCTACCTGTACCCCTTGTGCGCCGGGGTTCCCGCGGAAGTGCGGGGGCGGGGCACCGACCCATGCCTAGGGGCCTTGTTATCGAGGTTCCCCACCCCCCCTCCACCCCGGAGCGCTGCAGTTTAAGGTCTTGCCGAGGACCAAGATTTTCCCTTAGACTGGACCCTAGAATCGTCCAATTCTAATTAGAAAATAAAACAATAAATAAAGAAAATTGATAGGTGCTCTTTTTTGGTCCGCACGCAATGAAAGAATTAGGCCAAGAGTTCCTTCAAGCTCTTGTGCTCTCTGTCCTCCAGAAGGTTGACTGATTTGTTTATGATAGTTTTGTCCGCGCGATATAAAGTCGATTGAGTTATGATATTGGACTCGTGGCCGAAAGAAGAGACCAAGTTTGATACGAAACACTACAAATCTTAGCCAGTCGCAATGTATTTGCCTCTCCAAGTTGTTTTCCGTAGTATCGTGCTTTTTTGGATTATCATAGTCGCACATAGTATGAGACAACTTCTAGAATAAGAAATTGAGATCAGCGCATCACCTCTACAGATACATCTCAATCATGGGAAAATTATCCAAAAAATTCTAAACTTATTAAACTTATTGAACTTACCTTTTAATTATGCCAATTAGGTCCTAAATATTTTCGCATTTTATTAATTGAATATATTCGGTCAATTTTGACTAGAAATTGATAACGTGGATGCCGACCTTTTTACGTGATAAGATCAATGTTGATGTGGATATTTTTTAATGATGTTTTAATATTTTTTTTCTTTTTTCTTTTCCTTTTTCCTTTTGCTAGCAAAGACAAGGGTTGTGTATGTTTTGTAGGGGAAATTATCAATGAAGTGCTAAACCTATTATATTTGATCTAGTTGAACCAAAAACTTTTCAAGTTGGCCTATTAACTCCTAAATCTTTTGAAATTTGCCAATGAAGTGCAT
Source organism: Eucalyptus cladocalyx (assembly GCA_017140615.1). Lineage (NCBI taxonomy): Eukaryota > Viridiplantae > Streptophyta > Magnoliopsida > Myrtales > Myrtaceae > Eucalyptus > Eucalyptus cladocalyx. The sequence continues at coordinate 12,559,085 of CM029525.1, forward strand.
CTGGTCAGTTTTGATGGAAAATCCCCAACATAAACTAACATAAACACTAGTCATCCTATGTAGCATAACTTACACTGATGTGACTAATTTTTTTTATATTTATTTTTCTCTTCTTTTTTTGTTTACCGATGGCCAGTCGTCAACCATTGACATTGGCCAGTAAGGGATGGCCTCGCCTAAGGAAGGGCAGGGGCCACCCTCAGCAACAAGGTTTAGCAATCCTTGCTCTTGCCCAACCAATGCCCAACAAGGCCACCCTAGACTAGGTAAGGGTCGCCCTTGCCAAATTTGGTGAGGAGGCCCTTTCGGACACTCACCCTTGCCTAGGCGAGGCTCGGCAAGATGGACTCTCACCTAAAGCAACTAAGAAGCACCGACACTCTATAGGAACTTTAGTATCATGTCAAACACTTCGATAAGTGTTCAACGCTCTTGAACACTTTTCAACAACTAATCAACTTTCCCAACACTCTCCAACACAGGAGTCCATAATTTGGATATGTAAGTTCAAAATTTTGACATGTAATTCCGACACATATAGGGTCAATTTTAAAAAATTTTGATAAATAAGAGATCAAAATATAAATATGTAAAAAAATAAAAATAATAATAAATGTTGAAAGAAAAAGACATAATCTTCTCTTCTCTTATGACTTTTACTTTCCGTGACACATAATTTATTCCTTAAGTTTGTTTTTTTTTTTTTTTTTAATAATAAAAGTCCAATATTTGGATTGCACATTTTTTTGCTACAAATTTTATGAATTATTGGAATACAATTGAATTTGTCAAATTGAAATAATGAATGATATTAACAAATAATGGATTAATGTTTTAATATAAATTCATTCTAATCTATTGTTTGGTTATTTATTTATTGTGAATTTGAATCAAATTGATTTGAAAAATGATAATAAAAATATACATATAATACACAATGTGTCACAACATATCGAAATTCTTTATTTTTTGAGAAATTACATCAAGCACGTCGTCGCGCTTGTCTTTGTCGTGTCGCGTGTCACGTGTCAATGTTGATACTACTTAAGTGGCGAGTAAGGGCAGGGACCACCCTCACCAATGAGGCCAAGCAATCCTCACCCTCATGCAGTCAACATTCGACGAGGTCACCATAGCCTGGGCAAGAGTCAATCTCGCTAGATCTAGCGAGGGTGCCCTTTCAAGTGCTCACCTTCGCCCCAACCATCAATGGCCATCAACTGTGACCAGTGGCTAGCAAACGATCATTGGCAAAAGGAAAAACAGAGAGGGAAAAATATAAAAAAGAAAAAAATCAGAAAAATTATGTAAAAATTAAAAAAATTATTCACATTAACGGTTTTGGGCAAAATGGATTAGATGAATTTCTTTGATAGATTGTCAAAATATTTATAACTCAACTAACCAAATTGAAAGGTTTAAACTAAATTGATACAAATTGATAGGGCTGGGACTTTCTTCCTCCCCCTCCCTGCCTTGAGTTGAAAAGTATTGCGTGACCTCTATATTTGCAAGTAGAGGTCACGCAACTCTCTATTACCATTGCAAAGGCCAGCACGACCTTCTGTGATGGCGGTAGAGGGCCAGTGACTCTTTGCTGCAATAAATGATCGCCAACTCTTCGCTAAATGTGGTGGAGATCGATGATTCTTTACAATTCGCCTTTTCTGTTTATTTATCTTTTTAATTAGGGAAAATATCACAAAAAAACCTCAAACTTTGCCCAAAGTGACAAATTTACTCCAAACTTTTTTTATGAAAAACCTCAAACTTTTCTAACCGTGGCATATTTACCCCATCAAGGGCATTTTCGTATTTTTTTTTGTTTTTCCTTTTTCTTTTCCTTTCTTTTTTCCTTTTTTCTTCTTCTCTCTTCCCTCCGCCATGGCCAAGCCGAACTCAAGAGAGGGTGGCCCTCATCGGCATCGAGCGAGGGCCCCTCATCGGCATTGGGCAAGGGTCACCTAACGCCGCCGAGGCATCCCTCACTGAGTCAACTTCCCTCCGCCATGGCTGGCGGAGGGAAAAGAGAAGAAGAATAAAAAAAAAAAAAAAAAAAAGTAAAAAACAAAAATGCCATATAATTTAGGATAAATGTGTCACACAGATACAAGTTCAAGATTTTTTATGTCACGAAAAAAAGTTTGAGATAAATGTGTCATGATTAGCAAAGTTTGGGATTTTCATGTCACAAAAAAAAATTAGGATAAATTTGTCACTTTAAGCAAAATTTAGGATTTTTAGTGGTCTTTTCCCTTTTAATTATATTTTGTTAGTATTTTGTTGTTTTTTATTTTTTATTTTTTGTTCTATAGTTATTTTGTTACACGTGGCCACCATGTTAGGGTTTTGCCGGGGAAAATGGTCAAACAGTAATCAAAGTGCATTGAGTGCTAAAAAAAATATGAAAATAATATTTTTAGTATATTTGATAGTCTAAATCAAAGTTCAGCGATCCAATTCCAAGGACGGCCCAAGTGTTACCGCAAATGAGATTTTACGCCCGTAGTGCTACATCGAATATAAACGGTATTCCTAACTCAAAATCCAGTTAGTCCAATTATTTAAAGAAAGAGAAAAATAAAATAAAAGCAAGTTTGTGTTTTCTGATAGTGGAACTGCCGTGAATGTTTCTTCTGTCAAAGATAATACAAGAAAAGTCCACCACTTGATGGCGACTTTGAAACAGTAATTATCGGTCCATTTATTTGAAGGAATATTATCTTTTGAATTTCCAATGTTTAAATGACGAAAGCTAAATCAATCTACCGAATACATCATTCGTGGACTAAAAACAATGAACTTAGCTCCGGAAGAAACGGCTTCCTCTTTTGCTAAGAGCGAAATCACTTTCTCTAAATCACCAAATTAAATGAAAATTAACCATCTTTTAAAATGATTTTCATAAAAAATATTTGTCGTTATTTTGAAATTTTCAGTGAAATTAACACACCGGTCGTGTTACTCATATTTATTGTCGTGTCACAACACGACACTAGATTTTCTTGCTCTTGCCTAATAAGAGGTGGGTGTTAAAGTGACAAATAGGCCAACGACCTTGAAGCAAATTGCTGGCTTTGCCCAACAGTAATGTGAATGATTGCCGATCGCAAGTCAAAAGAGGCCTATCTCCTTTGGAATCATTCGTGGCTCCTCTTGTCGCATTGAAAACTCCCCCCCAATCGATTCCAACACTCGGAATATGGGAAAAGCATCTTTTACCCGTCATTTCATCAACACTAAAGGAGCCACTAAGTAGTGAAAGCTAATCCCTTTCGCATTGGCCCTGAGACTTTTTGATTTCCACTTACCTGGAAAATGCATCATGATTTGGTCCAAATATGCTTAGATAGATAAAAGGGAATTCATTGACCTTAGTCTTTCATGCTAATCATTAGGGTTTTATAGTCACAATCGGTATGCTTAGTGTTAATGGCGCACGGTGAGCTTCACTAGATCCTGTCGAGCGGCCCGACTTGGGGATCAAATTGACTGAGATGAAATTTTGGTCAAAAGAGCGACCAATGAGATTGGTTTAACCCATGTGCTGACAGAATTTAGATGGAATGATCAAGATAATTATCTCTGTAACAACAGCTAATCGGTTGGGAATACAAAAATTTCACTTTCACAAGTGGTGGGTTGGCTTCTCTAAGGATGGCCATCTAGAGGTATTGATCCCAACAGGACAAAAAAAAGTGATCAACCTATAGCTTAAACTATGTAATTAGAAATTAATGATAGGTCATGTGGTCACTTCCCAAGGTCAATAATAAATGTTAAATCTTCCTTCTTTTTGCAGATTATAGTAGAGACAAATTGCTTGCCTTATAATATAAGAGAATGTCATGCGTGCAAAGGCAAGATGCTGTTCAAATTCCACATGCACAAATTGCCAAAATAACCCTGAGTTCCCGGGTCTTAAAGTCCGGACACCGACTGGAACTTATTTTAATGTTGCTTTGTCTTAACATAAGGCTTGGACAGCCAGTACATGCATAATCGCAATTTTCTACGACTAATTTACTCATTAATTACTTAATTGCTTGTCTTATTAATTGCTTCTTGGACAGCCAGCATATGCTGTGCAATGCAATATTCGCAATATCCCGTGAAAATTAGGTTGGATATTATTCCCGTTAACCTGTCAAAATAATTTCAAAGATACATGATACAATCTTGGATCGCAATAGAATTTCTTTTAGACTTTCTTGCATGGAGAATTTCTCATTAGTTGCGTACTCTTATAAGATGAGTATTCAAACTTTCAGCTTGATTACTTTCAATGGTTCCACACAAATACTTTTACACCAAGTGTATTGAGTAAGGTAACAGTAACGAGATGATTGATGCAGATGATTGATGTAGACCCTTAAGATTATTCGAAACAGAACAATCATGATTTGAGACATGAACAAGTAAAGCTACCCACGAGCTACTTTAGTTCATATGAGTTAAGTTTGATGATGTCTAATCGAGCAATTATACTTTTATATGCTTCAATAATGATAATTTATAAGTATAAATCAATTGACAAAAATTATTAATTTTTTAACCATAATTTGTTCCCTGAAGTCGAGCTTCAGTGTGAGCTAAAATTCGAGTTTTGAATAGATTATTTATTTACTAAATTGAGTTGAGTGAGCTCGAGGTTAATGAAAAACATAATCGAATCAAGTTTGAGCTTGATATATCAAGCTCCTCAAATTTCGAGTCAAGTATGGAGCCTTGGATATTTGACCTAAATCAACCTCAATATTAAATTGTGTCGACTCGATTGCACTCCTATATGTGATCCCTACAAGAAATCTTCCTACACGCACTAAGCCCCTCAGTGGGACGTTCATTCCAAAGTCCATCCGACAAATTCTCATGCGTTAGGGCCAGACTCGTTAGGGCTTTCGTCATTCAATCAGCCTCTGACAAAGGGCGTCAAGAGATAACTCACCGAGGCACAAACTTTCAATAGTTTCAACTGTCACATTTTTTAGTTAAAATCCTTAACCTCTACACATAATAAACTAAGTACGTTTTGAGAAAACTAAGAAATTGAAAACTAAAATCAGAATGTCGAGTATGTCAGCCTAATGATAAATGGCATATCATCTTCTATGTGGTCACGAGTGAACCTCTATCCTTAGAACTTTTGTCACTTGAGCCTTGTGGGGCTCATACATCCATAAGTGGATCGAGTCGAAATCTCTCAAATTGAATAATTTGGGAGAACTTAGCCCTCAAAAGGTGTCTCGTGAGGTGAGGGGAGCCACAACAATTATCAAGCAGGCAAGAGGATTTCTCCCAAGTAATATGGGACTGCCTTGCATAGCAACAGACAGGGATCAACATTATTTTTCTTCCCGAGGAAAAAGATGCATCAAAATGTACATATTGATTTTAGGTGGAATATTTGGTTTGGAGAGAAAGTCAACAAGCACATTCTAATATCCTTATGGTAATAGCTAAAGGAATAGTTGGCCCTTTTGGCCAAAGAAAAATGACACAAATAGTCCTTAAATTTTGATTTAATATGAATGTGGTCCTTGAAATTTTAATACGTGTTCAATATAGTCAATATAATATATAAAATGTCAAATGTTGTCTTTGAACTTGAATTGATAGAAGGTTAATGTTGAACATTTATATACCAAAAATTTAGATATCATATTAAACAAATTAAAAATGGTTAAAATCACAAAAAAAAAAATATATATTCTCAAACTAGTATACTCATGACAAATTTACTCCAAATTAATTTTTTACTATTAAAAATCCCAAACTGATACACTTTTGATAAATTTATCCAAATTGGTATATTTTTGAGAAATTTACCTTGTGTTAATTTTCATTAAATTTTACTATCAAATTGCTTAATTGGATAACATGTAATAGTTAACTATTGTACCAGTTCAGAATTTTATTCTTCGTTTATGACAATTGTACCAATTTTGTATTTTTTGTGTATTAATCCAATTTAATATATTTATCACAAATGTAATAGTTTTAGAGTTTTAGTGATCAAAAAATTAATTTGAGGTAAATTTATTATAAGTGTATCAATTTAGGATTTTTTTTGCGGTCATTTAAAATAAATTTGTTTAAAGTATATCAGTTTGAAATAATTCATTATATTAATCTAATTAAAAATTCATAGACTATTTTGTACAACCGGTGAAAGTTTAAAAATTATTTGTGTTATTATTCCTTTAACCACCCAAGTCAAGAAAGGAAGAGAAAAAGATTCAATAATATGAAATTCCCCTTTTTCAATAAAGAGAAAAAGCAGCGTCCGCCTCTCCTTTTTTGCCCCCCGGCGACGGCGACTCCGCAGGTCCATACTAGACGCCGGGGGGGGTCAAATCGGTAAAAGCGTCTCGTTTCCGCGTGGTAGCCATTAATGATGGCGACTGCTCTCCTTCTCCCTCTTATCTTTTCGCGTGTGGGCCCCCTCGACTTTCGCATAATTCCGTTCCGGGGACACCTCTTTCGACAAATCCACGTTCCGGTCCCCGGAGACATCCCCGATCTGTTCACATTAGTCCCCCTCCTCCAGCCCCACTCGCGTCGCCGGGTGGAAACAAACGCCCGAGATGAGCGGTCATGATTTCATCGGCCAAGACGACTCGGCCTCTCCCCCCCTGCTTTCTTTGAATGGTCTAAATCGGCGGGGACCCCACAATCTCGACGGCCACAGTGGCTTTTTCCCTAAAATTTCCACACTCGTGGCAGTTTATATTTATTTATACATTAATTTTACATATTTTAGGCATGGAAAATGAGGGGTTGGTTTTCTTTTTTTTTTTTAAAAAAAACATACGATTTGAGTAGACCTATTTTGACTAAACAACCTCATGGCTATAGTTTATTCATGTGTATGGCGAAACCACAAAAACAGAGAGCATATACCTAGGGCGAGACTTTTGAACATCAATCATTGATATGATCGAGGAAAAAATAAAATAAATCAAATTTCCATTAACAATTTGTTTAGGACATACACTCTTTATACATGGACGGTGCACAAGTTAATTCACTATGCTAACAACTAATATATTTTTTTAAAGGATTGTACTTTATTTTATGGTTACTCTTTAGATTACATTTTTTCATATATTTCTCGATACACATAAATAAATGCACAAATGCATAATTCTTTTTTGCCTTTTCTTTTGGTCTACCTTTCTTTGAACACATTGGAGTAGTAGAAACCTCTCATTTTCAGTTCGGCCTAATATTTCTCCCTATAAGATTCTTTTTTGCCACCCAAAATACTATGTCAATGTCCCGCCAATTGATTGTCCAAAGTCGCTTTATCATCCTACGCTAATGATTGAGACCACACATGGACTGAGCAATGAGTTTTGACTTGAGTCGATCCATAGTTTGTGTTAGGGCTTGCTCGAAAAACTAAAATTCTTTATTTTTGCATTCAAAACTATCTATTCGAAATTCAAGAACTAAAAAGTAAGTCAAATTTTATTTAAAAAGATTTGAAAGAACAATAAATATTTGTACATGTAAATATTTGTGTATTCTAAAAAAAAAAAAAAAATAGATCATGCGAGAGACATGTGGATCATAAAATATGAATGATGAAGGAAAGAAAACCCTGTTTGAGAATCATAATTAATCATTAGTTTGACCAAATAATTGGGTCAAATTTTACCAGGTCGAGAAAAACCGCTGTCCATCATCTCCCCCTCCTCGTCCTTTTGCCAGTTGCCACCCTCCAATGAAGTGGAGGAGCAAAAAGAGACTTCCGAGTTCCTTTTTGTGGGTCAATCTAGAAAAAATGATTTACTTCTGGACAGGGGAGCCGCCGGCGAAATAAGAGAAAGAAGAGGGACTGGGATGCAAAAGGAAGGCACTGAAATTTCTTTTATTCACTCCCTCCTTTGCCCTTTCTAAAATTTCGGCTCTCTCCCATGTGCCCTCACTCACTCTCTCTCTCTCTCTAATCTGTGCACCTTCTCTGCACCTTCGCTCCTCCTTCCTTCCCCCTTCTCCCTCTCTCTCTCTCTCTCTCTCTCTCTCTAGCGGTGGACGGGTGAGGAGAAGACCCTGCAGCGCTCGCGCAGCTGGTAAAGTCGCTCTCTTGATTGCTCAGTTTCCGAGCTTTTCGTTGCTTGTGTGAATGCGGTGGTGGTGTGGTCGGTTCGGCGGGCTTGAGCTTTTTCTCGCCTTTCGATTTCGAGAGTGGTCGGTGGAATTCCGTGGCGTGGTAGAGCCTGGATTTCTAGGTGTTCGCTCGGTCGTGTTCTTGATCTCGTCGCGCTGGGATGAGTGAGAGCACCTCGTTGCCCTGCGGAAAGTAGATGTGGAAAGTAGCTGTTGAGGTCTTATTTATTTATTTTTTTTTTTTTGCTCCTTTTTGCGTGTGCTTTTTGATTGCCGTGAAAGTTCGAGGGAGATTCTTGACGTTGGGATTTTTTTCCGATTTCGTGTCGCGGCTTCGTTCCTGTTGTTAACGCGAATTTCGTGTAAGATAGGGGAAGAGAACTTAAGCTGCTTGAGGTTCTTTTTTTGGTTGAAATCTGTTTGTTGTTCTATGATTATTGGTTTGACTTTTTTGCCGCTTGTGTTTCTGAAAGTGAGCTCTTTTTTTTTTTTTTGCATGCTCTGTTTGTAATTTTTGGTGAAGGGAGGAATTTTATTTTAGCCTTTTTTTGGGTGTTTGGGGGAGTGTTCTTCTGTTGATCTTTTTGTGCTTTTGATCTCTGAAATTCTCAAGTTGATATTTGTCAGCTGAATTAGTTCCTTTTTTATCCTTGTTACTTCACATGCAGTGCACTTTAAGGTCCCTTGGCTATTCATTCCTTTCTATAGAACTTGGAGATTTCTGAATTCTTTTTTTTTTTTTTTTTGGTTATCATTGATTCTTTTGCTTAATATAGTATCTCGCTTCATTAAGTTTTTAGTATACTCATCGTTCAACGTTGCAGAATTGAGGGACTTGATGGTGAGTTCGCCCCATAAAGACTTTTGTTAGGCTTGATTTTCGGGAAAGATGGTTGCTGAATCTTGGTTTCGTGGTCTTTGGGGAACACCGCGGAAGAATTCGGCCGGATCCCAAAAGGCAGTGATCGGTGTATTAGCGTTCGAGTCTGCAAGCTTGATGTCAAAGGCGGTACATCTCTGGCAGTCTCTGAGCGACAAGAACATTAAACGGCTGAGAGAGGAGATTGCGGATTCGGTTGGTATAAAGAAGCTCATTTCGGAAGATGATGAGGTCATTGTGCGGCTGATATGTTCCGAGATGATTGAGAATATGAGAAACATTGCAAAAGCTGTGGGCAGGCTGGGGAAGAAATGCACCGACCCTGGTTTGAAGAGTTTTGAGGCTTTCTTTGAAAATTTGATGGGGATTGGTGTTGACCCATGTGGTTGGAAACTCACATGGAAGAAGATGGAGAGGAAAATCAAGAAGATGGAAAGATTTGTTGCGGTTAATGCAAACTTGTATCAAGAGATGGAAGTTCTTGCTGACCTTGAGCAGACTCTTAAAAGAATGAAGAGTAATGATGGCGATCCAGCCAATTTGCTGGAATACCAAAAAAAGGTCGTGTGGAAGCGGCATGAGGTTAAGACACTGCAGGAGATATCACTCTGGAACAAAAATTATGACTATGTAGTTCGGCTATTGGCGAGGTCATTATTTACAGTGTTTACACGGATAAAACATGTCTTTGGGATTCAACAGCTTGCTGATGTCGGTGATATCAAGGACCCAAAGGCCTTGAGTTCAAATCATGTGTCTCGCAGCCAGCCACTGTCTGCATTATTACAATCTTCTGTTCATCCCTCTGAGAACAACCATGCAAGATTCTTCTCAGGTGCCCTTGGAAGGTCGACTGAAAAACCAGCTTCCATTCTAAAGGCAAGTAAAGCCAAGAATTTTTATTCAGGTCCTCTTGGCAGCTCCAACATGAAAGCGAGCACTGCTTCGGAAATAGATAACCCCAAGAACATTAGCTTCTATTCTGGTCCTCTTGGAGGCTCCAGTGCGAAAGCTAGCCCTGCTTCTGGACATAATGCTAACAGTGTCAGCTTCCATCCTGGTCCTCCTGATAAGTCGACAAAATCTGGCCCATTAATTAGTGCAAATAAGATTCGGCGAGGGATATGGCGGGGTCTTGGTCATTCTTCTGTATTCCAAGGAAGGAAGTCAAATTCCAAGCAGAACCAGTTGGCTTCAATGGGACCTCTGAAAGGTTGCATGATGGACAGGAACAATTCACCTGTAACTGATTGTTACGTAGATAAAGATGGAGTACCTACCAGAATCCATGCCAGCAGCATAGACAGTAAGCTTGAAGATGTTAATGGATACAAGGTTGACAGTAATTTATCAAGATTCAGTTCTAAGTCCAGATTGCTGAATGCCCCACCAGAGAGTCTCGGTGCTGCAGGTTTAGCGCTGCACTACGCAAATGTCATTATTGTAATCCAGAAGCTAGCTGAAGCTCCTCATTTGATTGGTCTTGATGCCAGGGATGATCTGTACAATATGTTACCTGCAAGCGTTAGGACCACTTTAAAATCGAGCCTGAAGCCATGTGCGAAGAGCTTGCCTTCATTGGTTAACGACCCAGCTCTTGCAGGCGAGTGGAGCGACGCAATTTCACGGATACTGGAATGGTTGGCCCCTCTCGCTCATAACATGATAAGGTGGCAGTCCGAGCGGAGCTTCGAACAACAGAACCTAGTCTCGAGGACGAACATGCTCCTTGTACAGACCCTTTATTTCGCAAATCAGGAGAAGACGGAGGCCATCATCACAGAGCTCCTCGTGGGTCTGAACTACATATGGAGGTTCGGTAGAGAACTCAATGCGAAAGCCTTGGTGGAGTGTGCAAGTAGTCGAATATTCGACGAGTACTTGGATTTGAAAGAGTGAGCGTTACTTTACTCTCCGCCAAACCGGCAAGTCACTCCAAATCAAATCACCCTTTTCCCTCGGTGGAACAAAGGTTCTATCCCCTGCTGAATCGATCAAGTTTCTGTCGTGCCACGTAGGATTCCAATTTAAATGTACTGTAGAGGTAAAAGTTTGACCTTTACCTGCAATACAATACGGATAGTATAATACCCAGATGAAGCTTTAGTCGGGAGTTTCGCAACCCTGCCTTTTTGGCTCGACGGCAGATGTGATATCTCACCAGCCAGAAAATTTTGGCTCTGCGGTCTGCTTTCCTCGTAAGAAGTAATCTTTACAGTTGGGTTTTAGTAGAAGTCTGTGATTTCCCAGGTGTATATTTGTTGGCAAACGTATGGTGGTGACAATTTGTATATGTACCATTTGCCTCTCCTGATCCCAGGTTTTGGCCAAATCAGGCTTGTTGCTAGCTATCAACTATTTGATGTCTATCCTTTGATGCGGACATTTTGACCTTTATCTTAAACACGTATTCCAAATCTTCTCCTTTGGGCAAAAAACGTACACAAAATAAGACCCTTTGTTCTCCCAACATTTTGACATGTTCTGACTTTGATTCCAGAACCCCTTACAAATTTGATCATTGTCCTTGCATATAGTCTTTTTGTATTCTGTATTTGTATGTCTGCTACACTTTCACTGTACGGAAAATTCTTGTAACATCGATCCGTCCGAGTGGAAAAAAGGATTCGGAATGTGTAAGCCGAGCACGAAATTGAAATCGGTTGAGACCGTCAGCTTCTGACTTGCGTTATGATTTTAGCTCATGGAGATGTGATCACCCCTTTTCTATGACTCAAAAGTCATGGATGTAGAACTAGTGAGGACCCATGTATAACGAGGCCCCTTTGCTGCATTTTAGGGGTGTCAAAAATGCTCGACCCAAATCGAATCGAGAATTTCGGGTCTCATTCGGTTCGGGTAATGAGTAGAAAAATTTAGGTATTTTGACGGTTCAGCTCGGGTTATACAACCAACCCGACTTGAAACAACAATTTATGAATCCCTTTCCTTCCATTATCCTCTCCTTCTTTGTGCATAATGTGTCAACACAAGATTAAATAGAAATCGAATTCGAGCACCTATAGTCCTCCATTTTTTTTTTTCGGTCAAATTAAATATTTCATTCCTATATCAAGATCTCAAAATGAACAATGAGAGATTCAAAATAAGACCAATCCCAAATAGCAAAGTAGAATAAGAAAGTAAGCACATTATCATTCCATAAGAATAGATCTATCTAAGTATCAAAACAAAACGAACGATGATCGATCATCAAATCTCGTATCATCATAAGTAATGGGCAGTCACTGTAATCAAGTTCAGCATTCTCAACATCATCACTATACAAAGATACCAAAAAAAAAAAAAAAGATTCTCAAATCTAAATCTGGATCGAAAGAGATTGAGCAACAATTATGAAAATGCCTCTAAAGAACTCACAAAATTAAATCTAGATTGAGAAAGTAGCTCTCATATCTAGATCTAGATTGGGAGATTAAAGCTTCTAAAACTCAAAGAAGTCGTATAATCGCTTCTAAAAGTCAGTGTTCCTCATTGATTCTATCGGACTTGGTTAGGAAGATCTAAAGCAACTAGCTTATTCCTAATGATGGAAGTAGAAAATACGTCCAATAAACAGCGAAGACCATTAGCAACGAGCGGGAAATAAAAAAGACAAAAGACAAAACAATAAAATACTCCCAAATCAAATAGAGAGAGAAAATCTCAATTCAGGTGGAGAAAATGTAGCCTTCCTTGACTGAGAGAGTTTCTCAATAGAGGGAGTGTTTGTAGTGGAATAGAAAAAAGAAACAAGAGAAAGGTGACTAAGAAGAGAAAGCAAGTGCTTGACCTCCATCAAATCCCATCTATAGGTTAGTTCTCCCAATCATATTCATCCAACTCTATCTGAGCTTCAAAGTTGATGGCACCTCCTCCAATTCCATGTTAACAGCTTGCCATTGACTTCCAGACTTCTAAAATTGCATCCATGGTTGTCCATTCTCTCCTCCATGGTAGTCTAGATCTCGATGAGATCAAACGATCATAGAGCCTCATCATCTCTAAATCTCAAGGAGACACATCGTCACTAAAGATTGTCATGATATCAAGATTTGTTCATGACTTTGTTTTAGAAGGTTTTTGGGCTTTGCTTACTCCAAAAGTCAGCTTAAAGAGTGAGATATTTTCTTATACTTTTAAAATGATCAATTGTCTTTTTCACAACTGATATACAATAAATCCCAATAACCTCCTCCTCACACATCATACTTTTTTTGGAGCCCTAGTAGTAGCAGTTCTCTTCAAGTGACTATTGGGTTTGGACTTAATGGAAAACTGGGTTCTCATACTAGTGTTGGGTGATTTTAAATCTCTCTTGCTCCAAAAGCTAGCTTAAAAGATAAGACTTTTTCTCATATTTATAAATTGACCACCTACTCCTTTTCACAATCAATGCGGGATAACTCCCAACCTGAAGTTTGTTGACTTGCTATAATAAAGGTATGTGAAGGGGGGAGAAGAAAAAGTAGGCCCAAAAACATTCTTGAAAAAGGAAAAAGTCAAGAACTCGAATTGAACCATTTTTTTTTTTACTTTTTAGGTATTATGTCGTACAGGTCCAATTTTTGTTTCAAAGGACATTTAATTCTTGTGTTTTGTTTGAGTTGGGTATTGTGGAGACTTGATTTGAATCGAACTGATGACATCCTTAACTGCATTAGCATAATGCAGAGAGTGATGTGGTGTTCCAACATGGGACGCTATGAAGGAAAAAGGGGTATACCCATCGGAGAGAATGGAAAATGTTGCATTGAGAGTTGTTTCTTGAAGAGATGTTATAAAAAAATTTAGTAACTACCACCATAGAAATAAAAATAGAAGCAATATTTTTAAAAGAGATATAAAAAAGCATGTCTTATGTATGACCTTTTTCTCCTTCTCTCTTAGTTTTGAGAAATATTTAGTGGCTTCATTGCACCACATCAATAGCTGATGTGACAAGTATTTTGTATTCGAGTCCAATTAAAAATAGTCACATGTTATTGATATTGAATTAAATAAAAAATTAAAAATTTGACCAATTTTTTTCTTTCTTCCTCATTCGCTATGGCGATGGAGCTCTTCATTGGCCATCGAGATCTATCTGCACAACTTTAAGCATGTGAAGATCTCCCTAACCTTCTTTTCCCCTCAATCAAATTGTGAGATTTTATGAGATCATTGTTTATTTTATCATTTAGCATGAAAATCAACCTAACCTTCTTCACCCATTGCAAATTACTTTAAAATTTTAATATTTTAGATAGATATAGGGTTTAATTTTTAAATAATTTATCGTTTTTCTTACACTTAGTCTAGCCTTTTTGCCTAATATTAAGCGTAGAAATATTTCATTTGAGAGACAAATGAAGGCATGAAAATATTTGAACTTGGGATTTCCTACTTTATTACGATGCGGGATTTTGTAAAATCATAGCTAGTTGTTCAACAACTTAAATTGTTAGAAGAAGATTTGATTTAATATTTAAATATTCTATCACCAACCACACATTCTTTTCCACCTCCAAATTTGGATCACGCAAACGTGGAAGGCCAACACCAATTGCTCGCGGCCATGGACGAGCGGCGCCAGCGACATGCATGGACAAGTGACGATAATGACGCGTGAATGCGTTTGGCGATGGACCACTAGATCTGGATAGCCAATCGAAAGGTTGGATGCGAAGCCGACACCGCCATTGATCCAGATTGAGAGACGAAGAAATACAAAGGAAGACAAAGCCGACCACAGTGACGACGGAGGGGCAGCTCGGCTTGGGCGCAATATTGGTCGCCTTGGATGCCATGCCGACGACTCCATGCTGTGACTCGAGCGCGAGAGTCGGGTACCTTGGCACGGCCACATAGACTCTGAGATGTTGTGCTCTTCCTCGAGGGATCTAGCCTCGACCGCCAAGGAATGGGGGCCCAACCTGATGGACAGGGCTCGGCCGCTAGTGAAAAGGGCACGGGAGCTAGGTACCTAAGCCATTAGTCATGAAGATCCAAGCATGGACACTAAGAACCCTAAGTCGACTTCCAAGGGCTTGAGGCGGATTGCTGAGGACCAAGCGTGAGCATCAAGATTCTCATGCTCAAGTGTCGAGATCTCTAGTTCAAGCACTGATGTCTAACGGTATTTTAGAAAAATAATTATAATTTAAAAAAAAAAACTCATTTTCTTGTATTAAAAGCATATGTTTTCTATTGATTATGATTCTTTTTCCTAAACTGTCCAAACACTAGAAAATGACCCTGCAAAATAAAGAAAATATTTTCCGACAAATTTTCGGGGAAAGATAAGGTCAAAATCGTTTTAAGTAAATAGAAATGGACTCGTCAAACTATACGGGCCTCTGATAAAAGAAAAAAAAAAACAGACGGAATTAAAATAACATATCCAATACATCTTTTCTTGTTCTTGTCGGTAGTCCAGTCCAAAAAGGCGGATGTAAAATAATAAGGGAATTCTTCATCATGAGAGTAGCTGGCATTAGCAGGTTTTTCTTCTTAATTTATATTTATATAAATTCTTATGCGTGTTGCACGAGTCAATCACAAAAAGATAAAAAAATAAAAACTCAAATCAAGATTATGAAGCAAACCAAATCTAAACATTAATTTATCTCACTTTTATAGGGTTCCAAATTTAACCTGTATAAAAAATATCTTGAAAAAAAAGTGTAAATACCCTCCCTTTTTTCATCACAATGGATTTTCCATTCTCTCTCCCCAATCACCTCCTCCCTACAAAATTAAGGAACTTTGGAATGAACACATCCTTTTATTTCCTTTATATCCTTGACGTAGGTGGTCATTTAAGTATATATGGAGAGAGAGGGGGCATTTTTTGCTTTTGGCCAGAAATTTTAGGCCACATATAGCCTACCCGATAAATTGATTTGTAAGTCCAAGGTTAAAAATTTGATCATCCATCTCTAGAACCTCAGTTTGTCTGTGAATGATGGGCTTGAACTTATGGGCCTCCCATTCGTACCCAGTGAGATTGCAATGATAAGCTCGCCCAATGGGTAATTAATGTTTCATTTGTGCCTCAGACTGAATATAATAAAGGGTGAAATACATGTCAACTTTAGTTGAAACCTTTTTTGTAAATATAAAATTGTGGAGGAGACTTAGAATCGTTTTCATCATAAACTTTATACTAACGATATGTGAAATAAACTTCCATAAATTAATAACTAGCTCCAAATAGTTTCATTCCTTCTCTTTTATGCAAAACATCGCTTTATTACTTATTCATTATGAATTTTTATGAAACTTATCGCTGTGTTGTTATATTAGGAGGAAATTCGATCAACTTAATCTTTCATTTGTTTAGCAAAAAATAAATTGTTGAAAAAATCCTTTTTAAAAATATTGCTTCCATCACTTGTTGAATAATGAAAACTATTTTCAATATCGATAATAATTTATGTTTAAATGTTTTTCTAAATGATGAAAATATTTTTTATTTATTCATTTTTGCTAAAAATACAAACGAACATTTTGAAAAAATATATCTTTCAAATCACTAATTATTCATGAATGCATTATAAAGATATATATGGATAAGGATTGAAATTTCTAATACTACAGATCCCAAAAAGCTCGAGAAGAGAAGTTTCAGGTCTTTCTTTCAAAAACATATCCAAAAGATATCTAAAATCATTAAATTAAAGAGAAAAGGAATCTTGTAGATGTTATGCTCCTGATGTGTTCCGGTTGACTAACTGCACAAATCAAATGTAGATAAGTCTGCGAAGACAATAAAGAAATGGCTATTGCCTTGTATAGGATCAGCCGACAATTAAAAGAAATTAGACCGGTATTATTATGTCCAAACCTCCGATTAATAAACTAAATAATAAAAAAGAACGAAAGTCTTTAGAAATATTGGAAATTTTAATTAAGATTTAATACCACAAAAAATTCCAAATTAGTACATTTATGGTAAATTTACTTAAAACTAATTTTTTGATCATAAAAAAATCTTCAAACTAATACATTTATGACAAATTTATCTTTTGTTAATTTCCGTTTAAATTATTAAATTAGATTACACGCGATAATTGATAGGTATATTAGTTTGAAGTTTTATTTTCTGTTTATCACAACTTACAAGTGTATTAGCTTGTAGTTTTTGTTAATATTAATTTGATTTTATTGAGATTAACGGAAGATGAATTTACCATAAATCTGTCACTTTTGGGTTATTTTCATTTTTACTAAAATAAGCTGGGAATCGAGCTGTCCCAGCACGTTGACCGGGGGGGGGGGGATACCTGTCCACGTGGCTTAACCACACGCGGTCTTTGCAATGAATTGGACTAGTCAACGGCGGATTATTTAGAGGATACGGCAAGGGAATTAAACGACGCCGCTGACTATAGTAATCTCAAAAAGAGAATAAAAAAGGAAGGAAGGAAGGAAGGAAGAGAGAGAGAAGGAAAGACTTGTTTGAACGGTAGCTGTTTTCTCTCTCTACCCGTTTCTCTCTCTCCGGAAGCAAGAGAGCAGACAGTTTTTCGCCGGAAGCGGAGGGGGCGCGACCCGTTCCGCCGCATGCCTCGGCCGTCGCGGTCGGCGCCGCTCGGGGGGGGATCCCCCGAGCCGGAGAAGATGGAGGGCGCCGGCAGCTGGGACGTCCTCGAATGGACCCAGATCGAGGTCCGCTTCTTCTTCCCCTTTCCTTCTTCTTGATTCTGTTGCTGTTGATTTTCCATTTGAATTTGGTGGTGCGTGCTTGGGATTGATTGAATTGCCGGGTTTTTGGGATTTCTTTTTTTTTTGGGCAGCCACCTTCGATGTCCGCCTCCCTCTTGAAGTGCGATTTCCTGCTCGAGGCCGAAGAAGTCGCTGTGCAGGTAGGTCAATTTCGTTCTCCGCGATGAAGGACTTGATGATGATCGTAGGGGTTCCTTTTTTAGCATCGTTTTTGCGTCGAATTGGGGGTCTGGTTCGGGGCGCCGGGGCTGGAATTTTGCTGGGGACTTGTCGGTGCGTACTGCCTAGATCGATAATAAACGCGAAAGATGCTTTACCTGGTCTGCACGCCGCTTGAAATTCATAAAGAGAGGATTTCGGGTGGCTCTTTCTTGCTGGATTTCACTTGCGAAACATCGTTGATCTAAATGAGGCCCCGCTTATATATGTGGTTGCTGAGGTCGGTCTTTTAATATCCCACGTGATGGCAGATTATTTGGGTAGGGGTCTTTTTCTATCGATTGCCACAGTTTTGGGCTATTGATTCTTCATTCCCATTCAATTGGACAACAGTTATGATGTGGTCAGAGGGAGTCGGATGGTTCCATCTCTCTGCTGAACTGAGAAGCACCATAGGTTACTTTCTGTTTGGTTTACTATCATTAGCTCATTGATGCACGAGATGCAGAATGTTACCATCCTGCTGTGACGGGCTATCCCCATTTGAATAGCTTATAGGATGCGGGAATCAGCACTTCCGCATGTCGCATTTGAAATTCACATAAAATTTCACGTTCGGTGATCTCTTCTTTAAGTTGGCCACCTCCTCTGAAGTGGATAAGAGATTAGCTGGTCACATTTGCTGCTAAAGGAGTTTGTAATCATAATATTTTTATCTGGACAATTTTTTTCTTTTTCATCATTTGGGGACCTGAGCCAGTGTTGAAATAAAAGAGAATCTTCATGGCTTTGAGCTGATTTCTGAGAAAACTTTGAGGTTTTTCACTGCCTATGTTATGTACCTTCTTGCCACCATATGGTCGATCAACTTCTCATTGACATAGTTTAAGACTTCTACTAGGGACCTTCAATGGTGTAGGTGTTCCAGTTGTTCAGTTTTGCTGGTGCGTAGTAGCGAAGGAGGATGAAACATTACAGTGCTGTAGTGGAGAAAGAGTTTTGGATATTACTATTACTCTGAAAATGATGGATTGGAAGCCTTTCTTTGTATAAGGAAGATTCTGTAACTGCTCACTTGAAATATCACTTATTAGATTATTGTATGCTGGTAGTTAGTCTAAGGGCTTGGGCTACCTAATAGAGTGATAGAGTTGAATTTTTGAAGTATCTTTGTTGAGTTGTGGGTGCTATTAGGTTTTAAAAATCAATTGACCTTGGTGGCTGCCTACAGTTGGATTGCTTTTAATTATTATTATTTTCCGTTTTGAATTGATATTATTGTTTCTCTTCTGTCTTTTGTTGTTCTTATTGGGGGGGTGGTTGGTACTTCCACAGGGACCATCTATAGAATAGTTCAGCAGCATTTTAGGTGGTAAAAGAAGAAAGAACTGCATAGTGCTGGAACTTAGATATGATGACGATTGGATGGCTTCTTTGCTGTCACTTCTTTTACTTGATAGATATCAGAGCGTCTGGATTGAAGATAATGCTTCGAAAATCAATCAACGTTTGTTGTACTCTTATTCTTCCTTCACTCGGTCTATTGGGAAATTAGATGCCCTTTTCTTCTGTGTCCAGCCATTACTGGTAGTTCTTTCTGTTCCTTTCATATCTTTTGTTTTGATTGAACTCCTTTATATTGAGATGAATGCATTAAGGCAGATAATCCATGTATTAAATAATGACTTAGAAGACAGAGCTAAGAACTCTTGAAAGAGTTACATAAATTAGGTTGTTAGGTGTACCATCAGAATAATGGTTTCTGATTTCTTGCTCATGAGTAATAATTTACTATTTATTTTCATAACAGACAGTTGATGTATGGTTACTATCTTACAGGGGCATGGCGTAGTCCTTGTTAACACTGATGAAGCGGGTACTGTGTTAGTGACAAATTATCGTATTCTCTTTTTGGTGAGTATGCATTTGTAAACATCTTCTTTGGAATCTCATTTCTGCATTAGTATTTGGTGAAAAAATCTCGTTTGTCTCCTAGCAAAATCCCATATGGCTTATGGAATTGTTTTTTGTGATGTTTGTACTAGATGAACATGCCCTGAGTGACTTTTTCTGCATTCCATTTTCCTACTACATTTCTATGCAAAGTTTGGAGTTGTTGCTGCTGACTGCAAATAAAGATTTCTATGTTGAAATCCTAGAATGTCACATCTAAGATGTTCGAAGCATGAAGGGACACAAGCTCATCTTCTCTCACAAAATTCAAGCTATTAATCCACATATCAAATCTTTATACATCACTTTTACATGTTTCATGCTTTATTGACATTTCTTTTTTCCCAAGAGCGAAGGAACGAGGAATATCATTCCACTGGGTACTATACCACTTGCAACTATTGAGAAGATTAGCAAGATTGTAAGTTCCTCTTATTTTTGTGCTGGAATTTTCTGATTGCTTAGGCTGTGTTTGCTTCAAGTTAAAGCCTTTGGGGAAATGCAAAGGATTTTAGATTCAAGGGTTTTTTTTAAATGCAAATAGTGTTTGGTAAACTATAATTAAAATAAGTGCATTGGGAAGCAACTCAGTTTTAATTGTTATTTGGAAAAAACTACATTTTTAAAGGAATTAAGCTGGATTTTTTAAATAAAACAATATTGAAGTTCAGCGACCGGCAGTGCGATGTCCAAATGCTGGCAAGCCAGCATGGCCTCAAGCTGATGACAGGCAGCCCTCGCCTAAGGTTGCTTGCTGGCCAGCGCCGGCGGTCAAATCTGGCTCATGCGTGGTCAGATTTGACCTTGTTGTCACCTTGTGTGGTGAGGGTAAAATTGGATTTTCAAAATTTTAGTGAGGGCAAAGTTAGAAGAAAACAGAGGTGTTAATATCACAAAGAACCCTAAATTGGTACATTCACGTCACATTCACCTCAAGCCAATTTTTGTGTCACAAAAACTCTCCAACCAATACATCCATGCCATATTTACTCTAAACTAATTTGTGTGTCACAAAAAATCCTAAACGGGTACATTGGGGCTGCATTTACCCGAAATTGTGGTAATTTAGGATTTTTTTGGTAAATGTGGCACGGGTGTACCGGTTTGGGGTTTTTTGTTGTATTAGCCCAAAAACTATGCATTAGCATTTTGGAAAAGCTCAAAGCTGAAAGTTGGTTAGGACTTGCATTGAGAAAAATGCTTCTGGAAGACTTTGGAAATGCTATACAATGCATCTCCCAAAAACTGGCCCAATAATATTAGCCAAACATTGTTTCTTTTTGCCAAATGCATGTTTAGTGTTGTTTGGGAGGAAACCTGCTCAACTTTTTGCGAATGCCTTTTTTGTTAGCATTTGAAAATTGCACTTTAGCGTTTGGTAACATTTTTGTTACAAGGAACAATTTTTGAACAGAAATAATTTTTTTTTGTTTTTTGTTTTGGGAACAATTTCGAGTATAAGAATGCGCTTGGTAACTACAAAAAATTTATACTCCAGGAATAGAAATGCGTTTAGTAAACTTGTATAATTTTGTTGTTTCTTTCAGTTTTTCAATATTTTTTATTATATTTTTCTTTTTTTCCTTTTTTCTCTTTGTGGCCGGTCGCCGGCCACAGTAGTAGCTGGCGACTGGCTGGGCAAGCTTTGGTGAGTTTGAGCCTCACAATGGCCTTAGTGGCTAGGCGAGCCTCGTGCCGGCCAGCCGGCAAGGCTCGACGTCGCTTGACTGGGCAAGCTCGAGCTCACCCAGATTTGGCGAGGCCGAGCTCGCCTAGCCACCAGTAAGGCTCGGTGTCTCTGGGGGCCGGCGATGCTCCGGCGAGGTTGTCGGCCCTCATTTGGGCGATCGCCGGCGCCATGGCCAAGGCTGGTGACCGGCAAAAGGAAGAAGAAGAAAATAAGAAAATAAAGAAAAGAAAAAAAGAGGAGAGAAATTGTTTATTGGAATTGTTCTCGGGAATAAGAAACAACTTTTTTCTACTTCTTGTTTCTGTTCCAAATCTATTCCTGAGAACAAAAATTTTACCAAATGCCTTTGTTATTTTTTTGTTCCCTAGAACGAAAGAACAGAAATTTTGTTCCGAGGAACAGAAACAAAAATAAAGAAACAAGGCCTTAAGCTGTTTTTCTTCTTGGCGGGAAAAAAATATATATACCACTTCAAAAGTTTTCCCAGGCTCACCTTTCGTGTATGGTTGTTATTTACATGTATTCAGCTGTGTCCTATTGGTGATGATAATGTTATTTCGATTATCTTCAAGCATGAATTACTAACTCATTTATGCTGATTATTTTGAGGAATCATAGGCAGTAAAAGGTCAATCGGTGCCACGTCAGCCTGAAAAGAACCCTTCTCAACGGCTACTTCAAGTCATTGGTATCATTCATTAATGCTGGAACTTGGATGCTTATTTTATTTTTTATTTTTAAGTATGATTTCACTAGTCTTTTCTTGGAGTGTAGTAGTGTGGATCTGGTGTAGACTTCTATATTTGAGAAGTGGTAGTTCCTTAGTAATGGTAGAATTCTTCTAGTGATTTGGAGGATACTGGGCAAGGGCTTTAACTTCTTTGATTGAAAGAAAGAAGCAATGCATAGATAATTATGTTCCTTGAACTTTCTTGCTCCGCCGGGTCAAAGTTTTTGAGAGTTTTGATTTGAAATTCTATTTAAACTGGAGAATTGTCGTCTGGAGTATTGAATGAAGGTGCATGGTTTAAGCTTATGCTGCTTTTGGCCTTTTATGTTTTTGACTGTACTTTTTCTTTCAATTCCGAGATAGAAATTCATGAAACAGTGCTATTAGGGCTTTCTTAGACTGAATGCTTTCACCTTTTGCTGTGTTCATCATCTTTCTTGGTAGTATGTGGCATTTCAAAGTACCTCTATACTCTAGCTGTATTCATTTTATTGGACTGATATATTAACCTGATTGATATGCAAAAACCTTAAGTTTGAAATGACCAAATTAGTATAAATTGAGTGCAAATATGAATAAACAAATTAAATGTCTTTGCCAAAAAAAAAAAAAAAAAAAAAAAAAAAAAAAGAATCTTCCAGTTAATATGATTCATGACCATTTGATATCCATTTAACTAAATGCGATCAATGTGTTACAATGGTTGAACTCAGAGATGAATTGTCTATCCATTTCTCTCAAGCAACTTGATAAGAATACATTACCGCAAACCCAAATTCGTTGATTTGATATCTTGATCAAGTCATGCCACTATGTGTTCTTGGAATTTAGTGCTTTCACACATAGGATGAAAGTGAACATGAAGTGCATAAAGTTACAGGTCAAACGATGTATCATTAATGTCATTTGTTATTTAGTATAAGTCCAAGGGCCTGTTTGGTTCGGCTTTTGGGGAATGCATTTGCCAAAATGCAAATACCTTTGGGTGAATGGGGTTTTTCCGAAATGCAAATATCTTTTGATAAAATTTGCATTGAGATACAATTTTGGCCAAAATACCGTTTGGTAAAATTTGCATTTGTAAAGAACTTTTATTATATATATATATATATTTGTATTTTTTTTTTTGAAGTCCGGCCACTGGACTGCCAGATCTGGCGGCCGGTGTGACCCTGGTGACGGTCGCCAAGGTCGGGCGACCCTCAAGCTGTGGTCGCTGGCGCCTTGCCGGCGCGCACAACCCTTGGCTGGCGGTCGTCGGCCTCCGGTCAGCTTCTTCCGGTGGTGTGCGGTGGTTTTGGAGAAGATGAACAGTACCAGGACTTGCATTCCAGAGTTGCAACTTCCCAAAGTAGCTCTGGAGCTTCATTGGGCTAAAGGCCCTTAAAGCCACTTGGAGTAATTGCATCTCACCAAAGTCACCCAAAAAAATGAACCAAACACTTTTGCATTTGGCCAAGGGACTTTAGAGTCCCAAAGGGCTTTCCAAACGCCCAACCAAACAGGGTAGCTCTGTCAAAATCCAGTCCTGTATCCAGGATCACTATAATGCCTTGACAAGATATAGTGATCTTTAACAAGGATGTGAAATTCAATCCCATACTTTTTCAGCTGTGAATTGATTATGGTGTGATCTTCCAGCATATTTGCCTGTCCTTGAACCTATTTCAGAGTTTAAAATCAATGGTCATCAATTTAAATGATCCAAAGATGAATTAATTAGAGTTCTGAAGAAGGGTAAACCCTCGCCTTCTTACTTGGTTGAGTGATTGGTTGATAGTCCATTTTTATTGTTGGGAGGTTTGATTCTTTTATTCTTTTACTAATTTTTTCGTCTATAATGTGATTCGGTTCAGATGGATAGCATTGTTTATTTTATTGCTTTATTGATTCTTTTTATCATCAAGTCCCTCTTTTTCTGATGGAAGACAGAGTTTTCCCCATGAAAAGCCTTGTTTATTTAGCTTTATTGGTATTGTGTTGGTTTGTTTTGATGTTGGTATGAACTGCTGCCTTGTTACATGATTATGATTTCATTGGCTTGTTCTAGAAGTGCCGATTGGCTGATTTACTTTTTTGTTGCTTAAAATTGAGCGTTCTACTTTCACAGCTTCATGAATATTTCTTCTGGTATATTCTTGCTTTCTCAGGTAAAGATATGAGAATTATTGTCTTTGGCTTTCGCCCTCGGACTAAGCAGGTTAGAATCTTCTGTCCGCACTGTCAGTGTTCTTCTATTTTGTATCTGAAGAGAACTTGAAATAAATGATTGACATACATCCCAATCTTTATTAATCTTAATGGATTCTCTACTTGTCTTAAGTTTCAGAGTCTTTTGATGGTTTTATCTTGTGATGGAAGTAGTCAGATTTTCTTTCTGAATGGGTTTGCCATCTCCTTAATGCTACTGCATGAAAATCATGACACTTAGCACTGATGTTAAGTGGTCACAGACCTTCTTTCTAGATGGGGAAATTCTGGTAAAAGCATGATGTGACATTTACTGTGTGGCTTGAAAGAATTGTACACTTCCTAAATCTTTTACTTCAATCGAATGCAGTAGCTTCAAATGTGAGTTGAGCTTATTGAGGATACTTTTCTTTATCAAGACAGATTCATATTGAGCTCTTATGATCATTTCATTGTCTTTTGTCCTGGGATCTCTCATTCTTCTCTTTATGTTTCTACATCCTCTATTTGTTCATACTTTTTTCTGTTAAATGCTCGTTGTAGCTTTTTGTTGTGTTTCAATTTTCAGAATAAAGATGGACTTCTCTTCTCCTTTTGATGTTCATCGACCTGCTAATGAGATTGAGTAGTTAGGATCCTTGAATACAGATGTGTAGCTCGATTTCTCATATGAGTAATTAGCTTTGTTATTGAAAGAGCAACTGTTTTAGTACATCAGAAAAATACAAGGACAAAAATGAAAAGAACAGACAAACAAAACCAAGTGAAGCTAGTGCTAAGTGAGACTAGATATGAATCCTGTGAAAGCTGTAAACTAACAAAGACTGAAGAGTAGGATTGCTGTAATGCATGCATAAGAAAGACAAATGTCAAACTCTAATGTCCACGCTAACTTCTCTACTGTTCTTGGGAATAAGTAATCCTTAATAAGAGCGCTTTCTCTTTTAACAAGTGATAATTCTTGTAAACGTTGTCATTGTATTGTTTGATCATCCGTTGATGGAGATTTAGGAAGCTATTCTTTAGAGAAGATAGATGCTTTTTTATGTATCAATCACATATACGTCAACCATGGTCAGAGTAAATGAGCTTGTGGAAAATTCTAACGTGGCTAAATTTCCAAATTTTCCAGAGACGTAAGATTTATGAAGCACTGCTGAGATGTACCAAGCCAGCTGGACTATGGGATCTTTATGCTTTTGTCTCAGGACCATCCAAGTACAGAAACACTAATCCTAAGTTGCGTTTGTTGGTTGAGTATTTTCGGCTTATTGGAAGAAGACCTCACCATGCTTCAATGAGTATGCTCGAAGATTGTTCGTTCACAGTGGCTAATGAATTTTGGAGAATAAGTAGTGTGAATGCAAACTATACACTGTGCCAGACTTACCCGTTTGCCTTAATTGTTCCAAAATGCATTAGGTGCGGTTGAAAATTATACTTTAAATTCTTAGATTCTCTATATCGTGCATCAATGTTATAAAATGAATGACTTAAGTTTCCATGGTTGCTCTTTTAGTGATGAAGAAATTCTCCAGGCCTCAAATTTCCGAGCGAGGGGTCGATTGCCTGTAGTCACCTGGTGTCATCCAGGTATATACTGGGCATCCTATCTGTGGACACTTTTTGGTGATCGTCTGATTTGACCTGCTATACTTTTTATGTACAGGGACGGGTGCAGTGCTTGCACGTTCTTCCCAGCCTTTGGTTGGTCTCATGATGAATATGAGGAGGTAATGTTAACTTCTTACACTAGTGGCTTCTAAAGGGATATATATTTGAAACTTTGTTTGCAGGAATAGATACATTTGCAACAGCACTCTGGGGCTGAACCCTTTTTTTTTTTGGTTGGACTTTTGGTGTAAATCATTTGTTCACAACCTCAAATTGGTTATGTCCCATTTTCTTTGTACCATTCTAAACGTCTTGCACCTGACATTTTTTGCAGCAACACAGATGAAAAGCTTGTAGCTGCACTTTGTTCAAACCTTTCTGGTGTGAAGGGGAAGCGGAGGTAGGCACTCTAATTTTCCGCTCAGATGATGCAAGCATTGCCAGCAACTGCTTGATTGTGCCATCACTATTGTTTTAAATCAGAGTCTGTTATGGTTGTAGCAGTGCTTAACAATACCAGCAGCAGGTTCCGCTCTGGACTGCTGTTGCTTTGATAGTTAAAATCTCTCTGGTAATGGCTGTTATGACATTATGTAACGACCATTCCAGCTACTGCAGTGGCTGTGGTGGGCAAGTTCTCCAGTTACTCACCTGCATAGGCACTGAAGTTTGGGGGAGAAAAGGGCTAGGTTGGTGGTTGGGAATAACCGATTTAAAGCATAAGAAGAAGGCTGAGAGAAAGAGGTAAAGAAGTCTTCCCAGTCGAACATGAAGAAGATCCTGGGGAAACTAAATGTTAGTTGTAATCAGACTACAATGTGGACCATATCTCTGAAAGTCGTTGGATTGGTTGAGCTTGGCTTGGCCTCAATGATGACCAACTCCCACCTCTCTTTTCACGTGAGAGAATGGAAGCAACTAGGGCAAGCACTGGTTGCGTAGGCAGACTTCCATTTCCTGCATCCACCTCGATAGATGACGCTTTGTTGATTGAGAAGCAGGATTTTTTTTTTTTTATTTTCTTTTGAATTAGAAAGCTAGGATCTTATAAAAAAGGGAAAAATCTATAGTGCAGCAGGGTGTTTTTTGGGACCAGTCCATATAGAATATAGGCCATTGGATTTAAAGCCAAAATTTCTCATCCTCAGATCAATTAAAAAAAATTAATTTATTACTTGTTAAAGCAGTAAGTTACTTACATTTTAAGGAAAGTTTACTGGAGGAGGATTGTAGATGTTACAATTTGTGAAGGATGACAACTAAGGATTATTACTTATGGATAGGCTCCATTGACTTACAAATGTGAAGGGAACATCACAATTATTCAGGTAAATTTACTAAGAATAGGGAAAGAGAAAGATACAATAATTTTAGATTGCTTACTATTTAGACTTAGAGCTTTTGAGACTTAAACATAATTTACTATATCTGAAGGTAGATTACTAATTATCATTTACATGGACTTATAGGTAACTTACGATTGTGAGGGCAATTACTGATTATAAGTTCTGTCTTTTATTACAATTTAAGGTACATTAGTAGGCCATGGGTCACTGAGGATTAGGAACTTTATGTTACAAATCTATGGCTAAATTACTATGTCTACGGGAAAAATATTAGCTTTAGGTGCAATAGAGATTACAACAACTTTCAGGCAAATTACAGTTATAGGAGGTATAATTACTAATAAAAGGAACTGAGCAAAATTACCATATGTTAGGATAATTACTAAGTTATTTTACCATGAAGTTACGGAATATAAAGGGAAGTTACTATTGAGGATGAAAAATTGCAAGCCACCATGTACTACCAATTATAACTATTTTAGGAGGATTAAATTATTATTGGATAATTACTAGTGACAACAACATCCTCAGGTTATGAAGTGTAACATGATTGATCTTGTAAGGATTAGGGATTCAAATTTTGTGTTAGTTTTGATTCTAGGAGAACTTCACAAAGTAATATCTTTCTTAAATGGTAAATTACTTCTACTTTAATCCTCAATAGGAGTAATTTACCTCAAGGTAGTGACATTTGTTAAGACAAAATAATTTACTTTCTGGGATGGCAATTTACCTTAGAAGATATTCTTCACCTTAAAAGTTGTAATTTCCTTTGTAATTAGTAAATTGAGCATGTGCTAATTCTTGATGATGTAATTATACCTGTCCTTAATTGATTGCTACCAAAATCGGATCGTAATGACATTACTTCTTGTAAATTATATATTGTCTTCGTAAACGAAGTATCAGCATCTTAAGTTACCTTTAAGTTTGTAGATATGCATGCATACAAATATTATCTTAGAGGTTGTAAATTTTTTTTGGCTCCATAAATTACTGAATGACTGCCGTTAATTACAAATGATCCACTATAGCTGGGCAATTTTTGTACTCGGGATGGGGTACTGTTTTTCTCATATGGGACCCAAGAAGTGCCCTGTGAAAAAAAAATAAAAAATGAAAAGCCATAATATTGATGAGATAGTGAGTAGCATAAAGCTCATAGTGATAATAATGGAATTTGATATTTTAAGAAGTCAAGATCCACATGTATATAGTGGAAAAGATTATTTTAGTTGGATTATGCAGATAGGCTGTATTCGAAAACTAAACATCTAACTAAAGAAAACAAAATACATTTGTTTATATAAAGCATGTGTAAGATTTTAGATAATACACATTTCTGGTCCCTGCAACCATTGTGACATATGCGACACCCTTTTGTGACACCATGTCACCGACTCACCACTTTATGTGACTAGTGACTGCGTAGTTGGATAAAAGTTAATTATTATGAGCAGTTGCAGCAATTCACTATTGGAATCCAACCATTTCACCAACTTCAGCTGAACTTCACGCAGCCCATTAATTTCTTCTGAACATGATATTGTCCATTGCAGAACTTAATTAAGGAGTTAATTTATTTTCTTTGGTTATTTGAGAATCATTGGTCGGTTAGTTGATTTGTAAATATTGATGTGTCGTTTCTTTAGGAAGGCGAATCCTTTTATCATGTTATGAGTATGGGTTATTAATATTATGAATGTAAGTCGATATCTGCTGATTTTATCCTCTCTTTTGGTTAGGAAGCTTTACATTGCTGATGCAAGACCAAGAAAAAATGCTTTGGCTAATGGTGCCATGGGGGGAGGTTCCGAGTCATCTTCCAATTATCTGCAGTCTGAGGTCTCTTAAAGTTTTTCCTTTTTAATATATGATATCCGTGTCACTAATTTGCTAAGCCAATCTTCCTCACTGCAATTCAGATAGTTTTCTTTGGGATAGACAACATCCATGCAATGAGGGAAAGTCTAGCTCGGCTCAGGGAGTATCTGGATACTCATGGGGCAACCTCATCAGATGGATTGTCCTCATTCTTGGTTGGTGTTTTGATCTCTAACGCTTCATAAATAGTTGCTAGTTATATATAATTAGATCTTTCTAACTGTTTCTACAAACGCTTTACTTGCTTTTGATGGTCTGTTCCCGTCATTAGTTGGTCTCTTGTAGTCATTATTTCCATTGTTGACATTCATGAGTAGTTTCGGTGAATCATAACTATGCAGTTTTTTTCTTGAAAAAAATTTGTTGAGGAATCTAAAAAGTCTTTCTCAATCCATGGTCCAAAATTGAAGCTTTTCGATCAAAGAAAAGTGTAGAAAATGCAATATGCAGTATTTGTGTGTGGCTGTTGAGACTTTCTTGCTTGTGGTATTATGTTCATGCATAAATACAGCTTTTACGGTGTTTATCAGTCTCAAGAATCTATTCTTGCTTTATAGAATAGGGAACATAAGTTACTTTCTTTAGGAGTTTAGCAGAGTCATTGCATGAACTAGTGATTGAGAGTCAGTTCCTTCTCTTATTCATTCTCCAGATTGTTTGAAGGGTTCTCTGTCAGTCATCATCATTCCGTTATTTTTGTATGGTGTTCACTGTTTACTTATGCAAAAATTAAATGAGCAGAGACATGGTGGCTGGACTTGGGGTGGGGGCAATCTTAGTAGTATGTCCGCTTCAGTATCTACACTTGGAGACAGTGGTTGGCTAATACACGTCCAGAGTGTTTTGGCTGGTTCAGCTTGGATTGCAGCACGTGTTGCTTTAGAGTCAGCTTCAGTACTTGTCCACTGCAGGTAGAGATGCATAATTGATGAAATAAAATATATATATTTATATGCGGATGATGGAAGATAGTTCTTTTAGGATCTTGTGTGTGCGTGCGTGAGCGGGCGAGCAAGCGAGATAAAATATATATATGGGGATGATGGAAGATGGTTCTTCCAGGATCTTGTGTGCGCATCCGCGTGTGTGAGCGAGCGAGCAAGCGAGATAAAATATATATATGGGGATGATGGAAGATGGTTCTTTCAGGATCTTGTGCATGCATGAGAGAGAGAGAGAGAGAGAGAGAGAGAGAGAGAGAGAGAGAGGGATAAAATATATGTATGGGGATGATGGAAGATGGTTCTTTCAAGATCTTGCGCATGCGTGCGTGTGTGAGAGAGTTTTTTTGGGGTGGGGTTGGGGGGAGGGAGATGTGCTTTCAAGATCTTATATGCCTCATAATGATACTTGATATGCGTGTTAATCTTGTCTTGTTGCTCTTTGTTGTATCTAGGGGTGAGCGGTTCCCGGTTCCGGTTCGGTTCCACTTGGAACTTGGAACCTACCCTCAGGTACAAGTTCCTCAATTTTTGGAACTTGAAACCTACCTATTAGAACTAAGAACCTAGAACCTACCCTGTCACAGGTTCCAGGGTCGGTTCCAAGTTCCAACAGGTTCCTTTTTTTTTTTTTTGATTTCATTTTCGTAGTCGACCCGAATATTTGGAAGCCAAAATAATTCAATAGTTGGCCCTCCATTTTCAATACCTGCCAAAACACAGCAATATAAATTTTTTACATCCGAACAGACAACTAAATTCATACTTTTCTACATAAAACATTGTCTAATGTATAATTTGGTGATGTTTCATAATAATAACTACGGGCATGCTGTATGAGCATAGGCTTGGCATTTCGCTCTTGATTTGAGTGGGCAAGAAGTGGGTGCCACATCGAGTAGAAACTTGTGTTGGCAGTCGCTGGAGCATCGAAAACAATACAATAGCTGAATAGAATTGAAAAAAGAAAAAAAGAAATGAAATAACAGAGAACCGATCGTCGGAGAAGAAGCTCAACGAGCTCATCTCTGAGAACTAGTCGTCGGAGAAGAAGCTCAACGCGAGCAGCGTCTTGCCCCTGTTCGACGGCTTCAAGCTCGCGTCATTGAGCCCAACCCACTTCGCGCAAGTCCTCCACTACGCCTTATGATCTGTGAGGCACTTCGCAAAAGCCATGGCTCGCGAGATGGAGGCGGCGAACTGGAACCTCGACGAGGCCATCCCATTCATCAAGCCGTGAGCGAGGTTCGTGAAGCCCGGCCACTGGCACTTCGCCATCGAATTGTTTGAGGCCAGATCAATCTTCGAGGGCTTCAACTTCCTCGACGGAGGAAGAGCTCGGTTTTGGCGGAGGCGGTGGCGGTGGCGGTTCGGAGCAATGACGGCCTGGATGGCCGAGCGAGCGGCGGCAAGAGGTGGTGACGGTGGCTTGGGGACAGCGGTGGTGGCTCACAACGGCGAGGGGCGGTGTGGACGGTGCAACAGCTCGTTGGGCTCAACGGCGAGACGGCTTGTCGGACGAGCGGTGGGTGGTGGTGGTTCGGTGGCCAAAAGGTGGTGGTGAGTAGGGTGTGGGGCGGCAGTGTGGTGGTGGGTGAAGCAGCAGCCAGCAAGAGGAGGAGGAAGAAGAAGAAGAAGAAGAAGAAGAAGGGGTAGGGTTTCGGCTGAGAGAGGGGAAAAGAGGAGAGAGAGAAGAAAAGAAAAAAGTTGGGGGGCAAGAAGTGACGTGAGGAGGGAAAAGGGGAGAAAAGAAAGAGAGAGAGAGAAAAAGAAAGGGAAAGGGGGGTAGAATCCACAGAGGGGGAAATCTTGCAGGGCGACGCTAGGGTTTTTTTTTTTTTTTTTTTTTTTTTTTTTTTTTTTTTTTTTTATAATTATGGCCAGTTCCCAGAAAAAGGGAACCGGGAACCGGAACCAGTTTCTTTAGAACCGGGAACCGAACCGGCCCTCCGGTGCGGTTCTCTGGTTCCCGGTTCTACCCGGGAACCGTGCTCACCCCTAGTTGTATTGATTTTCAATTTCCGCCTTGAGTAATTTCTGTGGGATTGAATATGTCGATATCAGTTTCCCGTTCTTTGTTTTGTCCGTCTCTGCCTTAATAGATGTCATAGACATGATCGAATGCCTTTTTTAGTAGTAAAAGAACCCATTCCGATCATATATATCATTTGTATTCATTTTTTGGCAGTGATGGGTGGGATAGAACGACTCAGTTGGTTTCACTTGCAAGCTTGTTGCTTGATCCATACTATCGGACTTTTGCCGGGTTCCAGGTAATACTGAGATTGCTTAATCTTAAGCACACTGCTTGAGAATAAGATTTTCTTCCTTTTGGCAAGGGCCAGAAGTGTTTGCCCAATAGTATATTGCATCCCTATATGTTAAATTTGGAGCTGACTTCTATCATATGGTTGGATCTTCTTAGGGCTACTGAAAACATACCTCACTGTGGATCCAATGGCCACTTACATACCTTAATTTCTGCAAATACTAATACCTTCCCACTACGGAAAAACCCACATTGAAAAGAACAAATTCCCTGTCCTTACAAACTCATTTTAGTATCTTGCTTACAATTTAAGTGGTTTGGTTTTTTAGTTGGTTTTGAGTGTTTTAGGGAATATGATAATTTAGGATTTGGGATGGCCATTTTTGGGAAGAAAATGGCTTTTCATAAATAGGGAGACACAAATAATTGATGTGAAGTTTCAAAGTGGTCTTCAAAAGGCAGAACTCAATTATGTGTCTGGTTATTCCAAAAGTAGAGATATGTAACTGGTTATTGGGTGAGAGGTTAGCTATTTTCCTTTTTGTATTTTCCCTTTCTTTTAAGACTATCATGTGATTGAATCATCAAGCACTTTGCTTGTTGCATTCTTTAAGCTTCTGTTCAGTCTTATTGTTCCTTGGATTTGTGGACTTCTTTTGCCAATTTAGATGATTGGGTTGTAATTTGATTTAGGCACTTGTGGAAAAAGACTGGCTAGCATTTGGCCATCCATTTTCAGATCGTTTTGGACTGCCAACTACATCTGGAGGTGACAACACAACCTTTGAGTTATCTAGGCAATCTTCAACTGGGAGTTACTCATCATCACCAATGCGTCAATCATCAGGATCATTCCCAACTCAAGCACCCGGCTCGTCTCATAGTCAGGCCTCAAATAATTGTTCTCCCATACTTTTGCAGGTGGGTACCATGGTATGATGGCTGTATGGCAGATTCTTCACTGCTTATATAATTAATCAAAACTTTTGCGTTTTCTGCCTGCTTTTATTGTTGACAATACTTTCACGAGCATCTTATGTCAGGAAAAAGTATCTATGGGTGCCTCGTGTGTTTGTTATGGTCCTTCTAATGTGTCCAGTTTATTAAGTTTGATGACGGCTGGGTCGATATATATTGGGGAACCATAACATTTCAGTTTTGTCACACATCCTTTGATCCTGCTACCCATAGTTGTGCTTTTAGGTTCACTTGATTCAGACGCTCATGAGAATTAGGTCATTGACATGAATGTCGAGCTACGTATTTATCAAGGTTGAACTATGTAATTATCAATGTTGAGATGCCAATCCTTGTTGTTTAAGATTAAGAATAAGCAAGAAGTGCGTCTGTGCTTTCCTTTTTAAGTATATAATCTTATCGAAGGTTCAAGAAATAATGGAAAAAATAGTATGCAAATCCACGTGCCCACATTTATATGTTTTGAAAGCTTCAGGTGTTTCGGATGAAAGTATGTGTGTCGCAAGATTCAGACCAAGCAAAAATCGTAAAAGCAATAACCAATCCAGACACATCTCAAGTCTCGTAATTGTCTGTTCCACTACCCGGGGTGACTTTTTTCTTTCGATACTTCATTTAGATTCCTGTCGCATGGACTTTTTACTTTCTTATTTCCTTAAATCTTTAGCACTAGTTGATATTGGGCTTATTATGTAACCAATGACTGTATATTCTTTATTATGCAGTGGGTTGACTGCATCTCGCAACTATTGAGGATGTATCCATTTGCTTTTGAGTTTTCCTCGGTACATACTTTTCATCTATACAAGCCTATTGTTATTTGTTTTTTCCTGCAGCTTGTCTTTTTTTCCTGATCATAGAGCACCTCTTCTCTATAATGTCCGCTTCACTTATTTTGTATTGGTATTTCAGACATTTCTGGTTGACTTCTTGGACTGCGTGCTTTCTTCTCGCTTTGGGAACTTCTTATGCAACAGGTAAACACTCCAAAAACACTGTTGGGTTTATTAAATCACAGCCACTTCATGTTGAAACTCAATTCTGGTCTAGCTATTAATTGAAAATTCATGATAATTTAATGAATTAAATTAAGTAGTTCAAGATATAACGGGTCAGCAATTCAATTGAAGTAACAATTTTTTTCAGTTAGGTTGCTTAAAATTTTGGAATTTTTTGTGAAAAATGGCTTCTCATGGGAGACAAACTTCCCATTTCACTTTTACCAAAAAAAAAAAAAACTTCCCATTTCACTTATTGTTTTCTTATATGTTGTAATAAGTATTGCCTGTGTGATTGTCTACAGTAGATTAAGGAGTGCTTACTGTCTTCTACCTTCTAATTCATTGTAACTAATTCAGTGAGAAGGAGAGGCAGCAGTGCAGCGCCTCTGAGGCTTGTGGATGTTTGTGGGCTTATTTGGAGGATTTACGCAATTCGGAGGGGAAATCTCATGTGCACTATAACCTCTTTTATGATAAATCAAAACATGATGGTGCACTGTTGCCTCCAGCTGCTGCTTTAGCCCCAACACTTTGGCCGCAGTTTCACCTTCGTTGGGCTTGCCCCTCTGAAGCCCAAGCAGGGGAACTTGAAGCTCAATGCCGCAACATGGCTATGAAATTTTCTGAATTGCAGAAGGTTTGTTTATCTCCTCTGCTGTCAGCATCTGCTGCTGTCAGCATCTGCTTTTATATCCTTAAATTCTTTCTGGTGATTCATTCTCTGTGACAAGTTCTCTTTGATGATGGAATACATTGATCTGCACTTCATCTGTGCAATTTTAGCACTTATTTTCAATGAAATTGATTAACACCATTAGGAAGTTGAATCCAAAGGCTTAAACTGATTGTTCGAGGGAGACTACATGAGTATAAGGTCCATTTAGACCCCATCAGCAAGTGGTAAGGATATTTAAGCACCCTCTCACATGCAAACTGAACCGAGAACGGCACGTGGAATTGAAGAATGGGGAGGCTAACACGCAGAATAAATCCGGGATGAAACCTAGCTCTGACACCATATTAGAACTGATTGATGGAAGGAAACTATGAACATAAAGACCAATTGAAACCCCATAAATTAGTGATGTGGGAAATTTCGTAGCCACTTATAGTTTTTATTTTCAATATTAGTGCGACATCTTTGTCATTTTTGTCACCACAAAATCATTATAAGTGGTGATTTTCACTCTGCTGTTATGTGGTAGTTGTACTGTTGATAATATTTGTTTAGGGGGCAATCAAAAGCCTATTTGTAACACAAAATAAGCATTGGAGGCGATTAGGTAACACGACCTAATTCCCTTTTATATCCATGTTGATACTACTCAGATGATTGAATAATTAAAACATCACTTCTCAGTTTTCTTGGAGAATTAACTTTTAGTGTGATCACATCCTAAAATCTGATATTTTTCCTCAAGTTTAATTTAATTTTGGACAAAATAAGTAAATGATCAGTTTTTTTAGAGTAAGTTAATTATGGACAAAAATAATCAGTTTATTTAGAGTAAAACAGATTAAAGACTAGACCATAGAATGTTTGAGTTAGAATGCAACATAAGTAGATCGATGGAGATGAAATTAGGTAAACTCTTGTGGTCTCGCCATGTGTCCAAACAATATTGCGTCTATGATGCACCTTTCCTACCTATATAGAACTTAGTGTGGACCTTAGTGATTGAAGCCCGTCATGTTATGCATGCATAATGTAATCTCAGACACCGGACAACGATAGATTGAGTAACTATGAATTCCCTAACTAATGAATGTGGATACATCATGGACTGCATCTTTAGGGTTTTTGGTGACATTTTATTGGATTTAGTTGACTGCATATTCTGAATACATATGTGGGTTGTGCTTTCATGTCCTATAGATTTATGGAAATCGCAGCTTCCAGAATGGCTCAGAATGTTGAGGTTCAATTTCATAGGACCGTCATGTCTTGCCTTGTGAACTAGAGATTCTTCCTTTGCTACTATACGCCTATTGTTTCAGGGGTATCATAAAAAAATGTCTAGTCCTTCCTGACACCACAATGTCATCTGTATTAGTTATTCTGTGCTGTTTCATCCACAGGCAAAGGAAGTGGCAGAAAGAAAAGCTAAAGAAGTAGCGGCTGCTGTGGAATCTTTATCTGCAGATTTACGGAGGGAGAGGCAACTGAATGCTTCTGCTGTGAACTTGGCCAAAAAAGCTAGTAAAGAAAATGCGGCTATAAAGCGTGCGATTCAGTCCCTGGGATGCAAGGTCCACTTCTCTGGAAATGGGGATTGCACAGTTGACATTGAAGCTAATCCCACAACAAGCCCGCAAGTGTCTTTGTATTCTTATTCAAAAAGAGAGTCAGATGATCCCATCCAACGCAATGAGAAATCCGACCTCTCTGTATCAATCACTGTAGTGGATGATGAAGTTCTTCCCAATAACCCAATCAATCGTGTTTGTGAAAGCTTATGCCCAATGCGCGCACGCGATGGGGGTTGTCGGTGGCCGGATGCTGGTTGTGCCCAGTTGGGCAGCCAGTTTGTGGGATTGAGGGCGAACTTTGATGCGTTTGACCGGCTCTCCATTTATGACAGCTACTTTGACTCGGATAAACTATAGATGATGAGCGTAATGATCAGCGGGTGTATTTAATCAACGGGGAACCACTAGGGAAGCTTCAGTGCTGGGCATTGGAAGGAAAAGAGAGACTGCTCGCTCCTAAAGCTTCTATGAAGCCGACCCTAGTTCTTAGAGTATGGGCTATGGTTTGTGGATGGGTTGTGGGACTCTCTACTGAAGAGGACACCTTTTGCAGCATCCTCTACAGTACTCGCGATGCCCGGTTGAATCAGGTAGCGGCTAACGTATTCAACTGAGGTGAGCTGTTTATTCACTGTTGTTGATATTCGCATCCATTGGAAAAACAGTAGCTTTAGTTTTTACTCTCTTTCCCTCTTTTGCTAATAAGATTAGCGTATGTCTCGCAGCAGAATAAAAGATTAGACTGTGTACAGATCCTAAAATCATCTTCTTCCCTAGGTAATTGATGTATAAGCCCCGGAGCTAACAATTTTGATAGTTGAGAGCTTAATTTTATATTTTACTAGGTGGCTTCATCTGCTCGTGCATTATCACATGCTGCGCATTAAGCCTATAATAAAGACGTGTTTTCGTCTAACTTCTGTCGACATCGCATTCTTTGTTAACACGTGGACACGGACACTATCGGGGTACATCTATTGTACCCTACAACATTACGACGTGGAGTCACAATTAAGTAGAAAAAAAAGGATAAAATTATAAAATTGATTTATGACGTTCGATGCTTCGTCATAATCAAGTGAGTGTTGAAATTGTCCAGCACAATGTTGTACCTTAGAAATTTCCGTGAGAGATCATAATTATCTACATGTATGTAATAAAAAATCGTGGTAAGAACCTTGTGAGCTAATCTTTAAGTGATTTAGTTTTATAATAATTTCGTGTATAATCACTTGAACTTGTATGATTTTGCCTCTTCAGCTTTTTGAGACTCAAAAGTTTCCCTCTCTCTAAGGGGGCCTGTTTTGATAATTTGAGTTAGTGCTCAAAATTACTTTGTTCAATACTCAAAATAAAATTATCCACATGATAATAATTACTAGTTTTGACTTAAAAGATCCTTTGGAAAATATTTTTTAAAAAGTTATATTTCAGAAAAAAGTAATTTTTTTTTTAAATATTCGAGTGAAATCTGAAAATAAAGTGGAAAATGTTTTTCCTTGTTTGGTAAGAAAATTCTTTTTCTTCATACATTTCTTTACACTTATTTTAATTTTTAAAATCGATTTTTCATTATTTTGATTTTTTTAAATCAAAATTTTAAATTATTTTTCTTTTTTTCTTTTCTTTGTTTTCCTCTTCTTATTTTTAGTTGGCAGCTAGCCACAGTGACGGTTGGCAACTAGCTAAAGGCGAGCTTGGAGCTTGCCAGCGAGCACAAAGCTCACCCACCTCTGGCAAGATCCAAGGCTGACGAGCTCGAGCTCACCGATTTGGCGAGCCTCAAGCTCGTCGGCCTGGGGATTTACCAGAGCCTGCTAGAGATGAGCAAGCCCCAGCTTGGGGTGAGCTTGAGACTTGCTTGTGGCTACTTGTTAGCTATTATTATGGCCGGCAATTGGCCAATAAAGAAGATGAGGGAAAACAAAGACGAAAGATAAAAAAATAATTCGAATTAAAAAAAAAAAAAAAAAAGGAGGAGGAAGTGAGGGCTTGTGATGCTTTGAGATAAGAAAGACCAAATGGAAAACATTTTTTCCTAGTTTAGAAGATTTTTTTTCCTTTCTTGAAAAATATTTTTTTCCAATCAATTCATTTTTTGTTAAACAAATGTCGGAAAATCTGAAAAAAAAAATTGAAAATTATTTTCTGTGAAACGAATAGAGCCTAAATAAAAAACTCACTTAATTCTCTTAGCAAGGATGAAGTTACATAACTCATTTAATAAAAAAAAAGCATCCACATCTGAAATAAAATGTTGACTATTGCATTTCTAAAAGCCTAAAATTTCTCCATAGTATTCTGACTTCCATAATTGGCGGAAAAAAAAATGACATTTCATATTCAATATGCAATTACTATCAAGCAATATATTATTTTCATTTTCTGTCACTTAAAATGGTCAGAGATTTAATTTTGAGCATTTGATTTTCAATATATCAACAACCTAAAATATCAGTGCTCAATATAGTGGTTCTCGAATTATCATGAAAGCATAATGCTTGGTATAAATGTCAGTTGACTTGATCTTAAGTAGCAGTTGAGAATTATCATTTTGAGTTGCACTTTTACATCCTACACGTTTTTTTTTTTGGGTTCTCTTTGGCCAACAATGATAAATAGATATTCTTTACGTTTTGCTGAACAGGACTTTGCTAATCAGAAATAGACTTACCTTCTTTCGTTCAGCTATTTTAGCCTTCCTAGTTTACTTCGTAATTGAGGTAACAGGTTAAAAATGACTTTGACTACTTCATCTTTGTTTAGTTTCTTTAATATTGTAATTTTCGCATCTATCTCTTTATCCTTTTAGCAAAAAGCGCAGGATGGGGACCAGTTAACTCAACAAAATTTGCGCCGTGTGCTATATTCTCCTGAATTTCAAACGAAATCCCGCACGCCACTTGGTCGTAGTTTAGTATTTTAATCCGGGAGAACGGAAAATTAGCGACCGGCATAATTCTCTAATAAAATTCACAATTTTCGAAATGGGGAGAGACGCGCTCCTAAAGCAGTCAAAAGTGATGGCATTTCAA
Source organism: Eucalyptus cladocalyx (assembly GCA_017140615.1). Taxonomy (NCBI): domain Eukaryota; kingdom Viridiplantae; phylum Streptophyta; class Magnoliopsida; order Myrtales; family Myrtaceae; genus Eucalyptus; species Eucalyptus cladocalyx. Next base: position 12,598,829 of record CM029525.1, read on the forward strand.
TGAAGGAGTTGGATTGTCCGCTTTACTAAAGCTGTTTTCAACGCTCAGTCACTCGACCAAAAGGAAAAGGGAGGAAGGCGGTCTTTAGTAGAGCAGAAGCTAGAGATCACAGGCAAAATCGACACATTCCCCCGCTTTTGCCAAATGGTCTTGGTCGTTTCGACACGTACTCGAATGATTTCCAAAAGCTCTTGTATCTTTCGTGACTAACGTTAGGCATACAAGAATTATTATTAGTCTACGAACAATGATACAAAGCACTACGGTGAGAAACTACAATTGAGCGTTTGAATAACCGGTTGTAACGCCCCCCGACGAAACCGATTTCGTAAAATCAACTCGTGTTTCCAAACGTCATTCTTCGTAAAGCATTTGAAAAGACCAAAATCTTGGCGATGCAGAGTACCTACGGCAGGCAAAACCCAGGTTCGTCTCAGGAGGGTATGTACACACTTGAGCCAAGACCTGAGAAATGCCCTTCAGTTGACTAAACCCATCAGGAGGGTTAATACACTGAACCAAGTTACGAGAGAGTTAAGAGTATACAAAACCACTATACCACACAACATATTGAAGAAAAGAGTGAGTGATCTTTTTGCTAATGCAAAGTGGAATCATCAGGTGCAGACTCTTGGGCATCATCATCGGTAGCTTTATCATCGCCACCCTTCCTGGCCTTCCTCTCTTGCCATCTTCCCCAGACCCACTTCAAGATGAGGAAGCCCCCAAGCGCATAGACCTGCAAATTTCACCAATTAAATTTTCCTCCATAAAATAATGCAAGAAAGCAACGAGATTCAAAAAAGAAGGGTTTTGAATCTTCTGATGATGTCAAACCATGACAAATAAGAACTGCACATGATGCACCTCTTTTCTTAAGTACTAATTTAGTACTGAAACAAATGAAACCAGAAGACTAGAAAGAAATAGAAATCCACGTTCCATTTACTTCTAACGTAGCTAGCAAGAATCCAGCGTCAAATTGTGACTATGCAAGGGCAAGCCTGACAATCAGCGAAACAAAATAGATCAAGAGCTTGTGCTTTAACATACTAATCTGTTGGATCATAAATTTATCACCAACTTTAACACCCTCTTTAACTGTCCACGATGCTTGAGAAGCACTAATTAACCCCTCCTACCTTCTCATCGTACTTATCACAAGATACAAGAAATAGTAGGCCTCCAACAATCTTCATTACGGTATAGAACTTTATACAGCTGGAGTGGACCATACAATCTAAGTGAATTAGCATGATAAAACCACTGCTACAAACATCACAACATTCAAGAACCTACAGCCGAGAGGTGCATTTGGTATGGTTTCTACAAACATTCAGGTTTTGTTCTCAGTGCAATAAAAGAACGAAAGCAACTTTGCTGTGTTTTCATTTTATATACGTACAGACTACGTGAAATCTTCCAAAAAAAATAAAATTTGGGCAAGGTCGCTTGATTATAGAAGATTCACAATATATAAAACAGTAGATGTTTTATAAAGACAATAGAAAAGATGTTACTGAATCAATAGCTAAATATCTAATAAGGAAATCTCCTAATAATAGTATATACTTCCACATGTTTTCTTTGACTCCAATTTTTTTTCCCTGACAAGTACCTCATACATAACAGTCATAGTCAGCTATAGAATCTGAGAGAATTTTGAAAATTTTCTGAATGCTAACAGGGCCCTCCTAGTCAACTCACTTCCTCAGTTCTTCATGCTCTTAATGCTCTCGGTCGGTGTCTCCATCAAAAGAACCTCACCGCTATCTAACCTCACGACTAGATATCTGAGCAAATCTGTGACTTTGTAGGATTAACGCGAAGGCAATGAGCGGCACACTTATCCCTCTCAGCCGTATGATCTGGTTAATTACATCCTCACTGGCCAGTGCAAAAGAAATTTCCAACTGACATTTCTCTGCCCGCCATCATCTACAGCCTATGCTGGGGATACAACATATCTTTCATAGATCTTCTAACCAACCCAGAAAAGTCTTCCCATTTCATCATCGCCATTCTCATCGAAGTATTCACCAAGACCCCCCCATAAATCAGTAAATTCCACAAGCAACAACAAACAATCGTTCCCGACACGGCAATTGATTCGCCCGAATGTAAAAAAAAAGCTCTCGATTCGTCTCGTAATCGACACGAGGTGCCGATGAAATTCCTGATCACGCGTTTAAAGAGACGATCGAACCAAAACCCCCTTCACCAAAAACATCGTCGAACATGCATCAACGCGATAATGACATGACATCGAAACATTCCGAGCAACCGAACGGAACCCATCAGCGGCATCCGCGTACCTGCCACAAAATCACGGGGTTCGACGTCTTCCCGGCCTCCTCCTCGACCTCGAGCTTCAACGCAGGCGGAGGCTCCAGGGGCTTGCGAGGGAACATCACGACGTCGGGCTTCTCGCCCTCGTCCTCGCCGGCGGCGGTGGCAACCAGTTCGGGTTCCTTCACCGGGGTGGGGTCCTTCTTGGGGAATTGGAATGGGAACTTGAAACCGAAGTTGGGGAAGAAGGGGAAAGCGTTCTTCTTCTGGTCCTTGGGGGCTTCACTGCTCACCAAGATCCCATCTTTATCAGCCATGAATGTCCCCCACAGAGAGAGGAAGGAGAAATTTGGTTGATTTGGGTTCAAAACTTGTTGCAGAGGCGGATAAAAAAGAGAGAGAGAGAGAGAGAGAGAGAGGGGTTTGTAGGAATTGAAGAGAGGGGTTATGTAGGGAGGGGGATTCTTCTTGAAGGCACTCTTCCTACTCTTCCTACTCTACTTTAGCTTTTCTCTAGAAGGCTGGAGTACTTTGTTAGCACACTTACCATAAAATTGACAACGTTGTTAGCTGTTTTCTCCCCCCCTCCTTTTCTTCTTTTTCTTTTGTTCTTTTCTTTTCTCTCTTTCAAGAATGGCGACTTGTTCAATTAAATCCTTCTTCCGAAAGTCTGAGGACGGTTGAACCGAAAAGGAATAAGATCTCACTCGTTAATTTTATTGTTTTCTTCATAGTTATTTGATAGTTTATGAAAGTTATTATATTTCAAATGGAAGGTATAACCATAATGGATATGATTATTATGGGAGAATAGATCTCTCGATGGATTGATGATGATTTCTATTCAATGTTTCAATAATGCTATTTGACATTCTTTTATTACCTCTGAGGATAAAGGAAAGTTGTCTAAAGATTCATAAATTTATTATATTTTTGCCAATTTAAACTCAATCATTTTACATGATCATGATCAAGTTTTATTAGTTTTATAACATATTATCATTTCTTTTTTTTTTCCTCCTTCCTCCGTCGGCCACCCAACCCCGACAATGGCCAGCAATCGGCCAAAGGCTACGGCTAGGTCGCCCCTTCCCAAATCCCAGTAAATAACATTTCAAATTAAGTCGTGGATCGATTTATATTGTTAAGCAGAAAAAATAAGACATGCTAATGGAAAAATAATTTAAATGTGACCCTCTTAGGAGCTATCGCCATCAAACAAACATCTTACACGTAACATAAAGAATCCATATCATATGATGGCTTAAAAGGTCTAAGATTAATATCTACTAATCACAAAATAAAAATCCAAACAAAGATCTCGAGCTGATTAACATTTGCATGAACAATTAGACAAATCGACAAACTGGTCGCAAGATCAAAGAAAACCCTAGGCAGGGTTTGCACCCACATAGTGACTAAGACCCAAACACATGCTGTGGCGTGCAGATATTCAGACGCGGAATACGCAAAACAAAAATGTTTTCACGACATGATAATCCTTAAACGGAGAAGAACCAAGAGACATTCACATTCCAGCATATTATTTCATATTATCTTCCGTGTAACAGGCAATGGAATGAGATTTTATTCCTGGAGCTAACATTTGAAAGCTAGTCAGGTGCCGCAAATCATCCTTGCCTTAATTTCCTCTCGAGTGAGTTGAGCGCAACGAATTGACAAAAATTTGATCCTTCGACGGGACTAGCAAGGGGGGTACAATGGAACGTCGGTCCCCACATAAAGTAGCAAGATCATCCTGAATCATTCTAAAAAATTTAGGAAGTGAAGCCACTGCTTCAGTGAGAAGATGAGGTGCCCGGCAGATAATTAGGGCATATTTTCCATGTTATTACAACATAAGTCTTCGCATGTCGCTGAAGTTCAAACGGAGAGCTGAAAGAAATGCACCTGCAGTCGCAATAGCACCAAATGAAAACGCCGCAAATTTTCAGCAAAGAAAAACGAAAATGAATACTAGGCAAACATGTGTGACTCTAGAATGCTAACTCCAGAATCATATCTTCTACTGCCAACAGTAAATTTGACAATTTTAAAATGGGGATAATGGTACTTCTTGTTGCTCCAGCATTAAGGATCAGGAATTCCAAAGCACGTGGCAAAGATGTAAGAAGACAAACGAGGGGCATCTGCATATGGGGCAACAATTGCTTTCTATATGCCCATATACTAAATAGCGTGAGAGAAAAATAGAAGAGCCATACCAATTGACCTGCTACCTATAACTTCTAACTAGACACAAAAGTGAATTCAGCAGTGTGGAACCAGCTACAAGAATTGTAGAAACGTGCGGTTCACCCTTGATACAAGGGAGGGTTAAAAAATAATACATGCAAGAGTAATTACACTATGATTAATGAGAATATTGCACTATATCATTCAGCAAAAAGTACCTCCAACTTTGCCATCAAATATTCGGTGATCAGCAGATAATGTCAAGGCCATTTTCGTGACAACTGCAGGACGCTCGACCCCTGCACAGCATGTAGGCAAGCTTACTTATCTGAGTCACCTTAAACATGCACAGTACATAGAAAAGTGCAGTGCAGTCAATAATATCTCACCGTCACTTCCAGTTACTGGTTCAACAACTTTATTTCCTCTCCCGACTGCAAGTATACCAGACTGCATGGCAAGAAGCACAAGAATTTGTAAGAGGTAATAACATCTAATTTTGATCAAGCAGGAGCTAAATATCATAAGATTCACCACAGCATGCAAATATGATAAACGGATGCACACAAGTGCAGAAACATGCACACTGCACTCATACCAAAGGGAAAAATGGTTCTGCAAAATCAATAAATCTATGGTACTAGTTTTTCTTACTTCCTCTTTCAGTATTTTAATTCCTAAATGATTTGAAGGAATAAGGCTTTTCATCCAATTGGCGCTTTATTTATGCACAACTGAGAGAGTGTCACTACCCAATGACACTTTAATCTGAGCAAGTAGCTATCCTCCAAAAGTATACACTCTCATGGCGGGTGTGGTCATGCATGAATTTTTTTCCATCAAAAATCCAGTTGTTCTTACTTCCTATTTTAATCTGTTAATACATAATTTATTTGAAGAAATAAAGCTTTTCATCCAATTGGTGTTTTATTTGTGCAAAACTGAGAGTGTCACTGCTCATTGACACTTTAATTTAAGCAAATAGCTATTATCCTTCGGAAGTATACACTTTAATAGCAGGTGTGGTTGTGCATGAATTTTTTCCCATCATTTAATCTACTCTTGCTTCCTCTTTTAATTTTGTATTTTAAAACTGAGGGAGTGTCACTGCTCCGACACTCTCACAATGCATGATCGTGCATGAATTTTGTCCCATCATTATGGAGAGAAAAAAGTTAAATAAACAGAAAAAGGCAAAGCACACATTCCTTTCTTCTTTTACATAAACGGAGTATATGTAATAGATGTTCAACAATAGTGTAGGGAAACGTTATCACATGGTATTATATCTCAACTAACTGTAAACATTTCTCCTTTTTCAGGCACTTTCTCCTACAAAGCACGTATATTCGAGATTGTCATCAATTGTGGTCAGTCAACTATGTGCTTTTCAGCCAATATGTGCTTGTGTCATTCTTGATGGAATTGGAATATGAATCATTTACCAATTTATATAGGTTTTCTATGTATTCTTAAAAGTCATGTAGGCTTTGATGCTTCCACAAAATCAATAGCCATAATTGAACTATATAGCAAAGATTTCCTCAAAAGATTTAATTACGTAAATAATCTGTCTTGAAGGAGTTTTGTAAAATTTATTCTAGATTTGAAAGAACCAAATGCTTGAGCCTTCCAAGAAAGGGGGGAAAAAAGGAGGACATGCATGACTTTTGTTTTAATTTTAAACCTAAAATTTCTACCAGCATGTCTGCTACTTACCGAGGGCAGCAAAACTACTAGCACGTTATGTCAGCATCCATGCATATTAGAATGAGTGAACTTGTGAGAATGTATAGTGCATATGCTGAAATGTGCAAGGCAAAGAGGAATACCTGTGGGGGGTTAATAATCGCACAAAAGTGATCCACTGGGAACATTCCCAAATTTGAAATGCTGCAAGGCAAAACAGTTGCCGTGTTGATCAAGCATGAGTGAAAAACTGAAATGCAACTTCACAGCAAATGATAAACATCTATAAACCTGAAAGATCCTCCTTGGAATTCATTTGGCTTTAGTTTCCCTGCTCGTGCCTTTTCAGCCAATTCCTTCACCTAAATGTAACAAACTACAAACATGATATGATCTGAACAAGAATCAAGGTTAACAAGAAAGAAAATCAGAGAATGAAAGAGGAACCTAAACATTCCAACAGTTATATCAACCGATCAAGTTCATAATTTCTATATCTAGATAGTCACTGAAACTTGTAACTCTGGTGTGAACAAAAATACAATTAAGATAATGATGAAGTTGCATCATTAATTGTTAACAACATTAAAATGAATATTCAATGCTTAAAAGGAAGATAATAAGTTCGTAATGATTAAATGGCTAATGATCTAGTACACAGGCATCACTAGAAATTAATGTAACTTTTCAATTATTCTAAAAAAGTACCTCCGCGGATATTGAAGATATGGTCTTCTGCTCTGCATTTCTCACAATTGGAGTCATTAAACCCTGTAAAATGAGCCATACAGGATAAATTTTATGCAGAGTTTTACAATGAGGTTACAGAAAAGGATTCTCACTCAATTACCTTATCAGTCGCAACTGCAATTGATATATCAACGGACTCACAGAGAATCACCTCCCCCTTCTCAGTGTCCCAATAGGCTGCCATGAATCACCAAACATAACTTAATTTATTTATGATAGTTTCCTTTCTTCACCTAAGAACTTCCTTGCATGCAGACCCATTTTTTCCTTGATGTAAAGCGGCAACATGACCAACAAAAAGGTTTTATACCCCAGTTTTGGCTGAGCCAATAGGTATTCTTCTCTATAATTTGAACATACAGGACATCGATGGGTTTCAAAGTAATGAAAATGTTTGAGTAACCCAAAATTTCCATCATCTTTCTCCATAAAAAGGCATTTCCGCACTTGAAGACATGATATTTACTTTTAAAATCTTTGTCCTTACACTCATGTTAATCTGGGAAACACAAACCGTATCAATTCACAAAACATAAGTCCACAGAGATGTAAAAGATACACAATCATTGTTGGATTGAAAAGTATGAGAATTTGACACCAGCAATGGACCTTATACAAATCCATGAACCAACCCAGAACAAGACATAACAAAATTGAATGTAACTACATGCCAATCCAATGGTACTATCTAACTAAATAAATTCAAAGACAAACACCAGTGATGCTGTTATTTTACCGCTAGTTCAATCCATTGGGAAGTTCATCTTAAAAGTCTACACCAATTCTCTCCCTTTAATAGCTTACATAATCCGTGAGAAAGTACATGATCGTAATACCCCAGAATTGAAAATCTTCCGTATTCAAACATGAACAAGAGGAATCAAGTTTTATGTAAGATCCTACCATCTTATAGAAACTAGTTTGTATCAGCTGTCAAAAATGCCTTGGTGATAGACAAGACCAAAGCTACTACAGTCCATCATTCGACCAAAAGGCTGAGAAGAATAATAGTAACTACTTATAAAAATGCATCAAAAAGCAGTTTTTCACTCCCAAATTATTTTATTACTGTGCTATATGTGTCTCACCATTTGCTTCTGGTACATTTCTAAGGGCAATGGCTACAGCCTTGATGACAATGTCGTTCACTGAGACCTTCGCATTATGCTGCTCTGGAAAGGTGGAATATCAAAAATCAGTGAGAATGGAAAGACCTGTAAAAGCTGAACAAACAAAATGAAGGTAGCTTTTCAAACCTATCAGCTCTTTCCTAAATTGAAGTAGAGGATCCAGTGCAACATCTGAAATGCACAATGGAATTTCAGTAATATGATAAATGAAAAAAGGACACATGCAAGGGAAGAAGAAAATATCTAACCAATAGACAAGTATAAATGTGGTGTAGTCTGCTTTGACTCCAATAATCTTTTTGCGATAACCTGCAAGAAAACAAGATTATTAGATCACTGCTCGAAAATCTACTACTTTCATCACCCCAAGGGTGAAAACAAATGAGAGAAAAAGAAACAAATAAAACTTTATTACGATGAATTGAAATTTATATTGCCAACAGCTACCATAATCAGCTAAAAAATAGTCTTCTCATGAGAACACCTATCTTAGTTCGTGTTAGACTCGTACACATTATTAGTCGAATCGCCGCTAAAACACGCAGCTAGAACCCTAATAACAAGAACACTAGAAATAGAAACTATTATAAATAGGAGTGCAAAAGAACCGGGACTTGCCGAACCGGACCGGAACCGCCCGGAACCGGTGGTTCTTAAGGGAACCAGTGGATACTGGTCCAGTTCCCGGTTCCGTGGGCGGATCCGCCCACTCGTCCACCCGGACTGGACCGGTTATATTTTAATTATATATTAATTTTTAATATTAAAAAATTTGAAATTAACAAATCTAAAATTTATGGCTCCAATTACCATTTTGTTTCAATTCACTACTCTCCTACTCCATCTTGTCTCTCTCAATTCAAAATCTCCCCGAGCTCACTCTTCCTCTTCGATTCACCTCCGTATCTACTCGTCTCCCTTTGAGTTCTAATCCGAACTCAGCAAAATAGTGAGTTAATTCTCTTTTCCTCTCTCGAACTTGAACTCTCTCCACACGTCGTCGCCACCCCCGCATTCACTGTCACTATCGTCCTCTTTGTTGTTGGGCTCGTCCCACTTCTACCTCCCCTCTTCCTCCTCCCCCTCCTTAGGCTTCTCCCCATCATCCTCATCTTCGGGAACGGGCGAACTCTAGGTCTAAGAACGACTCATCATCCCCATTGTCCTCCTCATTGTTGGTCTCGAGGGAGAAGTGGGAGACGACAGAGGCGGTGGCCAAGATGGTGGTGGTGGCCGAGATGGAAGCGGAGCGAGGATCACAACCGGTTGAAGGCGAAAGGGGGAAGGCGTAGAGGTTGGACCAGTTCTATGGATCCACCCAAGAACCGGACCGGACTGACGGTTCGGTTCCCAAGCGGATCCATGTAACTCGCAGGTGGTTCCCGATTCCAATTTTTCAGAACTGGTTTTTAGCAAGCGGTTCTCAATTCTAGATCGGGAACTACCCGCCCGGACCATACACACCCCTAATTATGAATAATTGATGGCCTAATTCCCTAAAAATCCCTAAACTTTATGTAGTCCCAATGCTGCCCCGAACCTTTTTTTTTTATCTCATAAAAAATCCTCACCTTTCACTCTAGTCCCTTGTCTGACCACACCTCCAAAAATTGTCTCTAGTTTACTCAAAATTATCAACATCAGATGGAAGTTCATTATTAGGACTTGTGCTTTCATCAACACCTTCTCCTTGTAAGGGACAATAGCAACCTCTTGATGTTGACAACATTGAAGGAATCGGTGGCCATTTTTGGACGCGTGAGCAAATTTGAGACGAGTGAAAATTGGGGATTTTTTACAAGACTAAAAAGGTTCAAGACACAATTGGGATTGGACCTAAAGTTGAGGGTTTTTTAAGGAAGTAGCCCTATAATTTCTTATCCTATTGTATGTTGTTAGATCTATATATTGTAAAATGCATGCAAAGATCAATAAATTAATTCATAAAAAATAACACAAGAAATTTTTGCCCTAGTATGCATTAGTTCTCACTTCATTTATGATACCATTATTTGAGAGGTCATCTGACTTCACTATGTAACTATCACTCCAATCAGTAACTGTAGCTTAAGGCATTGAACATGCAGACCATCCAATTCAGCATATATGCTCATGGTCCCACAAATGGATGCCAACGTTCATGGGCACCTACATAATTAAGCCAGCACTAGGCAATTAAGTATTCAACAGCATAAGGAAAGTATTGTTAGTTTTACAATCAAACAAGTCTCACCATCTCTTCCCATTTTCTTTTCAAGTCCAAAGCAAACTTGCTTTAACTCCTATTCTTACTATTCACCCATGCTCCACTCCCAGCTATCACATCCAGAACAATTGCAGAAAACCGTCAAGTCAATAACAACACACTGGACAGAACATAGTGAAGTCTCTCTCATCATGAAGTTGGCGATCTCAATTTTTTTATAAAGAATAAACCAATGTATCTTGTTATGGAAAATTTACCGATTGCAGTAAACTCTCTAGAGAATAAGAGCCTGCTATTCAATTTTGATTAGCTAATAAGAAATCACTATTCTCAGTGCACATGAAACTCACTCAAGAATGCTAAAAGAAGAGCTAACCTACTAGATTTTGGTCTTTTTCCTTCACGCCACAACAAGTTAATCTGTAGGTTCGGATTTCCTGAACAGGTGTGGGTGAAGGCAATTTCTGTAAAGAATTTTATTCATCTATTCTGAAAACCAGTGAAAAACAAAGCTTGTTCAAGTATTCAACAGTCATTTTAAAAGCCTACTCTGTTATGTAGGGTCGGCATTAGAAAAATAATGGATTATTTTCCAAGGAAGGAAAATTATTAGTTACTAAAAGTTCGCACATGATTCTGCCTAAAGGTTTTGGCATCGCATTCTCTTGATTTTTTTATGGAGATGATAAAATCTATTTCTTCCAAATTCTCCTGTATATACAGATGCGCAACTTGTGGATGCTTTATTGGTGAGCACTCTTTCACCAGTCAAAGTATACTACAAAAGATGAAATTCAGGCATATCATGTTACAATGACTTCTTTTGCAAGTCACTTGTCAAAGCTTTCTTTTCGTATGATCATATTGAATGCCAAAAGCCCACTATATCAATTTGACTAGTTGTTCTCCATTTGTTTGCATAATAATTACTTGTTATCCATTCAAATAATGTCATTGTAAGCTGCAGAATAGGGTGTTATTTGATCTTCCATGGACAACTGAATTATATAGCATTAATCAAGTCAAGTCGAGGGGCATCAGAGTGTCTTTGCCACTATCCATTCACTCTAGAAAGCTATCTATTTTGTTGTCAGTGTAGTATGTAATAGAATAGCCAACATATATTGATCAGGAGAGTATGTATATTTTAGAAAGATAGAAGAGCCACAATATTCTCTACCTACACACACTTGGCAGTAGAACCTAACTTAATTCCAATAACAGTGATAAGAATCCAACCTTGCGAATTTGACTGTTTGGCAGATCTTCAAAAGAATCTGACTGCTTCACATGAGCACTAGTCTCTGCTGTTTTGGCTGTCGACTTGGGAAGAATCTCAGTCGAAGGTTTTTTATCTTTGGGTATGCTTGGAGATGCTTTTCCAGACTTAATAGCAGCTAGAACGTCTCCTTTTAGCAAAGTGCCATGGGCACCTGATGCCCTCAGTGAAGATAAGTCCAGTCCATGCTCTGTAATAAGCATTTTTGCAGATGGACTGATCCTAGAAAAATTAGATTTCCCCGGATTAACTTCAGCTCTCGGTTTTTCATGGATGGGCTTTTCTTCCTGTACCAAACCACTGCCAAGAGAATTTTTCACGTGCTCGATATCATCTAGATCTTCAACCTTAAAAAGGATTGTGCATTAGCATTTATACGTGTGTCAACGAGATAAAGGTTGTAGGGAGTAAATAGACAAAAGTTAAAAGGAATCAACATGAAAAGTATCTATAATCCTACATAATTGGAGATAAAACATACAATGGTATTTGCAACCATGACTTACAGTTACTGCAATTGGTTGTCCAACAGGCACATCCTTTGATCCTTCTGGTGCTAGTATCTTGGCCAAGTAACTAAGACCAACATAATTTCAGGAAAAGTATAAGCAAGTGAAACCAAAAGACACAACAAGTTCTTCAGATCTTGCTCATTCTTATTAAACAAGAGACTACAGCATTTAGTGACTTCTATAAGTAAACGTGCAGATAATCTCTAGATTTGAACATGTAAATAATAACCTCTCAAAAGCTGTGGCTCATAGCAACACAGGAAGTTAAAGGAAAGACTTAAAATAATCACTGCCGGGTTCTTTACTCTTCAATGAAATTATTTATTAGACTTCCCATGCATGCACATCCTCTTGTGAGGGAGACAGACAGATTTTATCTCCTCTGATGAGTAACTGAGCAATATGTGACATCAACATGTATTAATCATTTGTGCCTTAAACATTGCACAACTACCTAATATTACCTTTATCAAGGAGCAAGGTTTTAATTTATGCCAGTCCATTTCAAATGCATGAGATCTCAAGCATATCCAATGCAGCATCAACCCAAAAAGGATCAGTTCACCAATCTACTAAAAATCAAAACTGCATTGAGAATCAGTCCCATTTAACAAACTCATTTTGAGAGACTCACCACTTTCTACCACACATCCAAGTTTTGAAACCAACACTTGCAAATGGCTTGCTTTTGTAACTAGGCCAAATAAATCCAAAACTTATACTATCAACCATCTATTGTTCATGGAAATTAGAGAAATTGAAGTTCAGTTCAGGAAACTCCAGTTTACATTAACTCAGCTAACACCCTTAACATACACTTCCCACTACTTCATTGTCTAGCTATAAAAAGGGATACAAATTAAGATTACAGATTCTTTTCATATTACAAATAACAAGGATGATAACTTCATCATCTCCTCTTCAATTTATATGTCAAGCTGAAAGAGTCCAATTAACTAGAGCAACATGCATCATTATTTTTCTGTCACTTCTGCACTCTACGTATAGAGCATGCAGAGAGACTCACAAAATCCTACTTAATCCAATATATAACCACCTAGCAAAATTCCTAAACTACCAAATATACTTAAAACATAAGCATTTGTTCAATTCCTAAGTTCCAGTTACACTTCTCTCCCATCTTGTCTCCCAGTCCCAGACCTCCGTCTCTATTCACCAAAACCATATCATGCAACTCTGCATATCTAGTTTTAAGATGTGATGAAGAGATTTTCTGTGGTTTATGTCAAAAACCTATAGCTGAATTGGTATGACTTGTATATGCATTAAAAAAAATTTCTTTCATACTTCCCAAAGTAATCTCACTCCAAGTTCTGCCAAAATCTCCTAGACGTCCTTTTTGGCCCTCCATATTGTTGGAGAGATAGTCAAAAGAACATTCACAGATGGAACAGCAAACAGTTGAACAATCAATAACAGCCAATAGATGACCAAACTTGTGCAACACAATCACAGAAACATCAGAAAGAGAAACAGAACATATGATATGCAAACTTATTTAGCCATGAAATATTACCCTTCTTCAAGACTTTCAAACTCAAGAGTGGCTTTATCTGTCTCTATCTCACATATCACATCACCCACTTCTATCTGAGAAAAAAGCATAAAATAAAAACACGCTGATTTGACTAGTTGATTTGAACTAATCAGGAAAATAAAACCCTAAATCTTGAGTTAATAAGTTATTCATAACACCAACCTTTTCCCCTTCCTTTTTCATCCACTTAGCAATGTTCCCCTGGTTCTGCGTATGCACAAGCAAACCAGAAAATGAGCTCCTAAATAAATCAGCCAAATAAGCTTGCACTTCGTTTGTCAATTCAAAGCCAACTTACAATCTCTTCTTACCATTGTGGGAGATAATGCTGGCATTCCAAGGACAACATGAGGAGGAAGTTCGGATGTGTTGATATTAACAGAACTTGTATCCCGCACACCACCTTCAGTTTTTATGTTGTCATCAGAAACCTTTTCAGATTTAGCTTCTGATCCTCCAGCAACAGAAGCTGGTATCTTCTGAACATCATCTAATTCCTCCACCTTGTAGAACAAACAAGCAAAAGTAAGCAACACAAATAAATGTAACTGCAGAAGTTCTCATTATTTTTTAGAAGTGAGAATCTCATAGAGCAATTATGTCAGTAACAGTGCCATAAGGAAAAACTGACACCATGATTAGACATAACCATTTACCAAATATCAACGTCATTCCAAAAACATGATAAGGAACAAATGTTACATTTCTAAACCAACAAATGGAGAGCCTGAAATCTTTGAACTATAAGAAAACTGAGGACAAACTATAATACAGAATCACTTCATGAAAATAGATGCCTTATGAAAGTTCGTTAGAGCCAAACCTATCTTGAATTTCTAAAATCCTAGATACAAGTGTGACTTTTGTCGAGCAAAGATACAACCCTATAAGCTTTTCAATATTGCTAGTAAAAACACAAGCGATACAGTCAAACGAGGACTTCCACGGTGGATTGCTTTATTTGTCTAAAAGTAGTCGATGGCCTCAAATAATCAGGAACTAATAATAAACCCCTAAACAAGTCTCATATAAGAAATTAAGGTACTATTGAAAAAACCAACACAAAAATTTTGCTGTCAGTTGTCCAGTGAGGAGCTGGTGACAAACCTATTCGGAGTCAATTTCCCTCTCCAGCAGCTTGAGGCTACATTTGAACTAACATTTGTAGTTAATATTTTATTCACTGAAAAATGTTCTGCCAAACAAGAACAAACTAGAGTATTTATATGACAACACCAATATCACTTTTTATAAAGGAGCCTAGAGTATTCATAGAAGTACTTTAAATGCCATTTTTAGAGAATTGATTTTTTTGTCATTACAAATCATCAGAAAAGGAAAAGAAAGCAGAGTCATTAACAACTTCCCCTGGAGCACTTGTTAAGCATGCTTAATTTGGAATGCTTCAATTCAAAGCAACGATTAAGCATAACTCGAACTCAGTCATGCATTGGAAACTGTAAAGTTTCCTTAATTAGAAGTTTACCAAGTTCCCTGGGGCACTCGTTTAAAAAGTCCCAGAAGAAAAAGGAGGTTTGCAGCCAAAAAAGGCATTGCATTATATTACGACGTTTAACTGAACTAATGCAAGTAAGAACCCAAAATCAGAAGATAAGTAAATCCAACGATATAAAGAAATATAGAAGCCAAGCAATTCTCTAGTGATTTAAAATGGAGTAAAGGATCGAGGTGAATCCTACCGTTATTGCAATAGGTTGTCCAACAGGAACATCCTTCGAACCATCAGGTACCAAGATTTTAGCCAAAAAGCTGCAGAATAGTACTTGCATGTGAGATGAGATCCAACATTCTCTAGGAAGGAAAATAAAGATGACTCATGGGTACTGGAAGGAAGACTATTGGGGCACAGCAAAAACTCCACCCTAAGGGACTGAATTTTTTGGCACACCACATTCCAGGTGACAGAAATAGCACAGAGCTGTAGAATTACCCTTCTTCAAGACTTTCAAATTCCAAAGTTGCTTTGTCTGTCTCTATTTCACATAATATATCTCCCACTTCTATCTGTTAAAGGGAAAGATAAATCAGTAAAAGTAGCCCTAGCAAAAAGAAAAGTCTTCTCCCATCAGTGTATGAAAGAGAAAAACTGCAGGTTATTGTTGTTTAACAGGTAAGCAGACAATCTTTAAAACTACCCCCTTTCTTCCAATACTGACCTTATCTCCTTCTTTCTTCCTCCATTTTGCAATGTTGCCTTGGTTCTGTCCAAGCAGAATGTACATAAATCATAGAGAAAGGAAATGGAAAACACATAAGATGGAAACCCCTCCAAAAATTCCAGAGGAATATCTCACCATTGTAGGGGACAAGGCTGGCATCCCGAGAACGGTATGTGGAGGAACATCTGAAGAAATATACAATACCAGGTAAAAGGGATGAGGCTCTTTTAAGAAGATAAGTTTAATGGTAACAAATTATTGGACCTTCACTGCTATAGAAATTGCTAAAAGCAGAAAGATTGATCCAACAAAGAAGCTAATATAGGATCGAAAAACTTCCAGAAGCAAAGCCCATATATGTATATATATGTATGTATGTATGTATGTATGTATGTTTGGATCCAACCCTTCATTCAAATTGTTCATTTAGACTTTCCTCACATGTTCCTTGTTAGATTAACATGATTCTTATTGGGAATTAGTGGTGTATGGAAGACAAGAAAAATGTTTCAAATCCAGAAATTCCTAGCTGAAATTGGTTTAGGGAATGTTGCCTTTACCTCTAAGTATTCAATACATTGTTGATGGCATCATGCCTCTTTAAAAAGAGAGACAAGTTAATGAGCATCAACCTTCATAGGTCAGGTTAGTCCAACCAAAAGAGATACGGAACCTTTAGAAAAAGTTCGAATAGTCATATTATCACCCAAATCCCAGAAATAATACCAAATTACAAAGGTGAGCTGCATTTTAAACCATCCTAAAACTCATTATTGAATCTTATATTCACGAGTCAATTCTATTGATAATTGAAAAAAATGAGCTTTCTTATCTCACTCACAAGCCAATTGCAACCCTAGTTACGCACTTGGGCTCTAAAGCCACAATGTCTGATAAAGTGCAACAAGATACTTATTAAAGAGAGAAGGAAACATGACCTTCCCACAACCTATCATGGACACATCTTTCCTAACTCAATGTCATGGAAGCTTTAGTGAAGATCTTTTTGCTTGTTCAGCAGCTCTAACAATGAACTTGGTCAAGAAGTAAAAGAACTTTCTTTATTATATAATATGAATCCTAAGCACAATGGTGACTATACATTATAGGTAGAGGATTATGTACCTGTGGATGAGAAGTATCGCACACCAACTTGCAGCTGCCCATTGATGAAAAAATGAGAACCAGCTTATAATGAATTCCAGCACATTGGAATTTGCATACTTACCCGATGCTTCATACAAGTATCATGAACCCCAGTGGCAGAGAAAGAAGCAGGCCTGATAATGTTAACTTTTTAATGTGAGCAACTTATAGCATAGGGATTGAGATAATCAAGCATGAAACATAAAGGAAAAAATCTTCAGAAATGAAAGTGATGATTAGATAACCTAGGAAGGGGTCTAATCAGATAATATGGAATCACTATCAACTGTAGTTCCATGATAAAGAAATGGACCCAAAGAACTTTGGTTTAAATGTCATTTGTGCATGTCTGTCAACAAAATTGCTCACAGATTCATGCATGGAATGTATGTACATAGGCTAGAAATAGGGCAAAAGATTTTTTGAGACACTCTTGGATTAGTTTAAATGTCTAACGTATCTTCAGTTCAACTTACTCCTCTGTTGCAGACAACACCTAGCTTGAACTAATTCAAGTTAAAACTCACTCAGAACAAACTAACCCTCATAAGACCAAACAAGACAGTTGTGAAGCAGCATTCCACCACCTTCCCAAAGTAAATACTTTAAGGGCCATAAATTAAGCATACAAAGTGAGGAATGCATTGCACAAAGACTTATTTCATAGAGCAAGACTTAATAGCTGCAGACCACAATGTAGCAAAAGGAGAATGAGAATCATTTGTGAGCAGGCAGCAATAGAAATGCAACAGATACAGACCTTAATGTTATTCCATCTATCACAGAAGAGTTCCTCCTATTGCAAGAGCTGCATCAACAAGTCCAAGTTAATTTAAGGCACATGATCCTTGCAAATGAATCCTACTGAACAAGCTAAACAAATTCATTAGAAATTCACCATCCTGGAGCTGTCTTATGAGGGCTTTAAAAAAAGAAGAAGCAAAATAATTGCAATTGTTAGATTATCCATTTATCACCTGAAAAAGCTTAAACTAGATATTCAAGTACATAAGTACATAAACCAGATGAGACATCATAACCATAACACTACCCAGACACATAAAAACCATTCATGTAACATATCTCCACTCTCATCAATACCTAGGAATCAAAGAAATACAGCCTGAGAGAAAATGGTACGTAATTAACTGATGCATTTTCCTTTCATATCAGATAGATGAATTGGCATCCTCAGACTCTTCTGATCCTATTTCAGCTTCAATTTATTAGAGAGTATGGTATAGAAAATACAGAGCAAACCTCCACAAATCTGCAATAAAGGAGCAAAGCCTTACTTTGAAAAAGGAAAGTTGTTTCCCATGATCAATTTCTCGAAAAAGCAGTGTTCGTGTACACTAATGTTAGATCAACTAAAGATTAATATACATAGAGGAGCAACTTTGGTGCTGTGGTAAAGTAAGTTAGGAACAAGACGCAACAAGTCCTTGTGGACAAAGAAGCACAGCATCTCTACAATCTGCCTCACTCTTAAAACACCCGTGATGTCTTCCGTAATCCCTCATATCAAAACGCAAAGAAACCCGGCAAATACAATTAGAGACAAAGCATTGGCTAGACATAACAACTCAAGGAAAAGAACACAATTACAAACGCAAACACAAACACAAGGTATCGCCATCATTTACGGCAGACGCAAGCTAGAAATCACCTAGCCAGTCAAAATGATCGATCACTGCAGGCCAAAAAACAGCGTTGAATCAAAACCACTCGGATCCACATTTTAATTCAGCCTTTCCACATAATTCAACAAATCCTTCCGAGCCTCATCTGCACGCGCTCAAATGCACGCCGAATCGTCACTCAACGCGCAAATATCCTCAAAATGCAGAGAAATTTTTCCTAACGCGCAACCAGAGGATTTTTCCCTTCCCCCAGACGTGAGTCCGAGAAACCACCCGCACGTCACGATCGTCCGCTCCGATTCCGAAGCCGCCCGATATTTCTCTCGGCGAAGCAGCATTCCGAACGCGAGAAGAAAGAAAAATAACAACAAATCCATACACACTCCCCTCCCCGTCTATTAAAACCAGCACCGCATCGCACCGCACACGATCATTCGATCAGACAGGCAGGATCGGTCGCGGCGACGGAGGACGAGATTACCGGGACGACGCGGCGGCGGCGGCGGCGGCGGCGATGGAGGAGAGCGAGCGGGCCCTGAGGAGGAGAGGCGCGCGGGAGATCACCGGGCTCCGGAGCCGAGAGAGCGCCATGCGCGAAAGCTTGCTGCTCCGCCTGCCTCTCCCTCCGACGGCGACGAAGACGGCGGCGGCGGCGGCGGCGGTGATGGTGGTGGTGGTGGTGGTGGTGGGATTTGACGTCGAATTTTGACTTCCGAAATGAGGGCGCTTTCCCGAGATCGAGCGTGGCGAGCTACTCTGTCCGAAAAAAGCCACGGGAGCTCTCTCCAACTACCTCCGTCGTACCTCCCACTCCGTCGATCGAAAAATAATTAATTTAATCTCACAAAGTACGAATTTCGCGTGTTAATATAAATAGTGGGATTTTTGAGGAATTCATTACGAATTATTAAACAGAAATTAGAAAAGTGAAAGGAGTAAAAAAGAAAACAGAAATTCTAATCCCGAAAAGTCGGCCGGCCAATAGAGCTATCGACATTTTTGCACTTTATAAAGTGCGAGATTTCAAATTCGATTCATGCCCAGTTTTTACTTATTAATGCATTTCCCTTTTGTGCATCCATAAAGACATGGCGGTAGTGATAATTGTATCATTGCCTTTCTAATTAAAGAAGTTTAAAAATCCCGTTGAAAATTATTACAGATATTTTATATCGATCGATAATTTAGTTACTATTACGCTTGATTGATATGATATAATATGGTCATGTGAACTAACTTAATTTGATAATTTTTGCGATTTTTACACAACTATAGTAACTTTTTCGGTGATTTGATAAGCATCGACTATAGACAGAAGCTCGAGTCGCAAATTCCTTCTCTTTTTTTTAGCCCAAGACATGGTAAAATGTCGTGAATATGGAAGGAGATTTTTATAAAAATTGGGAAAAACCTGTAAGAAGAGCTGAGAAATGTTCAAATAAATCAAAATTTATTATAAAAAAAAAAGGGAGAAAGAAAGAAATATATAATTTGGCAAAGCTTGAGCGTGCTCTGAGCCGTGCAAGGTTGACTTCTATCACGTGAGAACGAGCAATGGTTGACCAAGTTGGCAAGGTAGTTGTCTACAGAGAATGTGTGTCTTGTTTTTTTCCAATAAATTGATGATGAGTGTTCTTACAAGTTACAACAAAATAATAAAGAGAACCCCCCCTCAGAATCCCTACCACCATTTTTGCATTTTACAAACAAGCTTGGAATTACATCAAATAATTTATAATAAAAAAAGGGAAAAAAAAGGAAAAGAGGGGAAAAAAGGGAAAAAGAAAGAGAGAGAGAGAAGGAAAGAAAATTGGTCCTGTCATTTGCATCAGTTACCAGCAGGGTTGGGTAGGAGATTTTAAGGGGGATACACTGTGCAGCTAAATTCTGAATCTCGAACTTCGAATTTTCGCTTGTCCGTCTTGTAAAAAATTTCTTGGGGGGGCGATTGCTTCAAGTATGCCCCCTTCGTGCCTCTACAGTATCGAAACGTCCGAAGGCGAAGGAGTCTCACCGACTTTGAAGACCCTCGATCGCCTTTTTCCATTGCCATGCTCTCTGTTTCGTATCCTCGAATGACATTACCTTCTTTGGCTGTAACAGCAGCAAATTGAATCAGGCGAACCGATAGCTAGCTTATGTACACATAAAAATCCCATTTAAAGAGACGGGAAAAGCATAGACCGATCACAGCATGCCAGATCGAGGAAAATAATGCACAAATGAGCTACATCTGAAGTTAGTCTCAGGAATAAAGCAAGAGATGTCACCGACAGTATGATGCGTAGACAATGCCTTACAGTTTCTATACACAGCATCCCAATCAGAGCTGTCAGATTCACAAATTTCTGTATTACAGAATGACTAAGATAACCAAACATCCGTTGGCTATTTTTTGAGGTCAAATTGACTGGATGGCCGATGTTGATGATAATTAATGCTTATACGTGCTATTCCTTTTGAAACCCAAACATATTCTGCAGCTAATGTCCCAGCATAACTCACAAGGACATTTTAATTTTATCAGCAAAAGGGTTTGGACAGAATTTGGCCGAGATAACTCAGCTCAACATATAACAGAGAAAAGAGACGAACCGTGCAGATTTTGAAGCTTGAAGGACTTGCGACTTGGACATTGAGGTCGTTAGGATTGTCAGACCAGATAATATTTCCTTTCACAACTAGTTTTGCCGGGTCCACGTATATTAATTTGGGCTTATTAGTAAGAATAAGCTGAACCTTCTTGTTTGTTAGCTTCCTTATTTTCTTCACAGTTGAGATCATCAGGACAGATTCCCCAGGATCCAGAAATTGTTGCCTGTCATGTTAAGGTTGTCAGATTGCCCAAAAAATATAAAAAATATAGAAACCATGCTACATAATAGTATCCCAAAGCCACCAAAAATGACGACTTAGACAACTTCCTGGTTGAAATAGCAACACAACAAATTAAGAGCTCAAACAGAAGCTATAATACAAGATATGGTCAAAATATGAGACTGATAAGAAAATGCCATTGGCCGTTAAGTCCAACAGTGTCATTTCCAAAGATGGCATCACCTCTGAAGTCAAAATGTGTGTATAGAATAAGGAGATTAATATACAAACACTCGAACAAGCATCGAGTAATTTCAT
Source organism: Eucalyptus cladocalyx (assembly GCA_017140615.1). Lineage (NCBI taxonomy): Eukaryota > Viridiplantae > Streptophyta > Magnoliopsida > Myrtales > Myrtaceae > Eucalyptus > Eucalyptus cladocalyx. The sequence goes on from CM029525.1 coordinate 12,620,542, forward strand.
CTTTCACGACTAGGGGACATTAAGCACCATCTAACCACAAAATTGAGCAACAAGTATAACCTATTTTCTGATAGACCATCTTAATATCAATTTCAAGCAAACAAGAAGTCCTGACAATCTTTAGGTAAGGATGGGATGCCATTGGTCATATACAGCCCTTTTTTACTTGCATATTGGACTATTTACACCGTGCATCCTACAGCTTTTCCCATATCCCTCACTGAAGAAACTAAAGACCCAAAACAACTAGCTAATTCTGTTTTTCATTTGTAACAGACAGAAATAATGCCGAATTAGACAAATTTCAAAAAAAAGAAGTGATACCATTTAGAATCAAAGGAGTCGATGGAAGCGAGCCTAGTTATATGAGCAGATGATTCTGAAGATGATGCAGGACCGCTATTTCCCTCAACTTGCCTCAATGCACCATCCCCAATATGAGAAGGGTTCCATGAAGAGTCCTGAGAATCATCAGCATCCCCTGAATGAACCTACAAAAAGAAGCTCCCTTAAAATGATATCCCAAATGTTTGAATGTCCATATGCTTCAAAAGCCAAATAAATTGTACCACTTGCTCCGAAGCTAGTTTTGGCGGTACTTGCTTTCTTAAATTTTTCCAGTCAACTCCTGCAAAGAACGGGTGCATTTTGAGTGCTTTGTAACCATCAGGTCCAGCGCCTGGTCTTCGGGTAGGTTCAATGTCCTGTGCAAGATTACTTGGGCATTAAACTACACATGCCATGCTCTGTAAAGCAATATGAGATGCTTTTTCCCCCCAAATAAAAGAGATCGATAGACCTATAATTTCTTTCCTTTGAGCCCATTGAAGTACAAAATTCATAAAACCAAGATGTTTTATGTGACAGTCCCAAAAGCATTAATAGCAACATAAATAAGGTTCCAAATGATCTCATTCATATCATAACACAACACCTCATACATTTCTAGCTCCAAATATAAGTAATCAAATTAACTGCATGTGTAATTGAACCCATGCACACATAATAACTCCATGCTCCCTCAAAATAAATCGGTAGGAAATTCCAGAGTAACAACCAGAAATTGAACTCAAGGACTTGCTCCCCATTATGGACCAAACAATTCATGATAAAGCATTTGAAGTTCCAATATTCAAAGTTTTACAGGAGCACCTCCTTGGTGCCTAGGAAGCAGTGCTAGAGCATCTTTACCATATGTGGGCTTTTCCTAGTATTTTCTTGTGAAGTATAACTAAGGGCTTATCTCGATAAAAACAATTCGAACTTCAAATGTTTCATTCCCCAAGTCTTATTGAACTTTAAACAAATGTTTAGGATGAGGTGCAGTACTGCTATGTGATGAAAACGGGTAATTACAACACCACCACCTCCATCCCTATCATGATTTTATTCCATGTGATATCCTTTCTTTTGTTTAATATAGATATGGTATGGACAAGTCATTTTGCAAGTTGTCCATTTATAACCACGCTCTACCAAACACCCATAATCAAAAAGCAGGACAGCCTACATGATATCGTCCCACCTCGACCACCACTAGCCATCTCTTTTTCTTCTGCCCCTTAACTTCCTTGCTCACCAAGCATATGTTGTTCCACAAATAACTCCACTATTTCCTTGCGTGTGTATTTTCTTTTTCGCACGCTTATTGTATGAGCACCATTTTCTTGTATATGATGAATCCCAGTTGCAGAATCCATGCTGGGGGATTTCAGATCTCATATACAAGAATGCCACTTGCTTCAGATGTACATATCAGTCCATTTACCCTTTCCCAGAACACAAAGAGAGCACCTCATAGTTTTTCACAGAATTATCAGCACATGGATGTGGAAAAAGCGCTGAAACATTGCTCATGAATCTGATCTACTTTTCATCTTCTAAACCAATTGAGAGGAGCTGACAAGATTCTGTTAAGACTTGTTCAGCAACAAACAGTAGAATGTCTAAGGGTGGGTTCGTAAAAAATTGGGTGAGAATAGAAAGGACCAAAGTATTTATGAAGATCACCGGATAATGTGATTGATCTGCATGCAATTCATGTCTTCACACATACAAGTTGAAGAAGCAGAGATACAAAAACAAAAATATAAACTAATTGATGCCAAAAATCAGTGAGATTTTATATGCATATGCAAGATATCGGCCAGCCAGAAAAGGACTACTATTGCTCAGAGAGTCATCTCAGTCTTATGTCAATGCAGCTCCATGCATTACACTATCTGTTCTCGCAAAACCAATGGAGAGCACATGTAAAGAGCTCAAAACTGTACTTCCATCAAACCTCCCAGTAGACTCAGCCTTGTCATCTAAACAAGGCATCTGTTCTATCCTAGCTGCATATATATGATGAAATCCATATGAAGCATCTGAAACAAAAGAATGGTCAACACAGGAAGGTCCCTCTCCATACTTGCTGGGGAAACAGAGGCTCTTTGCATAATAGTTAATAAGAAAGCAACATTATCTTGGCAAAACCATGCCCCTTCAACCCCTCTCCCCACCTTTCAGCTGCCAAACTCTATGAAGGATTTCTAGTAAGGGGAGTATGGACTCTTTCTCTCACATTGCTGCTCAAGTGTATCCTAATACAGAGTCCTTCATATCATGAATCAATGTATCAACTCATGATGACTACCACAAATTAACCCTACCGGTAATTTCATTGCAGATCAAAATCTGATGACAGCATAGAAAAACTAGGCACTTCCAGTTAGTAAACTAGACAAACCTACGAAATCACTTTCAATCCTTGCAGAGTGGAAGCATGTTGTACAAAACAATTTCTTCAGCATCAAGTCAGTAGCTTACCAACAACTTGTCAATGAGGTCCTTAGCTTTATCAGAAAAATACTCTGGAAATCTTATATCTCTCGCTATAATTCGTTGGAACGTAAGCCATTCACTTGCATCTTTAAAAGGAGAAGTTCCTGAAAGCATTTGATACAAAGTGCAGCCCAGCGCCCAGAGATCATTTCTGTTTGAATATATGTTCAGAAGATCAAACTATCATCCTTAAAAGAATGCAAGGTTAGCAACAAAAGATTCACTCTAGTGCCCCAAAATTGCTATTCCAAATTTGCTAGTACTGAGGTGAAGCATTGAACAGTGGAGGGTGCCATACCCAAAAGTGGCTGGAGAGGAGTTGAGGACCTCTGGAGGAACATATGCCGCTGTGCCCACAAAGGTACAGGCCTTATCATCTGAAATGGAGTTAAATAGAATGAACTTCAAATGCAATGAAAAGGTAAAGTATCGTCGGAACAAGTCTAAATGAAAACAACTCTCACCTGATGCCGCATTTGGAAGGACAGTTATACTGCTATCTTGCATAGGCTTCACACTCCCAAAATCAGCAATTTTAATATGACCTTCATTGGTAAGGAGCAAGTTCTCTGGCTGTCATTTAAGTGACCATTAGCATTTTGCAAATTATGAATGATGAGAAAAGAATATTACAGGATTACCTTAATGTCCCGATGTATCAAACCGAGATTATGTATGTACTCTAGAGCATCAACAACTTCAGCTGCATAAAAGCGAGCTTCATCTTCTGATAAGCGACCTTTCTGTAAAAACAAGCTAACTAATATCAAATAATGCAAAATGAAAGACAGCAAAACATGGTAGATATCTGATTTGTGGGAAAAATGATCTTGGGATTTTTTTCTTTGTTTGTATAGGATTGATCATGAAGTAGCACAATTCTACTTTAAAGTTGTTTAAACAAGGATTCTCGATTGTGTTCCATGTGCGCGAGTGCGCGCGTGCGTGTGTATACATATATAAAGAAATTAAGAAAGAAAAGCAAAAAACAAAAGAAAACATCACAAGACTATGCTTCATCAGAACAAGATGCCCAAAGCCAAATGAAAGAACGCCACTTAGAATCAACCAAATTTCTAAACCATAAGCATTCCAATGGCCAAAAAGTTTGATAGCATGCATCGGCATAACCAATGCCACCTTGGACGAGCTAAGGATATGATTCCAAAGCTCAAGAGCAAACTCAGAATGAAGAGAACGATGATCAACAGATTCCCCTGAATGCTCACACATACAACACCAGTCCGTGAAAATGAACTATTCCTAAGATTCTCAATAGTAAGAATCTTGGTCCAAGCTACTGTCCAACAAAAGAAGGCATTTTTATAAGGAATAAGAAGCAGCCGGATTGCTCTAGAGGGGAATGAACAAGGGGAGAAATTCCCTGCGATCGAATAAGATAATTTAACACTGAATGTTTTGATATTAGTTGGGTGCCATGACATATTGTCATCCCCAAAGCCATGAATTCTGAAAGAAGCCAAAAAGGAGGAAAGCTCCCATTCATGCTTTAATTGTTTCGCTATGGTATGTTTTATCAAAATTTCTGAATGTCTCATACTACTATGGTGGTGTCCATGTTGCTTTTTGAAATATTCCTCATCTATTAATCAGAGAGAGAAAATGTCAAAAAGGTCAAAGGCATTCCAATAGATATGGATTCTGCAATCTAAGGGTAATTTGAATTTTGCAGATTAAAAAGAAAAATAAAAGCAATATAATCATAAACTACCCATAGGGCAGTCACGACTAAGGTAATAATCAGGTCAACTCTAAAAAGACTAACAAGGACGGCAACCCTAATTTCATGTAAATGGTGATTGTAGTAATATCAGGAGAACTATACCGGACAAGTATTGTGCAACATAAGATCATTTTACAAGAACTCACCCTGGTAATCTGATCAAAAAGTTCTCCACCTTCACATGATTCAAGTGCCATATCTACAAAAGTAAATGGAGCATCATTAGATGACAAAAAAGTCGAGCCCAGGAGAAGAAAAGAAAAGAAAGCACCCAAAATATAAATGAAAAGGGAAACACTTGAAGAAGGAATAGAATTCCGAACAGACAGAACCAACAGGACCTACATAGTGAAAATGTGTCCTGGAATGTGAAATATAGCCGCACAATGCCCGGATGATCCAACTGATCAAGAACAATCCTCTCCAGCTTCACATAAGCTGTTTTATTCTCTTTGGTGATGAATTTCTTGTCCATAATCTTCAAGGCATACACCGTCCCCGTGTCCTTCTTTTTTGCCCTCACAACCTGGCGATATTGCGAGACATATAACAGTAACACCAGAATAATCTACGACCACATCAGAAGATAAAATGTTTTCTATTGCGACACATTCGAAAAAAGACAGCAATTCGTACAATTTAACACCAACAAGCCTATTGAAATGAAACATATTATACACAATTGCATGGAAGAGCAAATCACAGAAGATTTCCTACTAGTTCATCAAACTTTGCCCTGTGAATATATCATCACCCCATAGCATGGCAGAGCAATGGTTGTACTCTTCCGGGCTGTTCCTGCCTAAAATTTTATCCTAGAATCCTAGTTCATGATATTCTACTGACTATGGGCAACACGCCCGCAAGCTCACGCACCAACATATTTGACTTATAATTTTGGGCCTCACAACGTGCATATACCAACCGAATCATACACAACAAAAAGGAAGAGAGATTCACACAGAATCAACTGCCCCAGTGGCTGAGCTAGCAAGAAAGCTTCCAATGAACAATTCACGCAATTATTTTCTCAATTTTTTTTTTTTCTCATTTTGTTGGCTGAGGATGAGCAATATTTTCCAGGTCGAAAGACACAAAATCACCAACCAGCTTAATTAACCAATCAACGGAAAGCACACCAACCAAATCAACAACGACAAACTTACCAGCTCAAGATGAGGAGAAAAGCAAAAGAAACGAAAGAAACGAAAAGAACGAACCTTTGAATAAGAGCCAACGCCATAGATCTTCCCCAGCTCAAAGTCCTGAATCGTGAAGCTCTCCTGCGGAGCTCGGAACGCGAAGCTCTTAGATCTCTGAACATTCCCTCCATTAGACGAATTGCTGGAATTATTCCCCTGAATCTTCAGCTTCGAATCAAATTCCTTCTCCATCGCCAACATTTCTCCCTCAAACCAACCAATTAGAAAGAACAAAAATAGCTGCTGCCCTACATAAGAACCAACTTTTTAACACAACCCCTCTCTCCCTCTCTCTCTCTCTCTGTCTCTCTCTTTCTCTCTCTCTGGGGAAGAGGGGAAAAAAAGGAGAAAGATTGAAACTTTCACAAACTTTCACCCTCAAGAAATCTGGGGAGGAGAGATTTGACCGTTCAAAGGGAAACCCGCATTGGATCAGAGATTGTTTCTTTGTGTTGGGGTCTCTTTTTTAGGGGGGGTTTTCTTGGGAGGTTGGTATTTTGGGTGGGATTCTCTGATAAAGAAGAAAAGCTGGTGAATGAATTTGATTCCTTTATGTTCTATGTGTGTGGTCTATGATATGAGGTTGTCTTTGTTTTGTTTATCTTTTTGAGGAGGGAGGAAGGGTTTTTTTTTTTTCTTTTGGGTCTGAGAGATGATCAGCTTTTGCTTTGGAAGAACACAGAAAGTGAGGGGGAAGGAAGGGTTGATGATGATGATGAGGGAGAAGGGGAATGTGGATTTTGAGGAGAAGGGAGGTCAAAGACCCCGGGGAGAAAGTGGGAGGAACCGGAAAAACAAAACATTGGGGATTGAAGAAGGGAAGGGGAACAGCACATGGGATTGAATGATGGAGGTCATTCATTCATTCCCCTTAACGAAAAACACACAAAAACACACACAGCCCTCCCTTACTAGATTAGTTTTTTTTCCATTTTAATTATTATTATTCTCTCTCTCTCTCCCTTTCATTCATTCCCCTTAACGAAAAACGCACAAAAACACACACAGCCTCCCTTACTAGATTAGTTTTTTTCCATTTTAATTATTATTACTCTCTCTCTCTCTCTCTCTCTTCGGATTATTAGGCACACCTAAAAAAGGGAGGGAGGGCATGAAAAGTGGTCAGTGATGGTGCTGCTGATGCTGTCTATGATTAGGAGGAGGTGCCATGTCAATTTTGTTTTCTGTGAGAAAAGGAAAACTTGGAAAAAAGCAGGAAAGTATGTTTCTTCCAGCGAAATGCAGACAACAGAATTGAATCAATCTCAGAGAATGAAATAAAATTCCGGATATGTGCAGGTAAATAAGAGGAGAAGAAATGCTGGTGTTCATTGCCCAAAGAATATGTGTATGGCACGAGCACAAAAGTATATATTTCAATGGAAAAAGATTATGCTCTGTCTGTAACTTTTTTCAAAACCAACCTGCTTTATTGTGCCCATGTTTATTTAAAGTTTCATTTATGATAAAGGATTTTGACAAAATAAAAGATTCTTACATTAAATATAAACTGCAAAATGAAGAGAGAGAATTTCATATAAGAATTTTAAATAGAGCCGTTTAAAAAATAAATAAAACCTACGGTGGAACCTTTTCTTATCCTAGAATGGCCAGCTTAATTTTTAATGAAGCCCCATGACATGTTTCAAGTCATGATCAAAGGGCATTTTCGTCTAAAGATTCTTCTTTTGTTCCCTTTCTTTTTTCCTTTCCCTTTTCCCCCTTACGTATGTTCATCTTCTTCTTCCTTCTTTCACATTTTCCACCTCAGGTGACAGTCTCCTTATACATGATAAAGTCATCAATAAGCCTCTGCATTGGCATCACCTACGATAGCTTCTCCATCTAACTTTGGCTTGACAAGCACAATGGTCATTCTCCCTCTTCTTGATCGCAACCATAGTAGCCATATCTCTGAACTCTCAGCCACGTTCATAGCCACTTGAGCTTTGAGCTCTTGATTACGGTTGTTGGATCTTTGAGCCAGTGGCCATGGACACTCTAATTTCAAGCTTGCAGCCATGGCCGCTCTCTCTTCATTTTGTTGTAATCTATGATGTTTATGCATGAAGTCATGGTAGGAAATGTTCACTAGACTTGTATGAGAAAATTTTGTATTTATGCAATACATGCAAGGGATATTGATTTAATTCACTTAGCTTGCTAATGTAGGGTCACTTTTGTTTTTGTTAGAACCTACCTTGGAGTCACTTATGAAGTCAAATAACATGATCCAAAGTTTAGTTTGATTGATTGGAGGCAGAAGCATGCGGAAATGTGAGGATGTTTGAACTGCATCTTCAATTTTAGTTTCACCATTAAAATTGAACTCACTTTCCGTAATAGAGGAGAAGAGAGATAGGAGCGGCCATGACTACAAGCTAGAAGCTAGAATGGTGTGGCCACTAGCTTGGAGATCTAGTGGCTCCGGCCATGGCTAAGAGCTTGAATATATGGCCATGGCCACAAGTGAGATGAGAGAAAATAGCCATAAGTGTTGTGGAGCCATTGCTAACTAGAGGAGCGGTTGTAGGTGACACTAGTGCATACTACCAAGGCTCACTAGTGACTTCATGACATCAAGCAGCACAAGCATTGAAAGTGGGAAAAGGAAAAGAACAAAGAAGAAGATGAAAAGAAGAAAGGGGAAAAAATGAAAAAAAAAAAAAATTGTTCCTAACAAAATGCCCCTAGTCATGGATTGAAAAATGGCTTCTAGGTCATATTTGAGACTGTTAATGACTTCATGACCTTATTTGATAACGTCGACTCTAACTCTCTATTGAGAAACCGGTATTACATCGGAGCCTTGTTTGAAATTTAGGAAGTGTTATTTAGAAGAATTTGAGTCTATGAATCAAGCATTTAAGCTAACTTCTTGTAAAATGGAAACAAAAAGTTAATACTCTTGCAACTTGTTTGATTGGAGGGAATCAGGCTGAAATGGAATGCTCGTATGAGTTCTAATAAGGAATGTAACTACAATAAATAAATTAGTAAATTATATGAGTCATGTTCAATCAATTACATTATATCACTATTAATATTGATTAATATTTCTTTTGAGTCATAACACCTACCTATTATCAAAATAGACTTTAGAATATAACAACGTATTTTCATAGCATAAGTGATATTTTTCTAATTGTTATGGCAAATGCAAAAACTACGACGAAATTAAAACTTATAAAAATAAAAGAACATTGAATTTATGTGGAAACCCTTGCGGGAAAAACCATGGGGAAAAAGAAGTAAAATCCACTATAGAAATTTAAGGATTACAAAAGATTACTTTGAAAAACTAAGATTTTTTCTATCTTAACTTTGTAGCCTAATAACTTGAGAAAAAGAACATTTATATTGTCCCCAAGCCCTAACATTGGTCCAAGCCCATAAAAAAATTCGAGACATACTCAATAAATCTCCATCTTGGTCTGAATTCTACATAAGTGACAAACAATTTTCCCCTCCCATTAGAGTAAAACTTAGTTATAGTAAACATTAGCCAAATCCAAGCAATGCTTGAATTTGGTAATAGGCAAAGGATTCGTCATCATATTAGCTAGATTATTTTTCTATATCAATTTTCAAGGCTTTGAGGTAGCCATCAGCAAGAATGTCTTGAACAAAATGATATTCTACATACATTAATGTGCTTTGTCGTCTTCATGATACATTTGATCTTTAGTGAAATGTATAGCACTATGACTATCGCAATGGACAACAGTCACACTATGATCTATACTAAGCTTTTCAAATAAGCATCTTAACCATATGGCCTCTTTAACCGCTTCTGCAATAGCCATACATTCTATTTCTATAGTAGACAAAGCTACTATATGTTGTACAGTAGCTTTCTAATTGACTACACAACCTTCAAAGACCTTCTCTTATCAAGATCACCAACATAATCAGAATCAACATATTTTATCAAAATGTCACTAGTTTTCCTAAATTCTAAACCAAAATCAGAAGTATTCTTCAAATATTTCAACATCCATTTCACAGCTTACCAATGAATATTGCCATAACATGATAAATATCTAGTTACCTAGCTAACAACATGTGAAATGTTTGGTCGAGTACAAATCATGGCATACATGAGACTACCAGCTACACTAGAGTATAGAATATGTGACATATTAAATGTCTCATATGTTTATGGACATAAATTAGCTGATAATCTGAAATGAGCAGCAAGAGGAGCACTTACTAATTTGGTATCTTTCATGCCAAAAATATCTAACACCTTTTTGATGTAGCTTTTCTAAGAGAGATATAATTTTCCCCTTTTCAGATCTTATTGAATTTACATGCCTAAAATTTGCTTCACTACCTCTAAGTTCTTCATCCTAAATTCAACACTCAACCGTGCCTTCAAATTTTGTATGTCAAATTTATCTTTTGTCGCAATCAACATATAATAACAAATAAATGAAAAAGCCATTAGAAAGTTTGCACAAATATATGCAACTATCATATTTGCTTCTACAATAGTTAAGTTGCATTATAAACAAATCAAACTTTCTATACCATTATCTAGACGATTGCTTCAAACCATATATACACTTTTTTCAATGGACAAACATGCTAGTTGACCCATATGGATCTTCTCTTTAAGTTCACCATTTAATAAAACTGTTTTCACATTGAGTTGATTCAACTTCAAATCATGTATAGTAACTAATGCAAGAAAAAACCTAAATAGAGCTGTGTTTAATGACCGTTGAAAACACGTCATTAAAATTAACTCCTTCAATCTGACTATAGCCTTTACGAACTAGATGAGCTTTAAACTTGATGTGTTCAACTCCAAGAATACCTTCCTTTCTTTTGAAAACCCAATTACATTCCACAAATTTTTGTTCTTTTGGTGGCTTAACAAGCTCCCAAGTTTGATTCTTTTCAAGAAATCCCATCTCTTCGTTCATAGCAATTAACCACTTTGCTGAATCTTTTGAAGAGATGGCTTCTTTATAGGTTTTGGGCTTGTTATACTTTATTGACTTTACAATTGAAAGAGCAAAAGTAACAAAATATGAGCATCTATATTTCTATGGAGGCTTCACTATCCTTCTTAGTCTATTTTTGACAATAGAATACCGTTCCTCTTCAAGTTCTTCAAACTCAATATTATTAGTAGATGGCTAAATTAGTTGCAAAGAAATTACTTCAAACTCTACTTTCTTTACAACACTTTTCGGATTTTCATCACAAGAAATAGATGATTCTTTCTTAGGATGAGTATAGCAGACTCATCAAAAGTAACATCTCTTTTAATAATAATCTTAGATGAATTAGCATACCAAAATCTATAACCTTTTAAACTAGAAGCATGACAAAAAAAAGATGCATTTGTTTGCTCTAGGCTCTAATTTGCCTTCACTAACACGTGCATATGCTGAACATCCAAATATTTGAAGAGAAAAATAATCAACAAGTTTACCTGACCATACCTCCTCAAGTGTTTTGTACTCAATAGATGTGCAAATAGAATAATTTATCGACCAAGTAGTCATATTAACTGAACTCCTTGCATAAACCAGTGTTAGACAATAGGCACCTAGTCCTTTCTAAAAGGTTATGTTCATGCATTTTGCAATACCATTCTACTGTGATGTATTCACTGTAGAATTACATCACAGTAGAATGATGCCTTACAATGTCTTCAACTTTGCAAAACTCATTAAACTCACATCCACAAAATTCAAGCCATTTATATATCCTCAACCGTGTAATCTTTTCACCAGTTTGCTTCTTAATTAATTTTTTTTCATCATTTGAATGTAATGAAGACATTTTTTTTTTTTTTTTTAGAAAATAAACCCGAACCTTTCTGGAAAAATCATCAATTAAAGTAAGTAAATACCTTAAACCAAGGCCTTTTGAAGGAAGTTTTGTAAGCCCTTAAAGATTATAGTGAATATAATCCAAAGTGCCCTTTGTTGTGTGAATTCCTCTCTTAAATTTGATCATTTTCTGTTTTCCAATGGCACAATGCTCGCATAAATCCAATTTTCTAATTTTCTAACCACATAGAAGACCTCTCTTACTGAACCCCTCCATCCCTCTAATACTCATATGGCATAATCTCATATGCCATAATTTAATGTTGTTGTCTATTTCTATCATAGCGGATGAGACTAAAGCTGAACTGATAACTATAGTGCCTTCAACTGATACAAGATGCCAATTTTCAGTCCCTTCATCAACAAAAGTGAACCTCTCATAATCTTCATAACTCCACCTTCAGCTGTAAACTTACGACTATTAGTATAAGTGTACCCAAAGAGATGAGGTTTTTCTTTAAATAATAAGCATGTTTGACATTATTCAAAGTTCTAATGATGCCGTCTTACATCTTAATGTTAACAGTCACAATCCCAATTACTTTACATTTAGCATTGTTTCTCATTAGAATAATTCTACCGTTAAATTCTTTGTATGTAGAGAACTAATCACGATTAGGGCACATGTATGAACAACCTGAATCAAGAATGTAGTTATCATCAAATTCATCTTTATCATATACAACCAATAACCAATCTTCATTTTTTTTTAACAACACCAGCTTGAGCAGGGTTTTCGTTTCCTTGATTTTGCATGATCCATAATTATGATTGTTTTGTTGATTTGCGTTTCCTTGATTTTGCTTATTCTTATTATTTTCTCTTTGTCGTTTTGCCTTTAGTTTCAGACAATTTATCTAGATTTAGACTTACAATAGTTACAAATAAAATCTCTATGCTTTGATTTTGATCTGGACCTACCACCATTACTTTTCTCAACAAACCTTCCTCTAGCAACTAAACTAGCCACATGATCATTACTGCCTTCAAAAGTCCATTCTGTATCTAGTTTCTACTTATTTAGAAGACTAATCTCGACATCTTCAACATCAATAGTTTCTCTAATAAAAATCATGGTTTCTCTCAAATTCTTATAAAAGAAAGGTAGTGAATCCAACAGTAAGAGAGCTCGATACTCATCTTCAATCTTAACATCAATTCTTCTTAATTTAGATAAAATAGCATTGAATTAAAAAAAATATGATATTAAAAAGAAGCACCTTCAGCCATACGAAAAGTGAAGAGTCGTTACTTAAGTCTCAACCGATTAGTGAAGAATTTTGTCAAAAAAATGCTCTCTAATTTATTCCATAAACTTGCCATACGAACTTGCCATAATTTGGAATTGTCACTCACATCAAATTTCTCAATATTAAATCTCGTTGTTGAACTTAAGCCATAACCAAAAGATTGAGAAAAAAAAACCCTAAAACTCTGATACTAGTTGGTCATGGCAGATGCAGAAAAAAGTCAAAGGAAATTGAAATTAATAAGAATAAAAGAACACCAGATTTACGTCGAAACTCTTATAGGAAAAACTACTGGGGAAAGATAAGCAAAATCTACTATAGAATTTCAAGGATTACAAAATGTGGCTTTGAAAACTAAGACTTTATCTATCTCAACTTTTTAACCTAATAACTTAAGAAAAATAATATTTATATTGCCTCCAAACGCTAATGTTGGCTCAAGCCCATAAAAAAGTTCAAGACATACTCAACACTAATTAATATTGTGATTTTGAATAATGTATGGCCAATTATTTTATAATTTAAAAAACCATTTAAAACCTTGACAAATGTAATTGTAGACTAATAAAAGTATACATTTGATTTGATTCTTCAAATCCATTCTTGTAATTTGTGTTTTATAACCAAACAAACTAATATCTATTCTATTCCATTACTACGTAAACCAAGTAAAGTAAATGAAATCCTCTTTCGTTTCCATTCTTTTTCATTCCACTCACTTTTCATACAATTTTATTATACCTTAGCATATGTGACATTGGTTATGCCATTCACGATTTTGCAACAAAACTTCATGGGGAGTTGTAAGACAAGGTTCAATAACCATTAATCTCTCCATATAATAAACAAATATGAAAGAAACCTTCAACCTCAAATTTGAAAAAAGAAAAAACTCATTTTAGATAAGATAATAGATAATAACTGCGTATCGAAAAATCACAAGTGAAATAGTAATTAAAAATATTAGCAAAATCATCATATTATCCAATAAATCTGCATAAATTCTAAATTTAAATAACCTTTGTTATCGTGCAATAGTTTATATCTATTTCCAGACATATATCAAATCGCATTTTCCTCTCCTCTATCACAACTTTTTCATATTGTATGCAAGCGTAAGTGTGCTCTTTTTGCAAGTGTATTTTAATCGCTAGTCAAATCTCTTTTAAAGGGCGACAAGTTCTAACCAACTCCGCTACTCCCTATGCGTTAAAATAAGAATCTCACACTTATTGCAAAATATTCTTTTAAAGCCATAATTTTATTGTCCATCTAGAACCTAAATGTGTGAAGTTGACAAATCCGTCACTGCAAACCCATTCAATACTCCATAAATTAGTAAGTTTTTCCATAGGATGGGGCAAATTTCCTAGGCACAATTGGCCGCTTCACTCGCAAAATGGGTTAAACTTGTGACGTCATGAAAGATAGTTGAAGTTTTTACTATAGGCTATTATGCTTGGTGTCACTATTTAAGGACACTCTAACATTGTAATCGGTTGAAAGGAGGGGACATTCCTATGTAATGGATATTAATCTTCGGGGAAAATGACAAATACTTTCTTCAACCTTGCTTTTCGTATTAAATACCCTCCTCACCTCACAATGGCATCTCTCGCCCACAGATATTTTAGTGAGTTGCCATTTTCTTCTAAATTACCAAACTCTCAATATTGGCTCACTTTTCAAGTGTAGATTTCAAATTAATTTTTTTTTTTGGGTCGAAAGGCCTTTTTAAGTTGAAGATGCAAAATGTAAAGAGAGTATTTCTTATGTAAAGGGGTTAATATCGCCGAAACCCTAAATTGATACACTTATGAAAAATTTACTCCAAAAAAATTATTAATCACAAAAAACTCCAAACTAGTATACTTGTGATAAGTTTATCACTCATTAGTTTCCTTTAAATTTTATCATCAAATTATTGAATTAGATGACACGTGACAATTGATAGGTGTACCGATTTTGGGTTTTACTCTCTATTTGTTACATGTGTATTAGTTTATGGTTTTTTTTAATAGTAATCAACTTAGAAGGTAAATTTAATACAAATGTAGATAAATTTGTTATGGATCTATCAATTTTGGATTTTAGTGGTCAAAAAATTAATTTAAGATAAATTTATCACATGTGTATTAATCTGAGATTTTTCGTAGTATTAACTTTATAGAAAGAAAAAAAAACCACTAGCCGTGGTGGCTTCGCTGGGTAGGCTTCAGGCTTTGAGGGAGAGGTCGGGAGTTCGAAGCCTGCAAGTTGCAGGGAGGCTGGTGGGCCATTAGGTGATTGACGTGTGGCGTCGGGGTGGTGGTCTCCCCGCTAGCGACACACTGGGGGGTTTACATGGCGGCTATCGACCAAAACGGTTCCTCCAAAAAAAAAAAAAAAAAAAAAAAAAATTTATAGAAAAAAAAAACAACCGCCTACGATGGTGTAGCTGGCTTCGGGCCTTCTCCCCCTCACAAAGGGGAGGGGTTCGAATCCCAAAGGCTTCATGTTCGCGCAACTCAAACACGGCTAGGTCTATGGTGGTGGCTTAGTTCGCCCCGGGTTTACGTCTAGGCTGCCAGCCGATGACGGTTCCCGGGTCATAAAAAAAAAAACTTTATAGAAAATAAGAGGGATGAATTTTATGATCATCCCTTATTTTCAATATATTCGATTGAATTCCTTAATAAAAAGTATCTCCTTTGCATGGGTGATGGAGTCACGATTCCACCCGACTTTCCCACGTAAAGTTTTCATGTTGGCCTTTTCGTGTTGTCTTCTTCGTAATCTATTTTCGAGGACATATGTAACATCTTGTCATTACTTTCTTATATCCTCCGACATCGTTACTTTCCCATCAATCAAAAAAACAAAGGAAATCGAATCTTTATTCTAACCTCATGCCATCCTCCTTTCATACGATGCCTTACTCATTTTATTCCGCGGTACCAAATACAATTATTTAAAAAAATTCGATTCCTTTCTTGTCACGAAACTGGACGTTGTACACTCTCAACCACTTGTAATAATACTAAGATTTGATCATAAAATACGTCTCTCTTAATGTTTCAAGAAAAGTATTCAAGAAATCACACGAGTAAATTTCATTTTTCACAAATCTGCTTTTTAATCGGATTGAACCCATCTTTTCTATCCAATCATTGACATGCCATCTGAGTCGAGAAGGGAAGATTTGGATGGAAGCACTCGATCAATGAATCCACTCGACTTTTGACGCCATTGAAGCAAGAAATCCCAATTATCTCGTGACTTAGGTGTGTCTTCTAGCATACATGTGTATTGCAAACCTGCACTTTTTGTAGTAATGTCAGCAATGTAGGCGGTCAATTTCACTATCAATCGCCTCATCTGATGATTAAACCGGTCAGTGAAGAGCACGTCTAGTGCTAGGGTTTGGCTGTTGTTGGCCGGCTCTAACGATCACTTCTTCATCGGACACATGAGCGAAGACTGTCTTGTGGAGCTTTCAAGGTTCGTTTTCATTCACATCAAGCACGAGCGATATCATATCATTCCGAAATCTTTATGCTATTTAAAACAAGGGATTCAGGCTGCTCCGTCCCAGAATGGTAGCATCAGTCCCGATCGCAATTCACGATGTTCGATGCCCAACATTCCTACGCTATAGCTTTGATGCCGGTGTAGGGCAACCCCGTCGAGTACACGGCTAGCATGAAATGGTTTGCTTTATTTGCGGATTGCCTGTGCCCCCATAGCTTATAACCCGAAAGACTTATTTTCATCGACGGAGTGACTGTAGACATGAGGAGCATAGAATGGGAGACATATATGTTAAAATAGTTAAATATTAAACTATATATTTATCTCACAATTTAAACTTTTTGAACTTTGTAATGGTCCCACAAAATCGTGGTATAAGAATAGGAGGTTTTGAGTTCAAATTTTTCAAGTCAATATTTACCTTCCTTATTACATGTTTCAATGCCTGATTTTAGGCTAAAGTCCAGGTTCCACAAAATCTAGATCGATGTGCTTGAAAAAACCTACTTGCAAAAGGTGTGGATGCTTCTACAAACAAGTCTCTATGATTCTGATGGTAAAACTTCACTCTTTATTAATTTGAATTTGGCTTGAGCTGATAATTTTACACTTATCTTCAAGTGTTGGAATCCGCTATAAATATTCTAAAGTGAATCGGACTGATTTTGCTTATTGGATGTGTGACGCCTAGATTAACTCACTCGATGCATAGTTAGCTTGAACTGTCCATTCCAAGTCTCAAGGTTTTATCATTTGACGTACATGTAGTCACTTTCCTAAGAGGTCATCCATTATGGTAGTATTTTATTTTGAGCACGCTTAACTTTGGAGTTCCAAAGCAAGTTTGTCGTTATGTTAAAAGACGCTTTCCTAAACTAATTCCAATTTTTACATATATATCTCATAATCACTCTCCCTTTGTTCAATGCACAGTTTGACTTATTTTTATCCCATTCACCATCCTAGAAACTTGCTAGGCTCCTTTGTTCATGTTCTCATGCCTCGATGGTCACCCCCTACCCTCGTTGGATCGGGTTGTTAAAGACCTGTCGGTTTCTGTGTGATTTGTCTGTGAACTAGACACCTATTGGAGGATGTACAGGTATGACACAATAAAATTAACTCACTTAAGAAATTGTTCGCATTTGGCCCATCTCATATCAAGCTTCATGGTTTTATCCTCGTACAAGTAGGCACTTTTCAAAGAGGTCACTCATCCTGATACTGCTCTAACATGAGCATACTCAATTTTGGAGTTCCAAAACAAAGCTTGCCTTATACCAAAAAGCGTCCAATATTCACACACATACAAAGATGCACACACACATCCTAGAATCACTCTGTTCATCTTTGATGTACAATTCAATTCATTTCGAGCCATTTCACCAAAAGCCACTTGTTGTCCAGGTCCTCATGCCTTAGCGACTACTTTTCACCCTACTGAATTGTTGACAAGATGAACAAAAGCGACATCAGGCAAATTGTAAATGCTCCATAAAAATACATTCTTTTTATTAAAGAAGGGCAAACCATCGCAATACATAACTGAATAAATCCTTCAACAATAAGTTTGTACTGTTTAGATACATGTCAGAGTAGTTGTTGACATCCGAGAAGCTCACAAACAACTCCGACAATAATTCATTAGATTTTCTTGTTTTCCTCTGCAAAATCGAATAATATTTCATTGCAAATCACTATAATACTCGTAATTTGAAAAGGGAGTGTTACAATGTTGTTGGAAGTGCTCGAGTGTGTAGGAGCGATTCTAGAAACTTCAAAAAGCAGCATGCTCCAAACAATTTGTAAATCTTGAGGAATATCTAGTGAGCTGCCTTGTTGGGTTGTTAGAGCTTAAAGGGTGAAATAGGCCAAGTGGAAGGGCCGAGCCTCTATATATCTGATTCGCACTTTTACTACCGCTTAAACACTTTTCAATTATGTTTAATAGAAGATTATAATTCTGCATAATTGTACAATTTTCTACGGCACCAGTACACATTCTACACACCATTTAGCACTTATTCGCCAAACATATTCAAATTTACTAAAGCAATCAGCTTGTCCCTCTTTGATTGTTGCCAACACGACATTGCCTGCTCCAATTGCGGCTCACCCACGCCAGTATGACTTTAGAAAAGATCACACCATTTGAGATCCCGTAATAGTATTGGCTCAAAAATCGAGAAATCCACGATAGGAGATCAGATGCACATCCGATGCTCAACAAATGGCGTTTAGGGCATAATCTTCGGCAAGGTTCTCCGTATCTTATATCAATATTAAATTTGTAAGGTGGAAAAATCATATCAATTAGTCAACATTACTTCCTGGGGAAGAAAAGTGATGCTCGATTCTAGTTCATAGACTGAAAAGGCACGGCAGTGCGAACCTTTTTAGCCAGACAGTACAACTGTATCATAGCACTTCAAATCTTTAGTTCATCGGGTTTGGAGATGTGACCTGAACTTGCCACCTTTTCCCAACATATGATCCTTTTTCTTAGAAGGAGATAAATCAGTGGCTTTTACGTGATCTTCCACACTAATTTGCAATTTAGTGAGTTGATTGGGATATGAAAGGTGCTGGGCAAGCGATTTCCAAGCCTCCCCTCTAAACTTTCCAAGCTCCTAGTGTCAGTTTAAAGTTGGCTTAATAGGATATTTATACTAAAAAAAAAGTCTTGTTAACATATACTTTTGAAGTACTCACTAACTTTATTTTAAAAGAAAATGTATCGATATCCAGTACACCAATTACGCATAGCACAAAAGAGACAATGCATTAAAGATAATAAACATTTTTCACTTTGACATTCGATGAGCATCTTGGGATTTGACAAAAAAGCAAAGGGTTGCAAGGCACTTGTTAACGGGATTTCTTTATTTAAGACTTTATTTGTTTCAAGGAAAATGAATGATTTAGAAAATATTTTCATAAAATTGCTTACTTATATTGCTTGCAAAAATAAATGAATGAAAATTTTTATCATCATCCACAAAAAATGTTTAAATATAAATTATTATCGGTAATGAAAACGTTTTTTCAGTAATTAATTATTTTAAGCAATACAAGTGATATTTTTGTAAAAATATATTTCAAATCATATATTTTCCACAATATAAATCCTTTTACACATTGGAACCTAACCTAAGTAGAAGCTTGTGTACACATAACTTATTATTTACAGCAAATCTTTCAATGATCACAATTTGCTTTTTACTTAACTCGAATTTTGACATCTATGCATAATTTTTTTTTTTTTTTGGTAATTTTACAAAAATTAATTCTTTTATAACATGATCAAAATTAAAGGAGGAAAATGGCAAGTACAAATCAACAAGTTGAAACTAAACATCGCTGAAAAGGCAAGGCGTAACCGAGAAAGAAAACAACTTCCACGCATGGAGCAGTCACATCATCAGCCGACGTCTTTCGAAACACTCGATAGCATAAAAACAATCATTTGCCCGCTATTTAGGCAGCTTCGGAAATGGGTCTCATCACGCATCACATCAACTGATGACATTTCTGGCGTATCTTCTTGGGAGGAATAGAAAAGCCAATGTGAGATACGCGATCACGCGAGTAAAGCAATCATGCTCCCACGTTTTAGGCTAATTTGGGATGTTTGAGCTGGATATCACTAAAACGTGTGCAATGGTGATCTGTTCCAAGTAGAAATAGGCCCCATGTTTTGACCAGCCAGTCCATGCCGCGGGCTCAAACTGGATGACCGGTCTATGATAACCAGGTAGTGGTCCACCATATGATTCAATTGCACTGCATATTCATAGTATTCAGGAGCAATGATATTTCTTTCCTGGAGATTGGAGAGGGCACCAACCAGAGTGAGCACAAATTGATTAGACCTTTTGATGAGGTATTTGGTCAGATCCATGAACCAGAAGCTCTCTGGGCACGACCACTGGATGGACAGAATGGAGCTCTTTGGCTGAACCACCATAGAGTGGGTAGTCAACAAGAATCAAGAAAGCATTGTCATACAAGTTAATTTGCCATAAGAAAAGAATCATTGACTGCCCAACAGTGAATTACAGGATTGGTAACCAGTACTGGAGGTCATCACCTGCACAGATTCAATACAAGTGCGAGCAAGACACTTGCCAATGATGCATATACCAACATTTTCATCCATTTGAAGGAGTACATAGCAAGGAATTTTGCTGAAATCATTCCCTATCGCAGCTGGACACAGCAAATAATTATACTCTACAACAAAATTGATCGAGTCAATGAGCCTTGTGGCACAGCGAGGCCTCAACAGGGAAGACTATGAAAAACAAAGAAAGAACTGGACTATTGTTCCAGACACCATTGCAATGGTAAAGAAAACAAAATTTTGAGCTACACCATCACTGAACATATACCTCTAAAATTGGAGGAAAAGTGGATCATGTTGCTTTTTTCCGAGCAAATCTCTGCAACGACTTTGGCAGTTCAGCTTCCTCACTCATCTTTTGCTTCTTTCTAGATAATGCTTCCTCTTCTTTCGTCTGTTGTTCCAAGAAAGGCCTCTTGGTTTTCGCAATAATTTCTTGCTTCTTCTTCGCACTCTTACTTGGTTTGCTCCTCCCCTTTGTTTTCTTCTTCATTGGCATGTCCTTGACAGCTGCAACGGCGGCTTCCATCTCCGATTCTCTCTCCTGCTTCGTAGGCTTCTGTTTTCTACTTGGTGGCTTCAACGTGCCAATCTTTGATGGATCCAACATAATGGTCTCCGGAGGAAGTTTGTCAAGAAGAGAGCGCACTTCCTTTTCTCGTCTCTGCTTAGATGTTTCAAATGGATTTGCAACCCAAGAATCAAAGTTAGGTTCTCCTGATCCCGGAATTAGAATAGAAGACCATCCCATGGAGTGAGCTATGCCCAAGACATCTTCATATGGACGGAATGAGAGTTTATTTATCTGGTACCCTTTCGCCATGGAATGAGTCATGTATCTGCTATAGCTCTGAGATTCCGAGAAATTTCCTGAGATTTGCACAAATGATCCAGTTGCAGCAGCAAGCAGACCCTTCTGACTAAAATCCAGGGTGTTCGCATGGCCAGGCAAAGTTTGAAGAACCTCGAACTTCCTCAAATCCCATATTTTTATTTTCCTTTCCTTGCCAGAAGTTGCCATAATATGGCCGTTAGGATGGAATGCCAATGCTGATATGGCGCCACGATGACACAGCATCTTGACAAGAGGAGCTGAAGTGGTGGGCTTCCACATGGTTACCGTCCCACCTGAATGACCTAAAGCAACAACCCCATTGAAGGGATTCACCTGCATTACATCTGTACGACCTAAACCAGTCCGGAAGTTGCCAACCATCACCCCTGTCGTAACATCCTGATAATGAAGCTGGCCGAATTTATTTATGGATGCCAAGAGGAAATGGTTTTTCAGAAATTGAAGCTTAAGCACTGCTCCATGTTCCTGAAAGATGGAAAAGTTAGAATGAAACTGATTTACAGTAGTCTAGATAATTTCTCTATAAATTTGCAACAAAAACAAAGATATGAAGCCCTCCAAGAAGCCCCTTGGTTTTTTTTGCTCTTTCACAGATCTATGAATATATCTATTGCTATTTGCATCTACGCATATAAAAGTAGCTTATCATTTGTATAATCTATGAACTAGAAAAATGAAAAACCAGAGTTTTATTCCAAGATCCAAAAATGTCAGCACTGCTACGATCATTCTGAGAAAGTCAAAGAGTCCAATGTTACAAAAGAACATTTTTCAAGTGAAAGTAGAGATTTCCACATTGTTGGCACACAGCAAGAGTAGATATGTACTGGACTATGAAGTTGCACAGACGCTTGCCAGTAAAATCGAGAGGAAAGTTGCCAGCAGTCAAGTTACTAAGTAATACAGAGGAGTCACCCACTGGAGCATAACTTCAAAATTTAAGCTACTTTCTAGGTCCCATTTATGAGCGTCCTCAGGACATTATAATTGATGAACCAAAAGGTGCATTGGAAATGCATATACTGTTTCCATGTATCACAAGACAATAGAACAAACCAAAAGAAAATCTCCTCTCATTTTCAAAGTAAAATCGACTTACTTACCAATGCCCTTAGAGTATCTTCCAAACCAGTGAATAAGAGCATTTCTTAACATTTTGTATATGGATGTACTCTAAGGGATCCCATTGTAATTATCAGTTGCCCCTAAAAATGAATTTCAATGGATGTGAATTTCATAGATAAGATTTCTATTATTGTCTTATTTTTGTGTAATATTTTTCTGAGTGTGCATATGCTTAAGTTTATCAAAAGTAGACAGGGCCTCACTTCTTTTTAACAAGCAAAAGTGCCATTCTAATTAAGGATTCTTGTGATTCCGGAGGATCAATATGCTGCCAATACCAGAATACAAGGGCCAGAGCAACACCTATATCAAAAAATGATATGCAGAGCCACTCCTGGGCGATAAGAGAAGTAGAGAGAAAAAGAAAAGTGGTAAGCAGAAGATAGAATTTGATCTGATATGCTTTCAGTTGCTTTACGTATTTGGTGGTAATCAACCACACATTGTTAGTTACACTAAGTTTAAATTCCAAATTCTTGCTTTCAGTTCACCAGTTTCATATGACAATGATGTAACTATTTACAGAAAAAGAACAGGACAAAAAGGCAATATCATGTACAAGTGGAACCTGGAGAAATACTCGAAGATCTCATGTACTGAAAGGAAAGCTATTGTAATGGAGACACTCAGCAGCCAGAAATTGTAAGTGCCACATGGATGTCACAAAACATCTTTCATCTAGTGTCATGAAGAACCGACTCTATGAAGCCCTTCAAATGTGTCATTAAGCAAACAACGAATCCCAAACAACAATACATGAGGACAGAGGAAAGTCATCCACTACATGACAAGAGATTAATTTATTCATAAATTAAAATGATAAATGCCACAAAAAGTTGATAGATGTATATTAGGTATTACTCGAAAACAAAATACAAACCTTTAAACAGTGCAATTCGATACCTTCCCTGTTGTAGATATAAGGGTACCTGCCAAGTTCAAGGAAGATACATAGGAGGATCAACCATCAAAATGATTTAGCCTTCCAAAAGCTACAAAAATTGCAAAAAGTTTCTGATTGAAACCAATTAAGCAACAGATTACTTCTTTATTTTAATGGACGAGATGATGCATTACTCTGACTATTCTAGAACTTCACCACTGCAACTCTGGTGAATTGACAACTTCAAATCATTCACAAATCATCATTAGAATTTCCACTGCCTCTTTTACAATGTGATTATGAGTCTTGAAAGCAGATCATTTTAATCCAAGAGAAGAATGAACCCCCCATTCACATAATTGTCTGCTTACCATTTCGGATATCCATACATCTAGTATAAATTGCTGTATCAATTCAAGATGTATAAACAACAAAATGCTAGGCAGTTCACCTGAATAACAAATTAAAAGGTTGAAACATTGTCCTTATTTATTGTAATTGTGTAATTTGTAATTCTACCCCCCTGCCTGTTATTTGGGTGGGAGCAATCATATCCCACTTCATCAATTTGCTGTTAGACATAAACTTCAGCAAGATATAAAAGAGTCACTTTACAAAAATTTCCAAACGAGGGCTCAACTTCCAACTTTCTCCCAAGCATAGGGAACAGATCATGTTTAGCACACAAAGTACAGAGTTCAGCAGATCGATGGGAACCTAACAGTTGATGAATGGATGGGATAACATCCAATTTTAAATAGTCTGGGAAATTATTTCATAAAAGCAAGAAGTTCACAAGGTCAGTTTTCAAATGAGCCAGAGTATAATGAGCGCCTCGACATTTTTGCAAAGTAGTTTCAGAACAAAGTGTCTAGATGATGATTGAAGATTAGTCAACAAAGAGATACTTATCTACTTTAGAGAGAGAGAGAGAGAGAGCTACTTCTTCTGTGCTGCAGCAAAGAACAACTCGTTATGCAAGAAGACAACATCACGTACAGTTTCTCTAACCTGAAAAAGAAAGTATGGTTATACAAATCAGTCCCACAACAATCCAAAGTAGATGTTGTGACAATTAAATTAGTAAGTGTCCCCATCAATTTTTAAGTGACAAGAACGACGAAAATCAGTTTAGCTGTCCATCTATGGGGAATTACACACCAATGCCAAGAAATGAGATACATCCATATCCCTCTCTATAGTTCACACTTCATAGATATTTCAATGAAGCCTGACTTTAGCTACTTTTTTAGCAATTCTCTAAGCAAAGGTTTACCCTCAAAATCCTGGATATTTAAGTTTTATAACAATTCTCCCAATTTCAAAAGCTAAATATAGATAAACGCCAAATAAATGGAGTCCATTACTCCTTAGTTTGGTTGCAAGACTTTAGCCTCAAAGACTGATGGGGTGTTCAAAACTCAAATGGTGTCTTCCATACTTCTCAGTACCATTTAAGTGCTCTTAATACCCGGGACATTCAGGATATCCAACAAGCACAAAATACCAAATCAAATGGGTCCAAGCGTTCATTATACAAGGTGGGAGAGCTAACTACCTTCTTGGCATCATCATCAAGCATTTCTAATTTAAAAGGATTTCTAAAGTTTCCCGCTATAGATCCTTTTGGAAATTTCAGTCCAACTTTTCTTTTAATTAGCTTTTAATCTTATTGTCACTACTTCAATTATCCACCCCATCCATCTAATGAACAGGGAATATTTCCTATAGCAAAAGATAATGTAGATTATGTCCTCTCAACAATAAACGTATGTTGCTGCTACAAGCTCAACTCTCCCTTATCATTCCCAGATGTAATCACGATTTAAACATTTTCAAACTGAAACTGAGTGGAGATGATACTCCTCTATGAACATTCTAAATGAAACCCAGAAACACTCAAGATGCCTTTCAAGCTTACTCTCCTGCCAACCAATCTCATTATTATCCTCAATGACATGTTAGGGAAGGATGACGTCTCTCATAACCTTGAATGAAATCCTTCTATGCCACCCAAATTATTGTCTTTATAAAACACCTTATACCTGAATTTCTTTAATCAGACTCAAGTTCTTCATGTCTACAATAGCTAAGTGGCCCTTGCGTCCAGCTGCTGCCATATACCGACCACTTGAGGTGAAATCCAGAGTGTAAGGACCAAGATCTGCAAATTTATTTATTATTTAAAGTAAAAAAACAAAGAATAATTTTTTAACACAACTTCAAGACTTAAAAGGGAAAAGGAAATGACTCAGTTAAAACTCCTAGTGGTGGAACATTCCCAACCAAGGATTTGTGGGTGTGTGTGCATGCGCATGCACGTGAGAGAGAGAGAGAGAGAGAGAGAGAGAGAGAGAGAGAGAGATCTTCATCTTTGGAAATAATTGAGCCAGCTTAAATTCAATACATTACACCACTATTCCATGTGGATGAATACGGAACATTCAAGATCAGAAAAAAGGTGCCATTAGATTATGTTTGCAGGCAATCAAGGAATGCTGTGTTCATTCTTCTGAGGGTTACAGAAGGTTCCCCTTTAAAATGTGCTTTCAAGGAAACAATCTCTACCAGTATTGATATTTAGCATCAGCCACCTAATACCAACCTGGTAAGACGATGTCATACTGATTTCTTGAGCTAGATATATCAACTTCACGAGCAATTGATTCTTGCCTGATTCTCGATGTTTTTTCTATACCTTCAGCCTCCAGATAGCCTCCCTCACTAGGCATAAGCCACTAAAAAAGAGAACCAATTATTGAAATGCTCAAAGGACGCATGGACAATCAAATACTCCATTATAACCCAAAAGTACAGTGAAAGAGTCATTTCAGCAAAAACTTCTGCAGATCAGATAAAGCCAGTAAGTCAATCATGTCTATCCACACCAAGATGGTGTTTGATAAAGCTTCAATATAGTAGCTACAACTACAAAATAAGGTGCTTCGGCATTTACAACATCTTTAGCAAATATCTCAATGCTCCAATGACATGAGAAGGCAGCACCTTAAAGCTATTTCTAGGAAGTTGCTTCAACCAACAAGTTCATCACAACAAAAATACATCACAAAGAGTGTCAGCATGGCTATTTTATCACATCAAACAAACCATGTACCTTCTCTCAAGAAACAAACATCGAACTATGATTTTCTATCATTAAGGGGAAAAAAGTCCACAACACTCAGTTTTATTACAAAGGTCAACGACTTGGAACAACAGAGAGACCATGTTAACGACTACATAGGACATACTTCCATCTAAGACTGAGAGGCTGTTTGGTATACTGTCTTGTAGAAATGCTCTAATGTGGCTGTGCAATGATGTGTTGTAGCTCATATGTTTCCTAGAAGCATCTTTGAGGCCATACAGCTATGAAAGTGTTGCACTGCAACGTATCTGCCCTACAGCTTACAAAAACTGCAACATTGCTTTTTAAAGATGCAGGTGATGTTGAGCAGTCATACCTAACATCCAACTAAGCTAGCAGGCGGCAAGCTTACAGGAATCCCGCACAGTAGGAAAGCAAAAAAACATGCTGAAAAAAATCCATGCATACAAGTAACAAGTGCAAAGGTGCGTTGATCACTTGAAAATTGAGAAGCATGTGTACTGCATAGAAGGAATAGCACAAAGATGTAACTAAGGCTGGCTTCAAGCAGTACTTGAAGCTCAGGCTGGACCTTTTGACCAAACGTAGAAGACAAACTAATGGGATTTTTCCTTTTCTTTTTCTTCTTTTTCTCTTTGCTCATTGGGGTGGAGGAATGCAGGTTGTGGTTTGATGAACAAACTGGGAATGGGAATCGTCGTCATATACAAGAACATTTACCTTCTCTGCCTTGGCAGCTGCTTCTGCAGATTTCCCATATAACTTTTCTCTAACGGTAAGCTGGCCCCTCAATTTTTTGTCTCGCAAAGCCTGCAATAAAAGACATTCTTCAAGACACAGAAAAAAGAGAGCTTGGTATCAAACTCAAGACCAATCACAACCCAGCATACCTCTAAATTAGCACCATCACCTCTCAGATATTTCTTAATTCGCGTTTCCAATTCGCCAGACTCCTCCTGCACCGGAAAGTAACAGAGAGATATGATCTCCACCTTAGACCAACGTTAGATACATCAAAGATACATAAACATTTAAACATCATCGCATTGCCGACGATCACAATGTTCATACCGTCCGGGTTTCTTACATCATCGAACATTCTAACACGCAAGAAATTACCAGAAAGTTTCAAAAAGACAAATTTTGGGTTTATGTCATTAACACGAATCAATCGCGGAGCTCGAAAAGCGACGCGAAAACTTGCACAACACCAACCGGTTCAGTAGGAGGCTTGATCTTGTCCGGAGCGCCGGCTTCTTGCTTCTCCTCCATCATTCCTGCTTCGCACTTCTTGCCGCTTGGCGCGCGCAGGTAAACAGCAACCCAATTAGCAACCGACCCACCACCGGAAGAGCGCTTGACCTCACCTTTAGCGAGGTGATGCAATAGCCGGAAGCAGCTGAGGCGAATCCAATCTTTCGCGCGGTTTTCGTTTGCGCCGGCGGCGAGCGCACCGCAGGAGGAGGTGATCGGAGGAGATGATTAGGGTTTTGGGTTTTAGCTGAAGTACTGAAGACGTTCAACTGGCAGGTGCCGGTTTTGGGCGAGGCGACTGGCTCGGACCGAGCGAGGCCCGGTTCGACCGGGGCCCGTTTATGCTTGAGCCGGTTCGGAAGACGCCGCCCAGAACAAAATTGCCAATGTCGATTGTCGATGGCCAAATAGTAAGGGCAACCGAGAGGGCCTAAAGCAAAGGAACCGGACAGTATGGCCGCGGAGGCTCAGCAGTGTCGCCGATCTTTGCCAATGTGGTGGCAATGAGTCGACGGTTTCCGCCGTCCAAAGCCGCAGTGGAGGCGGGGCTAATGTAATTGAAAGTTGGCGCGAGTTGGGAGCGAGAGAGAGGTCTTACTTGTCTTGACCCCGAGGCATTACTAGACATGTGATGGTCCGTTTCATGTGGAGGCTAGGGTTTCTCTCAGAAGAAAATTGAGTGAAGGGAGAGAATATATCCTCTTAGCCCGGGCCTCAATCAAGGTGAGATTGGATTGACCTCCATTCTTTTCTCTTTCAAGTGCTCCAAAGAATGCAAGCGATTTCATTAATCAATTACCATAGATGAATCTTCCTCAAAACTTTACAATATTTATGTAATCCATAATATCCAACATCGATGATCATTTAGATGAAATGTCAATTGAAATTTCACTTTATGAGGCTTTATATAAATAAGTAGATATCAATATGCATTTAGAATGACTTATTTTCTCCCTTGCAAGAATTAACTTTTATTTAATATGGAGAATCGTGTTTTACTGAAATATTGTTCCTTCGAAAGATCAATAAAGTTCATAGCACCTAGTACTTTAAGATCAATTGAGTGGACTATCACGTAATGATAGTCTGAACATACTTATGATATTTCTTTTTATCAGAATGGCGCCTTTATCTTCAATAAAAGATAAGTCAATGCTATAAAGATAGGATAACCAATGCTGGTTAAACAAGTTAATGACCTATCTGGTAATGCATATGCTAATACTGCCTACAGGCCGCAAGACCCATTAAAATGTGGGTGGGCCTGCACAAGTGAATGAACAGAGCTCTATTAGCATTTCTACTAATTGATTCCTCTAACGGGCATGGATATTCTGAACTCCATCTCTTTGGAAAATTTGGCTGGTCACTAGACATGCCAATCTCCAATGACAAGCATCAGCAGCAATTAGGGCATAATTCAAACTTAAGGTGGCGAGCCCTTGCCTTTAATCGGCAGTAAGTGCCAGCTAAAAGCCCGTTTGGTATGGCTATAAACGCATTGTATCCGTACCGTGAAGTGTTGTAACTTGTATGTAATGAGTGAGGCCGAAAGACCCTTTCTCGCATTGGAAGTTCTTTTTATTTTTATTATCAAGTTGACAAATGACATCTCTACTTCCTCAAAAGAAGCAAACAAGAAGATGAATGAAGACTAAAACTCCAAAAACAAGGAAAAATCCAAATATCAACTTAATTTCTGTTTTTCTTTTCCCAAAATAATAAGAATTAGATATTAACAATGTGCCTCGGTCCAATTTTTTTTTTTCCTAGGGGAATAATCTGCTGAATATACCGCTAATTCATCCACAAGAAAACGGTGATTCTTATGTTCTTGTTGAGCCACTTTAATGAATAAAACCAATTGCGCATATAGCATTCTCAACAAAAATTGCCAAACCCTCTTCTTGGTTCTCGATCGTCGTTTAAGTTCTCCATTAGTTTTGCTTCCACAGTAATGAAGGCAGTCAAGTCGGGTCAGGGAAAGGCGACATGTGGGTCGTGGATCCGGCGCCGACCCGGGAAAGCGAACTTGGTAGCGCTGGGCAAGCCCGGGAACGACGGCCCTTCTTCGCCATCTTTGATCCAGATTTTTTCTTTTGATCCCAGGACTACTTCTCTACCCTCTCCCCCTCTGGTATCCAGAATTTCTCTTTTATACCAGAACATGAGACGAAAAGTTCAATAGTAATTTCGCAAGATTTCTCTTCTTCAATCATCAAAACTTGTTGATCTTATGACTATTTTCTTTGCATTATATCATTTTGGAAACTGTTGCCACATGTACTGTTACTGTTCTTATATATAGCTTGTTTCATCAGGCTGCTCATGTGCTTGATGCAAGCGAAGGCTATCCCTTGACGATTGCGGTGCACCCGAGCGGCGATGATGTCGTGTTCTCCACGAGTTCCGGCGGATGCAAGTAATTCGATTTCTTCTCCTCCTAATGTCGGAAAGACTGTTTCCTTTCATCTCTAATTAGGTAGTTTAGCAACGTTTGTGTCATGTTTAAGAACACCATTTTTTTCTTTATGATTTTCCCAGAATCTTGGAGCTGTATGGTCGAGAATCGAATCTCCAGCTGATAGCCAGGAAGCCACCACTTCTTCAAGACATTGGTCCTCAGCAGTGTATTGCCTTCAGTGGCGACGGATCCAGGCTCGCGGCTGGTGGATTGGTAACTGATCGATCGAGCACCCTATAACCCTGTTGCCGTCGTGTTTTTTCTTGAGATCTGCAAATTAGCATGTTGGTGTGTTTCAATGGTTGTCTCGTGCAAAACTCCAGGATGGTCGTCTCAGGATCTTCAAGTGGCCGAGTTTCCAAGTCGTGCTGGATGAACCGGCCGAGCGCAGCTCCTATCGGGATCTCGATTTCAGGTCACTCGTGGGGCTATCTTTTCTTGGGGAAATTGATTGGCCCCCTGGGGATACGCATTCCGGGCGGCCTCTCCATAAGACTTACGGTGCTTCTCATTTTTCGCAGCCTAGACTCAGAATTCCTGGCCTCAACCTCGACTGATGGTTCGGCGAGAATATGGAGGGCCGAAGATGGCGTTCCCTTGGCTACCTTGGCTCGTGGTCCGGTAAGCCAAAGTACAACTGGAACATGCTGGCATAATCATGACTTGGGAGATCATTGGAATTCTCATTAGCCTTTTGATTTTTGTCTACCCCGGCAGGATGAAAGAATCGAGCTCTGTCGGTTTTCTAGGGATGGGGCGAGACCGTTCTTGTTCTGCACGGTTCAGAAAGGTTGGTTCATTCTCCGGCACGCCCTTCTCTCGAAGCTGCGCATACTAGAGTAGAAGTTTGATCATTGCATCATCATCCGGTGCTTGCGTATCTCGAATGGCAGGCGATAAGGCCTCGACGGGAGTTTGGAACATAAGCTCATGGGACAGAATCGGCCACAAGAGGTTGCTCGGGAAGCCGGCTTCATCTATGTCCGTCAGTCTGGACGGAAGATATCTCGCGCTGTAATCACTCGGAATTTGAATCCTATCTTTTCGACAATCAATTCTATGTTTCTTTCGCCTTCACCTTCTAATGCGAAAAGGGGATTAATTGTCTGCACCCTCCAACAACAACTTAGGGGAGGCAGAGATGGCGATTTCTGTGTAGCCGAGCTGAAGAAGATGGAGATATGCCATTGGAGTAAGAGGCTGCACTCGGGCACCAACATCTCGACCCTGGAATTTTGTCCGACTGAGCGGTAACGACCCTTGAGAGCCGGACTACCATTAAACTCCATACCAGTGAAAAATTCCAGAGACCCGTGATTACTCCTGGTGCTAAGATGCCGGAGAATTTCAGTACTGTCCACTTTGCCAAGAAGCGTTGACACTGTTTCTTTGATTTCTTCTGCAGGGTCTTGTTGAGTACTTCCAGCGAATGCGGAGCATTGGTGACGAAGCTTAACGTACCGGCCGATTGGAAAGGTCTGCCTCTCGAAACCGGGCGCTCGTCGTTGCGTACTTATCGAAGCCACGATTTTTCACCATTCATCTTGCATATGCAGATTGGCAACTCTACGGAATGCTTCTAGGATTGTTCCTGGCGTCTGCGGTTGCATGCTACATATTCTATAAGAACTCCGATTCATTTTGGGACTTACCCTCTTGGGAGTGAGTGATCGACCTGCCGAGCCGGTGTGATCGAATCCGTCATGCCTGATCTGCAGTCGAACGAACGAAGATAGACACGACATGTTGGAAGACTGCTAAGTATGTGGCGTTTGCTCGGACTCATCGACACAAAATTACTCAACTCAACGAGAGGCAAATCGAGTGGCGGATTGGCTTTGCTAAAGCTCACCGAACCAAAACCTTTCCTCCAAATAGGGTGACTTTCCCTCCCATTTCCTTGTCGGAAATTCTATGTTCGGAATTTTATCCATCGTTTTTTTCTTGTAATTCTCATTTATCTTTATGAAGGAATGCAACACCTCTTTTTCGATCAAAAAAAAAAAAAAAAAAAAAAACCACGCCAAAGGGGTAAAAAAACTGCTCGAAGAATCAACATTGCGAAAATGAAATTCTTCAGCAGGGGTCCCTATTTTTCTTTTTTTTTTTTCCGGTTTCTACTTTTGAAATTAATAGTTTTTCAGTCGTTTATTTCTTTTCCATTTTGGTGAAAATGAAATCATGATAATCAAATCCCACTTAACTCTTTTTTCCCGAGTACTGGAAATCCAATGGGCTTTCGGATCTCATTGAGTCTAGAAGGGCTTAGGACAGGGCCGAGCCCATCTTTATTTGGGCTTTCAAGTCATTTAGGCCCAATTATCTCCCGATCATCTTGTAATTACTGACCTGAAAATTTTGATTGCTGTTTTCTTCCAAATAGCTAGGTAAGATCATACAAACTTACATAAGCTCTTCACTTTGCCAATTAGTTGCCCCGTCATCATCACCTAGACAAATCCAAATGGCTAGGATGGCATGTCAGCAAATTTCTAAGCTTATTCTCGGCAACTTAGGGTAATAAATCTAATTTCGAGTGGCACTTACTAGATATTATCGTAGAAGATCACGTTTTCCTTCGATTATGAGCGAAGGAATCTCCCTCTGATAAATAACCAATTGGTGGTCAGGTCGCAAACAAAAAAATCACTAAATCTTCGGTTCGAGTGATGAGTTATAGATATGAACATTGCGAGCGTTGCCCCTATGTGGGTGACGTTCGTATGGATAACCCAACAATAAGAAGTATGGCGTGAGAAAGTGTTCCCTCATTAGGGATGGATTGACATAGCCTAAGGAAATCCCTACATGTACGCCGAGATTAGTTTAGTTTTGATCAAAGATGAATGCCGACAAGTTGAATTACTACCACGGAGAATATATATGTCCACATTTTAAATTGAATCCCTAAATTCACGACTCTGGAAAATATGTGTCTCGATACTAAGCGATATTCTCGAAATAGAATTTGTTCCTCTTATGTGAATGCAAATATAAATGCTTACATTAGAGAAAATAAAATAAAATAAAAGAGGAATTTTCTTGGGTGACCCATTAAGAATTGCATAGATTATGTGGTGAAAATGTAACATTAGATGACTAAACATGTTGCGAAGTTCATCGGATGTTCCAAGAAGAAAGAAACGACCAAAGAAAGGTGGCCGAGAGCAGACACTAAAGTGGCCAGAACCCGACCGGCAATGTCTTAGCTGTCTAGGAAACTCCAAACACGAATCTGAATTGCAATTAATCGTTTCCTTTCTATTCTAACAGTATAATATCATTACTTTTTTCAGTGGAAAAATACAATTAATAAAACCCTAAACTCCCCCCCAACATGACCCCAGAACATGATCTGATCTTTCGCCCTTTACGTAAAGTGTCCTCAGGACACGCATCACAATGGCTTGTGACGAAATCTACCTTCCCATCTTTGGATCTGGCAGTTTCTGCTGTAAATTAATCGATTATTCAATTAATTAACTGCTTAATTAATAATTATCCTGTCGTCTTACATTGGAAGGTAGTAAAAAAGAGATTAAAAAAATAGTGTGATGTTGCGAGAAAAAGGTTCCTGCCTCGACACAAGGAATAAAGTTGCTTGGTTTGATTCGGTACTCTGAGTGGGTTTGGAATGTTGTGTGATTTAGCTCACGGCCAAGGAAGCCGATTACGACCAGATTTTCATCTCTGTCCTCCTTGCCAATTCGAATCATTATTTTTCTTTGATTTTGCAAAGACGACAGCGCAACAGATTATTGAATTTTAAGTGGGTAACAACTTAAAGTAATTTTTTTATTTTATCCAAATGAACTTAAATGAGTGTAAGATGAGTACATATGGGTAAGTGAATAGTTAATACTTTTAATATTTTAAAAGTAGCATTTTGATACATATTCCAAACGGTTTCTCTGTAAATCAAACTCTCTGCACAGCTTATCTATAGAATAGGAAAGAAAAATACAAATACATACTTCATCTTCTTAAATTACATTTGTAGGTCTTGCTATTTTGCAAGTAAATAGCGACTTAATTTATAGGAAAAAGAACATGACACGAGTTATATGTTTAGTTTTTAACTATATCCTTTTACATAAATGGCGTTGAAATGCAAAGATTTATTTATCAACCGGATGCAAATAATCGCTAAAAAAAGCGGAAAAAAGAAGAAGCATGCAAACCATTATTTGCTTCACCAAGGATTTCATAAGATATGGGCTCAAGACATTGGCCAATGCACTCGACAAAAAGTTTATAGTCCCCATAATCTGTCAGCATATATATCGAATGCATTGACTCTCACTATTATCAGCTGGTCATGTAATAAAAACAATATGCTCAATGAAAGATTACTTAATTTCGAAAAGTTGATCATACATATTGGAAAGACAGTCGAGATATCAGAATTTACAATACACTCTTATTTTCGACAAACGCAATTAACAAATTTTACAAAATTCCATGGTTTCATAATAAACTAAGTTTGTTTTATTTTCCCTCAAGAAAAAAAAAAGAGGGTCCACGTGTCAAAAAGATGGGAATATGGGGGCAGTGCATGGTATTCAGTGCAGTTGACGGTTAAAGTAAACATTCATTCCGGCAGGAGGGGAGGGGAGGGGAGATGAGATGAGAAAGAAGAGAAGGTGGGGATAGGGATCGCCACTTTTTTGCTGGTCTGGTCTGGTCTGGGTCTCGTGTCCCACGGGGTACAACACAACCCCCCAGCGGTGAAACCCATGCAAAGGTGGCAAAAGAGAAGGGGGAGAACCCGGACAAACCCCCTTCACGTGCAAAGATTCATTCGTCTCCCAAATCTATCCCCTCCTCATCATCATTATTATAATGATGGCAAATCGGATGAGGGTTTGGTATTTGGTATGACCCAACCCACGCACGCACACCCACTCAGATCTGCTCATCTCTTTGATTTTTCCATTGGGGCAAGATTCGTCAGCCTAGGGCATGGAATCCTATGCTCAAGCCTGTAAATCCTCTCCCTATAGAGAGACAGAGACAGACAGAGACTTTGATCTACATTTTTCTCATTAATTTTGTCAAACCTAGTGTTTTCCTACTCTAGAGAGAGGGAGATTGATTTTGATCCACATTTCTCTCTTTAATTTTTGTCAAATCTAGTGTTTTTCTACTCTTCAGACACCTTCGAATGCGACATAATTGGTCGAATAATTAAGTCATTTGACCGAATGGAACTAGTTGCGTGTGTCCAGCTATCCTTCCGATATCAAGTCTTTTACTGAAACCCCATCTTCTTCTTTTTTTCTGCTTTTTTTTCCTTTGCGAAAGATCCGACATGAAATTCTACTCTAAAAGGGTTAATCCTCCTCCTCTCTCAAGAGTTCATTTTGATTAAATGTAATCTTTTTCTACTTCAACATCTTCGAACACATATGGTGTGAATATTTTTGGGATCACTACCAACAAATTTAAAATTTTAAGCTGTTAGATGAATATGTTACTTAACATTTAAATATCAATTCTCATTATGCGTGAATTGGATTTTGGTATAAGACTAAATGTGGAAGTGCATGATATATGAGGCGATCGAGGCCTAGAAAGATTTAAACTTGGGACTCCTCCTTTGACATCATGTAAAATTTTATGAGATTACCATAAACTTTTTTAAAAATTTAAATCGTTAGATGAATACGTGGTTTAATATCTAAATACTCTAGTCGGCCGAATGATTAAGTTAATTAGCTAAACGAAATATTTTATGTATTTCGAGCTGTTCTCTATTGTTGATCACGTATGAAAACGTATCTTTTTTGTTTTTTTTAACACAACATCCATGTTCGAAGATTTCAAAGTACATCAAGTGAAGATCAATTGAGTGATTAAAGAACTCCGGTCACTCCACGTTGTTTACATAACATTTTTGTGAGGCCGTTCTCCACAAAACTAATAGTTTAGGCAATTATATGAAGGTACGACTTATTACACATATAGATAAACTACTGAGATGATTGCTTGTCGCATACATCTAAGACATGTGAAGACATTTGCTTAGTTTATTGTCACCCCTAGCGGGTCTTGTCATGCTCGTCCTTTGGGTAGAAATGACCTATGAAGCAGAGTGGTTGAGTGGGAAAATTTGTTTCTTTTTAACATTAGAGGTCGCACCTACATCGAACGCACATGATCATTTCTTTCACCAAATAGACTTTCACTGGATGAACGCACTCAGGATTTTCCGCCCTAGCTCATGCATAGTTTCGGACCCTAGAGTTAAATTACCGCAATGAAATTTAGATGTCATTAATTATTGGGCAGGTTTTAGTTGGTGCTAGATATATAAAGAAAGCATTTACGAACGTTTCCCAAGTAGATAGATTTGTTCACATTCAGAGCTAAATGCTATGAGCAAACCTTTTGTTTTTTAGGGCTCGTTTCTTTTCGAGAAATAGAAAGTTTGCTTGGAGATGCTTTCATTAATTCCATTTTCGTGGGAATTTTGAATTTTTCCTTTACCATTTTTGGAGGGCGCGCGAAAATTTGAAATTCACTTGTAACGCATCATTTATCACGGCCCTTTGACAAATCATATATGGTTAATTCATTCACATGTTGCGAGCATAGTTAGGAACATCAATTCGGTCTTTTTTCCTTTTGGTAGATGGAAGGTCATTAATATCTTGTGACTTAATAAGGAGAGTGAATAAGAATCATTATTACAATTGAGCGGGAAATTCATCACA
The DNA here is from genome assembly GCA_017140615.1 of Eucalyptus cladocalyx. Taxonomy (NCBI): domain Eukaryota; kingdom Viridiplantae; phylum Streptophyta; class Magnoliopsida; order Myrtales; family Myrtaceae; genus Eucalyptus; species Eucalyptus cladocalyx. Next base: position 12,657,456 of record CM029525.1, read on the forward strand.
TAATTAATCTCTCGATCAATTTATCAGTAAAATGTGTTGATAGAGGAATATATGCTACCTTTTTAGCAACATATATAAGTGTAATTAATATTCAATCTATTAATTAAGTGCCCAAAGTGGCAATCGACAATTGTTAAAGCATTTCTTCCTTGCACGGACCATTTTACCTACTTTAGCTTCATGCCAAGGATATTAAGCAAAAACCCACAGCTGCCCAAAAACCAATATTTTTTCTTTTCCCTAAAAGCATTTTGAACTAACCCTTAAAAGATGGCTAATATTATATATACGACAATGAATATATGAGAGCAAATTTCACTTGGCACCCAAATTTATAGCTCGAAATTTTTACATAAATTCTCTCTTGTTCTCTCTCTAGAGTATAAATTTTAATTTTTCCTTGCAAATCATATATAGATCATTGATATATGCAAATAAACAGAAAAATGAAACTTAAATCATTTTTTTTTTATTTTCTTTTCAGCTGGTGAATCCCAAGTTCCCGAAACTAAAAAGGCTGAGAAAACCATGTAACGTCAAATCGCAACCTCGTGATCATGAACGATCCCTAATTGGAAAGAAATAAAGAAGCTCGAGAAAAAGCTGAAAAGAAGGAAACCTTGTATTGAATTTTCAATAATTATTTCTGATCTGGGAGGTAAGTGAAGGAGGCAGCAATGGTGCCCCAAGCAAGCAACCTTTTTAGTACAACAAATCCAGGTCATCACCTGTCCCAGTCTCTCTCTCTCTCTCTCCATAACCTTGTCAAGCAAGCCTCTCTCTCTTGGAGACTTCTTTTTATACGCTACCTCAAGATCACAGCAGAGTCTCAACACCATGAAAGCGTCTCCCTCTCCATCTCCCTCCACCATGGATCCAGATCTGGAACTGCCCAAGATCAGGGTACCCTCTTCTTCTTCTTCTTCTTCTTCTTCTTCTTCGGTTGCCGCGGTTGTCCACGACGATGAGTCGTCGAGCGGCGACGCGGGTGCAATTCAGATCGCGAGCGACGGCGGCAGCGAGGAGTGCCGGACCCCGACGTCGAGCGAGCATAGGATCCAGGCCGCCGAGACCTGCCCCCCGGCGCCGCGGAAGCCCCGAGCTGCGCCCTCCCGGAAGAGGAGGCACGAATTCTTTGATGTGGCGAACCGCGACGAGGTGGAGGGTTTCTTCCGGAGCTGCGAGCTGGCCCTGTGCTTGAGGGACAGGCCTGGCGGGGCGGTCGTGAAGAGGAGGTACCTCAGTAAGGGCGTCGTGGTCGCAATTCTCTGATCGAATTCTTTCTTCTTCTTTTTTCTCCTTCTTTCTCTTGCAGTTTTCTCGGGCAAATTGTTATTATTACTTGCGATTTCATTTTGTTTATATCGAATATCAAACGTGTAATCTCGTCGCCAGATGTTGCTGAATGTAAGTAATATAGAGATTCTTAAACTACTCTCTCTCTCTCTCTCTCTCTCTCTCTCTCTCTCTCTCTCTCTGTGATCTAGGTTTTTACGATGTGCAGGAAAGTTCAAGATCTCAATATTGTCAAATTGTTCTTGTTCTTTGCCTTTTGGTTTCTGCGTGATCTTGGTTTTGCTGTGAAGTTCTACTGCAGAACGAGTCTTTATTTCGATCTTGGCCACGCTTTAATGTCGAATTCGCCATTCGTTTTGAGCAAGTAAATCTCACGTTTCCAGCTTTATCTCCACTGAACAATTCAGGAAGAAAAAGAAACATGTGCATCGGCTAGGTGGAAGGAACACGTCGACAGTACTTACGAGGCTGTTTTGTTTGGGTGGTCTGCGCTGTTTTTTTCTCTTCTTTAATCATTTTTGTTCTGACTGGGGGAGAAGATAATTGACAGATGGTGAGCTGCTTATGATAACTATGATTAATACTAAGGTCCTGACAATGGCATCAACATCAAATTATGCCCTGGGCTTTGCATAGAACGGCAATTATCCCTAACGCCAATTTAACTGTACCAAGAGCCTGTTATCAATGCACCCTTGCCATCTATCCCTGTAGCTTGATAATATTTTTTTACTCGTACCCCCAACAATTATCTTTGATATAATTCTTGCGAATATCGAGTGCCTGATCATAGTAGAGATAAAGTTTATTTATAAGAATCGTAATGCAATGCCATAATATGATCAACCGCTCGATATGTCAAGAGCCCACAATGTGGCTTTTTGTAAGCTGTCTCTCTTTGTTTTGAGATGCTGTAATTTTGAAACATGTGATTTACGGTGTTTCACAGCAAAGTTACCACACAAGATAGTTACGGTGTAGCTACATTTATATCAAAATTGACTCTTAGTACTCCAACTTCAAAGCACGGTAAGGGACCCAACCACCTACATTTTATTTGTGAAATTAACCCAACCCACCTCAACCTTTTATATTTGTACAATCATGTCTTAAATATTTATCTATTTAACCTTTCAATCGAGGCAACCAAATCCTAGATATTTATTTAAGTGCAATTGAGCTCTAAATTCATACTGAAAATTGCAATTTCGAGGTACAAGGCATTGGAAATTTTCAAGTGTCACATGGCAATTTTTCGATCCATGTATATGTATAAACATTACTGTCAGCCGAAGGAATTTGATTTCACTTTTTCAAAGGGTTAGCGACTTGAATGCACCATTTAAAAGGTTTCGACCTCTATGTTTTAAAGGAAAATTACCAAAAAAGTTTAAAGCCTACTTTACAGATATCAATTCAATCTTAAACTTTTTGATTTTGCCAATTTAATACTAAATCTTTTTCCCATGTTAATTTAGTTCTAAAATTTCCAACTAAATTTAGCTAAAAATCGTTGTAGACACCAACTCTCTTATATGGTATGGCTGGCATTATTGCGAATAATTTTTTGCATTTTTATGAATTTTTTTCTTTTTATTTTTTCTTTCTTTTTCTCCTTGTTCTTCCACCGGCCGTTTGCCTCACATAAAATTTATTAAATATTCAGAAAAATTAAAAGTGCAAAAAAAATTGTCCATATCAACCGACTGACGTTTATTTCAATGTTTTCTATACAAAATTGATTAGAATGAATATATTGACAAATCATCAAAAAGTTTAGGATTTAATTGATTAAATTAAGAGACCTATGACTGTATTGACATTAAGGCAATAGGATTAAATTTTTTGGGTAATTCTACCCATCTTTTAGTGTATTTTTATCTATTGATAAGATGCACATTTTTTGAGAGAGAAAAGAAGAGAGGGGGAGGGGAGGGGAGGGGCCGGGAGTGGGGGTTTGGTAGTGATTAGATGTGTTTAAGGGGTAACAAATAAGTCCTTTCATATGGAAATATTTTCTTGAGATGAAAATTGTAGAGTTTCAAAACTGAAGGAGCAAATTGAGATGGAGATGAAGAATAGAGATGATTTTTGAAATTCTCCCTTATTTTTAAGGAGGCTACAATTTCGTTCAACCTAATTTGTAGGAAAATATAACCCTATTAATTAAATTTGACAATATCCACATTTGTAATCCACCAAATCTTAATAAAAAGAAGTCTTTTTCAACCAAGAAGAGAAAATAATAAAAGGGCAAAGTTATTAGATGTTACTTCTAGTAAAAAAAAAGTTTGGTGAACTTTGAATTTAGGCAATTAATATAGGTACGATCTTAAAAGGTTGATAGTATTGCATCCAGTACATTTGATGATTCGAATTTACCTAAGAAAAAAGAGATCGTAATTCTAACCTCAAATTACCCAACCACCGCTCTCCACCATCAACGACAAGTCTAAGCTAGTGCCGCCTTTAGTAACCCCACCATCATGTGCATTTGCGAAGACTAGTAGAAGTAGAAGGTCCAGATACCCTGTATTATGAAATTTTCAACCTGTGAATTAAAGTATTGCGAATCCAGATAAGATAGAGTTCGCATATAGCTTGCAGACTTACAGATGAACCATTTATGTGTGAAAATGGCATATCTCGATATATTACAAATTTTTATTGCATCCGAATCTCTTTGATGAATTTAGGTGTTTGGGTCATTTAGCCCCAACTCATCTCATCGGTTCATTTATTATTATTTTCTTTTGGTATTGATCACATCCAATATATTAGAGATACTAAGACTTCTTACATGTCTACAAAATGATGTGTCTAAATTTCAATTTGTTGTTTGGTTGAGTCAATTATCAAATACACGGGTCACATGAATCAAGTGCTTCTAGGAAATCCTCTTCCAGGTTGACCAATTATTCCGCGCACCCGGTTATACTCTTGAAATGGAGAACAAAGGCCAATTACACTTTATTATAAGTAATTACATTGTATATAGTAAGCAAGAAAATCTATATTTTGAAATTTCAAATTCTACCAATTCTTTCACGGAGGTGAATTCAACAAAAGAAAGAGAGCAAATTCATTGTGTGGAATTAAAAAAAAAAAATGAAACCAAGAAAATAAAAAGAAATTACAATATGGAAGGAAGAAGCATGACCCACGACCCCTCTTCCCTTCCTTTACACGGCTCTCCTTAGTCAATTTCCTCCACAAATAAATACAAGCCGAAAAGCAATCATCACATAATCATCATCACGCCCTTCCTTCCTATTTCTTCATTGTCCGATCTCTCTCCCCCCACCCCAAAAAACCATGTCCACCGATCTCCAAGTCCTCAGCCACCAAACCCTAAGCTTAGCCTCGATCCACACTCAAACCCGAGATGAGCAATTCTCCGATCCGATAGGCCGGCCAAGTCAAGTCGACGACTGCCCCAGCGGCGACGATGAATCTTGTCGGACGCCGAGGTCCGAGAAACATAGGATCCCCGCAGTCCTCTGCTGTCCTCCTGCACCGAAGAAGCCGAGATTCTCCCACTCCTCGTGCAAGCGGAAGCTGTCTGAGCTGGATTTCTTCGATGTCGTGAACCACCGTAAGGTCGACGCTTTCTTTGAGCTGGCCGCTGCTGCCGCCACCGCCACCGCCACCGCCACCACCGCCGCCAGAATTTCCAAGAGGAGACGCCCCTTGTAGAATGAAGTACGGTGGTTCAAACATCAAAATTCATTGGTTAAATGTATTTATCACACACCCTGCAATTTGCACATCCACATTACATCGTGGAGAGAAAGAGAGATGGAAGGTGTGAAATTATTCAAATTTCATCTCTTTAATTTTATTTTTTTTTGGGGGGTTGGAATAATAGATATGGTAGATGAAGTTGGTGGGGGTGAGATCATGTGAAGATTAAGAGAGTGGGGTTTGATGGGGGGATCAGTCAAATTATATTTTATTAGATGTTGGTTAAAGATGGTTGATCTGTATTCCCTTTGACAATTCAGCGCTTGAGTGTTGGACACGGCTTTGGGATTGATTCCCACACATTTTATTTTTAATAAAAAAAAAGTTCATCATTATTATTTTTATTTTCCATGGAGAGAGAGAGAGAGCCTTTCAATAAGCCAAAGATATAGATGGAATGTGCAACACCATGTGTACTGCTGGATGTCGTGGGCACGCTTTGTCTTCTTCGACAAATTCTGAGTTTCAATTATTGTCGCCATGTTGACTATACATACAGATATATTTGTATATATATATATATATATATATATATATATATATATATATATATGTATTTTGCAAATTAAATTACTGACACGTAACCTATTAGGCCTCTCCGATCCCCAGACTTTGATCTAATTAAAGTAATAAGTTCGGCCCACCATTCATCTTCAGCCTCCAACTTAATTTGCGCACCCTACGTTATAATCACTCCACGTCAACGCTACCGAATAGAAAAATAAAAAAATAATTGCATACGGCCCCATTCTAGCCTGTTTGATGCTACAAGATCTCGAAATATCACATGTCCCCGCAGTCACCGCCCCCACAAAGCTATCCTCACGTTTAAAAGGAGCCTAAAGACTGAATTTCTCTACAATTAGGTAAAAAAAAATTGATATTACACCATGGTTGAGGCAATCCGCATGTTAATGACGTATAATCTCATATTGCTTAGATTCATAATTATAGCATGTATCACATACCTACATTTTCCATCCACGGATGAGTCAATCCTTTTGGATTGGACTTTATAACGCCAAACATGGAAAAAACATAATAAAAAACACTTTGCCCTAAACCCCCGTAAAAACCCAGTTCATAATACTCCTCGTATCAGTGTACACTTTCGAGGGTTCGTCCAGCATGGACGAGAGGAATAACAGGCACTCCTTCTGGCTTCAATTTCACGTATCAGATCTCCTTTTCCAAGTCTTTTTTTGGACCCCAAAGGGAAAAAGCGTAGAGTAGCGAGCAAGACGGGGTTCGTACCGTCGTTAGCGCACTGAAAATCCTCGTCTAATGACCGATTCAACTCTCCCAAAAGAGAAGAATATATTGAGGCGAGCTTAAGGAGTACTCATCTTAAGCGTATCTTAATTTTGACGGGACAGAATAAAGAGCAGCATCACCCACCTTCTTCCTCATAAAAGCTGTGACTTCCATGAGAGAGAGAGAGAGAGAAGAGAATGATGCTTTTGCCGGGAGAGGAGTCAGTGTCACGGAAAGCATCCAACATGAAGATCGGCGAGATGCGGGTACGAGGAAAACTGCCTTCACACTCCACAAAAGGGAGATTAGTGTTATATCCCTTCTTACGAAAGCTATCTGCGGGAGCTTAATGAACACATCTCTGATCCAGTTTTTTTTTTTTTTCCCTCAAAGTCTGTAAATTTGCTTTTACATGTTCCATTCCTGGGACCAGACCCGATTGACCGTCGGGCCGAGCCGACCCTCGAGTCTAACATGGAATCCGAGCTCACCCATCATGAGGGAGTACATGTTTCCGGCCTAACTGGGATTTTGATGTAGCGCATTTCACCCAAACCTGTCTTTTTAGCCTTTTGTGAATGGCTAAGTTGGCTTCCGGGGCTATTGAATATTCGATCAGATTTACTTAGGAATTACTGTAGAACTCAAGATTCAACGGATCTCTTGTTCAAATTACAACATTTTCCATATGGAGTAGGCTTAAGGGCCATGTGGCCTTGGTGTTCAACTTACAACATTTACTTCGGACTAGTCATCTGGCAAGTGAAATCTTGCTCGGTGCAAGTAGACATTACAGTTTGCATGTATTTGTTAGGATTAATCGACCCGAAAGATTTGAATATCTCGTATTAAAAAATAGAAAGAAGATCTTAACTCGAGTTTCTGCGGATAGAAATACATAAGAATGAGTTGCATAATAGTAGTATGATCAAAGCATTTTGAAGCTCAATGGGCACAAGGAATGGGATCAATGAATGGAAAATAATAAATGGGTAAATGGAGGTGCACTCGAGAGTTCTAATTCTAATATCAACTTGAAATTATGTGCATGAAAACTGTTTACTTCATAAGCTTAAATCAGTATAGCACGACACACGCGGCATACTTTACATCTTAGTTATTACAAGATATAGGAACATGAGGCCCATCCGGGTTGTTAAGTTACATGCGATAAAATCATTATTGGCCATTTTCTTGATATCTTAAGGTTTTTAGAAAAACGGTTTGTCTAACTAGTGCCAAAGCACGGGCCAAGAGCTTGAATCCCATGCTCCTTCTCAATTTACTTTCGCTCGATATTCCCGTTATTCAGTCCTCCTATTCCGCCAGTTGTCCCGTCAACGAGATTCCGTCAACCGTTTTCCGCGGATGTAAGGATCATCTTAAATGCGAGAGGGAGTGCTTTTCTTATATATTGCGAAGATACGATCGATCCGTTTTCCGGACGGTTTCAGTTCTCGGAAGAGCCGTCGATCTGACGGGAGAAAACTGCGAATTTAAAGCCGTCTGCTGTGTTAGCTGAACCGACGTGACTCTGAAGCCTTTTTCTCATGGATCCACCGTCCCCATTACGTAGCTGTCCACTTTCCTTGCCGAAAGAAAGTGAAGGGACGACGAAAGCATATGATTAAACGAGAGAGAGAGAGAGAGAGACAGAGACAGAGAGACAGAGGGGGAGGAAAAGTGAAGTTGAAGGATGTCGAATCTGTACTTAGGAATGGATCCGCTTTTGTCTTGTGAGGTAAGACTGCCAAGAGGCGTGGGGGAGGATTGAAACTTCCACGTTCCACGCATTACGTGGAAGCTTAGCCTTTTCCCACTTTCTGTATTTATGTGCCTCCGGAAAAAGCGTGTGCCGCATTTCCGTCGTCCTGTCGCTTTTTGGGTTTCCATATCTGCAAAGGGATCTTTTGTTACAATGTTACTATTCCATCGACTGAATGATATCACCTGCTGCAGTTCCCTTTGTCTTTTTCGTTGTTAGCCCTACTTACTAGGTTATTCGCTCTTGTGTTGTTCTTGAGCTGTGCAATCGAATCCCTCCGCCAACTTTACTGATGCTATTGAATGGACGACGTGTTACCACCGGCGTGATGGTGAATTGTTGCGGGACACTCGTGCGGCACTTGACATCATCAAATCGTAAGTTGCGACAAATGGAAAAGAAATTTGGGGAGATACAACAGCTCTTGCTGGACAATAGGTATTCGGCGTCAGAGAGAGAGAAATCATTGACATGACTTCCATCTTGGCTAGCTGACGTCCTGGCAAGGGCCGCAACTCTTGGTCTTAGAGCCTTATGTTGCCATCCAAGTTTCTTCGGACCCTCGTTAGGGCATCCTCGGAGCGACAAAGCAATCACACCCCTAGCCCTCTCTCGTAAGACTTCTATTCTTGTTACTTTCTCACTAAATTATTGAACATGGCACCACATCAATGTGATGTGTTAGATTTTCACCATGTTGATATCTTCATGTCATCAATTTGACAGCATCTTGATTGTAGATGATGAAAAGGCTTGATTGCATAAGATCAAGAAAGAGCAAGGACTCGGTTGCATGATACATAAGTTAAAAGAGCAAAACCGTGTGAACGGACTAAAAAAAAATCCTTAGGTAAGGTTTGGTCGCCTAGATTTTTAATCAAGAGATTTTGCTATATTAAATATATTATTTGGTAAATCGTAATAATAAATTTAGATATATTCACATCATATCATGTATATTATTTGATATAAATAGCATATTAGTATAAATGAGCCTAAAAGTCGCACAAACGAAAATGGTAAATATCACACTCTTGCCTACATCATTTTCATTTGCTTATTTTTTATAAAAATTCCTCACTTTTTAATTATTTTTTCCCTTTCCATCATTCTTTAATAAAATTTTATTAAATAATAAACTGTAGTAATTTACCTAAAATATGTAATAAATATATATTTATATATTGAATTTATATTATAAGATAGATTGAAATTGAATATATAAATAAAAATTAAATTAAATTAAACACTAAATTGTTGTTGTTTTTTTTTAATTTCTTATGTTATATTACAATTCAAATATTATTTATATTGAAATGTTATTTTAATTTTCTTAATTTACGTAGTCTATTATTCAAGAAAAATAACTTTCATACTATGGATATTAGAAATTCTATCTATATTTATTCACCTATTTCATGGGATAATTTTATTCGGATTATATCCCTCTTATATCCAACTTTATCCTATTTTGAACAAGCATCGAATGCAGCTTAAAAGACTAATAATTGCACTTAACCAAGCACAAAAAAAAAAAAAAAAAAAAAAAAGAGCAAAGATAGTCTCTACACATGATTGGGAATGTAATTTTGATGATTGTCGAAAAAAAGGGTGTATATCCTCGGATTCCAACCCCTGTTACTTTGCCATTGATGTCGTGTTGAAGGGTACAATTCCAAAATATTTAGCTATGACCTATTTGCTAAAAACCAAGGGTGAGAGGCGAAGGCCACCGTAATTGCCTTGTACGGGTGAAAACTTAGAGGAAACTCTCCTTCCTGTAGTTTTGCATTAAAGCCGTCCGAAACATTGTAAAGGACAATTAAGTACCATGCAAAGGAAAACATAACCCTAAGCAATAAAGAGGTCTGGGAAAATAAACAAAAGCCTAAAACAACGGGAAGAATAGACATAAACATAGAAAAGTGCCTCCGAAATGATTGCAACCGAGGATTTTGTGGCTCGGACTGAACTTTTACATTGTGTGAACTTTTATTATTGGCTCGGCTATTAAATTTCTGCATATTCGGATGCTCTAAAACGTCATCAGTAATTTTGTCTGTGCCAGCTTTACCGTAGGGACTTTACACTTACCACGTCGCTTCGTCTCCATTGGATGTACCACTGATCCCCGAAGAGATCTTGTTGAAATGCATTAGGCCGTCCTACCAAAGTACCAATTGGATTTGAGCCACCTTCGGTGTGGGTTTGGTCGGAGTTCAATTCCCGAACTCGCAGAATTTGAACCCTTAAAGGGAATCCCACTTGGATAAGTTCCAGACTGAACTTCTACCTTGGGTCGCAGAATTGAGTTTATAATCGGCAGGAAACTGCATGTTCATAAAGTCACCGTAAATCCCATAGACAAGCCACGTTGGATATGCTTTTTAACAGATAGATTGTACAGTTTACATTGTCTAGTCCAACCATTAAGCAAGCAACTTAGGAAAATTTTATTAAAGGAGAAAATTATCCAAAAAGTCCTAAACTTGTTGTACGGTGGTCAATTCTATCATAAATCTTTTAATTATGAAAATTTGATCTTAAGCATTTGGATGATGTGTTGGTTTAGACATAAACCTTTCAATTATATTAATTTAGTTCCAAAATTTTTGACGATAATTTTAGCTGAAAATTGCTCATGTGAATGTTAGGCGTCATAGATAGCATGGCCGGTTGGGCAACATCAAAGTGGATAATTTTGTACATTTTTTTTTTAAAAACTCTCTAAATGTTTTGATTTTTTTTTTCTTTTCTTCTTCTATTGGCTGCTAGCTACAAGCAAAGGGTAGCGAGGTTGGTCATCTCACCAGTGTCAAGTGAGGCCAATGACTTCACCAAATTTTGCCTTAAGGCTTGACTCTCACTAGCTTGATAGAGGCGGGTGACCAACAAAGAAAGAAGGGAAAAAGGGAAAAAAAAAGAGATATGAAAAAAAATTTAAAGAATGTAAAAAATTATCTACATCGGTGTTAATCATGTCGACGTATACCACGAAGGACCGCTAACACTGTATAGATCGCCACATCAGTGATTTATGGTCAAATTTGGCCGAAAGACTGAATTAGTAAATTATCAAAAGGTTTGGGATTAAATTAACAAATCTTCAAAAGATTCAAACCTAATTGACAAATTGTTAATTTGATTGTTGTACAATAGGTAGGTGTAGAACTTTTTGGCTAATTTTGGTCCATAAAACAAATAAGATCACGTGAGATTTCACCGTACGAGCACACATATTCAACTCTACTGTCCACGTCTATCCCCATTCACAAATTGTCTGCATTTGGCTAGGCCAATGATGCTGGTTTAGCATGATGCCCGGGCATTGCTATTGGTGTCGCGTTAACAAATGCTTCTCAATCACTTGTTAATCATATTTAATAAGGAAAAACCCAATTTGCAAAGAGTTTATTGCAAGTGTCACAAAAGAGAAAAGTTAGTGTATTGAAAATCAAGATTTTTTTCCAGATTGTTTGCTTAACATTGCCATAGGAGTACCCTCTAACATCATCAAGGACTTTCGCATGTATAATCAAAATTAGTCGAGAACCGAATGGGATACTAGAACTCAGCAGGACTGATCTTTTATCAGGTTTAGGAAATACACTTCAGCAGCAATGCTTCACGGATTGAATACATGTCGACCCAGTGCAAAGGACACAAATTTCAACCCGTGCATCTGCTTTTGCGACGATGAACACCGGCTTTAGTCAAACCATGAAAAAAACACTGAAGACTTTTCGACCACGTCTACCTCAAGGGCAGTGAGATTTTCGTCCGCTGCAAACAATCTTCACCGGCAGGCACCTTTCGTCCACTGTGGGTTGCAACCTTCACAGCCCTAACCCACAGAGCACTAGGAATAAGTAAGATGAGATTATGACATTGGCCTTAAATTCCCAGGTATCAGCATGTACACAAAATCAACTGCCAAAGCAGAAGGTTTGTCACGGTGAGGGATTTCACTAGCCGTCATGGCATCATAGTTTGCACTTATAAACAATTGTACAAGTAAATAACTAACTCAAGATAATCCGGCAATCTCCGAATGAGTAGTCGACTGAAGATTCAATGTGCGAAGTGGCACTACCAGCATATGATATTAGAGTTGTGAAACTGATGAGTGAAGAATGAAGAGTCCTCGCAAAACCGTTTGGTACTGTTCCGGGCAATGCCCTACGAAGATTAACAATCCAAATCGCGCTGCTTTGCTCCCAAGTTGAAGGTTGGTCTCCAGATAGGAGTTTTTCTCTTTACAGTTGATCGCAAAACTAAGATGACCCAGTTGATTCTCCGAGTTGAGGTAAAGAAGTCTCTGACCAGTGCAACAGTCTCAGATTTGAATGTCCATGTGCAAGCAGTATTCTTTTGATAGCCAGGATGTCTCGAATACGAATGTCCAAAAGATGATCTTCCCGAGTCGATTATGCTATTTTCAGAGTCACAAAAGATTTCCTAATCCATAGAAAGACGAATTTGCAGGCCCATGACATTGCTTGAAGTACAGTCTTCCACATGAGATCTGGCCATTCCACCTCCCATTTCTGATATCTCCCAAGCTTGTTATCCGGTGGAGATGGAGATGAAGCTGATAAAAAAAGTTACAGCACCATATATTTTAGCTGCTAGCATGAAGTGACAGCATATGTAAAAAATTCACAGGAAAACTGATGAATACTTTCCATCTACCTACCCTTGCACAATGCTCGATTACCTTTTCAAGTGCGAGGAGGATAGAGCTCCCACAGCGCGACTGTAGTGTCCTCTGATGCAGAGGCCATCAACTTACAATCAGTTGAGAATGAAACCACATTACACTGCCAATGCAAGCCACAACTCAGAGAGAGAGAGAGAGAGAGAGATTCTACAAGTAACATCTTCCAATCTCGATCACCATATAAATGTCCAGGATGTTGATATATTAAAGAATTTGTGAAAGTTCTTGATTAAAGGACAAAGGAATCAAGTACCGTTGCCTGGTGATACTTCAATATTGCCAAAGGACTTCCTTTGCGATAATTATATATCCGTACTCTGCTTATGAAACAAAATACAAGGTGTCATATCAAACATTGTAGAGAAGAAAACAGGTAACTACTCAATGCTGGTGGTTTTACAAAGAGCAAATGGACTCCTCATCCAGAATTCAAGCAGCATAGCAAGTAAGCACATGTCCCTTGTTAATAATGACCACGAAAAAAAAAGATCCTGTAGCAAGTTTGGATGTCAAACCTGTGATCCCAGCCAGCAGTCGCAGCAATTTTGTCATCTGGTCTTATTGAAGTGCTGGCAATGCCACCTCGCTCCAAATTAATTCCTGTTTTAGCCACACAGCGTCCCTGAAAACACAATAACAAGTAATTATACCAGAAATAGGACAGAATGGAGAAAAATAGTCCACCGTCACATAATAACACACACACAAGAAAAACAGAAGAATAGCTGAAAAAGGCTTGAATAAGTTAATTATGATTAACCTAGTAACATCCCTTCTCGTGATAAGAATTTTACCTGCTATTCAAAGACCTAGTGTGCAAAATAGTACCTTTGCGAGCCAGAGAAGTACAAAAAAAGCTTACTGGATTATCCATTCCCACAGATTGCACTCAATTATCTAATTTGTTGAACAATGTTCACATCTCCGCTGATAAATAATTGCCTCATACTAAACTCTTGTATATTCTAATAGCCAACAATAATACAGGCTTTGACCTAAAGCCAAATATCCAATTTCAATTCTCCAAAATGTTTTCAGTTTGTCATTTTCACAGAAAATTGTCTATTTTGTTTACGAAAACAAGTCTGAGACAATTTCCAGTCTGGATATTTCAATAAATTTTCATCTTTGTTTTTCAAGGAAAATGTTCTTCTGAAGTTGCCAGCTGCACAATTTGCCATTACACAGTGTCAACAACTTTAAATTCAACCTGTATTTAGGATATTTTAAAATATCAGAATTAATAGGAAACCTAAAAAATCCCAGAATCAACAGGAAGCCTAATAAGACCTAAATACAATCTTCTCATAGCCTGCAGACGTCAAAACGCCGCTGACCAGGTGAACAGCTAAAGAAAATTTGGTAGGACATGACATAAGATGAAAACATGCTGGTGACGACATCAAGCATCTCAACGCATTTTCTTATTGCCAAACCTCAATGAATTAGGTCTTACACAATATATGACAATGAGACAGTAGTATTACTAAATAGAAAACCACACTTTGATAGAATGAATTAGCTTCATAAGGGTAGTTACCAGAGAATGGTCCAAACTGTACCACACGATTTTGTCATCTGCAGCACCAGAGATACCCCCACTGTTTGACTGATCTATGCACAGGCTCAGCACTGCATTGTGAACGAAAAATTAACCAAACCTCATTGTAAATGTATTAATGAAATAGAAGCAGAATATGAACAAAAATGAGCAAAGGATTGTCACCAGGCTCTGAATGGAACTTTACAGAAGTCATTGGAATCTGAGGATTACGTATGTCCCACCACAACATTGATCCATCCTCATAACTGTAACAAGCATCCTAGAAGCAATGAGATAAATCGTCGAGGCTTTGGAACCACAAAAAGAGACTTTTCATTTGACTATCAATGAATAATAAGAAAGAAACCCAAATTTCCAAATTTCTTTCCAATGTTTGCAGGGGATGTCAAGCATCTCCACTCTCTACAGCAATTTATCCTACGCCTCACTCATCCAAATACAGGACAGACTCATTTGTAAACTTTTACATTTACAAAAATTGTCAAGATATCCCAAGAAAAAAATTACAATTACCAGAATTCATAAAGAAGTTTGTGTATTAAAAGAATCAGAAAATTGGTCCAGACAAATAACATGGTTCTTAGGGAGAGTGAAGAGGACATTACCCAGCCAAAACATTGAGGAACCCCTGTGAGCCAGATGGTATAAAGGCTTGAATTGCCATGCACATACCTGCAAAGAAACAATAAACTGTCCTTCAACAATAATTTAAAAAAAAAAAAAAGAACCACATGAAAACAGAATATTCAACCAAAAAAAAGAAAAAAAGAAAATCGACATAACCTAAAATTAGTCTACTTACTCTCAGGGTTATAATGAAAATCTTAAGTAGACAAATGAATGCTGAATCTCAGATGTTCAAGCAACAATGTGAACCAGGACCTAACATAGTATTGTTGCAGGTAAGATGTTCTTACCAAAAGAAAATGGTGCCACCCGATCAGCCAATTATTTTGGCTTCTTAAAATGTAGCAAACATGAACTATCATGTTCCACAGAAAGACAGACAAAACAAACCCATAGTTCCATCGTGTAGGAGACTGTGTCAAGTGTTGAGACCAATTTGAGTAGCACATAATTTCCTAAGAGAAGGGACAGAGAGCATAATATAAGAAAATCTCCCGTGTGCTTTGGACAGTGAGATTAGGCAACAGTCAACTTCTAGTTAGTAATAATTATGTCAAATAATTAAGATGGTCAACTGATAATTAAGTTTCCCGGCTAATCAGACAAATAACTTCCAGTTAGTAATAATTATGTCAAATGATTTCCTCAACAATTATGTCAAATGATAGTAGTAACCCCACAAAAAGAGTTTCAGGGATAAAAAAGATATACAGATGTATTAACATGAATATTGCCAAACAGCATTTTGAGAACATTCAAGTAAAGTGAATACACATTAATTGCCAGCTATTTTAAGGAATTCATAATTCAGATAAACTTGGTCAGCAGAAAAATTCAAGAAGCAGTTACACAATAACATAACATGAGCATGTAAGAGTCTCCCAAAAGAAAAAAAAAAACAGATGTGAGAATACCTCTCTCTTTAGTTGAGATCCCTTGGCAGGCACCAAGATTGTCTGGAGGTAGTTGAACTGACCTTTGATTATTTCTAAGATCCCAAATTTCGACCTTCTCGTTTCACATGAGTAAAAAACCATAAGAAGGGTGCAATATGATTGCAGAAATCTGACATAGTTTACAAAATCAGCAGAAAAGAACCTGTGAAGTCTGCTCCCCTGCTATACCTACGTAGATGGATCCTTTTGCACATAAAACCTTTGTCAGCAACCATAGAGGTAAAAGGCAAATTAACTTCATCCTTATTATAAGTTATGTGCAGCCAAAAAGTCATCTATCCCAAATAATTGCTAAACCTCCACAAGAAAAACTTAAGGACAATAAGATGTGCAACAGACGGTACTATGGGTCCATGCATAGAGAACCATGACACTTGGAAAATTACAGTTGCAAAATCAACTTATTTTGATGCATAGAGAACAAATTGAACTTCATTAACATACTCTCTCTTAGTCGCCTTTAATCAGACTATGAGTCAAAGCCACTGCTCAGACTAACAGCTCAAGAACAATGCACATATGTTATTAGCAATATGCTTCATTCAAAAAGTACAGCACTTTGCTTTTTGTTTGTAAGTTCTCACTAAGAGCAAACATGCATCTTCCTCCCAATCCCAGCCATAAAAATAAGAGTTATAAAATTGTCATGGCAAAAGCATGCCCTCAAAATGGTGATATTCAAAATTTAAGCGAACTTTAAATTTCAAAAAATATCTGAGATGACTTTCAATGCTCTAAATACTCAGGGTGTTTCATGTAACAAAAATCTCACTTTTAGTGCTAAAAATCAAAAATAAAAAGGGAAAGGTTAAAACCAAACTCAAGCACCAAACAAGAATTTCTTTTGTTCTATTCAATTTATTTTTTCAACAGCTAACCATTCGACTAGTAATTTTTTATGAGAAAAACCTATGGTGCTTTGATGCATATATTTTTTCACACATGATGAATGTAAATTCAGGCATTTTCATTTGACAAAAGAAACCTGTGTGAGGCACAGGCTTGATTGTAGTAAATCTATGTATTTCCTGGAAATGTAACTGAACAAACCTTCAGAGGCATGGGAACGCTCTGTTAGACTTCCCTCAACCTGTCTTCCACTGCCATTTTGGGTTTCTGAATTGGGAGTTTCTCCAACTCCCATGTCTTGGAAACATGCAGACTCTTCAGCTGGCCTTACACAAGGAGAAGCCTTCTTTACCAATGAAAGCTTGCAAAAGTGATAACAGTTTGCCTTGATAGTCAGCAGGGGATTTCTGCCACAAGCAAGAACATGTAACTTTTCTTCTTTTTTTTTTGTTATGGTAAACAAGTAACTTTAACTCTGAATACATTGCTGAAGAGAAAAGGAGCACATGTATTAGCACAAATGAGGATGCTAACTATATGCTAAACCTTGTCAGCTAATTGATGCGCCAGTACAAGTGATTGATTCATCGAAGCCTGGGCTCAAAGCAACAGCCTACATCTAAATGGCTAAAGAAGGTTAACTACATCACTTAGCAATCATTTTAGTATAAACTCTCAGTAGATACTGCATTCATCAACACCATCAACCTTCCGAGGCATAACCATTGCCCCTTCATCCAATTCCAATTTGATGTCATGTATAAGATAACTCTATTCTCGCACGCTAGAACAAGGACCACCTCGACTTAGAATCAGCTAATTCGAAGACAAAATCCAGCAACATTTCCACGATGAAAGCATGAATAATGGCTACCCAGTACCTGGATAGGCCACCATCTTCGATGCCCCAGCACTTGACCGTCCCATCCCTTCCCTGGCTACAATCTCAACAAGACAACCATAACCCAACAATCACTTCAAACGACAAAGATAACAAAATCGATGCATATGCAAAAGGAAAAAGAGAAACCTTAGAACTTTATCAGCTCCAAGTACAGGGCTAGTAGCGACGCCGATGATCCCATGAGCCGCACTGTGCACCCTGCAATCCCGCGAGCGCAAAACAATTACATACGCTTAAAACCCAAAATTTAAACCCGGGAAAGATTGCAACTTTTCATGGAAAACTACAAGCAAGGTAATCCCCGAAAACAAGAAAAAAGGAATCTTTGAGGAAGGAACGACCAAGAAGACGAGACGGTCCGTCGCTGAGTGGTGTCCCAAATCCGCAATTCGCCGTCCGAAGCGCTGCGACATTAGAAGAGCCCATGAAGGGTGGAGAACTCGAGAAGGGCCATTTTCACGGCGGAGATGTGAACGGAGAACTGGGGGGAAAACGAAACGGGATTACGGGAGTTACCCGGTGAAGAGCAAGGGGCGAGAGAAGTGGAAGCACGCGTCCATGACGGAGGCGCGATGACCGCGGAGCACTGCCACGGGATCGGGGGGAGGCCGCTTGCTCATCGCGGGCGAGATGGCGGCGGCAGTGGCGGCGGCGGAGGCGGAGGCGGCGGCGGCCAATTGTCGCCGTCAAAAGAAGTCGACGGCTCGGCTCTGCCCGGTGAATGATCAGCTTGCTGAGTGAAGAAAAAGACTGTTAATTACTAGACCAGAGAATTGTTGGAAGAATAAGTATTGATCTTGATAATTAAAAAAATAAAAGAAGAGAGAAATTCCACACCAAAAAAATGTCAAAAGTTTTGGTTTTGGTCACCGATCCGGTTGGTTATGCGATGGAGGCAAAATTTGCTAAAAAACTCAACAAAAAGTTTGTGATCATGTTGTCGCTAATCTTTTAGTAGCCGAATTTATAGGGCAACTAATAGGTTGGTGGATATATAGTGATATGCATAATAAAAGAGAAAATTTATAAACAAATGATGGTGCTAAAAAAATTGTCTATTTAAAATTATTTGTAAATTCAACTCAACAATTTAACTATAAATTTGATTGACAATATATAAAAGAACCAAGTTTCTTGAAATTTCACTTTTCGACAAAGGTAAATTTTATGAAAGTAATATATGCATGGGAATTTTATCTTTTTGGTAACTAAATTCCACATTGAATTAAAAATAGAAAAGGGAAAGTGAATAAATTTGGGATTGTCACTTTAAATTGCAATCAAATGATTAAGGCCAATTTTACCTTTTTTAGTAAAAAAAAAATTAGATTGATTTAGTCATAAAAGGAAAGGAAATCACACTTCTCATCTTACCAAATGAAGCCAAAGGCTTATACCTCCTTTAATTGATTGGTCCACCATGCCTCTTTATTCATATTTCAAAAGAAAAACAAAGGTATGAACTTGGCCATTAGAATTTTTGTGCTGGTCATCATCGTTCCTGCCCTCTTACAAGCTTGTTCCGGAGAGATATACATACTTGGAAAGGCCAATGTCGAAATCCACAATAGCTTACCCGGAGGAGTAACGCTCACCGTTAATTGTAAATCCAAAGATGACGATCTCGGCTTTCAACAGATCCCTCCCAATGGCACGTGGAAATTTGATTTTACTCCCAATTGGTGGGGCACCACCCTCTTCTTTTGCAGCATGCAATGGCCCGGTCAATTTCACCATTTTGATATATATGTTGAGAAAAGAGATTTTGATCGATGTTATAAGCTGTGCACGTGGCATATTCACCCTACTGGTCCGTGTCTTCATGAGGGACCTTGTGAAAATTGGAACCCCTAAAATTTCCTAGGGAAATTTGTTCTTGTACAACCAACGTGATATTTGACTATGAATAAGATATGGCAAGCTTATCCTTGGGATGAAATTAATGGTGATATCTATTCATGGTGTTGATGTGTTAAGATGTCCTTTTGTGCCTTTAGTTGCCAATACTATGGATACTTAATTTTTAGCCGGCAAGTCACATAAAGGTAAAAACTCGATATTATAGCTAAATTTTTTTAGTGTTTTTCAAAGTTTCTCAGATTCCATAGCTTTTTGTCTAGACCAAGATATTGATTTCACCAATTATCATGAAATCTGTAGAGTTGAATTATTGGCAACCACTACCATCGACCGCAGTGGCTCAACGAAGAGGTGAAGGGTTCAAAACCTATGGAAGACTTCAAAACTCATGGGAGACCGGTGGGTCCTCCTGCTTAAGTGTCACGAGGGCGGTGTCATTTGTCATTATGGCCCAGTTCCTCTAAAGATAAAAAAAAAAATTATTGGCAACCACTTAATTCAACCCTTCCTCAACTTTTTTTGAAAACCACTGGGGGTTCGCCCCAGTGGCCACCATTCCAACATGAAAGGGGAATGTGAGGGGTTCAAATCCCCACCTCCTCAGGGGGAGATGGGGGTAGGGACGCGTAAGTTTCGAGAGTGAATTGCGACTCCCACGCCCTGCAAGAGGCAGGGCACAAGTCTGCAAGTGAGTGTAGAGTAGGAATAGAGTAGGACTGACAAAAAAAAAAAAAAAAACTTTTTTTGAAAAAAAATGAAAAAGTTGATAAATTCTTAAATCAACTCCTTTTCTTTTTTTCCTTAATCAGACTTTTAATTCATAATTTTTATGAAAATCAATTAGAATTGGCTTTTCCAACCATATTGAAAATTTCGATTTCTAATCAGCCAAATTCAAAATTCATCAATTTATAGTCATTTTTAGAAAAAATTCCTTCTCGATAGTTAATATAGAGGTTGTTGTACATTCAATTGCCAAATCAATTTTGAAATTCCAAATTGGAGGCGAAAACGCCCAATATCAAGCCCCAATCAGGGGTCCCGGTTGGTTCTTCACAAGTATCATCAATTAGCCCAAATTGAGTTCGATAAAATTCAAGAAACTCAATTTCAATGTCAATTTTGACAAAATCACAACATTTGGCCTAATTGGACCAAAATAGTTAATTAAACAATTGACAAGTTCGAGATGGGTCAACTCGATTTGCCAAATTTGATTTGACCCATGGTGGGGTAAAGTTGAATTGGATTAATTGATTCCCATTTTTTTTTTTTTTTTGGTCAAGATAATATTTCATTGATTTCCATAGAAATTCATGGGAGATGTATTGTAGTTCAACATGCAAATCAAGACAAATCCCATATAGTTTTAAAACAAAACAAGCTCCATATATCAAGAAGAATCATTAGAACAAGGTTATAGGAACACACTCAAAAAGTATATTTGTGACTCCTTCAATTGAGAATCGACTGGCAATTATCAAATTCACCTTTAGTAATAAGCATAAACCAAGAGCTTCATTTGTTATTACAGTTTTGCTTTTTGCTGATGCGCGCCTAGGTTTGACATCCCCAACATCATCACCATTTAGAAAAACAAAGAGGTTGAATGAGCACAAATCGGATGCTTGTGAGAGCAAAACTTTCACGAAATTTCTTCGATTAATCCCTTTGGCTTCCCCTTTTTGTTCACCCTTTTCTTTCCTGTTTATTTTGCACCATAAATATTGACTATGTTTTCTCCTCTACCATTCGTCACGTATATCATGCCGATAGTATTTAGTTTACATTTTACTAATTTTTTTAAAGAAATGAAGTTCGATCAGGTTCCCTTTTGGAACTGTAAATAGGATTGCTTGAACACGGATCCATTTTTAGTAATCAGAAGTTTGACTACTACTTCCAAGAACCGGACCAAATTGGCCAATCCAATTTGGGCCAATGCGGGCGGTTCCAAATTTGGGGTGATTCACCCCGATCATCTCTCTAGCCATTGCCGAACCTCATCGATGTTAACAGACCGAAAACATATATTTCAAAACAACAGTCATTCCAACAAAATAAACGCATAAATGCCTACGTAAATGACAAAATAAGAAACTAACTATGGCCTCCTCTTACCACGGGCTAAAGGAACGGCATCTATAGCGAGGTGTTCATCCATGGTCGACCTGATGACATATGAGTGTTACAAAAGAACAAACAAAAAATCAACATCTTACTTTATTAAAACGAATTAAACTTGCAGCAAAACAAAATCATGTAGGCCAATATGTACGATCCTCTTCAACACACTTAGAACATGAATTCTAAATTCAATTTTAACGTGCTTCTCAGTCTAAACAGGAAACAACAAAGGCCTAAATCAACATTGCCCATCAAAAAGCAGCACTGGTTTCACATTTTCCCGGTTAAATTCATTGTCTCCGATTTCAAAGAAATAGTAAAAAAAGAAGAGTGCCTACCTAGTTGCCGAAGCGAACTTGCCTGAATCAAGCCAACTGAGCTTGGAAAAGTCGTTGGTTCTCCTTCCTCCTGATGGCGAACCACCTTGATTGACATTCTCTTTTCTTTTTTTTTCTTTTTTCCCTTCAGCCAAGAACTAATGCGGTGGCCGGCGAATGGCGTTTTCCGGCCGACTGAGAGCGACGAAACTGGAAAGGACGAGAGTTCACGTGCCCTCTTGCCAGAGAGAAGGAGAGGGCCAGAATACAAAGACTTTGGGCCGGGCTTTTATTTTTATTTTTATTTTCTTTTGGGCTTGAGCGAATCCCAACTTTTTGAGCCCAAGAAGTTGCACGATGGGCTAATGAACAGTGCTAGGCCTGAATTGAGTCAGATGGATTAAAAAATGGCCGGGATTAATTTTTAATTTTTTTATTTAATAAAAAAATAACGTGTCACCAAAAGCACACTTATCTGACAAGAAAATCCATCCTTCTTTTCTCGCAAATCCCTCCTTGTGTCACGTGTGAGAGAGTGCTTGTGAAAAACCATTTTATAGAGTTCACGTAGCGTAGATTGGTCTATATATGATTTTTATTCATCAGTTTAATTGACTTGAACTTAAAACTTTCTCTTAATGATTTCCCTATAGTTAGGTATCGGGCTTGTTTCAGTGCTGTCCTAACAAATGGCACTAGAGTATATCGGTGTTTGATGAATATTTCAATTGAAAATAAAAAAAAAATGTCAGGATTGATATGGTTGCCATATGACAATTGTCATCATGGTTTGTTGGGCGAAATAGAGACCATGGGCGAAGGTAAAGGCATGTGTTGTGGTGTGGCAATATGGTCCCAGATGGACATTGATGGTTGTTCCGGCACGTAGCTACATAGTGCAACACCTCAATGGGGTAGACATTAATTTTAGATTTGTCGGTGTAGAAGGCATATCAAAATTAGGGGGGACCTCACCTAATATAAGTGTCTCACTTGTGGGGGGATTATTGAAATGTATGTGCAAAAGGACTGGTGTTATCGAAATCCTGAATTTTCCTTAGTGTGGGACAGTCAATTTTTTAGTGCGCGGAAGTCTAGTTGGATATATACTAATGAGCTTAGATTTGAGACTATCTCTTGGTGACCTCACCATATACCGAAGGTATCAAATATATATGTTGCGCGTCCCTACAACACATCAGACCAAAAGTACGCCACAACAATGTGATGGAGACCTTCGGCGTCAACAAACGAGAAATTGGACAAAGGTGATGCCATGCTTACGAATCCAGCCGAAGCACAATGCTTATCCCCATGTGCATTTGAAGTGCCAACTGCTAGTTAATTCTCAAGATATAGAAACCCTCTTGGGCTAACCCAAATGAACACCCATTTCTACAACTTTTGTGTTGAATTTGGCCATAAAAATTATCCTGGTCCTAAGCATGACCTTAAAAGGATTTGACCACCAGGAAAGTCTGGGTTGGGCCTCGAAAAAGGTTCCCACCCCCATTGCTCCTCCCGTCCACAACCCCCATACGGGGGTAAGGAGGCAGTTTGGATCCCCGCGATGCCTTCCTCCTTGAAACATAGGAACGTGGTATAGGGAAATGAAAGGTCCGGAAAATACATGTTTGGGGAAATTGTTTTTTGACTTTTTGATATTTGAATAATGGAAAACCAATTGATCTAGAGAAAAAGTTTAGAAATAAGGAAATCATTTTTCCTAACCATTAAACAAATGAAAATTCCATAAAAAAAAAAAATGTATTCTTTTTTTCTTTATCATGGAGTTTTCGGTGAAACATGCGTACCTTGAGTGTCAACTAAAAACTGAATAAACCTTATCAAGCGAGACATATGTGATTAGGTGGGAACTTGTAATGTAATCAACTTGGACTAATGTGAGTGGATTTTTCTTTCGTGGAAGTAGGCAATAATCTTCATATGCATATATCCCTTTGCTTCTAACCTTGATTTGGCTCTTTGCGCGAGATGAGTTTGGCGGCAAGATCATGATTAAACTAACATTTGTAGGAAGATCCAAGCTCACTTGCATTCGAACGTTTGGTTTTTGATGACGAATGAGTAAGAGCTGGATCCCAGAATCTTAGGGATCTAAGAGAAACTTGCCACGTGGATGCATCGGAAGCCGTTCAAATGGATTAATCAAGCAAATATGACTTTGGCTCTTTTGGAACAAAGTAAAATAATCAATCTCGCTGTGGAGAGATTGATTGAACTAAATTGGAATATGTGTTGAATCACAGAAGGAGTTATACCTTTCTGCAGTTGAGCTTTTTGGTTTGCTTTAGACTTGCTCAAAGCTAGGAGAAAAGTTGTAGACAGGAAGCGCTTCGCGAAGGTTTAATTAGCGTTTTGGTCAAGGACAATTGTTCATGTTCATTACATTATTAATTTGAGCAAAGATGAATGAAATAATCAGAGAGTGAGGAAAGATGCTAGACAAATAGTGGATGAGATATAAGAAGATCAAAGTTTAGCTCTTGATATCGAATTAGAAAAATGTAAATTATACATTGGATGGATGGAGATTACATGTATATATATAGTACTAAAATTGATTAAGCAAGTGATGTGCAATCACATTCATTTTTCACCTAGCCATTATTGGCTCAAAATAGCAGCGAAAAAATTTAGTATTCTTTCTTAAGATGACATCAAAAATTGGGAATCGGAACAGGAGCTCGTCTCCACTTACTCAACCCATCTCTCACCCTACCTAAAAAGTAAATGAATGTGCATCGCGTGGCAAATAAAATGGTTGATGCATTGCCCTCTACCATTCTACTTCACACCTCTCACCTTACCTCATGCAACACTTTGGAATTATTTAGCTATTATGTTCACATAAGCAATATCCGTAAATGGACCAAAATAGTTGAGAAATATTCAAGTGCCTAAAAGAGCCAGATATATCAAAGTAATAATGTTAAGAGTTGAGTTGTATAGCTTCTCATCTATTATGGCTTGACCCCTTTATGGTAGATATTGGTACATCATTAAAAAAGAGTACTTAACTCCTCCTTTCATCCTTCATAGACTATAAGTGTAATAGGAGCATCCACAAAAGGATCACCTAAAATGATCATCCCATGGCTATTGAGAACTAGTCAAATCAGACGGTTCTATTACTCAATCTTTTTGACTTGCTTCTATCTCGTCCTCCTCATCTTCTTGCTTCTCTCTTTCCCCTCCATCTATGTTCGATCTCATTTTCTCTCACACCTGCTTCACCTAAGCACTCGATTTAGGTGATGGGCATAGGAGCATGGAGATTAGGGCTGATCATTAGGTAGGCGAGAATTGATTAGCTCTTAATGGATGCTTTTTGACTCCACCCGAAAACACATTTGATCTGCATCATAGCCCAATTTTAAACAGTGGACTTTCTTCCAATTGAACAACTACGAATTATATATGCTACTTAAGTTGTTCTTGGATGTAGGAAACACGACAAGTGCAAGAAAATTGGAAAAATCTCAACTTGGGAAACAGCTAGCACTCATGTAATCTGTCTTATCCTAAAAAGTTTCCGGGATGAAATGTCCTAAGAATGCTTTAGTATCTAAGGCACTCCCTTTTAAATAATATTGCCCCTTAATACCTTTCGGTAATCTCAACGTCAGCTGACTAGATGAGGACAAGCTTAAAAAATTCCAAAAAAAAAACAAAGTCGAGGAACCGGGTAATTTTTTTTAATCCATAATTAGTTGCTCATGCACCTAGAGTTGCATTGCATGAAAAATATATTAATATAGAGAAAATTATTTAGTACTCTAGTGCACTTTTTGTATTCTCTAAATGTGTGCAAAATTAGAGAATTTTGTGTGTAAAATAGTGCATGAAAAAATGAAGAAGTAATAAGCATGAGCATCTGATCAATGGCAGATGACATGGATTTGTTAGCATCTTGGCTTTTGGACTTGAGTTTGGCCGGTTGAGACTGTCGTAGCAAAATGAACTACCAACTTCTTATTTTCAGCACTATCCTTGGACGGTGTTGAAAACCTATTTAAAATCGTCCCAACTTGATGTTGACCACGAAATCCTCTAATAATTTCACATGCGGTGAATAAATAACATTTTATCCTGTACGTCCAAGAAAAAAAAAAGAAAAAAAAATCAAAATATAGTCATGCTACGAGTGTAAAAGATTATGGATGGAGTGAAATAAAATATCTTACTTGATGACGAGAATACCTACGTTAAATTGACATAATCAAAATCCAAGAAATATCTCACTAACTGAATATAACGAGTTATGATAAGACACGAATTAAATAATTGAAAGCTTGCTGGCGTAGAATGAGATATTAAACCTACTCCATGTGCCTAACCTATCGATCTTTTAAACCACTAAGTCAATTGCACGGACTTCGCAACATGGCAAATTCGATGACACGGTTTTTTGTCAACCGGAGTGCTCTTGTACATGACCGTGACATGATAATGGCATTTAATACCTTTTATTTTGCCAACAGCGAACGCCACCCAAGTACCATACTAATCACATTGATTATGGCAATGTCTGGGCCTCATATTTTCGGAGCAGCCCGAAAATATATCCTATGGTAACGGGAAATGCAGGCAACAAGCAATGACCTTGACATGATAATGGCATTCAAAACTCTCTTATTTGCCAACAATAGATGTCACTTGAGCACCGTGCTAATCACATTGATTATGAAAATGCCTGGACATCATATTTTAATCGAATATAACAAATTACGATAAGACACAAATTACTTAAATAAAAAGCTTGCTAGCGAAGAATGAGGTATCGAACTGGCTCCCCGCGCCTAACCTACACGTTTTGCAAATCGCTAACACGAAACATCCGATGACATAGTATTTTGCCGACCATAGTGCTTTTGTACATGACCCTGACATGACAACGGCATTAATACCTTTTGTTTTTCCAACAATGGACGTTGCTGCTCAAGCACAGTCTAATCACATTGATTATGGCAAAGTTCTGGGCATCATGTTCTTGAAGTGGCCCAAGAATATATCCTGTGGTAATGGGGAACGCGAGCAACGAGCAACGAACTCGACATGGTAACGGCATTCAATACTCTTTAATTTTGTCAACGATGGACGTCATTCTTGAACTGTACTAAACCACATTGATCATGGAAATTGCCGGGTGTCATATTCTCGAAGTGGCCCTAGAATATGCCCTGCGGTAACGGGAAATGCAAGTGACGAACACGCTTAACATTAATTCAAGTTGACATCTTAGATACATTTGCTGATTTTTTTTCATGTCTGAATCCGAGCCCTTGGGTTGGGTCGTCTCCATAACGATGCAAATCATTGGGGTGGACGACACGTGGGGGTTCCGTGGCCATTTATTCGGACTCCCTCCCTCCCTCACTGCTTCGTTTTTTCAACTGTGGATACGACTGAGCTGCTAACCGCCGCTTATTTAAACCGGTATTCTTGACTTTAGAGGACGGTGGGACACGTGGTGGGACTAGGTTTATCTCAATCCTAGATTCGTTAGGCTACATTTATTGTTATTATTATAATCGTCATTCTTTATTTTGTTTATTTTCGGTCGCAAAGTATGTTATGCCTTGACAACAATTCGGACAATTTTGAATTACTATTTAGAATATCTGGCAAAGTTCTATTGGGGAAAGCAGAATTGAAACTAAAATAATGACTTAGCCAGTAACATCAAAGGGTTGACCAAATTGGTCGGGGGCCTAGGGGATTTTTAAATTCAAGAGTTGGAGATATATTGTGCAAATCATGCCTACCATTAGACCTCAGTGTGCATATCTATGGGAGGAACTAGCTTATGAATATCTTGTTGGTAGCCAGAGTAATCACAAATTGCAATGAGAAGCAACTCTAAAAATTCATTAATGCAATCTCATATCGATAGATGATATGACCTATTCCTATAACTCAAGAAAACCAAAATGGATTTCCTCATATTTTTCTAAAGTTTGACTGAATTTTCCCCTATATGAAGTGTAATTTTTCTTTCCATCATCATTAATATTTAACAACAGAAAAAAATAAAAAAACAAGTACGTGCATGCACATATCGGAAAAAAAAAAGATAAATTCGGAGAATAAAATTGCTACCACATATATTGATCAAGAAATGGAACAGACTCGGATAAGAAAGTTACACTCATGTATCGATCCGATATGGTTCGATTTTGCTCATTTGATATATGTCTGTATATTAATTCTATTCATGCCACAAGACAGCCTCGTCACGACAAGATCTGGGAGCAAAATTTCTTAATAAAACCATGTTAGAAAAAGTATATGCTATCCTTGACTCTTCAAAAGAAACCAAAAACAAAAAGGAAAAAGAAGAAGCAGAAGTCGTATCAAACTTCATGGGGCCAGAGCCACGTGGCCACTGGGACCATGCAGATGCAGACTGCATCCATTTTTTCGTCCGGCCCCTCTTCGCCCTCCCGAGTCAATTCTCTCCTCCTGCTTCTTGCATGGACATAGACAACACCGCTATTCAATTTCTATCCGCCAGCTCCTTCCCCGCCCTATAAATACACGCACCCTCTTCTGCATCTCTTCCATCGAATGATCATCTCTCTTAACTCATCCAACCATCGTTCTCTGCCTCACAGACTTCTCTGTTCTCTCATCATTTGGTTCTCAACCCCCCCTCTTTAGTTTCTGTAGGTGCTGTCGCTTTGCAGTTTGCAGTAATGGGTTTGGCAGCAGTGGAGAGTAACGATGGTCATGAAGTGGAAGAGAGCACGTATCAGAGAGGAGTGAAGCGCCTCTGTGAGGGAGGGATAGAGAGAGTTCCGAGGAAGTACGTGTTTCCGGTCTCGGAGAGGCCCCACTTGGGCACAGAGAGGAGCGACGTTTGTTATGGCGGCGACCGGAACCTCAAGCTTCCGGTCATTGACTTTGCTCAGCTTCAAGGCTCCAGCAGATCCCAAGTTCTCGAGCACCTCGCTGATGCTTGTGAAGAATATGGCTTTTTTCAGGTAATATATACGTTGAGCATGGATCTGAACAGTCGAGAAGTGTGCACGCACAGATTGAAACACTGCAGGGATCAGCACATACATTCATACACATGCATATAACTACGTAGAGAAATATACAATTGGTTGGTTCAATACATTATTAGTAGTCAAAGAAACTAACCACAACGTCAAGGTTCTCTGATCCTGGAGTAACTTTTTCCGCAAGCATTTATGTGGATCGCACGTCAAGTAATGAGATTCTGATTACCATTAATTGTTTATTGTTTTTTTTTGCCATGCTTAGCTTTGTTAACTCACCGCGCACAAGTCATGCCATCAATATTAGATCAGACACAGGTCGACAGACAAATGTTTAAGTGCTTAATCTTTGAATATATGGATGCAGCTAGTGAACCATGGGATACCAAGCCAAGCGATCGAGGAAATTGCGTAGTGTGGGAAGGAGATTCTTTGAGCTGCCGTATGAGGAGAGGTGCAAGTACATGAACCTAGATATGAGGTCCCCGGTCAGGTACGGCACCAGCTTCAACCAGAGCAAAGACCAAATCTTGTGCTGGAGAGACTTCCTCAAGCTCAGTTGCCACTCCTTGCCACAGCATCTCCCCTCTTGGCCCTCCAATCCTTCTGACCTAAGGTGATCATCTCTCTCTTGATCTCGATCTCTCCACATCCGGCCCGACCCGGAGAGCTATACATGTCTCTTTGGTTATAGCCGGGCCTAGACAAAAAGTTAGGCCTGACCTTAAAGCTTGGGCTGGGCACGAGCTGCATAGTTATCACCTCCATTCAGTATTGTACTATTGCATAGACCCGTTCTAATGGATCAAGGTAGTCATATTGCACAAACCCACGGTGGACTCTATTATGAGAAGAAATGGAACGACTCATGTTCTTATGGTCCATCATGTCGGCAGCTGAACTAAATTTGATGTTCAGAAGTTTCCAATGAGCGCCTGAAAATGGATCTTTCAATCCTGTTTCTAAAAAGCAAATTGCAGATCAGTTGAATATCCATGGCCCTTAACAATTATGGAACAGTTCGGTCTAATCAACTCTATGAATTACGTCGTGTTGAAATTTGCTTATGCAGCAAACCATCATAAGATACTCGTCTTGTTCTACCTTATACAAATTAATTAGATAGTAATCATAGAATTGCAACAGTTACTATAATAGTACACAATAAATTTTCATCATCCTATCAGCTGATCTATATGTTTTTCACTGTCAAGTACGTGAGATGGACCCTGACGTTTTGATCTCTTAACGTGCTTGAAACAGGGAAGTAGCTGCTAACTACTCCTTGAAGACCAAGTTCTTGTACTTAAAGCTCATGGAGGCCATTCTGGAGAGTCTTGGGGTGAAGGAAATAGCACTGAAATCTATGGAGGATCAAGAGAATGACTGGATGGCGAAAGATTTAGAGAATGGAAGCCAAATCGTCATGATGAATTGCTACCCGGCATGCCCTGAACCCGATCTCACGCTCGGCATGCCAGCGCATTCAGACTACGGCATGCTCACGCTCCTTCTTCAGGATGAGTCGGTCCAGGGCCTTCAGATTCACCATGGAGGGAGATGGGTGACTGTGGAGCCAATTCCCAACTCGTTTGTCGTCAATGTTGGTGACCATCTTGAGGTTGATTCATTGCTTCCGACCCTCTAAAATAATAGGATTCTGTTCCAATTGCTTTAATTGATACTTACAAAGGGTTTCTTCTGGACTGTGGCAGATATTCAGCAATGGGAGATTCAAGAGCGTGCTTCATAGGGTTCTCGTGAACTCTTCATTGACCCGAATCTCAATTGCTTCACTGCACAGCCTATCCCTTGACAGCACAGTCCGGCCGTTGCCAAAGCTGATTGACGAAGCCAATCCAAGGCGCTACAAGGACACCGACTTTGCCAGTTTTCTTAATTATACTTCATCCGTTGGACACAAGGGCAAGAATTTCTTAGACACCAGGAAATTGACCTAATTATGCATATTGATTCACCTGGGAAATCCTCGGTGATTTGGACAATTTATAGTCGCAAATTTAAGCAATTATTAGCAGAACATGGGAATTGAATTCCATTTCTGTCGTTAGTTGTATCACTTATGATGATAGAAGAGACTATTCTACCAAATCATATGTTGTAAGCTTCATGGTTGGTGTTTGGTTGTCGCAAGGCCATTCATCAAGTCGAGTCGTTTACATGGCCTCTATAAGCATACCTGTCCAAACAAAAGTAGTAAACTTTATAACAAATCTTAAAACTTGTCGTAGAAATGTAATGAGTCCCAGCAAAGAGTTTCTTATCATGCGTTTACTATCTTAAAATTTGCAACTTCGATGAACTTTAAGCCGTTCTATTAACTACATCAAACTTTAGTTGGACAGAAAATGGCACACAGTAACTTTTATTACACAACACAGGCCTATGTTAGTAATTTCTTCCACCATTTCTTTTCCCTGTAAATAGACCTATCTTGAAGTGTTTTCATCAAAATCCTCTCCTCTTTCATACCCTCGATCACTTAATAAAACCTGGGTTTCCACAAATCACTTGAGGACTTTCTGTCAACCGTTGGAGGCATCAATTTGTGATAGCAATAGAGATAATGGTGAATTAGAAGATAGCAAGTGAGACACCTTTGAGAGAGAGAGAGAGAGAGAGAGAGAGTTCCGAGCAAGTCCATGTTGCCTCATTTACGGAGGCCAAATTTGGGAAGAAACATCCAGCCGTTGGCTTCCTGTTCCTCGACGGTCAACATTTGTGACCATCTTGAGGTTTCTGTCCATGGTTATTGACACAAAACTCTTGTAATTGCTTTATGCAATGTAATGATCAGCCTAGGGAAACTTTAGTCGTAACAGCGGAATCAATTCTTGCTGCTTCTTCAATTACCATCAATGCTCCATAGGAGTATTTCTTAATTCGGCTACTTCTTCAATAACACAACCGTGTATCAGTTCATTTAGCCCAAAAACTACTCTGGAATAGATGCAGTGTACAATACGTGAAGTTATTTTCGTGGAATGTAGATATTTAACAGTAGGAGATTCAACTTCAGAGGGTTCTGTGAATCCTTCAATGACCCAAATCTCGATTGCTTCGTTCCATGCTTTGTCCTTCAATACGGTGGTTCTCCCATCTCTGGAGCTCATTACCAATGCAAATCCAAGGCGCTACAAGGACACCGACCAAGCCAGTTTCCTTCGCTATTTTCGTCCAGAATTTCAATGAGCATAGCATTTGGTATAGCTCTTTCCTCTGCTTTTGCAACTAGTGCATTCTGAAAGAGCCGAAGGCCATACGTTTGTCTTCTTGGTCCAATTTGCATTAGCAGTTACTCCAAGCCATTCAAAGTGCTGCATTTGACTATGAAATTTGTGGAATGAGTTCAACTGCTTTAAGCATTTTGGATTTTGAATGAAAAAAAAAAATCATGTAATCAACATCAAAGTTACAGATCAAAAGTTGAGGAACAAACGAAATGGGCACTTAAGTTTGAGAGAGGTTGCTGTCGGGTCGACAACTTTCGGCCATGTCGAGGTCTCTAGGCTGTTTCCTCATGTCCTCTTTGGCATTTACAAACGAAACAAAGCGTGCTCAGATAACCAAAACGCCCCACACTTCATTCTCAGCTTTTCGTTGGCTAGTAGCTAACGTAACTGTCTTATCTCTTTTTTTGTGGCCATGAAGTAAAGGTGCTCCTACTCTGGAGAAATCTCCCATTTTCAAGCCTCTTGCTATGGAATATGCACTTGATCACTAAAATTTCATCAATAGCAGACAAGTGAGTTAGAAGTTTCGCTTGTAGATTATTAATTCTCTTTCTTTTTGGTGAAAATTAATCTGGGTTTATAAAGGAGCTTCTGATATGGGTTTTTAGAGGAGACTCTTTCACCTTGACCTAAGTAAATCAAGCAATACAAGGATCACTTCTAGAAAAATATTTTCCAAAAAATTCACTTTTTGTGAAGCAAATTCAGCCTAATTGTCATTGAACCCAAAATTAGAGATCTGAGTCTTGCGGATAAGTCCTTGTTCAACCATGCATATAGTAAGACTAGTGACTACTAATTATCGTTTACCTTCTTACATTTAGTGTTACTAATGTAGTTGTTTGCTGCACTAGAGCATTTTTTTCTTCCTTTTTTTTTCCCAACATAAGAAGAAGGTATTTTGTGCGGCGGCCATGTGAGAACCATAGGTTGAGAAACAAGTCCATCGAAAGTGAAAGATTATAGAATTCCAAATATAATGTTGGTCGATATGCATGTCATGTAGATATTGTGATTGAGCATTTATATTACACCATTCGTCAAACCGATGCATAAATTCTTTCTCTATGAGTGTGCATCTGTGCTGTTATTTAGTCGGACAGGACACCAAAAGGAAGCTATTGTGAGGACTTTTACGTTGGATGTTGTAATTTTTATTAGTATTTCCAATCATGATTGAAAAAGGAAAAAAAAATCGAAATAACTAGTTGTTTTCTAGTTGTTTAATGTCTTTCTAAATTATGCAAAAAAGTTGTGTACACAATCAGGTTGTGCATACCAGTTTAGAAGTGATTATTAATGGTTTCTTATTCCTCATACGCGCATGTGTCTTAGGGTCAAATTCTAGGTACAGAATATAAAAACCGATTGACACATGGACCACGTCAGGCTGGAGATTTTATTAATGAGGAGGAGGGGTGTGGACTTGAAGAAGCGCAGCTGAAAAGTGAGCAACTGACATTCTCTTGAAGCTCCCCTCCCCCCTTGGACCAACAAGAGCGACCAAAACTTCTTCCCCATCGAAAAGTTCGTTAGATGCAAGAAGGAGACTTGTTCAGGACAACTTGCATAGCCAAAAACAAGGGAAAAAAAGAGAGAGAATAAAGTTACAGATATTAGTAACAAGGCATAGTAAGAGAGGATCTCATTTGGTAATTAGGTGGTGTCTCGATCAATTTGATTCTTCAGCGGACACATCGCGGTGAAAAATAGAGAATAACAAAGGGTAAATGAAGAGAAATTACAACATACTATTTCTACATGGGATTAATTAGAAAAATGAGATTACTGTAAGCCTTCATTGAAATTTTCTTTTTTCCTTTTTATAGACCAAGAATACGTTGCAATATGCATAACATCATGGCTGACCAATTGAGATTTTTACGAAGGGACGAAGCTTGGCCGAAGGTAACTTAACGGCTTTCCATCAAACAATTCTTGAAGGCTCAAAAGTTCAGTAAAGTCACTTAGGCCACGTCCGGCAAATTGGATATAACTCCGAATAGTGTTTGGGAGAAAGCTATATACGGATAATAAAATCATATGGAGTAAGTGAAATAAAGTCGGATAAGATATTTAATATGAAAAAATTGAGAAAAAAAAAAAAGAGAAAAACCTGATGGACTTGCTTCCTAGCTCCCGCTCAATATCATCCCCACCAGCCTTCGACCCATGTCTGCACCCATTTAATTTCGATGGTCGTTTACCAAAATCTCTTCTCGCTCGTCTGCTCGGCACCATCGCCGGAGGATGAAGACTATGGTGTCTCATCTTTCTTCACCACCTGCCACGAGAGAGAGAGAGAGAGAGAGAGAGAAATGAATCGGGTTGAGACCATTCATGTATTTCAAATTATAATTTGGATAATATTTCAAACACCGTATATCCAGATATTTCAAATCCTATCTTCATCCCATCTGGTAAGAATGTCCAAAACTGCCAACGATGCCCAAACAGGACAGTCACTCTCAAAAATTAATGAAGCACACGCACCAACCATCGTAAGGAGAACAGGAAAAGAAGCGGTTGAGGGCTAACCGCAAGTCCATTCTTGGACCAAGAAGATTCACCCCCTACCAAAAGGACCCAAAGGTCCCAAGAAGGAAAAAGAGGGGAAACAGCAGCCTCTCATTTCCGAGGAGATTTGATGACTCGTGTGGTGCTGACAAGTGTCTTGTGCCATGGCCTTACACCGTCCCTTCAAAGATCATCCTTCCCTCTCCTTCTTCCCCCGCCGCACTTCCAAATTTCTGTCCTTCCTCCCTCTAGCTAAGCACCCGCGATCACCCCTTTAAAGGACGTCTCGTTGTATCTGTTAAAGTCTCGTCTTTTTTGGAGGAGGCTCCGTTTTTCTTGAACTCTGCTGCAATGGCGGTGGCAGAGCTGACCGCACCCACATGCGCAAAACAGGGCCTCGGCTCTTCGCAGCTCTCCTACTTGTCTGCCCGCACTTCCAGTTTCCGGCGCCTGTCTTTCAGGCCTCCCCGGCGAACCCACAGTTCAAGAATCTCTTGCTCTGTCAAGTGAGTTTTGTTAGTACTTGCTTCGCTAAGTTGCTTCCTTCCGCTGTTCAGATGTTCTTGATTAGCTTCTGTTTTCTCCTTTGGGGGGTCCTCTGTACTGAGCTTAAAGGGTTGATGTGATGGTGGTTTAATTGTTTTCAGCCAAACCGCTCAAGCTCCAGTGGCAGTGGAAACCGAAGTTCCGAAGAGTAATAAGCCTGAATGCTTCGGTGTCTTTTGCCTCACTTACGATCTCAAAGCTGTACGTTTTTTTGACGGTTTTGCGTGACTTTCTTTACTTAGTGTATGTACCCAATTATCTTGACTTTGATTCGATGTTGCTGCTTCTTAGTGATGAGCAAGTCAATTGGTTTTCTTGTGCTCTATATTGCATGCTGACAAGCTTGAATGAGAAGGTCATATAGCATGAGGATTGCTTGCTGAAATGTTCGATTGAGAAAAATGGTAGCTTGGCCCCTGTGGCCGTATCTGTTACTTTGACAGTCTTTGATTTGGCTGTTGTGCATCTAATGTTCTTGATTTTCACTGTGGTTGATCAGTCATTAGATTCTGAATGCTTGATCTCCTCACCTAATTATGATGGTGTCCATGTCTAATGGTATGTTTTCTAGAGTTACGGAAATTCAAAATAAACATGTTCATGTGAGAAAATGGATCCTGTTAAAAAAAGAAACTAACCATGAGTCGACTTATTGGAGCACTTCTTGTTTGACACCTCCAAAGTTAATGGAGATGTATATGTGTCCAGTTTGTATTATTACTCTTCCGACTGATTCACATACAGTTTTGACATAATTTAATTACTATGTCTCTTGATGCTGGCTCCATCAAATGCCTGTATGGTTACATAGATCAATTGACTGACTTATAAGTGAAATAAGTGCTAATCCTAGATTTATGGTTAAGAAGTTCTTCAGATTCGCTGCATGTCAAGTCTCCATTTACTATTCTCTCTGAGGACAAATATAGTTTCTGCTATTGAGGTGGTTTAATGCCATCCCAATTTCAGTTTGAACTGCCAGGGACTTTTTTTCCTTCAATAATGTGTTTCATGTTGATGAATATGGTTGCAGGAAGAAGAGACAAAATCTTGGAAGAAACTAATCAATGTCGCAGTATCTGGTGCTGCTGGAATGATTTCTAATCATCTGCTTTTCAAAGTAAGGATCTGTGGCAGTCTCTTGGTAGATATTATTCTCTGTCTGGTCTCGTGATTGATTCCGGTCTGCAGTTGAACTATTTTACAGAGTTCTCATTGATGCTAGCATAAAAGGTCCTTTTCTGAAATTGTGAATTGGGAGGATTGCTGGTTTATGAAGTGCATGAGTTTAATAACAATTTGCCAATTGAAATACAAATTGGAACTATCGTATGTGTTCTTTAGTGATTATCACCAGGAGCTCCTTGGGACAATATTTCAGTGCATGCCAATCTTTGTTTTTTCTTTCTGCTTTGCATAAGTAGTCGGGGACAAATTACATGGTACAAGTTTGTAATAATTGTAATCAGAGAAGCAACCTGAACAGAATAACCCGCTATAATTGTGCTTGTCTACGCCAGCGAACTGGCACCTTTATTTGTTTTTCTTAATAGCACTTCAATTCTGTGTACTGTTGACACTACTTGTCTCTTCAGTTGACCAAAATGCTTAAAAGTTTGAATAAACTGTACAAAGAGAAATAATCATTTGAACTTTGGCGGAGAAAGTTCATGAGTTTGTTTGTTTTCTGCAGATTAACTCTACTGGTACATCTTTTTCCACAATTTAATATGCAAGATTTCTCTAAATCTATTTTGGTTCTCAACTTTCGAAGATTGACCCAACTTTTCCTCCTTTTCCAGCTTGCATCAGGTCAGGTTTTTGGTCCTGATCAACCTATTGCTTTAAAACTGTTGGGTTCCGAAAGGTCGTTCCAAGCTCTAGAAGGTACGTGCCATGAATGGAGGGCTACTTCTTGATCTCAAGTTTCTGGAAAATATTATCATTTTCCATCAATCGTGCATGGACATAAATCCAGTAATACAACTTTTCAATACGTATTTGGAATCTCCTGAGGATTTCTTATGAATGTGGGAGTAAGCATAGTTGTAACTAAGTGCCTTCGTTTGTCTCAAAATTGACTATCTTGAATGTCCTCAGTAAGTGTTTTTGCATAAGACACTTATCTTGATTGTACTATTATCATTTGTTGGCAGAATGGTACCATGTTACATCCATTGTCCATTTAATCCCTGTTTTTCAGCATATAACACAAACTTCAGTTTTGAGAGGAAATTTCATTTGTTTGCGACACTTCCACAGACATTGTGTTGTCTATGTTGAAAGCAGTCAGTTCACATATAACACAAAAATCAGTTTTTGAGAGGAAATTTTTATTTGTTTGCAACACTTCCAGAGACATATTGTGTTGTCTATGTTGAAAGCAGTCATTTCGGTACTACTGGTGCGACCGTACAAGAACTGTATGCATGTTTGCACATTTGTTTGGTCAAATCTAGACGCATATATCAAGGTAGTACAAAATCACATGACTTACACTGTAGCAACTAGAGGGAGAAGGGTATCGGTTCCAGAATCTCTCAATTTATCTATATACTACAGGATTCTTCGTGGCCAGCCTCACAGTTAGACCCAAGTAGCTGTCCTCTCCATCAAACATCATTTCATTACTTCAGATATAATATGTTAATGCATACAGGAGTTGCTATGGAATTGGAGGATTCCTTGTTCCCATTGTTGAGGGAAGTGCAGATTGGCATCGATGCTTATGAGGTTTTCCAAGATGTAGAATGGGCTCTCCTAATTGGAGCAAAGCCTCGAGGACCTGGAATGGAACGAGCTGGCTTACTGGACATAAATGGGCAGATTTTTGCTGAGCAGGTAGCATAGCAGTATCATTTGCAGACTGCATATTTTCGCTTATGAACATCTTAAGAAACAGTCAGAGGTGCTAAATCAATCTCCTTTGCTTATTTTTCAGGGAAAGGCTCTAAATGCTGTTGCCTCACGTAATGTTAAAGTAATTGTTGTAGGAAACCCCTGTAACACCAAGTAAGATAGTTATACTTCGATTTTTGCTCTTTGTTTCTAGAAACAACATAAGGAGTGTAGCTCTATCGTAGCCCCTAATGGAAGCTTCTGCTTCATTTTTATGGCAGTGCATTAATCTGCTTGAAAAATGCTCCTGATATTCCTGCAAAGAACTTCCATGCTTTAACACGTTTGGATGAGAACCGTGCGAAATGCCAGGCAAGAAATGCTTGTTGAAGTGAAAATTTTTATATTTTATTATGTCCTGAGAGTAGGGTCGATTGAAACAAAATACTGGCTTTAATATTGTGCAGCTGGCACTCAAGGCAGGTGTATTCTATGATAAGGTGTCAAATATGACCATCTGGGGCAACCACTCAACAACTCAGGTTATTAGTCAGATTTGCTGTAGGAAAGTAGAAGTAAAAACACCCCTGTTTCATCTTTGATTGAGAAAAAAAAATCCATTGGAATATTCAGGTGCCAGACTTTTTAAATGCTAGAATCAATGGGATTCCAGTCAAGGAGGTGATCACGGATCACAAGTGGCTAGAAGAGGAGTTCACTGAAAAGGTCCAGAAGGTAAGACCCTAGAAACAGATGAGTTTTATGCATTGTATTGGACGAGTATAATTAGGTTTCGACTCTTTTGAGAATTTTGTATCTCACCTTTGATTACTAAGAGAAGTAGGGATTTAATCTGTAGAGAGGTGGGGTGTTGATTAAGAAGTGGGGAAGATCTTCAGCTGCATCAACTGCGGTGTCAATTGCTGATGCCATAAAGTCTCTCGTCACTCCCACGCCTGAGGGTGATTGGTTCTCTTCAGGGGTGAGTATCTCTGTCCTTAACGTTCATGAGTATATTTCTCTCTTTGAATTCTATTTTAAATTCTTTAGTTTGGATGTATGCTGTTTGGTTTTTCTATTTGATTTTGCTTGGTATACCGAAGCTGTTGGTTCATTTAGCAAGTAGCACTTCCAACATTTTGGAAAGATTACGGAACAGAGAAACGTGGGAATGAGGACAACGCATGACGAGAAAGATTAATAGTTCATCCCTATGCCCCTAGATATGGCTTTTTAGTCTTAAAAAACCTTAAATTTCACCAATCCCCCTGCAATGCACCTACTAAGAATTGATCAGTACGAAGTGACTGCCAAACCCAGTTCTTTACTTAAGTATCATTAGGAATTAACGTGTTGTGATGTCAGTTATTTGCTAGTCTTATTGTGTATAAATAAAAGTGCAGGTATATACCGATGGAAATCCTTATGGCATTGCCGAGGGCATTGTATTCAGCATGCCATGCAGATCTAAGGTAAGTAAATAGTTTATCTTCTCATTCAGTGGTTTCTAAACGCCCATATTGCATTGGAATCCCTGATAAGATAATTCCATGTTTTTAGGGAGATGGTGATTATGAGCTTGTGAAGGATGTAATATTCGACGACTACCTCCTCAAGCGACTTACCAAGGTACTCTTTTCTCCATAGGGGTTGGCCTTCTATGTTGCTTGTTGAATGACACAGAAGTTCTTCAGTGAAATAGAGGTGCACAAATCTCGCCAGGAATATGCTAAACTATACATAGAGCGGACATGTTTTTTTTATTTAATGAGAATGGAATCTGGAATTTCTAATTCCTCAAAGATATGAATGTCTTCCCGTGTTTTCCTTGGAAACAAGTTGTCATCAATGAGGGGCTGTAAATATTCTTCTGGATGTCAATTCCTCAAACGTAGAGTTTTGCATAATCATTAAACTGTAATCAATAGTCGATGAGAAAAACTCTTGGTTTTCATTTGACCTATCTGGGTTTGCTACTTGTCATCTAACTCAAACCGTTATTCTGCAGACTGAAGCTGAGTTGCTGGCGGAGAGGCGATGTGTAGCTCACCTGATTGGAGGGGTAGGCATTGGATAGCCACGCCATAAATTTTCCTTCAAAAACCCTTCTTTAGGCTTATAATTTACAAATCCCTCTATTCTTTCAGGGTGTTGCTTATTGTGATCTGCCAGAGGACACTATGCTTCCTGGAGAAATGTGATTCTATTCATTCATACCAGGCCTTTCCTTTTCCCTGGAGAATCTGTGAAGAGCTGGTTGTTAACAATAACAAGCTGTCAGGTTCGTTATCAGAATATGTAGTTAGAAGAAAATTAATATTGATGTGATGTATGGAGGAAGAGAAGAATAACCTAATTGGGTGGATAGTGTAGCTTCATATTCAAGATTTGCAATAAAAATTTTGGCGGACAGTGGTGTATTAAGGTGTAAGTTAAAGCTCGTGCTTTGGAAATTATTCTCAGATGTGGCCTTGGCTGTGGAATCTTTATGCCTATTGACTACCTATGCCCAGTTGTATCATTTTACTAATCTGTTGTGATAAGCTCATGGAACTCCAAATGGCACGTTTGGCTGAAGGATTGCTTTGCTTCTATGATTATTATGCTTTTCTTTTCATTTGTTTTAGTTCTGATATTGGCAACTGTCGCTTGATGGAGATCATCATTGTTTGGTAGAATCACTGACCAAGCTATTTGTCGCAATTCAAATTGGTTAGTTGAAGTAATCTGTTTGTTCTAGCTAATTCAGTAGCCTCAGTAGTTAGCACGCACATTAGTCGCAAAATCGTTCACTGGAATGTGGATTGACACTTTGGTGCCATCTCTCTCTCTCTCTCTCTCTCTCTCTCTCTCTCTGTGTGCATGCATGAGCACTTGGTGAGGTCATGATGATAAATCATGTATTTGCTAAAACGCCAAACCTTTTGTTTGGAAAGAGCATGGGGAATTCAAATTCTTGCTCGGTTTCGTCAATTCCTATGTGAAGAACATGGAACTCTCGTTTACAGGGACCATGTACCAAGATCCAACGTTTTGTCCTCGTTATTTTTCCTTTCCGTAAAGCAAGTGAAGTGGGATATACTTCTTCATAATGTGAGAAAGAGAGCGGACGTATGATTTAATCATTGGTCAACAATGAATCTTCGTTCTTTATAAATGGCTAACGATGTAAATCGTTATCGAGCGATTACCAACAATTTTACTGCGGACCATGTTCATATTCGGAACGTCCCTTGAACAGAATATTTTAGATAGATAGATTTGGGTTCCGGTTTGTAAACGATTCCACTGCTGCGACCGAGCAAATGGATGAAGATGCTTTTCCGTCCGCAAAGCAGGCATGCCATTCTAAAAACCCGCAGCCACTCGATTTCAAATTTCTCAACAGATTCAAACTCATCTGGCCACTCTCGACCTGCTTGTCCCACAAACGCAAACTGGTAGGTACCCCGAGACCATAACCATCCAACACGGCATATTACATCTCTCACCCAGTTTCCGCATTGCTCCAATACACGAATTACTCCCGACAATATAAGAGAAGCCACAAAGCATGCTAAACGTTATCCTTCTACCACCTACAGGTAAATCAATGATATCATAGACGTCAAAGAAGGCAAGGCGATCCATCTGCATCAACAGCAAGCAGAATGAAAAAATGTAGGCGCCATACATATTGATCTGATGATTCCAATCCTATCCATGGGCTGTAGCAATACAACAAACGCCACGACAGATACCCATCCACGGGGTTTAACATTGTCAGTACAGATTAAAAAAGGCCGAGTGATAGTTTGCACTGGACACAGAATAACTTAAGCAAAATATGTTAAGGGTCCTACATAATGATAACTAGAATAGTATGTTCCTATGTGAGTTTATCCACTATCTCCATCCCAGTGGCTGAGATTGCCACCTTCTCCAGTATCCTACTACCTCGAGTAGATTGAGGTCCCGACTTTAACACTGACCGAGAGAAGTATAATCCAAAAGAACAAGAAGCACCAGGTCCATGAAGCCACTGATGGTGTCTTGCGAGAGTGCAGGCCAGAATCGGTAGGGCTGATATCAGCTTGAGACATCCCAAAAGAGAGAACGATATTGAGTTCTCCATTCTTCCCGATTGACCAGTCCATTCCACTGCCGACTAAATTCATGTTTCTAATTCTTATCATGCCAGCAGTAACATGAACAGAACTTGAAGGCTGTGCAGCCGAATTGAGACGGAGTGCCGCATCTTTCACTGGGAACTCTGCAGCAAAAGCAGGAGGAGCAGGGAAACTCCCTAACATTTGACTGGCTGCTTTCATGAATATACCTGGAGGAATAAATTCAGATTATGCTCAGGCAAATGTGAAAAGCGATTCATACAGAAATAAACAGTAAATAGAAAACACAAAGAAAGGGGATATTCAGATGGTGCCAGGTCATAATAAAGGTCAACTCTTACTTGATTCAGGGTCTTTTGAATCCAAATGCGGCTTTGAAGTGGACGCACAGTCCTTACTGCAAGATTCTGAAGGAAGATTGCCTGCCAGAGGAACTTCCTCATTTTCTCC
Source organism: Eucalyptus cladocalyx (assembly GCA_017140615.1). Lineage (NCBI taxonomy): Eukaryota > Viridiplantae > Streptophyta > Magnoliopsida > Myrtales > Myrtaceae > Eucalyptus > Eucalyptus cladocalyx. Next base: position 12,700,181 of record CM029525.1, read on the forward strand.
ATTAATATGCTGCAAGACAAACAGTTCAATAGAGCGGCAACTAGAAATGCCACAAAAGCGGTACTTCTTCAAAATATGAAGTAGACTTACCTCAGCATGAAGCGCGTGGTCAGAAAGTAAATTTTCAGGAGGAGGTTGAGAGGATTCATATGGCAAGAAATTCTCATCATCTGCATCAAAGAATGTTAGGTAATCTTCAACATCAAAATCTGCTGCATCCTCCCCAAGGAGATTAGCAAGGTCATTTGTCTGGAGGTAGTAATCATCTCCAGCTACATCTAAGTATGGCTCATCGAGTAAGTAATTGGCATCCACAGGATTGGCATTATCATCAGATTGGCCAATGTATCCCTTCTCAATGGCTTTCATCTCTGTCCGGTACTGCTCTGGTAAAACAAAAAACTGCTCATCCTGCTGTTGCAAACCGGCTTGAATTGCATTGGTATCTATCAGAGGCTTTTGCTCATCTTCATTGAGGTCATTTGAATGCTCAGTGCCCTGGCTTGTCTCACCATGATAGAAGTTCAGAGGAACTGGAGCATCTCCAGGTTCAGTTCCAACTTCAATACTCTGAAACACAAAAGTGGTGCAAGAATTAAGGTAATGCAAGTGGACACTCCGATAAAAGCTCCTAATCAGTTCAGTCTACTAAATAAAACACAGCATTCACCCCCCCCCCCCCCCCCCCCAAAAAAAAAAAATGAAAAAAACAAGACATAAAATACAAGGTGCTTCTGTAAATATGAAGAATTTTCTCTAGCATCAAAGGGAAAAGGAAAAATTCCCTCAACTTCACATTAAGGTCTCCCAAAATTCCCAAGTTTTTAATTATCACAAAATAGCCAATAATCCCGGTACAGCACACTAAACAGCGTAAACTGTTACCCTCAGGATGCAGAAGATATCTCCACCCTAGGCATTAGTGTTATCACAATTTTTTTTTGCCACCAATTCATCACTATTTCAAGGTTAAAACCCTGGAGAACCTTTAAAATCTATGTTCATATAACTTCTAGTACAGATAGCCGATAAGCACCAAAGGTAAGATCTGCAAGGAGACATCTATAATTGGAGGCCCATTGTGAATTGATCAAGTCCATGGAAGTCGGTTGCATCTTTTCATAGGTCTATACTCCCTCTCAGATAGTTTCACGAAATCATTCTTTTCCCACTTCCAAATTGTGATTAAAACCATTGACTTTACAAATAAATCTGGACATCCTATAAATTAATTCCTTCTATAAGAGTGTGATTTTACTACAGACACCAAATTATACGAACATAAGAAAACCAAACCTGATCCAAGTCATCTGCCTCAACATATTCATCATGAACAACCACCATTTGCTCCTGATCAGGAAACAGGGCCACATCATCATCCTCCCATTCCTCCTCAATGAATGGTGCACCATATTGCTCCCCGTTCTTTGGGCCAGAACCACTCTTCTGAAAGATCCTGCACAGCACGAACGCATCCTGCAGAACCCAAACAATCCCACCAACAGCCAAAAAAGCAAAAATTCAGTGTCAATAATAATTGAGATGTCAATAAGAAGAACAAAATGCCACCTATTCTTAACAATTTTACAGCACAAACTCACTTGCGGAATTCCAGCCTTCTCCAATTCTTCATCAGTAAGCCGATATTCATGCATAACCCAATTCGTTCGCTGTCCACGCGGAGCTCGCCCATTATGATAAACCAAAGTTTTCTTCATTCCAACTGTTCGAGAGTAATGATAGATTGCCCGGTCCTTCCCTGTGGTCTTCCAGTAACCTTTCTCTGTGGCACGATTTGTCTTCGACCCATTTCCATACTTCTTATCCAACACACTAAAGAAGTACCACTCGAGGTCTCTACTCTTCAATTTCGACTTATCTGGAATCTCAAAAAGGAAATTATAAAAAAGTTTGCTTCAACCAAATTCGTCATGGAAATGAATTGGAATAGAAGAGACAAAAGAACTGTTTCTTAAAATACATCTCCCACCGAATCAGAATATAAAACCCAAATTAACTCATTTCCATTATAATTTCAGACCCTGGACTTAATAGTAGTCAATCCAATGTGGTCTTTGCCACTAAAAAAAAAGGCAAAAGAAAAGTTTGTTCACATGTAATATCATCCAGCGTAACATTCAATGACCAATATGGCATATCAATCTAACTTGCTGCCTCCATCAAATTGCAGACCTACCTTGCCTCTTAGCGCTTGTTCCAGCAAAGCTGGAAGGTGCTGCTAGAGAAATAGCTCCTTACTCAAACTCCTCACCACCAAATCAAATACAAGCACAAAAAATTTCAGGGCGATCACGCATCCTTGCCAAGAACGCATTAAGCTTCCACGCTGGCCTCAGGATGTAGAGGATGACGGTCCTCAATATCCAGGATTCCAGGGCGGCACACTCCAAAGACCGTTAGAAGCCGACACCACTAGCTAGACCGTTCTCATCTCACTCATCTTTCCCAGGATCAGAAGTAGAACGACGCATACCTAAGATCATTTCACGCACTCAGTCAAAAAATCGAAAGCATCACCACAAATTCCTCTGTCGGATGTGGGGGAGTCACAAACAATTCTCAGAGGAAGATTACTTCCCGATAGAAATTTCCAAGATCAAAACATGGCTAATCGCTCGCTTATCAATGCGAATTCCAGTCAGACGAATTCTCAAGAACCCAAAATTCTCACCTTGACCTACCCGAAAGCCCAAAAAAAAAAAAAAACCCTCCGCGAGTCAACCGGCAGCGACCCAATTCACGAAATCGCGGATACCGACATAATCTCAACACAGAATGCGCCGACGGCCGAGGCGATCGAAACCCACTAAGACACGGGACGGCGAGATCTGCCAAGAAAAGGGGAACCGAAACGGAGGCGGCAGCGGGGGGGGAGGGAAGGAATTACGCACCGGGGAGATCCCAGGGCTCGCATTTGTAGACGTCGACCTCGGAGATGGCGTCGAAGCGGAGGGGCTTGCCGGAGACCTTGCGCTTCAGGTAGTACCGGATGAGCTCCTCGTCGGTGGGGTGGAACCGGAACCCCGGAGCCAGCGACTTCCCCTTATCGCGTCCCATGGAGAGCAGAGCCGATCGTCAGGTCTTCCGAGCTTAGGGTTCGCAGAAGAGAGAGAAACAGAGATTCCTAGAGAGAGAGAGAGAGAGAGAGAGAGGGATTGAGGAGGATGGTGAGGGTGGTGCTTGGGGGTGGGTTGCTTTGAAGGCAAAGCAAAAAGAGACGAAGGGCAGCAGGAAGTATCGCTGAAAAATCTCCGCTTTCGCTTTATCTTTAAATTAAAAAAATTAATTTAGTTTAGTTTAGTTTAATACCTGATTAAAGGACTTTTAGATAAGGAAGATGGGGAGGGAGGGAGGGGGGGAGGGAGGGGGAGGTTGCGTGAAGGCAGCAGCGGAGCGGGGGTTTTGTTAGGGTCACAGCCGGGTGGACGAACAGCTGGTCGGTGACGCTTCGGCCGGGGGAGGGGGGAGGGTGGAGAAGGTTCTGGAACCGCGGCGAGAGCGCGCGTGTGTGTGACCGTCAGACGGCGTTGCGTCCAGCGCCGCTCAAATGAGAGCGGGTGACGTGGGCGCTTACGAGCTTCGAGCAGCGTTGACCGCGACTTCATCCTTGATATGAAATCTGAGTTGGTGGGACAATTTCTCTTCTCTTTCTTCTTTTTTTTTTTTTTTTTTTTTTTCGTGGGCGTTGTTTGAAATCTCCCTCTTTTTTCCTTATCCGTTTGTTGAATTCTCTTTGGATTCTATATGATTCGGTGCGATTTGGAGTTTTGTTTTTCTAAAAGGTGTGACGTAAGAGAAGAGCAATTTATACCCGATAATGATCAATCGATTATTACAATTGATTAATCGTTGAGTTTGTCATAGTAGCCATTATTCCAACATAGAATGGGAGGTGAAGGTGTTTTGTTGAAGACAATTTAGCTTCAAGTGTAGGACAAAAGTCTTAAAGTAAAAGTTAAGATAAAAATAAATTATGACCGACCTAAAAAGGAAAAAATTACCACAATTAATTCACTCGGCAATCATTGGAGATGAAAGTAGATGTGTTGAAAATGGATATTTTTCTTTCTCCTATGTTGGGGGTTGGGTTGTAAAATGAGTTGTTAGACATTTGAAGAACCGGCTGAAAATGATTTTAACATATTAAAATCCATGCGAGAGTGAGTCAGATAACTCATTGATGATCCAATTAAAATTTCAATTTTGTTTGAGTTAGGTTAGGGGGATTTGAAAATGGGATTAGCTCACCTTCGTACGGCCGATGACATGACAACTGTCTTTGTCATTCCTAATTTACTAATGGCGAACTTGACAAGAATGGGATCAATGGAGGCCAATCGGCACGGCCTTGCAGCTCGCACTCTAGAACTTGGCCAATGTTGCCACTTTGTCTGTCATCCTTAGAGGTGAATGGTTTTAGATTCCACGTAAATTCTATTCGAAACCCAAAACTTACCAGTTGGAATAGATTTCTCATTTTTTTGAACCTAAAACCTACCATGCATACTCTATAATCCAAAATCTATCCCGTCGCATATTCCAAAATTAGTTTTAGAGTCTACAAAGTTCAACCTATATCATTAATTAAACGATTATAGTGAATTAAAAACATTTAGGGTCTGTTTGTTTGTATTTTTTTTTTTTTTTTTTTTGAACACGTTTTTGTTTTTTTGTTCTTTTGTTAAAAAAAAATAAAAATAACAAATTTTTGTTTTATTTAAACAAAAACTTAAACACTTTTTCTTATTTTCTTCTTCTTTTTTCTTTCGCCGGTTGTCGGCCTCGGCAATGGCCGGCGACCGGCCGACGAGGGCCGGCGGCCTCGCCCTAGCCACGGCGAGGCTCATTTAGCTCGCCTTGGCGGGCGAGCTCGGCCTTGCAAAATCGGGCGAGTCGGCGTTACTGGCGGTGGCCGGCGAGGCCGAGCCTCGCCGGCCGTTGGGTGAGCTCGGCCTCGCCGGGGTCGCCGAGCCTCGCCGTGGCCGGGCGAGGCCGCCGCCAAAAGGAGAAAAAATAAAATAAAAAATAGAAAAAATAAAAGAAATAAAAAAATTATATAAATTTACCGAACGTGTTTTATTTATTTTTATTCCGGAACAAGTTTACCAAACGCGTTTTTTTGTTCAAAAAATTGTTCCCCAAAACATAAACACTTTTTTCTTTTTTTGGTAAAGACGAAACATTTTTTATTTTTTAACGAATAAAAAACGAAAAAACATACCCTTAGTGACCACTGTTTGCTATTACAATTCATTGACCATAGAAGACACATACAAAATATGAATATTAATAAAATAAAAGTCTCATTAATAAAATGAAAGCTCAAATTAGTGCTTATAAATTATATACTATCAAATGATATAGAATATCACAAAATCGTTCAAAGACATGAACCAAGAAAACATTAAAACATATTCTAGGTTCTAGGTTTCAAATTTCAAATTTCAAATTCCTCCAATTAAGAACCTAAAACTTACCCATCGAAACAAATTTCTCATTTTTTTAAACCCGGAACCTATCATACATGCCTTGAGACTTGGAACCTATAGGTTTCCATCGATCCAATTCTCAAATTTTAGGTTTTATCCTAAAATCATGCTCACCCCTAAATCGCCAATTTCGGAATCGCCAGCGATCGCTCTTGTGCATTTGAATCAATTCAACACAAAATTCCATCCAATTATTTCCCATCATTTTTTCTCTTGGGGAGGTTTCAAATGGGACAATGTAAATTGAGAGTACTTGGGTTGAGAAGGACGTGGCAAGGAAGAAAGTAGGCAAAAGATTTTTAATGCTATGTTGTTTGACAAATTTGGACAACAAAATAAAAACCATACATTATTGACAAGATTTATATGTCCCAAATAAATTACTGGAATTAATGCTTCGAATTTGAATACAATTTATCAAGACCAAACTCAAAGTTGGAACTTGTTTCATAATTTTATAAATGACCTGCAATCAATTTACCCAAAAAATCAAAGCCTGAATTCGTTTCATGATTCATAGATGGCTCAGGCCAAACTTCCACCACTACCAACTCATCTTTCAATTTTTCATGGTTCATTTTGACTTCTATAATCATCTCAATTTCCTCATTCTATGTACCAAATGAGGCCGATTTTTTTTTTTTTTTGTTTGAAAAGGTCGAATTGAAATGAGCTACATATTAAATTGCTCTAAGTTTCTTTTTTTTTTTTCCTTTCCATTTTGCATAACTTTAAATTTCTCTATTCAAATCCCCACCTCCGGGCGGGATGGGGGTCGCGTTTTTTTCCTTTCCATTTTGCATAAGTGTAGAGTAAGAATTAGGAACCAGGAAAAAAAAAAAAAAAATTTCTCTATTCTATGCAACTTTGTAGTTTGTATTTAGTATATTTTTAAAGTATGAAATAATGTATATCTTTTTGGGCCAAGGAAATGATAAACATTAATAAGGAATAAAGCTATCTCCTATATTCCTAATACAAATTAATCACCTCACTTTTTACATTTAAATTAATTGTATTTCCCCCCCATAATAAAACAAAGGGAAAATTCACAAAAATCCTAAATTTTACCTAGTGTAACAAATTAATCCCAATTTTTTTTTTGTGATACAAAAAATCGTATACTTTTGTCAACTGTGATATATTTACTCGAAATTCTATGGCCGAAAGGGCATTTTTGTATTTTTTAAATTTGTTTCTTCTTCTCTCTCCTCAAAAGTTGGACTCAAGCGAGGCAACTATCACCTAGGCTGGATTTGGCGAGCAATACCCTTGGCGAGGGCAGCCCTCGCCCAAGTTCGACTTCCCTTCACCATGGCCAGCAGAGAGGAGAGACCATAAGAAAAAAGAAAAAAAAAGAAGAATATGGAAATGTCCTATAATTTAGGATAAATGTGTTATGTATGTATAAGTTTGTGATTTTTTTATGTCACAAAAAAGTTTTGGATATATTTATCAAATTAAATAAAGTTTGGAATTTTTAGGGCGTGCGTGATAAAATTTTTATTTTTTTATTTTTCTTTTTCTGTTTTGCCGGAAACATATTTGGAATAAAAATTTGTTTGGTAACGATTTGATTTTTTTATTTTTGGAATAAATTTTATTCCAAAAAATAAATTTGAAGAAAAAAATTAAAAAATTTAAAATTTTAGAAATTGAGATATTAATTTCGGTCGAGAAATTAATTTTTGTTCAAGAAATTTTATCGTGTGCTTAGATTTTTCCGTAAAACAAAATAATTTGTCCGATTTTCCTATTTTACTGTATATGCTGAAATACTTTTTGCTGGAGCTAAACGAAAGAACCCTAGTTCCTTCCCAGCTTAAACCCCAGTCCCCCCAAAAAATTGCACCCGAATTCGAGTCATTTCCTCTGAAAACTGTCGCATGTCTAGCGTCCTGCGTTGATCTTCGACATCGTTCCCACAGATTTGGAAGCCATTTCTGCCCGATCTCGACCGGGAGCGCTCGCCGTCGCCACCCGTATCGCGACGTCCCGCTTCGGCTGCTGGGTTCGCTCGCTTTCTCCACCGTTTCTTGCTTTTTCGGGGCTTTCTCGTTTCTGGGTTTGGAATATCTGGCGTTTCTTGGCTTCGTTTCTCCATAAATTTGCGAACTTTGGCCTGTTCCAGTCGCCTGTGCTGTTTCTTGAGAATAATTTTTTCTTTTTTGAAGTTTCTGGGTATTGTAGGGGACTTTCGCAATCTTATACCTTAAGTTGTCTGTAATTTGCTTACGCAATTCTCATGATGTCGAATTACTTCATCAGCACGAGAAATGTGATGAATATGCGTTTCTTGGTTTGTAATTTGCTGAAATTTGTGGGTTCTTGCTGTGATTCAGTCTGGCAAGACTCCAAAAGCCGGCTTTAACGCCCTTGTGCGGAAGATTCTGGTGTTGGAAGGAGAAATGACACTTTCTCGGGCTGTGATGCGATCCTTGAACAATGGCTTACTGCGGCAATTCCATCGTCCACATTTAGCTAGACCCCTCTCAGTGAATGCGGCGTCAGGTACTTTTGGGTTTTCACTGTCCGGGTGCTGTTCTGAGCTGCTGAGAGTGGTCCAAGCATTCTCGGGAATGCTCTTTTGTCTGGTTTTGTTTTGAAATGAGAATGTTGTTTGTTGGATTGAGTTGCAGTTCTTCTTTCCTAAGCTTCCTTGTTGTCATGGGACATAAGCTTATGCAAAGTGTGTACATTTTACTGTAAATGATGTAGCTGTAAAATTCAAGCTTAGTCTCGTGGTGAGTCATTTACTTGGTGGGGAGTTTGCTTGTTATAATAAGGTTCTCTTTGTCCCCTCCTTTCATGCACTGGCGTTTGGTTGTAAACATTGTTGACAAAGTGGCCTGTCATGTTTTTCTAGGGCTAACTTATAATCTTCAACCATTGGTATGATGTATGTTTGAAAATACTCGACATTAAACTACATAAACAAATTTGTGAAGTAGGTTTGGTTTCCTTTGCAATTCTCTAACGTGGGCAATCTTGAGAAAACGTCATATCGTGCCCTGTTCCTTATATGATACAGCCAACCCGTCAATGTTTTGTTCTGCAGGTCATAACAGCGATCACAAAGAAAGTTCTAATTCATCTGAGCCTGCTGATGAATTTGAGCGGCGGATATTTGGCAGCTTTTCTGGAATTGATTCAAAAACTGAATCATTTTTTCAGAAGTTTGACAGAATTGACAAGGCCGGATCAGGTTCAGGACTGAATAGTGATAGCTCCCGGATGCTTGAGGGCTTAAATGATAGTTTTAGTACATTATCAGATGGGATGGATGGGAGGTTGAAGAAAGAAGCCATGTACTTCCCGTTCGATTGGGATGAAGTAGAACAAGATGATTATGCATTTAGACCCGATATGAAATTTCTTCCGGGAATGAAGTATGATGTAAAGGTACCGTATTGTGATTCCATGTAGTCCAAGTTGAGGGATTAGAAGTTATGTGATATATCTGCCTTTTTCTTATGCTCTCTGATTGGTCAAATTGCAATTTTTGTTGTAAATAACTTTAATCTTTCAGTATTACTCTCTGTGGAGGGTTTTCCAATGTGAATCTTCTATATTAATCCGCTTATGCTGTCCATACCACCCAGATGTTATGATTTGGGAGAGGAACCAGTTGCTACTTATGAATTATGTACTTCATCGGTGTTTGGCATGAAACTAATTGGCCTATAGGGATTGGGTCATGGTTTTGCTTATCATACTTGTTATCATCACAATCATACAATTGTGCTCTTGTCCTTTATATATGTTGCTAACTTTCTCCTGCATTGTTTTGCTTTTCACTTAAAGTGTCCTTATGTTTGCACTGCTTTATCTTTCTTTCTTTTAGGATCTCGATCTTAAGAAACCAGGAGTGCGCAAGTTCCCCAAAAGACGGGAATTTGAAGTTACTACAGCAGAAGTGCTGAGAAAAGCTGATTTCAGGGTAAGCATTGGGTTGATCATATTATTTTGTTAGAAAATTGTCACGTAGCATTCCATATATGTTGAACTGACAAACGCTTCATATGAGCAAGAGGTTCTTTGATGATCACCGTTAACCATTCATACCCTTCTGATTGAACTTTTTCAAGCATATTCCTGCATCATGTGATATGTTTAATACCTTCAGCATGCTGAAGCTCTTCAATTGGTTGATATTTCTGTGGAGATTGTGTGTCTATAAGGGCCATTGAATTGGCAAGTGAGTGACTCTTATTACAAGCAATACATATCCCAGGTTATTTGTGCTCTACTGATGTTTCTCTTCCATTTTGCTCTGCTTGTTTCTGCTTTTCTAGTCGTTACATGACCAATCTCACCTAGATGCCTGATCTACTGATGTAAAGAAAGGACATTTTCCCCATAGTTAAGGCAGGCCATTATATACCCAACAAGTTAATGTTGTCATCCTATCTTGCTCCATACTAAGACTTCACCCACTCATTGCTGCAAGATAAAAGAATTCATCAGATAACTGGAGGTGTCAAAATGATTCTTAGAATTATGATGCGACTATGTGATAAGGAAAAGAAAAATAATGATGGGAGATATATTGGGAGGATTACAGATGCCCCCCCAAGATATCTCTTTTCAACTATAGCATAAGATTGTTTGAAGGACTGCTTTGACATTTTATCTTTCGGAAATTCTGATTACTTTCCCTTTTGCATATTATTGCAAAGTCAAAAAAGGTTGAATAACCATTCCACTCCTTTCTTCCTTCTGATCCATCACTCCTCAAGTTTAGTTCCCTCGGGTCATTCCACTATCCTGTGTCCATAATGTAACCCCATTATTCAGATCAAGGGGTAAATGACATAAGTTTAGTTGTTGCCAGAGTTTATCCCAATACAGCATTGTTCTCCCAGAGTGCTGTAGTTGGCCAACTGATATAGGGACGACATGGCTCACGTGAAACTTTTGCACAGTTGGATGGTTTATCATGTTCTGTTAGTATCTTTTTGCTAAGAGCTTCACTTTCTCAATGTCAAATTTCCTGCAGAATGTGAGATTCCTTGCAAATTTCATAACCGCAGCTGGAATAATTATCAAGAGGAGCTCGGTAAAGCTCGAATATCAGTTATATTATGGAAATTAATTGAGCTACAAATTGCTTTTCTCACTCATTTGCCATTTCTCCCTTTTTGTAGACTCGCATCAGTGCCAAGGCGCAGAGGAAGGTTGCGAGGGAGATCAAAACCGCTCGAGCTTTCGGGCTTATGCCTTTCACGACGATGGGAACGAAATCCTTCGTCTTTGGAAAAACAATGGAGAATCTTGATGAGGATTATGAGTACGAGGCCTTTGAGGGGACCACGGGTGGTGACATGGAATGAGCGTCATGATCCTGATGCCACCAAGACTTCCGTGAGAATCGTCCATTTGACTTTTCGGTCTTGTCCTGGCATGCTTCTTTGACTTCTCTATCGTTCCGTACTTGCCAATTTCGGGCAATGTCATAGCGTTGAATCAGAGCAGAGCAGAGCCGTGTAGAGATTTCTGTTGTTGGATAACAAGCTGTGCTGGTCTGGGGACCTTTTTACTGGAGTTACTAATGAGACCAAGCTCATGTGCTGGTACTGGGACTTTTATTTATGTGTGTCGCTTGTTAAAGATGCATTGTCATAATCAGACATCGCATTTGAAATGGAGAATGGGACTCCGGGTGGACCGGGCATTTCTTAAGTGGCTGGACAAGTGTCTGTTCCGGCGGCCCGCCTCCCCTGCGAAGAAGCTTTGTAAAATTGAGTCTGGGTTCTTTCTTGTGACACAAGATACTTACAATTCTTTTTCGTTCATGTAACTGCCTCGATAGGTTAATGTAATTCAGGTAGCTAACATCATTGCCTTTCGGGGAAACATCAAAAACCATAGAGATGTAATTTAGCTAGTGACAATTTCTTTTTGGAAAAATTCCAGTAACCGTCCGGGTTTTTACCGAAGAAACATCTTTGCATTCTGTATTTTAAACAACGCAACAATTGCTCCCTCACTTTTATGCTTAATTACCATTGATAGTAGCCCTTAAATCCATGGACGCCACATCGTAATAGCTCCTTCTTTCAATGCGAGTAAGAAGATTGGAGAAGATAAGGAATGATTATCTATACCAATAATTACTCCAAGAATGTTAAATGTATTTTACGATTATATTGCTCGAAACACCATTGGCTGCAATTGAAATTTCCTAACCATTGAACTACGCATTCAATTTCCATGAGAGTGGCTCTAAGATTGTAAATAAAGAGCAATAGCACCGGCAGAACATAGAACACAAGCAACTTTGTAGCAAATCTCTCTTAGGGGCAAGTTACCAGGAGATACCAGAAAGATGCAGACATTGAAGAACTGCGGAAAATCTTCAGAGACTACAAATCGTGCTCAAACCAATGATGCAAAATTACAAATCATAAGCACCCCAGAACATGTCTTCCAATGCCAGCAAGAGAAAACTCATTAATTTCTTCCTGAGTACTGTAAGGTCAGCGAAGCGTGCATACATTCTGTCGTGCACGAAGACCTATCTTTGGGTGTCAAGACGGTTCCATACCATAGATATGACTATCCAAAAGATAACCTTCTGAAAGTCAATTGGCCTGTGGAAAAGATGTACTAATTGAGTTGTATTTGGTTGAGGTATATATCTAGCAGTGTGTTTCCCTGGAATGCCATCTGGTCCAAACAGCCAAGAGAGAGTTCGCTGGTTTCTGTGTTCATTTATAGGGAGGAATGTGAAAATCTCCCAAGAGAGTTTAGACCTAATCAAGTCTTGCCAAAAGGTTCATCGTGCACAAGTCTTCCCCAAACAGTCCTTTTTGCAAAGTGGATTCCCATGGTCATGCAAGGTCAGCTAAAGTTCTTTTGCAAGCTAAGAAAGACGCTGAAATGGATAAAGCATAGAAAAGAAGCTCCACTCTGCACATTCTAAAACGTCCTAGTAGATAAAAATTGTCGCAAGTGCAAAATCAAAAGACACGAGGAGTTTATTGGTCGAGCTGACGCCCACAATTAGCGCGGGGATCAACATGCATCTGTAAGAGAATATCCACAGAGATCTGTTTGCAATAGAAGGACCTAGGAAACAAGTAGGGCTAGTAAAGTTGAGACACTAACAGCGGACTTTGAGTGTACCTTATGACTATTAGACAAAGACCATTTCACGCCCTTGATACCAATTTCTTTGATCTCGCATGATATCAATGTGATATCTCTCAATTGACTCACTGAGGTATTATTTGTTTTAGTCCGGCCTATTCCGAGCCTTATGGTTTTGTTTTTTAGCATATAGGGAGATACTTTCTCAAAGAGTTACCCATTCTGATAGTGTTCGCTTAACTTTGGAGTTTTAAAGCAAAAGTTCCCATTACGTTAAAAGGTGCCTCTATGATATAATTATAGATTTCACATATATATCTTAGGGTATAAGGACACTAGAAGTGGTAAATGTTTTGTAAGGCTTTCGCTTTAGTGCCAAAAGTTTTAATTGGCTCATTTAAGTGCCAAATTCGAGAATAAACTATCACTTAAGAGACTATGAGAAATTCAAACAAAAAATATTATGTAACTTTTATAATAAGAAGTTTAACTTGAGTTGGCATTTTTATATAAAAAACGAAGTCCACATGGACTTCCTAACGACGTGGCTGACTTCCTAAATGACGTTGCATGAAGCCTAGGCCAAAAGTGAAAATCAAGTAAGATGAATAGAATGAACAATCACTATCCAGTGAGTAGTACACCTCTTCTAAATAGATCGGACATTCACTATGCATCTCAATAAATTAATATCATAACTCATCAATTCCAAATCCAGTATACGATATACGTAAAATATTAAAAAATGAGATACCTTTTGACGACATAATTTACATGTCGAATCAATCAACAATAACAAATTAACCATCAATGGTCTATTCCATTAGTTAATCTTTATAATCAAACATCAATGATCTATTCTATTAACTAATCTAATGTTTAGGATCTAATTGTTGTCACGTTCAACGTTAGTGACAAAGACGAGCCTTGACTAGGTCTTCACCTATATTAACCGATAGTTCAACCTAGAAAGACGTCTTGATAACAGCACGCATACTTACATCTCAATGACACAAGCATAATTCACCAACCTCATTGTTTAATAACCCACAATCAAATCTAGATCCATCGCAAAACTTGAGTTCACTAACCAAAACATATAACTTTTCAAGATTCAATTCATCAAACATAGCACATTTCATACACCACACTCAAAGTCAAGAACTTTTTGGAATATTTCATATAAAGGTTGTGGAAGCTCATTCATAAGTAACCAATTTAAACTATAATCAACAGATATTTTTCCATTTCAAATAAACAAAATTTTAGTAAAATGCTCAATCTAATTTTATGCATTAAATATGCCAAAGCACCACTTTGCCTTTCCAAAGAACTATCAAACCAAGTAATATCTCTTTAATTCATAATATTTCTTGATATAGTTTCAAGATATGAGTAACCACCCATATCTTGAAGTTATAGAAAGAAACCAACCTCCCAAGGTTACTTGAATTGATGAATTCGTATTAAAAACAATTTCAAAACCAATTAAACCAAAACACTTCCACGCAAAATAAATTTAGTGGACAATTTTTATAATGTAAAAAACTGAAATTCTATATTTTTATATCTTTTTTTCCTTTTGTTTCTTTCTTTTCTTTATTTTCTTCTAAGTTTGGTGAGGGCCAGCGACCCTGGTCGATCACGGGTGAGGGTCGGAGTCCTCACCCAATGGCCGTCTAGGCAAGGGTCACAATCCTTGCCCTTTGCCGATGAGGGCTTCGCAGTACTTGCCAGATTTGGGCAAAGGTTGGATCCTTGCCCATGGCCAATGAAGGCTACGCGGCCCTCGCCTTTTGGCCGATGACCTCGGCTTGTGTTGCCAAGGGTTGACTCTCTCATCAGACTTCATAGAAAAAAATATAAAGAAAAAAAAAAAGGAAAAGTTAGAAGAATGCAGCATCCTAATGCACGGCAGCGACCCTCGGCGAGGGTCAGCCAACATTTCTCTTAAGCCTGTTTTTAAAACATGGGACAACCTATTCATGACCTGCACTCTTATGAGTTATAGGTCCATTTTGCCACCTCTACTTATCGTGAATCAGAATTGATTATTCAAAGGACATAATATGCAGCAGAGATTGGCTGTGATTAGTGGGTTTTTTTCCTGCAAATCTCAACCACACCCGACCAAGCTCTAACCGCGTGTTTTTGGATTATATTGTTAGAATCAAAACATCCTTCCATTGATATTTTAAGGACTAGATATTGAATTAAATAATTCAGCATACCTAGTACGTCATTTGCATTAGCAATGATCTATGTGTCTTCTCTCCAAAAAGCTTTACAGGCCAAGACACCATGACAAAGGATCGCTGAGAAGTACAAAGACAATAGCGTAAACCCCAAACGGAAGCGTCTCTCCTAATTTTACAATGTTCCAATTAATAACCTTCAGAATATTATACCATTAAGAATGGAGATTGTTCCAATGAATAACTTTCGAAAAATTATACCATTAAGAACTATGTAGCATATTTTTTCAAAGCATTTTAGTGTGAATTCTTCTTTTCTTGGAATTAAAACTTTGACAAACCTTTTGATCGGGGCAATCAAGTACTAAAGTTTTTATTTAAGTGCAATCACGTCCAAAACCTATATATTGAAAAACACCATTTAAGTTGCCACATGCATGTAATTTTCTGATCGAAGGTAATTCTTTGTATTGTTAATGGAAAAAAAACTTGATTACACTTCTTCACAGACTACAAAGGACTTTTAGATTGCACTGATAAAAGTACTTAGCATTCAATTGCGTTTGTGCATGAGGCCTTGGAGTTTCTAAGCACTTCTCTCTGCCATTTAAATCTAGAGGACAGGACTCTATAAGAGTCCAATTAAGTCTACGGAAATTAAAAGGAAAAGTAGAATTATTTAATGTGGTGTCTGTATTTTTATTTTTATAAAATCGATCGATTGTACACCTTCTCATTGGTTTTTCCCCTTAATTAAGCTCCATTATATAGTCGCGTGCCACGTCGGAGATTGTACAAAAACCCTAGTCCTAGAAAATCTCGCAAGGGATAGTCCAGAACAACTGAAAAGAGTTCGTGTAAGAGTCAAACTCTTCTATAAAGAGATGGGAAGTTACAAGTCAATATCCTAATCTTGTATGATGAGATAAGTCTCCGTTCCGTTTCATGCAAAACTAGAGTCCTTTTTCACTCAAGCAAGTTTATTCCTTTGCAGTGATCATCACTTCTCAAACCCTAATAGCCACATCAGGGAGGCCCTTATATAAGATAGCTTTCCCGGACAGTCAGGCGTCGCACGCGTCATAGGAGGGGCTAGAGACCTGCTTGGCATAACACGACCCCGCGCAACAATGGCGGCCTCCACCAACCTTTGTGGGCTGAGCGTCTCGTGGTTCGTCGTTTTTGCTGTTTTCATGACAAGGGTCGCGTACTGTGCTGAGCACTTCCACAGTTGGAACGTGGAATTCGACCCGGACTCCGCTTTCTCGTATCTAGAACAGCCGGTGTGTTATCAGCTGAATCCGATTCATGTCGTTCGTCTTTAGCGAACTATTTAATGATGCAGTTTGTATTAGGGTTTTGTTTCTTTGAAGAGGATGACGCCATGAGAGTGTGAATTCTGGATGCAGGTTATCACCATCAACGGAATGCTCCCGGGACCGCTCATAAACATGTCGACGAACGACGTTGCTTACGTGAACGTGTTCAACAACCTGGACGAGCCTTTGCTTTTCACATGGTACATATCTCAAAAAGATCCATCTTTGCCAATTACATGTTCAGCCGCATGCACGTTTCTCTCAATTTTCTCAGTTTTGGATCTTTCAATACGTTCAATAGATCAAAATATATAAAATTATGTCTTCAAGTGGTTTTCTCCCGTGAATCCCTTCGTTCTCGTCGATAACACTTGTATAATCGAAGTAGAGCAAAACTAGAGAAAAGAACAGGAAATACCCAACACATAATTCTTAGACTTTGATGTAATTTTCTTAGTGAATCTGCTTTGAAGTCGTTGTCTCCATTCAATGTCCTAACAACATTCCTTATATAGGGGGTAAATAAAAATAATTTAGCCTCTTCTTTTTTTCCCGTGATACTTGCTTTAAAAACTTAGAAAAATTTCTTATGCTTCTTCTTCTTCTTTTCTTTTTTGGTGGGGGTGAAGGAATGGCCTGCAACAGAGGCTGAACTCATGGGAAGATGGAGTCTCGGGCACGAATTGCCCAATCCGACCCGGCACCAACTGGACCTACGTGTTCCAGGCCAAGGACCAGATCGGCACCTTCTTCTACTTCCCTTCCCTCAACTTCCACAAAGCCGCCGGCGGGTTCGGCCCCATCCGTGTCAACAACCGCAAGGTCATCGCCGTCCCGTTCCCGACACCTGAGGCCGAGTACGACCTTCTGATTGGAGATTGGTACAATCAAAGCTACAAGGTACTCAATGTGTTCTTTTAGCCCTCAAATTTTGTAGAAAAACCAATCAATTCGAACTCCTGAACGGAAGATTCACTTGCAAATTAGCCCTTGACTAATTAAATGCATTTTGATGCTGTTTAATAATACTGAAAAGCTGTTCAATTTTCATCTTTCGAACAATTCCACATGACTAACAACTTCGTTTTGTCTCTTCGATTTCTTGCGTAAATCATCGTAAAAGACGATTAGATCGTCATTAAGCGACAAACAGCATGCTTACGGCGGAAAGCCTGACGCGCTATTGATGAATGGCAAACTCTCATAT
Organism: Eucalyptus cladocalyx; assembly: GCA_017140615.1. Classification (NCBI taxonomy): domain Eukaryota; kingdom Viridiplantae; phylum Streptophyta; class Magnoliopsida; order Myrtales; family Myrtaceae; genus Eucalyptus; species Eucalyptus cladocalyx. The sequence goes on from CM029525.1 coordinate 12,717,504, forward strand.
GGAGCTGCAGAAGATCCTGAGACATTCAATGTCACCGAAGGTAAAGAAAAATAAATCGAGGGTTCAGCAATCTTTAGAATTCAAATTCAATTTAGACGGTTCATTATATTTTTATTTTTATTTTTGGCACCTAAATGTATATTCTCTGCAGGTAAGACTTACAGGATCAGGATATCAAACGTGGGCAATGCACTGAGCTTCAATTTCAGGATCCAAGGGCACAGGATGGTGGTGGTCGAGACGGAAGGGTCGTACACCGCCCAGATCACCGTTGACTCGCTCGACATCCACGTCGGCCAGTCGTACTCGGTTCTCCTGACGGCGGACCAAGCCAAGGCCGATTACTTCATCACGGCGACCCCGAAGCTGGTCAGCGCGGAGAAGTCCGGCGAGCTAATCGCCCTGGGAGTTCTTCACTACAAGAACTCCAGTGGACCCCCAAGGTACCCCATTCCTCCAGGTCCTGATCCATTTGACATGGGTTTCTCCATCCGCCAAGCTAAGTCCATCAGGTAATGTAAAGCAGATCCCTAAACTTGGTTCCGTTCATTTGATTTTGGGGTATGAAATTGACATTGCACTTTATAGCTAGCAAGTCTCTCTAGGAAGAAAAGACAAAGAAGAGGTTTGAAATTTTGAATAATTTCCTTTAAAAAATTCGAATAGTTTAGGATAAGTAAATTTCAAACTCGAAATTCATGAAAAATCGTTTCCGGTAAATCTCTCATGCTTGAAATATTGGGTAATGAATTTGAATAGTTTTGAATGACTAAACGTTAAATCCAAATTTGAAATGCGAGAGACTTGTTAGATGGGTCGAGAATTTATTCTAATCATATTAAATAACAATAAAAATAACCAATAATTAATATTTTTTTTATCTAATAGTAGTTGAACTCATTTTCTCCAATATCTAATCGAATTATTTAAAAGTTTTAATTCTCTCTCTAATGTTTTCCACCGGTGGGGCTTCCGTCACTAAAGGTGGAACATGACCGCCGGCGCCGCGAGGCCCAACCCGCAAGGGACGTTCAATGTCTCCCGCGTGACGCCGAACCAGACGTTCGTCCTCCACGGGTCGACGGCCGAGATCGACGGGGCGCCTCGCTATGCTGTGAACAATGTGTCGCACCACACCCCGGAGACCCCACTCAAGCTGGCGGATTACCTAGTGAACGGGTCGGGCGTCTACCAGCTCGACTCGTACCCAGTCTGGTCCGTGAACCCGGTGGCCGAGTCGGGCGTCTTCGTCGCGACCGGGGTTCACAAGGGATGGATCGAGCTCGTCTTCTCGAACGGCCTGGATGTCATGGACTCTTGGCACTTGGACGGGTTCGGGTTTTACGTGGTCGGGTAAGTAGTTTTCCTTTTGTGAAATTTCTCTACGATATTCTTTTAGCAATTGTTGCAGGGTTTAGGTCTAATTTTGGCCTGCCGTTTATTTCATGAAAAGTGAATAATTTGGAGAATATTTGAGTGTTGTTTCGCTTGAAATAAATAGTCAATAAAACTTATTTTTATTATCAACAAAAAATTATGTCTAAACTTTTTTTTTTGTGAAAAATGAAAAAAAAATTATTTATTCATTTTTGTGAGTGATATAAGAAAATATTTTTAAGAAATTTTTTTTTGAATTATCTATTTTTCGTAAAATAAATGGAGCTTTAGTGTGATTATTTTTCCTAGTAATGTTTGCGATAATTATATGCAGACACAAGTAGAAATTCTACTATTTTAATTGGTCAAATATTGTGTGACTTTTGTGAATTCTCATCTATGAATCCAACCTGCAATCAAACTGAAACATATTCTAAAATAAGTACATAGATATATGTCCTAGATGCACCCTCCAAAATTTTCTTCATGTACCCATTAGATAGCGATCATCTTGAAACCGATTGATGTTAAAAGTTGTGGAGAAAATGAAAGAGAAACGGGTGGGATGCATTGGATTCCACTCTTTGATTCATAGGTTTGGAGATGGAGCCTGGGCGCCCAGATTGAGATCAACATACAATACACATGATCCGGTCGTCCAGTCTACAGTTCAGGTCCATCTCAACTCTCTCTCTCTCTCTTTCAATCTATACATGTCTATATAATCATACATTATGATAAATTCTATACAGAGTTCACATTGTTCACGCACACGAAATCACATTCCTGTGCTATAGTAACACCATTGCTTCGTTCCTAAAAACAGGTTTATCCTGGGAAATGGACTGCTGTCTATGCTTACCTTGACAACCCAGGAATGTGGAACTTGAGATCTCAACACTCGAAGCATTGGTACCTTGGACAAGAGCTTTACGTTAGGGTTTACGATGTTGACCCCAATCCTGCCAAGGAGAGGCCACCCCCAGAAAATCTCCTCCTATGTGGTTAGTGATTAAATCCATTACATATAACTTAGAAATTATCTAAAGTGAATACGATACACTATTGTAAGTAAGTATTTCAAGAAAGTTGATTATACTCAGCCCTCGATAAAAACTTGATACGTGAACTTTCTTCGATTTTCTTTTATGCCTCTTCGATTTGTTATTGATCATTGATTATTTGTTCCATTTAAGGAAAATTTCAACCGCCGTCTCGGGCACCTGCGCCCATGGTCGCACCACCCCCTAAGGCGGGTAGCGCACCACTTCTTCGCCATACTTGGTAAGTCGAGAGCCAATTTTTTATTTTTTATTTTTAAATTTCTGATATAGTTTGTGCTTATCATATATAATTTTATATACTACTAATTGAATTCCTCATTCAACTGAATAATTTCCATTCTCTTCTCTCTCTCTCTCTCTCTTGTAGGTTTCGTGTCATCATGATTTTTATCGCCGCGATCATATAACATCTTCGACTGGCGATGGATGTTCTTTTGATGATGGAGATCTGAATTATGTACAGATATTAATTGCCTGTTTAGGTCTATTTGGGCAATGTAACTATATTGCTTCTCTCCTTTTTTCGTAGTTGGGATTTTGCTAAGAAAAACTGTTAGCAGTATTTGCTGGATTCCGAAAGTCGTGTTAGTGATCACTCTTGAGTAACTTTTTCATGCTTATTTTTACTATAGATACTCTTGAATAGTTGACAAAATCAACATAATCGTATGTTCAAAACAATATCATCGAAATTATGACAAGAAATTAACTTAAGATTCTAGAAATATCATAAAATTACTCATTCATTCATACACCTATTGTATGGATGCCAATTTAGCCATAAACTTTTAAATTTTGTCAATTTAGTTCTAAATCTTTGAGTGAAATTCCAATATAGTTTTTCTGTCAATTTTTTTGCCGAAAATTGCATATGTGACTATCTAGTTATTGTTGGTCGCTTTACGTGGCACATTGTCACGTTAGCAATTTCCAATAAAAATTGGCTAGAATGACTACATTAGAATTTGGCACAAAGATTTAGGACTAAATTGACAAAATTAAAAAATTTAGATGAATTAACATCCGTACAATATACAATTTGAAACTAATTAGACAATTTCGCCTTTTACGTGAGCATGCCTTTAAATATGCTATCATCATTTTTTAGGATTTAAGAACTCTAAATTAAATTACAAAAGAAATCACATTTCATATAGAGAGATTACTGAAATTCTAATGAAATTGTTGGAAATAATAGATTATCATTTTAACTTTGCCCTTTAAAGAGAAATAAGCATAGTACATTTTTTGATTACGAAATTGTGTGGAATAAATCAATAAGGTGAAGGTTAAAATGTCAAGGAAGTTCGCTTCTTTTTTTTAGGGTCTTGGGTTCAGGACTTATTGGGGGGTATTCCAAAAGGTAGAGTCCTAAATGTACCCTATCGATTATAGGGAGATAGACTGATTGCGGAACGTAAAATTTAAGTACAATAAAAAAGACTACTTAGTGTAGAGAGAGAGAGAGAGAGAGAGAGAGATGGTTTGTCGGGGAGCACGAAAAAGGAGGAGAGGAGGGAGACTATAAGGTACCAAGACATGTGAGAATAAAGTAAAGATAGAGAGAGAGGAAGGGTAGTTGTCAAGCATGTCAAGTTGAAGGAAGGAAGCTTGGGCTATGGCCTTAAAAAATGCTGAAGGAAGATGAGTTTGGGCCAAATTGAATAAACATTATGGGCTTTCCTATCACTATTCTTTTGGGATTGTAGGGAGTGCCTAGCTACTTCGGAAGTTGACTGATCATTGCATGTATGTAAAGATCTAACCAGAGAATTTTTGTACTAATTCTGGGTAGAGGTGGCAAAATCGAACTAACCTGAAAACCCAACTAGGCTTTCTTGTATCCCGACCCGACTAAGAAACTGGCAATTCATACCTAAGTTGAATTGTATATGGAATATCTGATTTCGATCAATTCAATCATCCAAACCCTACTATCTAGAATTTGGAAAAAATAAATAAATTGAAAGCGGTGGCAGCCTCGGAGCGCAGGTGCCGAGAGTGAGGAGGAGGAGTGGGGGAGGACTCGATGCACTGTCGAGAGGAGGATTGTTGGATGGGGACTAGCCACCGGAGACAATGGCTCAGACCGACAAACTATCATGACGATGGCTTAGTTGGGCAGCAGCAGCGAAATATCGAGGAGGAGGAAAGATGAATGGATCCTAAAGTTTTAGGGTTTCTTCAGAGAGATGGGGTGAAGAGAGTGATGGGTGCAATTTGGAAAAGAAAATTACTGTTTGGTAATAAATGGATAAGGATCGTGGGCAAGACATGCTATTTGAAAACTCACAACAAAAAACAAGATATTCCAAAGTGAAGATGCACATCGATGTATAGAAACCAAAAGTGAGGATGATAATTGAAATTTTTTTCCCGAAACAATGCTTCTAGAAATAGAATTTATGAAATAAATCGTTGACTTAAACTTGGCATGAAGGGTTGATAAAAAAAAAAAAACACTCGGCATGAAGGAAAATCTTCAAAGCATCCTTTCGCTTAGCCAAAAAAATGAGTTGCAACTTTCAGGATATCACGGGACTTAATTACCAAATTAAACAATCCTCCCCCACTTGTAATGCATAACGCATGCTATGAGCTGTGTAAGATGTCGATGATGAGCGATGCTAATGTATCCAAACCCAAACAATATAATAACTAGCTTAATGGTTTAAATTAATGTAGCTACTTTGACCAGATTGATGTTCAGTTAACTTAGTCACTTTGACCAGACGTATGTAGCTTGATTTCGCAGTTAAGGCATAGTAATTTCCATCTTAACTTTATCATAAAACCTACTTGTAGCTTGAGTTATCTAAGTTAATGATGAGTGATTAGAATTCAATTTTCTCGCCCTTGCGGCTTAAGCTATAAGACTGGCAATCATCATGAGGAAAGATGGAGAAAGGACCAAAACTAGGGTATTGAACATTCCAATAGGTTTTTGCTTGCTGCAGAGAAAACGGACCGGGCGTGGATTCGTATGTTGAGTACGTTACTGACTCTATAATAACTTTATATTTTAGTGAGAGAGAGAGAGAGAGAGAGAGAGAGAATTAATGAAACTTGTTGCTTCGCTTGTCACCGCCACCACGAACCTAAAGTCGTGGCTTAGTTTTCGATTTGTTTTTTTTCAGTCTTTTACATTCACAAGAAAGCTCTCTCTCTTTCTCTCTCTCTCTCTCTCTCACAACAAGGCCTTGCCCATGACGTCCCACTGGAAAAGCAACAGGGAAGAACATGAGGACTTGCTTGAGCTACATGCAATTGACATGGATTTCTGAGGTTGCAGATCATGAAGGACCAATCGTTTTCACAAAAAAGAAGAATTATTCTTCATATAAACTTGAAATAATCAGTATATCACTGTACCCAGAAAGGAAAAGAATCAAAAGAATCTGTAATTTTCCAGAAGAAACTGCAAAGATCGCATTGAATTTCCAGTTTCGATTTTCAATGCAGAAAGTCCGAAAAGAATTTATAAGATCGGAGGAAAAGGAAAGATGGATTCTTGAACCTTCTTAGTAGCGACAATCCACCAGAGCTGGGACCGAAAACACGAGCCTCGATCGGTTTTCTTGCTGTTCTTGTTGTTGCTTTTGTTTCTTCGAGCTCAAGGGAAACCTATGATCATTGTGGTCATCTTCGTTGGGTGCTGGTAGATTGAGATCCAAATCCAAGGACACGGCGTTGTTCCTAGCCCTCGCCGGTGATTCCTCGGACTCAGAGGTCATCGGATTCATGGACAACCCCATGTTCGTCCCTGCTGGAGTTCGGTGCCGCCTCATGTGACCTCCTAGGGCTTGGCCTGACGCGAACTCGGCCCCACAAATCGAGCACTCATGGACCTTCGGGTGCTTATTACTGAAGCTGCTCCCGAATAACACGTTCTGACCGCTCAATTGAAGAGAGAGGGCTGACGACGTGACATTGTGGCGCTTAAATTGTGCTGACTCCTCTTCCTCTGATGACGACGTCCCGAATTGATGGTGAGGCTTCTTGTCTTCTGCCGTGGCCTTGTTAGGCTTCTTGTGGCTCGCGCGGTGGCCTCCTAGAGCTTGGAAGGAAGGGAAAGTTCGGCTACAAGTCTTGCACTCATACACATAATACCCAATCTTGTTCCCTGCGCCTGTGGATGCTTCCAAGTACCTCTTGCTATTGAATTTGAGGTCTGCAACATCTTGCTCCAATATTGCTTGCTTTTGGGGCAATTTAGAATGGCCCTGGGCCAGGAGGATTAGGCAATTGGCCATGTCTTCCTCCTCCTCCAAGGTGCTCATCCCTTCAACTTCGGTTGAGGATGCCGGAGAGAAATTGTGATTCTTGGCACCGATGATGGGGTGGCTGTTGTTGTTGACAACGATGTGGTCACGGCTGCTATCATCATCGTCGCTTGGCGAACTGGCGATCCCGAAACGATACGGGGACTGCACCCTCTGCCTCTTCGTCCGCTTGCGCTTGGCAATGCGTCCGGCGTAGTCCCTGGGCCCCGAGAAGGCTTCCTCAGCGGCGGTGGCGGCGGCTTCCATGGTTGAGAGAGGGAGGGAAGGAGGGAAGGAGATGGAGATGAGAGGGTAAAGCAAATTAGGGGAGTGTGGTGGGAATATAAATAGTGAGGGGGAGGAATTGGAAGGCGATGGAGGAGGCTTTGAGAAGGAGTAAAAAAAGACAAACCCTCAATGGATGGAACACACACTCGTTAGTGTCTGCCAATCTTTCTTGATTTCCCAACTCTTCCCAAGTTATATATAGACCAGTTTAATAATGATTAATAGAGAGAGAGAGAGAGAGAAGAGAGAGAAAGAGAGAGGAAATGGAGAGACTGGTGTAACTGAAAATATGCCAAATGAGAGAGAGAGAGAGAGAGAGAGAGAGAGAGAGAGAGTAAAAATAGTTGGGAGGGGGAGGAGCTGGGAACGTAAAGTCCGTTTCACACTCTCTTTCTCACACTTTGCCAACGCACTTGAGGCAGATGCAGAAACGACTCCCACCAGTCTTTTTTTTTTTTTTTTTTTTTTTTTTTTTTTTTTTTTTTTTTTTTTTTTGGGGGGGGAGCGGGTGGCTTTTGGTGCCTGTGCGGGCTCCTTCATTCCACGGTATAAGCATGCTCTCTCCCCTTCTTGTCCCCTTTTCCTCAATTTGGATAGACTCCAGATGCACCATCCTTCCAACACTCTCCACCACCACCACCACCACCTCATCACAACCACTAACCTCAGCAACTATCCTTAATTTCACTTCAGCTGTCCTAAATTTAGCCCTAGCACTCAGGACACCCTCTCAACAGATAGAGGGAGAGAGAGAGAGAGAGACTACCCGCCACCAACTCATTGACATTGTTCCCCTCGTTAAGCGGTTCGTCAATTCTCCTGCCGAATTCATCTGGGCCTTTGCGTCTCTGCAGGTGGTCAAATTTCGTTTTTTGTTATTTTCTGTTGTTGCGACTTACGGTGAGCCAATGATCTAGTGGAGTCTTAGCTGTGTAAGGAACATGTCATGAGTGTAATTAACGATCTATATGAATTGTCAATGTTGTTCTAGAAAGCCAAGCTAAGCCTATCTTCCCTCTTTGGACAGAAGAGAGAGAGAGAGAGAGTGTCTGTGTCTGTGTGTGTTCCCTCGTGACTGTTGTAACAATGTAACGCGTTGGCCATCTTCATGTTGCTGTCCACAGTTGCTCACACGTCTTCATCACCCAACATCCTTAAAAGAAAATGCACCAAAAAACAAGAAATAGAGAGAGACCGCACTAAAAAACATGTCCCAGCAACGATGGGGCTTCTAACTGTTAGCCTTCTCTCACATGCCAAAGTAATCACACACTCTCTAAAAGATGAAATTGATGAACGGGTCATTCGTTCCATATCAAAAGCGAGCGGGAAATTTCACATTTTGACAAGCCAATACCGGAAGGACGATGAGGGCTTTGAGATTAGCGGCTTTTTTTTTTTTTTTTTTGGGTAGAAAGAAAAGAAAAAGTTTATTTAATACGAAAGTATGAACCGTACATTCTTTCTATGTTATGATTAATTATGACTGTGCAATTAATGTAAGTAATGAAATGGATCTACAATGAATATTTTAAGAGAGAGAGAGAGAGAGAGAGAGAGGGAAAGGGCATGACTTTGCCTCAACGATTGTGTGAGAGAGAGGGGAATGAATGATTGGAGTGCAAGCCTGGAAGCACGGAATCTGCGGTGCACCTCCCTCCACTCCTTTTCTAATGCCTTTTCTTTTCTTCACTCCCCCTCCGATTTGTGTTGGTGCCATGCTTTCCATTAACTTTCCCCAAGTCTTTTTGGAATATATATTTTTTCTTCTTTTTCTATCCCCCCCCCAAAAAAAAAAAAAAACTTTTTCCCTTTGCATGACAACATCATGGGGGTGGATAATTGCTGGAGAAAAATTAAAAAATATATAAAATCAAATCAAAAGAAACTCTGGCCATTTCGTGTTGAAGGTTTTTCTTTGGCAAGAACGTTGCATGTTGAAAGGTTGAAGAGATAATTATTTGACATGTTACCAATAAGATACTTCATAGAGTTTCTTCCTAGTTTTCCAAACATGCAAATACATAAATAGATAGTTGAATGAAACTACTAGATTTTTGTTTCTATGTACACTAATATCCCATATATTAGTTGTAGGATTACATCATGAAAGTATGCCAAACTCGGTTGCGCTTGCTTGTGACCCGAGTGGGGGCACTACTATGGTGGGACATGGGCTCAATTTTGATGTGCTGATCCAAGTTGTGGCTCCGCATTGGCCTACCTTGTTCCAAGCCAAATTGATCCATACAGGCTGGGCAAAGGGATGAGTCACATGGGTCCTAGAGTCAGGAGGTCCATGTGAGACTAGCTTCACAGAGCAACAAAAACCTCTTGCTCCAACGGTGGAAGGATAAGGTCGAGGCCCCTCGTGCCCATCATGTCCCAATGGACTGAGCCTCTTAAACCACCACTTTTGAAAAGACTGAAAACAGATTTAAGTTTTTCAATTAAAAATTTCAATGATGATTAAATGTACATTTTAATTTGAACATCTTAAGGTTATTGTAGTTGATTACGATGTTAGGAGATCTCCAACTCAAGTGTTGGAAATTACTTATTCAAATTTCACAAATTGCATGGAAACTGTTATGAGTTAGGGCTACCTAAACAGGCCGAACGTCCGAGCTTAACCAATTCATAAGGCTTACAGAGTGTTCCATGATCCTCTAAATAATCAACTCTATGTGCTCGTGCTCCTCAAGTATTTATATATATTAACCCTCATTTTACAATTTGCTAGGAAATTTGATTGTTGAAGAAGATGGAGAAGTAGTAAAAGATCCTTGATGCTTTGATGCTTGATGACGATCACTATTTTTAAGGTATTATTTGTCCCCACTATTGTTTTTGTTAGGTTTAGAACAAATATACCTCTAGGATGTACACCAAAGTCGCAAAGAAATGAATTTAGCAATTACTCGAATCTCTCTTGAAATTTCTCCTTGAATGTGCTAACATTGTGTGTATGAAAAGAGAAAAGAAAGAGTTCTAAAGGAGAAGTGTTTTTAACAGTTATGGCTACTATAAATAATGTGTGAAGTGGTGTTTATTTATAGATAAATAATCAACACATCTTTTGGGAATAAGTACATTATCCTCAACCATCACCATTTTTCATGTCAAGAGTCACTTCCTTTCATAACTATCGATAACTTCCTTTTTAGGACGAAGAGTCGCCTCTTTTCATAACCAAGAGTATTGTTTTCTTTGACCAAGAGTCATGTATTGTTTTAACCAAAAATCATGTATTATCTTAACCAAGAAACACCTCTTTTATGATAATAAACTATTTCAACAATCCCCTACTTGGTTTGTTATCTACACTTAGTTACATAAATTCATACATACAAGGTATCTATTAAGATTTGAACCTTCAATTAGTGTAAATAATTCCATTAACGAAATCCATGGTAGATAAAACTTTGAACCATGATCCACTTGTTAATCAAATTATCACACATATGAATTTATACACATTCAGTAAGAAATTTCCTATGCTTAAGCACTTTTATGGCCTTGTGAACATTTACAAAAGTTCATTTAACTTTTGTTAGAAGCGGCACCACTTTTTATATTCATATAGGTGAAGTTCCTAAATTTGTTACCTTAGCATTACTTTGCTAAAACCTTAAACTTCATTAAGAGTGTTTTATTACACTCATCCTCCTAACTTTTCATAAGTACTAACCTTGTGTCCCAATACTCAATCACTGTCAAGTTACAATAGCTCTTTTTTACCCATTCTACTATGTTTGACTATTATCAATTTATCTAAGACTCATTCTCTTGGCAATACTGCTTATTAAACCTCTTGAGAGTCCCTTGGTAAATGGATCAACCAAATTATCATTTCTCCGAACATAAATTACTTAAATAACTCCATCAATAATTAATTGTCAAACATACTCATGTCACAAACTAATATGTCTAGATTTTCCATTGTATATTTTATTATATGCCCTAAACATAGTTGTCTCACTATCACAATATGACTGCCATTGGTTGTGGCCACAACTCTATATCCTGTAGCAAATTTTGTAGCCATTCAGCTCTTTACCAACCGCTAATAGTGATATAAATTCATATTCCATTGTTGAAATGGCTATACATGTTTGTGTTAAGAAAACTCATTTTGGTTTTGAAGATGAAAAAACTTTCCTTCTCTTATTTTTATTTTGAGGAATATTGGACTTTTGTGGAATGCTGTCAAAGTCTTTTTACATCAAAAGTCTTTCCCACTCTGACGAAGATACAGACTGAACCCAAGTTTAGAATGAAGACATAATCAGACTTAGGCATATTGATTTTTCAACTATGATTCAGTATGATTAAGACATATTTGGATTTCTGGCAGAGAATCTCACTTACATTTTCTAAATATGTTGATGAAATCAATTTCGAAGACGAGTTCTTTTTTGGGAAGCATCTATTTATGGAAACCTAGATTCTAATTGTATGGGCGACCAAGATCATCAAATTTTCACCTCAATCTTCAAACGGCTACAAGATTTCCTTGATTGATTCTATCCAATGGGTTGATTGAAAGAAATTCCTCTAGAAAGTGTCAACGGTTAGAAAGGCATGGAGAAGTATTTAAGGAGATCATTCGGTACATTTGAGAGAGAGCGTGATAATTAAAATTTCAAAGTCTGAAGTTATGAAATCACTTGTTCTTCATCGATTGTGCTTACAACTATCTCAAAGAGAGAAAAACACAAATGAGTGACTTAGTAAGAGAGAAAGAAACTCTTCACTGAGTGAACGTACTCAAATCGTTGTAATTCTCTTTTGATTCCATAGTGAAATCTAGCCAGAAGGTTGTCATTGTGGGAGAGTGGACGTAGGCTTGATCTAAGTCGAACCACTATAAATTTTATGTTCAATTTTCTCTTCCCTTAACTTCTTTAATTTGGTTGTTGCGATATTTTTTAGTGTTATGATAAATTCCAAAATATCTTATTTGAGTTTGGATTGAACTAAAAAATCTAGTGTTAATAAGACCTTGTTTGAGAAAATGACTTTTATTGCTTTTATTTTCCAAATTTGTTTTTACACCTATTCACCCCTCTCTAGGTGGTAATACTAGCACTTTTAGTTTGATTTTTTGATACCCAAGAGACCACACCATTTGCAAGTTTGAAAACCCATCTAGATGTTGACTTGTTATCAATTATGCTAGTTATACAACTAACATTTGAATATCCTTCTAGTATTGTTAGTCGTCTTTCATAAAATAGACCATAATGCATTGTTTTCTTTAAATAACCAAGAATTCTACTTATAGCCTTCCAATGCCTAGTACTAAGATTACCAGTAAATCTAGATAATTTATGTACAATAAAAGCTATATCTAGTCTAGTGCAATGCATAGCGCACATTAGACTTCTAATTGCATTAGCATATTCTAATTGTGCTAAAGGTTGTCTAGTATTTTCCATCAATTTAATTGATACATCATATGGTACATTTGACCCTTTAATTCCCAAATACTGGTATTTCTAAATGATTTTCTCAACATATTGGCATTGACTTAAAGCATAACTCCCACTACGTTTGATCACTTTCATACCTAAAAATGTATTCACTTCCCCAAAATCTTTCATTTTAAACTGAGAAGATAGATACTTTTTAGTTTTCATCTGTACCATGCATATTTGTACCAATAATTAGCATATTATCTACATATAAGCAAATTATAACTCCATACTATTTGGTAAATTTTGAGTAAATGCATTTATCAGCATTGTTATGCTTATATCCATATGATAAATTTATTGAATCAAATTCTTCATGCCATTGTTTCAATGCTTGCTTCAAACCATATTCTGATTTGTTTAACTTACAAACCTTATTCTCATTTCCAAATAGAACAAAACTTCAGGTTGCTCTATATACACTTCATCTTCTAATTGACCATTTAAAAAAGTTGTTTTAACATCCATTTGATGCACATGTAATTTATAAATTGATGCCAGAGTTAATAAAACTCTAATGGATTTAATTCGAGCAACCGCTGCATATGTATCCAAGTAGTCAATTCATTTTCTCTACTTGTAACCCTTTGCTACTAATCTTGCTTTAAAGGTTTGTAGCGTACCATTAGGGTTATACTTTCTTCTAAATACCCATTTGCATATAATTGGATTTGATCCAGGGGGCAAGTCAACTAACGTCCATGTATTTTTAGCAATAATTGAATCCATTTCATCATCAATGCTTCTTTCCAAAATGATACATATCTAGATGCCATTGAACCACTAAATGTCCTTGGATATTAATCCAACTAAAATAACATGGGTAATTTATTTACAGCATTTTCTCTATCTCCTTCTACCAAAAGAGTCAATAAAATCGGAATCGAAATATTTTGTATTCTTCACTTTTTGACTTCTCCTTAGTTCACTTGAAGAATCAAATAATTTTTTTTTTTTTTTTTAATTGATGAAGAATTGCTTGTGTCAATCCTTGCTTGTGAATATGCTGAGGTATCACTTGAATCTTTAAGAAACTTGTATTCAAGAAATTCAACGTCTCTTGATTCAACAATAACATTAGATTCAACATCTAATAAGCAATAAGCTTTAAAAATTTTGCATATCCAACAAACACGCCTTTTGATGCCTTTGGTCCTAATTTTGTTCGCTTAGGATCATGAATTCTATAGTACGTATGGCATCCCCATACTTTAAAGTATTGGATATTCAGTATCCTTCCTTTCCATAGTTCATATGGAGATTCTTAAATTTCCTTGAAGGAATTTTGTTGTGAATATGACATACAGTAAGAAGTGCTTCTCCCCATAAATATATTGGCAATTTTGCTTGTAAAATCATGGAATTAATCATGTCCATCAAAATTCAATTCTTTCTTTCTACTAATCCATTTTGTTGCGGTATATAAAATGCACTTGCTTGATACACAATACCATTTTCTTCACAAAATGTAGAAAAATCTAATGAGAAGTATTCTCCTCTACAATCACTTCTCAAAATTTTGATTTTTGCATCCTTTTGATTTTCAACAATAGCCTAATATATCTTGAACATATCAAAAGCTTAATCTTTTGATTTCATTAGGTAAACATAAGTATACCTAGAGTAATCATCGATAAATATAATAAAGTAACGATTTCCTCCTCTAGTTAGTACACCATTTAATTCACAAATATCAAAATGCACCAATTTAAGTACTTTATTAGATCTTTGCACCTTTGAGAATGATTTTTTAGTTATCTTAGCTTGTAAACATATTTTACAATCCTTCTTACTTGAATTATTACATGATATCATACCAATTTTATTCATAAATTTCAAAGTACTATATCAAACATGTGATAATCTATTATGTCACAAGGAAGACGACTCAAGCATATAAAAAAAAATAGTATTCTCATTAATACTTAACTCGAACATTCCATTACAACAGTACCATTTCCCCACAAACATCTCATACTTAGACAGGATGAGCTTATCAACCTTTAACACAGCCTTAATTCCATTCTTGCGCAACAAATTTGCTTATACAAGATTCTTATGAATATCAGGAAGATACAACACATTTATCAAAGTCAATTTGTTTCCAAAAGTGAATTGCAATTCGATTGTGCCTATCCTTAGAACAACTACAATATTATGATTTCCCATCAACACTTGTTGTTCCTTCTCTATTGGTGTATAAGATGTGAATTGTTTCTTATCATTGCAGTCTTGCAGACATGCACAATTTCACTGAAGTCAAACTACCAATCTTTTGAATCATTCATAGTTCCCATGTTTAATTCAGTCACCATCCCAATTTGCAATTAAGAGACCATAACAACTAATTTGTTGATGTTTTGCTCTACAATATTTGCTGTCGTGTTAACCTTTTGCTTCTTTTGATATCGACACTTCTTCCTATAATGGCCTTTTTTACCATAGTAAAAGCAAGACCTTCTTGAAGTTGTTGTTATTGCCAAGCTTATTGATGTTGTTGGAGTCAATGAACTTTCTCTTGTTTCCTTTCTTACTTTCTTTGTCTCTACTCATGTTGTCATTCTCAACAAAATGCACCTTATTTGCAACTTCTTTCACATAATTAGCCCACGTTCCCAAGAACCTTCCTTAATTCGAATATGCTTTATCAAATTATCTACGGTTAGGTTCTTGGTCGTATGAGAAAGTTTCTTTCAATAATCGATTCCAAGTTGAAGGCAATTTTGAAATAATTGCAGCAACTTGAAGAGGTTTAGAAACTTCAATAATAAGGTCTTTGAGTTTGGCAACATATATTTGTAGTTCCTCCACTTGCTTAGAGACAAAATTTCCATTAATTGTGGTAAATGCAAAATATTTTAGAGCAATAAATTTATTAGTACCTTATTTGTTGGTATTGTATTTGGTCTCCAAAGCATTCTTAATGTCTCTAGGATTTGTGCAAGATCGGAAAGTTTCATATAGATGATCCGACAAAGTATTGAGAATCCTTCCTCAGCACCGTTCATCATCCTCATGCATTTTCCTTGCAGCTTTGATTTCATTAGAGTCATCATCCTTTGGATTAGGGATGGCGGGCAAGTTGGGGTTGAGGATGTGGAAAATACATAATTCAGATAGAAAAAGAATCATGTTGTCCTTCCAATGAATGAAATTAGTCCCATCATAAGGATAGATTTGCAATCTATCAAGATTGCGAGCACTTGATGCAGCCGATGTCTCCATCTCCATGACAATAATACCTTAAGATTGTTAGGAAATTTGATTGTTGAAGAAGATGGAGAAGTAGTAGTAGATCCTTGATGCTTTGATGCATGATGACGATCACTGTCCTTAAGGTATTATTATTATTTATTTATTTATTTATTTATCACTGTAAACCCCCAGTTGACCTTAAGCAGGAGGACCCACCACCCCGAGTCACACTTAATTAGCACTTTTGTTTTGAACCCTTCACGTTGAGGATCAGCAGAGTCTTATTATGATGTCCTTAAGGTATTTTTGTCCCCACGGGTTTAGAACAAATATACCTCTAGGATGTATACCAAAGCCGCAAAGAAACAAGTTCAGCAATTACTTGAATCTCTCTTGAAACTTTTCCTTGAATGTGTTAATGTTGTATGTATGAAAAGAGAAAAGAAAGAGTTTTGAAGAAGTGTTTTGTAACAGTTGTGGTTGCTATAAATAATGTGTGAAGTGGTGTCTATTCATAGACAAACAATCAACACATCTTTTGAGAATAAGTACCTTATCTCAAACCATCACCACTTTTCATGTCAAAAGTCACTTCATTTCATAATTATCAATAATTTTCTTTTTAAGATGAAGATCGCCTCTTTTTGTAATCAAAAGTCACATCTTATTTTAACGAAGGGTCATGTATTCTCTTAACCAAGAGACACCTCTTTTATGGTAACAAACTATTTCAACACAATTCAATCATTATTTACACTTTGTGGCATCTAGGTATGACATTCTCAAACACATATAAACTTCAATCCAACTCGCAAATTGAAATTGACCGTTACTTGAATTATCACATAAGATGAAGTGACATTTAGACGTGAAATTAATACCAAGGAATTGAATTAAACTATCGGAGCGTAGATAAAAATATGGGCAGTCTTCCATCGTTGACTCTAACCCCTACATACAACTATATTGCTATTACATCATGGATTGAGAACCTATAAATTTATGGGATAATTTTATATCTTGGAAACCTATCATTCTTGAGAGGTCCATTGAAGGCTGAGATTTATCCCTTTTTTTTTTTTTTTTTTTTTTCTCTCTTTCATTTTTTGCCCATCCCCTTTTGAAAGGACACACCTCCATACACACACGAAATAGAGCATGCCCGCAATCTCTCTCTCTCTCTCTCTCTCTCTCTCTCTCTCTCTCTCTTCTGTGTATATCGTCTATTATTTGGAAGTGGAAGGAATGTCTATGTATTAGATTTTTCCTCTTGCTAGTCGATCATAAGCAATTATTGACCATTGAATGACAACACCTCACAACTTGGAATGATACCCATATTGCTAGAGATGTGAGTCTAGTTTGGAAACGACATTGCATGTTCTAAGGGATTGTCTAATTGTTCATAGGAAATGGCTTGAGTTTGTCCCACAATAGTATTTGGAAGAATTTTTCTCAGTGAGTTCATCTAATGGTAAACAATGATAGAATTTCCATTATGATTGAAGCATAACTTTTGGTAGGCAATGGAGAAACAAGTCACCTTTTCTAGATAATTTTGTTTTCCTTTGAATTCGGTACAAGTAATTCAGTTACACATGAAGAAAATCATCAAGATTTGTGAAAAAATTGATGTTAAGTGGATCACGCACTCATACAATTTTGGCCAATTGGGATCTTTCACCTTCAAGGTGGATCAAATTGAATACTAGTAGGGCTTCTAAAAGTAATCAAAAACTTGCATGTGCGAAAGGATTATTCAAAAACAACGGATTGGTTTTGCCACTTTCTTTGGAATGTATTTGTCTACATGAGTAAAATTTTGGACATTGTGATTGGGAATCAACTTCACAAAACAACTTAATTTTTAGAGAGATTACCTCAAAAGCCATTGCTAATCTTATTAATCTAGAGTTTATGGTTGTTCATGCTAGCCTCGCTTTGCTTAATGATATAAAAAGACTATTAATATCTCATTTTGAGTTCATAATGCAACATAACTTTCGGGTCGGAAATTGTCCTGCTAACTGGCTTACTAATCTCAGAATCGACAAGCGTTTGGATACTAGGTTGTTTTCACTGCCTCCTCGAGTTACTTCATGTTTTATTAGGTGGTTTATTAAAAATGATAGATTCTTGACGCTGATTTTTTTTATTCGACTTTAACCCTTTATACCTAAAAGGGAAAAAAAATCAAAGGGAGTTTTTTAAAATTATTCCCCTTGTAAAGTTTTACTGATTGTGATAAGTAAACCATATGACACCATGAGTATATGCAAGTGGGAAACCCTAGCTCTTTCCAATTGCATCAACCAGTCATTTACTTGGCTAGCGAGTAGGATTGCAACCCCTTCCTAATGACTATATTCTTGACTTGACCAATCAGAAGTTGCTGGAGACATATTACTCCAATTATAATATCCAATAAAGAGAATAAATACCTACAAGCATATCACGTTCGCTCTATTCTCTTATCTGGACCAATGACAGGCCAATAACTTTATGTGCTTTTGTAATTCTAATCGGAGTCTGCGACTAAAGAAGCCCTAATTTGCAAGTTGAATCATGCCAACCGAACGATTAGTTTCTTGACAGGGGACAAGATGGCTACGAGAATCCCACACGTTCAAACGTGGGGTCAATTACGAGAACATAATTTAATAAAAATGAAGATTCATTATAAAAAGAGAGAGAAAAAGGATCATAAGAAACATTTGAAAAGAAGTTTAACTTTCTCTAAAGCTTTGGTTACAGATATACATAATCTCATGGCAACATACGTCGTGCTTCATATCTTGGGCCCAGCATGATGCATGCAAAATCGATAATTGTTGCTTTACTCTATTTTATACATACATACATATATATATATATATATATATATATATATATATATATATATATATTATAAAATTACAAAATAGGAAGGAAGTCTACGGATGACGAGTTCTTGGCGTGAAGAAAAGAGACTGATGGGGATGGTGGGAGGCACGTACTTCGGCTCGAAAAAGAAAAGGCCATTTGTTGAAGCTGCTTATTTTGAGGGAAGCAAAGCATCTTTTCTTGCTCAACATCATGGAAACCTCTACTACTTCTCTCTCTCTCTCTCTCCACCATTATCTCAGCCACAATACATGGAAGATCACATACCTTTTCTATTTATTTATATCTCTCTCTCTCCCCCCACCATTATCTCAGCCACAATACATGGAAGATCACATACCTTTTCTATTTATTTATGTATTTCTTTACAATTTTTATAACATTAGGTGCGTGAACTTTTTGGCTTTTCAAGATGCACACGAATCGTCTCGCCCACTTGCATCAAGCAATACTCATTAACTAGATAATTGGCATGGCCCCCAAAATCTACATCAAGTAGAAGACAATACCATACACCCAATTGCTGTTCGAAAGCGCTTTTTACACACTCATGATCATGATTTAAATTGATCGATTCTGTCGAGAAGAAAATGCAGGTCGAGGTTCGAACACAGAATTCGCGGCTTAAGGAAAAAAAATGAGCGCTTAGTAGCCCAACCAATCAACTTCTTAGGGCATCATGTATTTATTTATTTACTCATTTATTTTATTGAGCACTTAGTTGGATCCGCCAAGTGACCTAAAGTGTGATGCGAAGGGCAAGGTCTGGAAAGTTTCAAGAAAACTGCTGGCGACTTACAAGATATGCATGCTTGGCAAGTATTCCAGCGAATGTAACCTCCTTCCCTTTCGTATACTTTAAGCCCCGCCCATTACACTATTTCTACTTCGCAAGTCATCCATGAGAGAGAGAGAGAGAGAGAGAGAGAGTAGCTTCGGTGCCACTCAAGAGAACATGTTCAGTGCAAGTAAGCAACTTCAGTCTCCAATATTATAATCCACAAGACAGAATGTACCGAATAATTCATCGGCTTACATAATGCTAGCTTCAACATCCATCAAGTCAACTGTTGCACAATTTGCTCTATCCATTGGACATGAAAGTTAGCATCTACCCGCGTGACTCGTCTGTTAGTAGATTATATAATACATGGATATCATACGGATGTCATGACATCAACGCTGATACTTACGCATGACCGGAACTTGTCAAGGACAAATGGCGTGCAATTATAGGTAGATGATGTCATAGTAGATTGTATTAGAACTTTTACTTTCACAGATCTAAGAGGCCCACTTCACTGAAGTAGTCTTTGTACTCAATTCTTGGTAGATCTGGAGAAAATACTAGATGTAGTTCCTTGCAAGACTTATCGTATTCGATGGCAAGCGGGAATATTCTTTCTTGCGATCATAGACATCTTAACATGCACACAAACATCTCTCGGCTACAAACATCACAAAATAATTGAAGCTCGTGACCAAGGGAGAAACCCTAGAACCATCTAAAAATCTTGAAACTCACTTGGACATGACCCCCTTCGATGGATCTTGTTCTCGAATGATTGCATTAGTGCCAAGCCACAAATTTTGGTAGTGGATAATTAGTAAAAAGATAGTACGGAGTCAACTTGCACAAGTCTTTCTTTGTTATATCGCTTTTTTTTCGTCATTTTAAAGAAATGGAAACCACTAGCGACGTGTACACTTTGCAGTGGTTGATCATATCACAAGATCCTTGCGGCTACTAAATCATTCGAGTTGACTTCAGAATAGAATGAGTCAAAATATAAACAAGTACCATTCACGAAATGCAGAATTTTTATTTAAGAGAGCTTAGAGGTAGGTAGTAAGCGACATCAACTTACAAATTACAGATATTATCGCATATAAATGTTGGTTGTCGTGCAGGAAATTGATTAGTAGAAAGGAAAAAAGAAATACTACTTGAAATTGGTGCATTGCTCTGAGTTAGGTGGTAAGGGTGATAAGAACAGCAATTGACAAGACTATCTATAGGAAGAACTGACACCGATATAAGATCTCAATCATGAGAGGCTCGATACTCTTAAAGCCTAATGATTCTTCTCATATTTCACACTCGTTTTTACTATTGTTTTCATGCCTCTAGTCTTTAAAAAGCAAATTTTCCAAAATGGGATCACAAGACCAAAAAAAGAGTAAAACTTACATGGTTACAACAACCACAAAAACAATAATCATAAGTAACTTGCTTGAATGGCAAATTACATGTTCATCTGACACGGGCTGTGGCATCATCACATGTATACCAAAGCCCAGAAATAGATTGAGCTTAATCCCAAAGCCCCGAAGGATCCCCACCACCTTTATTCCTCGTGAACTTTTTGCGTTTGTCTGCTTTCTTTTATTTTGCGTCGTTGCTAGCAAGCCGATAAGTGGGCTTTTTGGAACTGGCGTGCCAGGCTCTGCAAGAGGGTTTCTCTTCCTTTCGTGATGTCCTAGGTTATTGGAATGAAATGCATGATAACCTCAGTACATCTCCGAGCACTTTATTAGTCTCATCATATATGAGATTCCTTTGCTCGAAAGAATAATTTGTGTTGAATTTAGAAGTCTAAAATTGAACCCACAATTGGGGCAAAACGATGGAAAAGAGCCGCCATGGGCCATCACCCTCCTTGTTAGCTTTGTCTAGAGGTGGCAAAATGGTCTTAGACCCATATATGACCCATTTAGATCATAAATTAGTCATGTATGGATAATTAATTTTTTAAAGAAACTAGTTAAATGGGTTTAAAAATTGAAGGTTTAAAATGTATGGGTCTTAAATGGGTTGGACTTAAAACTCATTTTCAACTGAAGCCTCACAATCTCTCTCTTCCCTCTTTAACTTTATAAAAATAATTTTTTTTTATAAAAACCGAAATTATATTTATTTTTTATATTTCAATTTTTTTCTTTTCTTTTTTTTTTTCCTTTCTTCTTCCTCCTTCCTTAGTTGGTGGCCGGCATGGCAACGGCCGGCGACTAGCCAAGTGAGGCGAGGTGGCGGCTAGGAGAGGCAAGGCAAGGCGGAGGCCTTGTTAACATTTGGTGAGACTCGAGCGGTCGATTCGACGAGGCTCAAGTTTTGCGATCGGCAAGACTCAAGCTCGCAAGCGTCGGGCAAGGCTCGAGCCTCGAGCTCGCTAGCATCGAGCAAGGCTTGAGCATTGCCAATTTGGAGAGTTGGAGGCTCACCTTTGGCCGGTTGTCAACCGTCGTCATGGCCGGTGGTCGATCGAAGAAGAAAAAAAAGAAAAATATATATATTCTTAAAAAAATAAAATAAAAAATAAAAAATTCTATTTAAAAAAATTTATAGAAATTGTCCATTAAATTTATATTGCATAAAAGTATTTTAGCAATGCCATTTAAAAATAATAATAAGAAATAAGTATTCTTAGGTTTAATTAAAGCGGTTGGGTATTAATCGAGTATGAGGTGGGATAGGTATGGGTCAAAAATTTTGCACGATGATAAATGGTCATAAACGGGTTTAATTGGTTGATTTGGGTGGGACCATTTATGACCCAACTCAAATCCGACCTGACCCACCCGTTTAACATGTCTAGTTTGTCTCGTGAACTATGTAAACCGTGTGCAAAATTTTAAAAGAGTCGCTCATTCGTGGGATTGTCTACATCGATAATGTTGTGCACCTAGCCCTTAAACACACTTGTTGTATCTAATCACTACGCCAATTTCATAATTTTATATGTGGTTATGTTGATTATGTGGCATAGAAAGCCAACTAGGATGAGGCAGGCGCTAAGCACGAAAGCATTATTGAGTGGAATCGATAAAAAGAAAGTGAGCGGTTATTTATGAAGAAAGTGATTCTAAGAGATTTATTGTTATACTAATTTGTAAAGGAGTATTTTAGCAAATATAGGTGCAAAGACATTGCATATCACTAAACAATTTTTTTTTTTTAAAACCATCAATCTTACTTTTTCCTACTAAAATCCCTACAAAACCACTTAACAATATTTTGAGGATAAATCATAGTCATATAATGTTGAACGAGGAACAAAATTGCAGTTAGTAGATAATGGAATAATTATAAAAAAAATTAATATTGTACTATGCCAATGTGGCGATAAACTTTGCAATTTGGTTATTATTATTATTTTTTTGTTTGAAATGTAAGTATCATTTATAAGATGACATGCAAGAGCATGGGGGCATTCCCCAGCATTACAGAGATAACTCAGAACGTGGAAAAAAGGAGTGAAGGAGTCTTCATACAACAGCCAATATTACATTTGTTTAGGAAGGGCTAAAATTTTGTAATGTGAAGCTCGCCCTCTGACAAGTTTATAAAATTTAACCACAATGATGGGGACATTATTTGACTTGTTTTGGAAATGTCTATAGTTAACTCAATCATAAACCTTTTAATAGTTTGCTAATATAGTTTTTCTAGCCAATTTTGACTAGAAATAGCTAATGTGGTTGCTAACCGTCTTACATGGCATGATTGGTGCTGACGTGCATAATTTTTTTGCATTTATTCGAATTTTATTTACTTTTTTTTCCTTCTTTCGATGCTAGCCATTAGGCTTCAGTGATGACCAGCAAAGGTCAACCTCGGCAACCCAGTTGACCCTCACTCAACCCTAGTGAGGTCAACCCTTGCGAAAGGCCGATAGGTTCGATTTCCTTACCCATCATTGAGGATGCATGACCAACAAAGGAAGAAAATAAGGAAAGAAAAGAAAAAAAAGTTTAAAAATTTTTAAAATGCGAAAAAAGGTCCATGTCAATAAATTTAGACCAAAATTGGCTGGAACAGTTATATTGACAAATTGTCAAATAGTTTAAAAATAAATTGTCCAAATTAGAAGGTTTAGAACTAAATTGACATCTGTATACTAAATTGACATATGTATAGTAGGTATAAGACTTTTTTGATAATCATGTAATGTTGACGTTTTGTTATCTTGTTACTCTTGTTATATAAAGTAGCCATGATAATAACAAGTCGATAAGGTGATTCTTTGAATTTCTAATAGTTTAAATAATATTTTAAATCTCATAACATTTCGAATTCTTTTTTTTTTCTAAATCTATCGACTCTTCAATCATGTATATTTTTCCTAGGCACTTTTTTTTTTTTTCACTATCCTTTACTCTTGCAACGTGTGTGCAGTGACAAGAAAATGAACCCATCGTCACGGCCAACTCCATATTTAGTAGGGGGTCAAGGGTTTTTCTAGCTCAGAAACTGAAGTTTGCATGTTGAATCCCGATGATTTCGTGTAATTAGGGTAAATTGCACCGGCAAAGGACTATACTTAATTAGTTTATCAAGCTTGAAGGTTGTTTTGTAGATCTTCAGTAAGCCATTAAACTGGTAGATCAGATCGGGTCATAAATTATCCAATCCAAATAAACCCATTTAATCCATTTTGATTTATTTCTACGTAATTCAAATTTAGTAGCCCATACTCGATCCAACTCATACGCAATTCATACCCGATTCAACACATATTACTAGAACACTTATATATTAAATCTAATTTACTAAAACTCATAGCCAAATTGTTAGCAATTTTGGGAGATCCATTTGATTATAAATTTTTTTCAAGATTATGTATATATCTGATTTGATAGTGCATATCCTTAATTGATATTTGTTACTTTTGATAGCCTCTCATAAAGCCTATAAATAGGCTGATGTAATTTTCGTTATGATATATCGAAACACACACAAATTTCAAATTTGCATTATTGTTCTCAACTTGGTATTAGAACCTCCTCTCCTAAGGCAATCCAAGTGCACTAAGTGCACTTCACACACGGTGCACCTCAAACTCAAAAATTTCCGAACTCTATTTTTTTCTACTTTATCATTCTCAATTGTGCACCCAAGCATCCCAAGCAAATAAATCCATTCCCGCCACTCAACAATGTTCACCCAAGTGCATCATTCCCATCTAAGTAAGCACCATAGTGGTTGTGTTATGATGTTTCTAATGCATCACCAAGTTAAGCTTTTCAGACGCATCTTCTCATAGCAACTTTCCCTCAGCAAAGCTTGGCCTATTTCGCTTGTTGTAACCACGCTAGCCGTATCAACCATCCTTAAGTTATTGTCCCGATAGCAAAGTCGATTGCAAAAGATGCATGCTGCTCTACTCCAATATCTCTGATTCTCAATTTTTTGCTTCTCGTTTTGAGAAGCCGACTTCACCATCAGATTTGCCACCATCAGACAATCAACATATTGAAATCTTCTTGTCAATGGAAGTTGGAGTCATCACATGTGCCACCACGCGCCGCCTTGCCTTGCATCCATTGAGTTCATTTTAATCGAAGATTTTTGTGATATTGTTTGGATTATTTTTCAAACTCAAGTTGATTTGTTTCAACTCAATTTGCGCTTGAGGGGGATGTTAGCAATATTGGGAAATCTACTTGATTATGAATATCTCTCAGAATTATATATACATCTCATTTGATATTGCATATCTTTGATCGATATATGTTGTATTTGATAATCTTATATGCTGATGTAATTTTTGTTATAATATATCGAAATATACACAAATTTCACAGAGGTAGAAGTGCGAAGAGTGAGTCGGTGCGAGATCAAGTAAAGACGAGAGAAACTAAGGAGAGAGTTATACAAATGGGTTGAGTTAAGTAATTTGTAAATCTATCTATAATCCATTTGTAACTCATATAACAGTCATTTTGTGTTTAAAGCCATTTACTCGGTATAACTAATCCATTTATAACCCATTTTAACACCCATATGGCTTTTTTTTGTTGGGGGGGGGGTTAAGAAATAGCTTTATAACCCATTTTGACCGGTCTAATCTCTAGGTGAGTGCTTGTGCCCTGCATCAGTAAGAAGCCAAGAGAAAGAAGCTCATGATTCGTTGCTAAAATCATCAAATCACTTAGTCTAACTTTAAATGCTTGTTAGTTTTCCATAATTTCTACTGTTTGTCCTGTGTGTTGCCTTGTTCTTTGCAAGCGTGACCTTTTGTACGCTCTGGCCTATATCGACAATAGATTGCAAAGCACGGAAAAATTAATATTTCGAAACGGAAAAAAAAAATGATAAACTTGAGGATGCTGTTGCTAGTTACAAGAATGTCATGTCCTTATCCCAAAAGTATTGGAAAAATTACGTATGTTGACATGTAATTTTATATTTTGAGTGTATGTTCATGTCATCCTCATATATATATGCTCACAAAGAAATTTTACTTCTCTAAAGCTTTGGCTTATGGTGGCTGTGTCCGGCAGAGCTTTGGGAAAATATCTTTGACTGAAGGTGTATATATAGAAGGTAAATAACATTTGGATAATTGACTTAGATGTATATTTTGTGAAAAAAAATGAACTAAAAAAGAAAGAGATAAAGGGCAGACAACTGGGTGAGCATCGGTAGGGAGGGCAGATCTCCACGGGTCGACGCTTGGTTGCAATGCATCTCCATGGGCCTGAAAGCTTAGCAGTTTAGGCGAAGCTCAAGCGTGGCCCATCACCGAGTTTGCGCCCCTAAGTAAGGACCCTGAGGTCGCACAACCTCTGGCTTCTCAGAGCCTCGACCTTAGCGACACTCGACAAGGCGACCATCGGCAAGCCTCACTGACCCTCGACCCAGACCTCACCTCAACCGCAACCTCTAGAACTCGCCTAACAAAACCACGACTGTTGACAAGGCTCGGCAACCGTTGACGATAGTCTATTGATCTCGTCCGACCCTCGCAAAGCTTCACCAGCGACTGAGAAAAGTACCCAAAAAGTTCTAAACCTATTGCATTGATATCAATTCAGTTCTAAAATTTTCAATTGAATCAATTTAGTCGTAAACATTTTCCTGTCGGGTCCAATTCAGTCCATCCGGTTAATTTAGACCAGAAATGTAACAATCCCAACTCCATCCTTAGGGTCTCGAGCTACAAGGGTTATTTTCGCGATGTCCTAGACTCGTCACCATCTCAATTCTTTTTATCTTTTCGTTAAGTACATGCAAAAGCATACATACAATACTCATATAATAACAAGTAACTAAGAAAACAACCGCTTGCAAACACACAATTACATTAGTTATATTTACAACCATTTTGTCATAGGCTGTTATATGTACAACCATTACATACTCTATGCTCAAAAAGGCCGGGGTAAATCTTAACTCCTCTATCGAAACCGCAACTCTTCCATACCTACAATTCTAAAAAACAACGGAGTGAATCATGGACTTAGTAAGTAAAACCCCTAATTCTCTAATAAGAGATATATCATCATCAAAATCTAACAAGTACAACAGTCGCAATACAATGTTTAAGGCAGATTAAAGGCAAACTTTTTGCTACACATCGACTATATGCAGATGTCCATTATCGCATACTTCAATGCATACTTACCTTCAGCATATCAATGAACACGTCAACATATCATACTTATGCATATACCGGCACTCATAACATGATTCTTTTATCGTCATCCTGGCTTGACCAAGCCCTCTCTCTTCGACCGAGGCTTTCAACTTCATGCTAAGTTCCTAGCTCAACCATGGCATCCTAGTGCTAGCTCACCAAGGCATCCGACTCAACCCAGGCATCTTAACTCAATGAGGGCATCCCAAGGCTAACTTATTCGACATCTAGGCTCAAATCTAGGCATCCTAGCTCAACCAGAGCATCCCGTTCAATGAACGAGGCATCGCCGCTAATGCTATGTGGCGATAAACACTTTTTCCTCTTTAAGTGCATCATAAAGTGCATAACACAAGCCAGTTTTCACTTTTTTTCTTAGTTGACTCATACGTAGCCCGAAGGCATGCTCATTCAAGTGAGTGTGTCATGACTCTTTAACATCATATTATATAATATGACGGGCACGATTCTTGGTTCACGGCTTGAGTTGCATGCCTAGATCAATCTCTACACCAAGTAAAACTTGGAATCGGCACGCTTCAATACCGGTCTAAGGTCTTGCAACTTAGGCCATTGTGTCTTGACGCCGATTCCAAGCCAAGCGAACCTCAATCTCATCAAAGGGTGTGAACGTACTCAAGCATGCAAGCTTGAGCAAACCATATAGAAGAACATCACAACATACACACGGCTTACATGGGTGAGCACACTATAAACTCAACAATGTAGGCATCGCCCTAACCAAGAGTTAGAGATTCTACTTACCTTCAATGAACCTTGATAAACTATAGGTGGTTTTACCAAGAGAGGGTCATCTTGTGAGGTGGTGGGCGAGCAAAGCCAAGAGAGGGAGAGGGGGCAACGGTGAGAGAGAGAGAGGGAGAGAGAGAGAGAGAGAGAGAGAGAGAGAGAGAGAGAGAGAGAGCAAGTGTAGGAGAAGAGATGGGGCGGTGTGTGTGTGGTGATGGTAGGATTGCCTCTATTTATAGGCAAACCTCTCATCATTACCCTTCCAAATGGATCAATAGGATTTCTTTAGGTGGCAAGCTTAGGTTGATAAGGTGGCAAGGCTAAAGAGATGAGTGGCGAGTTTAGTTCCTAGAGGATGATACTTGCTTCTTCTCTTATTGAGCCATTTAGGGTTGATTCATCTTTGTAATGATGAATAGTAATTATGACTATATTAATTAAGGGACACCTAAGCCTTATGACTCAACCAAGCATTAGGCCCCGTTTGGTTGGACTTTCCCAAGGGGCTTTCGGGCCCGAAAGCCCCTTGGGGAAAATTTTTTATGTTTGGCAATCATTTTCAAATGCTACTTGGCCAAATGTCAACATCCCAAATGCTGAAAGCCCAATGCTAGGGAGGACCAGCTTTGAGCATTGGGCATTTCAGAAATGCCGGTCCACTGTTCATCTTCTTCCCTCTTTCTTCTTCGTTCGTCTTCGTCTTCCTCGCCAGCTGAGAGTGCGACTTCTTCGGCAGCCGCCGCCACCGCCGCGTGGGGGTCCCGCGTCCCCAGTGACCACCGCCCGGGGTGGCGAGACCCGCGACCCAGGCGGCGTCGCTTGGCGGGAGCGAGCCAGGCGAAGCCACCTTGGTCCGCGCGACCTCGGCGGTGTCGCTGGCGCGGGCGAGCCAGCGACGCCGCATGGGTCCGCCCGACCTCAGCGGCGTCGCCGGGCGCGGGTGAGCGGGCGACACCACGAGGCCGCCGGACCTCAAGCCGCTAGATCTGGCCGTCCGACGGCCAGATCTGGCTGCCGGATGACCAGATCTGGTTGGCCGGCGGTTGGCCGGCCGCCGGAATTTGATTTTCTGACTTAAATAAAAAAATAAAAAATACGAAAAGTCAATTACAAAGCTGAATTTTACCAAACGGTGTTTATACTAAGTTGCCTTTCAATGCTACAATTTACCAAACAGTATAACATTCCCACAAACCCCTTTTGCTCAAAGGTATTTGCATTCTCCCAATAGCATTTCCCCAAAGTTGAACCAAACGGGCCCTTAATGCACTAAGGTCCAAGAGCATTTAATGCATTCTTATCTTCAAGCCAAGAAGTCTCTAGATTGGCTTGCTCCTCAAGTTGGCATGCAACCCTCTTCTCTTCCAAGTTGGGTGTGTGACCCTCTTATCCTATGGTGAAAAACAATTTCAAGCAATTCTCAAAAAGATCTTAAACAACATTTTTTATGAAGGAAGTCTAGCCAAATTCATTTTGTGGAAAGATCGGCAAATAACTTAATGTCGCGACCTATTTTTCGGGTGCACCACCTAAAACTAGGTTAATGAACTGCTAAGTCTTTAAACTTAGCTCGGGCTCTCCCAAGCCCATACCAATTCGCGACTTAAGGTTTAAACATTTAACATGCAAAAGATTATTAACTAGGAGTCGCCACTAATCTATTTTTGGTGGGTCGATTAGAAACCCAAGTAAAGTAACGGGAGATTCACTTTACTCCTACGAACCAGAGACTATGGGTACGGGGACTTGGTTACACTAGATTCCTCTAATGCCCTTTCGGTACCTTTCTTTTTATTTTGAAAAATGTTTGGTAAGCAGTTTTGATTGATTTTAAATTTATTTCCCTAACATGTGAGGCGATCATGCGAGTGCGCAAACCACCAATTTAACACTCAGATAAAGCAGTGAATAAATTATAGGATTTACCTCGAAGCAACGAAAGCATCTGCATTGTTAGATCAAAATTCACATCAGCAATCCTAGATATGATTTCTAATTAACACGCAATCACTCAATTTTTGCTTTCATTTTAATGAGAATCATGCAATGCAATATACTAATCTAACATGCAATGATATGGCATAGCAATATGACATAAATTATATGACATAAGTAAAAAAAATGATTTTTTGTGTTTTCTTAGTGAACATGCAATAATTAAATATGCAATCTAAATTAACCAAATGACCTAACTCTAATGATGAGGAAATTCTAATTAAATGAACCTAGCAATTACTAAATGACGTGCATTTCATGAACCCAATTCTATATGACGTGCACGTGATTTTTTATTTTCTTAATAAGCATGCAATCTATCGATATGCAATGACGTGCAAAGAATGCCCTAATTCTAATTTTTCTTTTTCTCTTATGAAATTCAAAATTAAAATGGCCAAATAATTAAACCTGCAATTCAAATTTAAAACTAACATCCTAGATGAATGCAATCTAATTCAAAGATATCATCTAACCTAGATATCATCTAAACATGCATTTTTAAAAAACTAACTAACCTATCATGCAATCAATCCTAATCTACATGGGATGGGAATGCAATTTTTTTTTTTTTTTGTATTTTCGGGATAAATAGAACAACTATGAGATAAACATCAAACCAACCATGATCGTCAAGAATATTATCCATCACTCAATTTGAAATTCAAATTTGATTATCTCGCTAATAAAATCGATAAATTGATCTTAAGCCTTAAAGATTAAGATATCAGTTTTACTCCCGCGTGAATAATTATTACATCTAAAGCCTTATAGATAGAATAAAAATTCGTGCGGTTGCGAATTGGATGCTACATTACGGAATTTCAATCATGTATTGGAAAAAAAATCAAACAAAGAGATAAAATATCAAAACCTCAAACAAGATAAACAAATCTACCTAATAAGTTAAATCTACCTAAAAGATAAACCTATCAAATAAAGTAAAATAGATCTATACCTAAATTTGAATTTTTCCAAAAAACCAATCGGTAGAACGGACCATCGATGGGCACGGCACGGCACGGCTCAGCTTTAGGGCAACGGTTGTGGCAATATCTCGGCTTGGCTTGGCACAATTTGTGACGATTTCGATGGGCTAATGTTCGGGACATCAATGTGGCGTCGAGTTAAACATGGAACAGCAACGTTGACGCGGCAAAATCAGCAAGCTTCACCGATATTGGGTTGGGTCGTGATGGACCCGATTCAAGCCTGAGGAACTCATGGACACGCCTACACCGATACTGCTCAATCCACTTTGAAGCACACCTCGACACCTGGACGTGGGCAGCAATTGGGACAGCAAACAGTCAACGTTTGAAGATCCAAATATTTGCTGGAGAAGTTGAGGAATTTGCTGTGATGCTCAGCCCTCCTTGACGCGCCCTTGGACTAACGTGGCAGAACAATGGGAACAGCAAATTAGTTGACGTTGGGCGCCCTTCACAGACAAAACACCGGCACCGAGAAGGAGCTGCAGGCACACGTGGAGATCACCGATGTCGATGGAGCCTCCTTTGAACTTCCGAAGGTAAAAGGCACCGAGAAGGAGCTGCAGGCACGCGTGGGGATCACTGATGTCAATTGATCACCGAAAATCAAAGGGCAGCACACGTTCGCCAACGATTCTCCCTCACGATCCGTCCCTCTCTCTCGATTCTCAACTTTTCGTCCTCAAACGTCCGGCCCCTTTACTCGACGGAAAGTACTCCTTTTATAGGCCAAAAAATTGTATCTTCGTGGTATATTTCATTTCTAATTTTGCCTGTGCACAATACTATTGAATATATCATTCTATCCCGCGCAATATTTTCAAATATTTCATTCGAAAATTTCCTTTCTGTCAAAAATACATCACTCGGTGTATATTACCTAAATATATGAAAATCCCAACGAAATATGTGAAGAATTTTGCACTCGCCAACGGTCCAATAAAATAAATAAAAATGTTCCTAAACTATATGCCATGTTATTATTTTTTATTTTTATTTTAGTAAAAATTAACCCAAAAATTGTGCAAAAATTTAGGTGTCAACACTTAACACAACCCAAAAATCTGTCCGTCGAGCAAGTTCAATGGTCGAAGAGAAAGACCCATTTTGAAATCTAACTTTCATAGGACTCTTTGAAATTGTTATATGTTGTAGACATAGATGTCCTTAAAAACTTTTAAGAATGAAGTATGTCCAAATTCGAAAGGAAAAATTTTATAAAAATTCGAGAAGGCAACCTGATCACTTTTTTTACTACGCTAGGCAGGTTCCAATCATTAAATGATCAGGCCCTCGTCCCAAACATTTCACCTTAGAAAAATATAAAATTTATGTATGTTGTAGGCCAAAATATTTTAAACAACTTTCTTTAAGGCAGTTTCTCCAAATTCGAACCACAAAGAGCTTTATAAAATAGGAAAGCAGGAAAGGTATAGTAATTTCAAAAAACTAAGAAGTCAAAACCTATGAAACTCAAGGTGGCAAGTCTATAGAGGAGTGGTGGTACCCTACTAGGCTTGCAAGATCACTCACCATCATTCTTTTAGGCCATGATTCACCCCATTTCATTAAAAACTTGAGACGCGTAAGCCTCCATACTGATTATCTCCATTTAATACATTTGACTCTTGATCTAAGAAAAGATTGGCCTATGTAGCTTAAACTTCAAATCTTCTTACTAGGCTTATGACTCACCCTCTCTTAATATACAAAAATCCAAAGTTTCATGATTATCTCCCAAGGGTAAGACCATTTATGCCAAGTATAGCATTAATTAACTACATTCTAAGAGCATTAAATGCATCAAAGGAAATATCTAAACTTGAAGGTCATCTCATTGGGTTGGAGTTAATCAAGTCTAACCACGACCAACTACTTTATTTGGCCCGAGGTTCACACGTAAGCCATGACCAAATGGAGCTTGGATGCAACCAAGCTCAGTCGGCAAAATTGAGCTCGAGTTCCCCTTTACTGAGTCAAAGGGGCTCGTGACTGGGTCCACTAGCCAGTCATTGGCCAGTCAACCGGTCCTGTAGCCAATTTTGTGGCCTACTAGTCGAGATCAAAATAAAGGTCAAAATCGAGAATGTTACAAGAAATCACTAACATGAATGCCAAATGTCTTAAATGGCACAGCCAACATTGACGTTGACATTTTTAAATTATTTTTTTATTATTTTTTTTTTCATTTTTCTTATTTTTCCTTCTTCTTTTTTCCTATTCTTTCTCCTCTGCACTGTGGCCAATCCCGCCATAGCCAACGACCAGCCATAGCCGAGGGCCAACGAGGGCGTCACGGCCCTTGTCGGAGGCCACAAGGACAACCCTTTCCAAATCCGACGAGTATCGTGCCCTCGCCAGATCTAGCAAAGGTGACTCTCACTTGTAGTTGACGAGGGCTGCTATGCCCTCACCAGCCATGGCTAGTATCAACCACAGGGCAAAATAGAAAGAACAAAAAAAAAAAAAAAAAAAAAAGGAAAGGAAAGGAAAATTGAAAAAGAATATTTTTAAAAATATTTAAAAATGTTCACATTAGCACTAGCTGTGTCATTTCCGGTGTAAATTGGGCCGATAAATTGAATTGGTACAAATACAAAAATATTTATGACTCAATTAATCAAATTAAAAGATTTATGACTAAATTGATATAAATAAAATAGGTTTAGGACTTTTTTTGGTACTTTTTGCCTTTCCAAATCTGCAACATTAGTTTCAATAGGGAGAAAATGAGCAGTTGCTTCATGAGGGCAAGACCGGAATTTGAAATTATTGATAAGGCAAAGGGAAAAAAAAAGTCATTAATAAGATGATTTTCAGCTTTGTCAATTTAGCAATGCTCTCAAAAAAGAATTTCACCAAATGCCTCTGAATAATTACTCACGGGACTTTTAAAGGTCCGAAGTCCGAAAGCTGAACCAAAATGCAGCTGTTATGTGATTCATAAGAGCGAGAACTTAAGTATAATAAAAAGAAAACAAGAAAAGAAAACTCACGGCACCATGCGTTGTACTCCATCCTGTGGCCCCAGCATGATGCGTGCGAAATCAATAGTTGAGAGTTTTCTAACTTTACTTTGTTTTAATCAATAGCTAAAATAGGTAGAAAGTCTATGATAGCAAGTTCTTGGCGTGAAGAACAGAGATGGCTGTGTGAGACACGGAATTTGGCAGCCGAAAACACACCCCTACCATTGAAAGCTCCTTATTTTAATCTCTCTCTCTCTCTCTCTCTCTCTCTACACCACTATCTCAGCCACCTGGCATGCGAGATCGCATACCCTTTTAACTTAATTTGGTGCTTCTTATTGATAAAAATGTGTAATGCTAACACCTTGGTTCAGTACTAATATATTCATATGGTCACATTCATATGTGTCAAGTAAAATTATATCGACAGTCTAGGGAGCTTTTATAGCCCTTAAAACTACGATTAGTAGAAGATATTCTCCTACCTATGAACTTATTTTTTGAAAATATAATTATGCATATTTTCATCATAATGGCCTAAATAGATTGATTTTTTAAGAAATTGCGCGGTATAAAGCTATTTATTCATTTGTCAGGGATAACAACGCCAGATTATGTCTATCCATTCTATTTATTTATTTCCAACGTCTCTTGCTTCCACGATAATTGCGACACGACTTGCGATTAGGACCTTGTATCTCACCTTTGTTTACTTAAGCAAACAAATTGCCTCCTTATTTTTCTTCTTTTCTTGTCTTTTTCCCTTGTGAATAAAATAATTGCACTCTTTTTCTAAATATCTTGTGCTAAGAACACATTCCAACGTGTGGTGCTATTGAGTCCGTGTATCTCACGCGTGAAGGACCTAATACCGAGACGAGACGACAGAGACCGGTTAGGGGTAAGCCAAAGGTGATGGATAAACTGAGGTAGTGTTGCTTGCGAAAGAAGACTTATAGAAAGGAAAAAAAGAAACGAAAATAAAAGAAACAGAAAGAGAAAATAATAAAGAGGAGAGAAATCCACTTAAGTAATTAAAAGAAAATTTCAATTTGTTGCGAAGTTAAGGTAAGTGGACCAAGTGTGATATATAGTTTCAATTTATTTTTATTTTTTTTGGGAGAAATGTTTCATTAAAACTCCATATTAAGATGACCAGAGTGTAGATGTTTAAAGCGAGAGAGAAAATAGTGACAAAGTATTTATGGTAGCTCAACCCCAATAAGGGTTGAATGATATGTATTTATAGGAGTGACTAATTACAAAAAGGGTATTGATAGAAACATAATTACAGAATTAACCAATAATACATATAAACTACACTTTAATACTCCCCCTCAATCCAAAATAGGCGTAATAACTGAGAGATTGGTTCTTAATAGCACGTGACGTAAACTAGATAGTCCCTTGGTTAAGATATCTGCCAATTGATCCGTTGTAGACACATGGCAAACATGGAGACGCCAGAAGCAACCTATTCTCGAATAAAATGGTAACCCAACTTACTGCGTTTAGTACGAGCATGAAACACGAGATTGATAGTAAGATAGGTGGCAGAGATTTTGTCACAATAAACGGTAAGAGGACTATAAAGGTGGACCCTGAGCTCACAAAGTAAATGACAAATCCAAATAGTCTCAGCAACACGATGAGCGACAACGCGATACTCAACCTTTGTACTAAAATGAGCTATGGTGGGTTGCTTCCTAGCACTCCATGAAACGAGATTGGTGCCTAGAAATACACAAAACCTCAAAGTGGACTGTCAAGAATTTGAGCATCCAGCCTAGTCTTCATCCACATGAGCAGTCAATGAAGTGGGAGAACACCACTCAACGAGCAATCCATGGGTGGAGGTGCTAGCTAAATATCAATATATACGTTTGATGGCTTGAAGATGATATAATCTTGGTTGATGCATGAATTGACTAACTAGATCCATAGTAAAACTAATATTTAGTCTAGTCACAAACACATATTGTAGTGCACCAATCATTTGTCAAAACAACGTAGGAGAAGCGAGAACTTCACCATTGTTAGTAGACAATAGAAGGCTAGAGGAGTAGATACAAGCTTAACCTTAACAAGGTCAAACTTGCGCAAAAGGTTATCAATATACTTGGCTTAAGAAAAAAGCATAATGTCAGAGTAGGGATGAGCCTCAATGCCAAGGAAATATTGAAGTGGGCTAAGATCCTTCATAGCAAATTCTTGGGAGAGTCGAGTAATCATATATCGTAATAACTCAAGAGCATCATTGGTGATAAGGATATGATCAATATATGGGAGAAGATACATACAACCTCGAGAAGAAACATAGATGAATAACGAAGGATTGACCTTACTTGCCATGAAACCCATAGATAATAAAAAGTGGCTAAAACGATGAAAGCATGCATATAGAACTTGTTTTAAACCATAGATGGCTTTCTAGAGATGGCACATGTGATTTGGGAATTCAGGATGAGAGAAACCGAGAGGCTGGCCATGTAAACTTCCACACAAAGGTGTTGTGCAAAAAAGCATTCTTAACATCAAGTTGACATATGATCCATCCGGAAGAAATCACAATAAAGTGAACAACCCAAATTGTAGTGAGATTAACTACCGAGCTAAATGTCTCATCATAGTCCAATCCGACTTGCTACTTAAATCCATGTGTATTGATATGAGCTTTGAAGCATTCCACAATACCATTGAATTTTTCTTTGATCTTAAAAATCCATTCACACCTAACTAGATTCTTAGAAGGATCAAGTGGTACAAGGTCCCACGTGTGATTGATGACCCAGGCATTAAATTCATCTATCATGGTTGCTTTCCAACATGGGTCAAGAATGGTCTTAGAGTAGCAAGTCAGTGCCTCTTCATGAAAAGAATGAGAGAGATTAAAAAATTTCCTGGGTTTAGAAATTCTAGATTTGAAACAAGTCTACATAGGATGAGTCGGAAGAGAAGAAATGAAAGTGGGGAGCTAGATGGAGAAGTAAGTACAAAGGATTTGCGAGTTTGTTATGGGTGAAAAATTGGTTAGGAGAGGAGTGAGGTGAGGACACGGTGAGTGAATTTGAAGGGAGGGGAGGAGGAGGCGAAAAAGAATTGGAAATAGGTTGGGTAGGTTGAGAGGATGGGAGATGCAAATCAAGAGGTTGAGCTAGAGAAGAAGAAAGAGGCGGATGAAAGGCTTTAGGGTCAAAAGAGATAGAAGGAAGAATAAATTGATTGAAATAAACAAAAAGTGAAGGAGGTGATATGGAACAATTGGTTAGGGACAAAGATTTGAAGGTTTTGACAAAAATGGAAAATTCTCCTCATTAAAACACCGATAAAAACACGATCACTCAACTGATCAAGGCAACGATAGCCTCTATGATTTGATGTGTACCCTAGAAATACACATGGCACCAAATGAGGTGCTAGCTTATGAGAGACACGAGACGGGAGAAAAGGATAACAAGCACACCCAAAAACCCGAAAGAATGAGTAATCAAATTTGAATCCAAATAAACAATGGAAAGGAGAAATATTAGATATGACAGGAGTGGGAAGTCGATTAATAGCAGTGAAAAGAGCATCGACCCAATATAAAGGAGGCATATGAACATGGAATAATAAGGTTTGGGACATTTCAACCAAGTGTTTGATTTTGCGTTCTAATAGACCATTTTGAGATGGGGTGGTTGGACAAGAGAAATGTTGAACGATACAATTTTCACGTAAATATGCTTGGAACGCATTATTGGTATATTCACCTCCCCCATCAGTTTGTAAAAATTTAATTTTGGCATTACACAAATTACAATAAAACAATGAAAGCAATGGAAATGTGTAGGCACTTTAGATTTATTTTTCATGGGAAATACCCAAGTAAACCAAGAATAGTCATTAATTCATTAATGAACAACATGAAATATTTGGAATTAGAATTATATAGAATTGGACTTGTCCATACATCAGAATGAATTACATCTAAAGAAAAGGATGTGCGATGACTAATAGACTCAAAAGGCAATCGATGAGATTTGTCCACAAGACATAACTCACATGATACCAACTTAGAACTAGAATTGCAAACATGATTCAAAACATGTTTATAAGATGAGCATACCAGCAAGTGAGTGAAGTAGAGGAAGCCACGATAGGATGCAAGTGAGATGACATCATTGAGTTGGGAATTGAATTAAGACCATGAGAAGAATCAGCTTGAATGAGAAATTTTCCGGTTCCTTTGTCCTTTAAAGAAAAAGATCAACAAAGCACAAGAATTTTTATGGCAATTTTGAGTAACTGAGAGGAGATTGCAAGCAAGATTAAGAACATGGTAGACGGGAGATAATAGTAAAGATTGAGAACTAGTATGTAAAAAGATTTTACCAACTTGCTTAATAGTTAAATAAATGACCATCACCAATCGAGACTTTCGTCAAATTGTAAAAGGGTCTAGGATTAAGGATGTTACCAATATCAGTCATGTGTGCTAACGCTTTGTTGTCAAGATACCAAGTTGAATCGGAGATCTCACCAAGGGATAAAGGTAAGAAGGAGTCTGATAGATCAACAACCGTAAAGGCATGATTAAATTGTTGTCAACATTGGAGCACGGTGTGTCCAACTCTGTTGAAGATTTGACAAGTAAGATGAGGCTTAGATCTAAGAATTATGCCCTATGTGAATGGAGGAATATAGGGTTTCAAACTACCACAAGGCTAACCAGAGGATAGTGAACTGAACTGATCATAGAAGATTGCCAACTTGGTTGATCACATGATAATTGTTCACCTTGTCCCTGACTAGACCTGCGACCTTTAGAAGTACGTCCACCTCAAGATACTCGAAACGGTGGACAGGGAGTGGCATGATCGATCAAAGCATGATGAACATCATATGCAGATTATGCATTAGATTTTTGGAGAAATTGTTCTTCTTGGAAGAGGAGGCATGACTACAAATCACCAAAAGAGAGAATTGTTGGGCCATTTGTGACCACGGTGACAAAAGAATCATACTCTGATGGGAGCCCATTGAGGGCTTGAATCATTAAGTCCTTATCAGAGATGGAGCAATTGATTGCAGTGAGAGAGTCCGTAATTGACATCAGATGCTGGAGATAATCAAATATTGATTGATTGGGTTTCTTCAGCATTCTGAAAATCAAGTTTTAGACCAATTTCCTTGGCCACGTAGCGATTAGTAAAACATTGTCTTAGAGCAAGCCAAATCTCTCAAGATGTCCGAAGGACGTGAACTTCACGGAAAATCTTGACAGTGAGGGTCAAACTGATCAAACTGAGAACACATTGATCTATCTTTACCTAGGTGGAATAAGAGGTATTGACCACTGCAGTGCTATTCTGATTATTGATAAGTTTCAGCAAATATGGCAAAAATCATCCACATAGCTCGATAGATCGTTGCAGATTAAAATAGATTTAAACTGAAACTTTCACAAAAGATAATTATCTATGTCAAGTTTGATGGAGATCAGACTTGTGATATTGGGGAGAATAAGAGACAGCGAGGATGATTGCTCAACCGTAATTGATGCAGCAGCAATGGAGATCGGAGCAGCTGAAATGAAGGAGTAAAGAGATGCTATAGAGGAAGAAAAATTTAGAGATGTATTGGACATTGTTATGGTAGTAATTGGAGCAAAGGAAGTATTGATTTGGGGAAGAGATGTTGAAGAATTGGATGCATTTTCATGTTCTTATGCCATGTTGATGTTTAGAGTCACAAAGAAAATAGCGACAAAGTGTTTATGGTAGCTCAACCTCAATTAAGATTGAATAATATGTATTTATAGGAGTGATTAATTACAGATAGGTACTAATAAAACATAATTATAGAAATACCCAATAATACATATAAATTACATATTAATACAGAGTTCAACGCATTGCTATTGGAGCTTGTTTAGAGACTACATGGGAAATATGATTGACTGGCAACCGCTTTGCTAAGGATTGATTTTTTGCAATGCAATTAGAGAACTCTGTTACCCCGATCACTGTGGCATTGCTATGCTATAATGCTCATGGTAAACCTTATTCATCTATGGCTATATAATCTTTTGCTATAATCCCCTTTAAGATAACCCCAACACTTCTTTGAACACTCAACTAATTTTATTGAGTTAAAATAGCCCACATTCTCTCCCAAAAAAAAAAAAATACCGGATAGTACTATCTAAGAAAAAAAAAAGAGGCTTTTTTGTGTTCTTAATGTTTTTGCGCAAATTCGTTTTCTTTACTTGAATTAATCTTTTTCTACATTGAAAAAGTCCAAATCCGAGGCACCGTCAAAATAGAGGCAACTTGATCAAGGGTATATCCTTCCAGCATTTACTAATAGGTTATAAAGCAAATCCAAAGATAATACAAAGCTGCATGATGTTATTAAGATTAATTGTAATTATCAATGTTAAACGATGGACAAAATCGCAATTCAAAAAATAGGGATATAATAATAAAGGGCGATTCCTAACATGTCTAGTATTTTCCCAACACAAATTCAAGATGCTACATTACGATACTTTAAATTCAATTTTTTTTCCCTATTGGACCAAATGTTTGACCCGATCTTTGTTAGTTTTTGATAAATTTTAGTGTTTGTCGTGCATGATGAGTCATTCTTTGCGAGGGCCTACCGTGACAATAGGTTGTGCAATCAAGCAGAATTTGATGTTATTTTATCAATGATGATCTTGCTCTTGCTCCCCGTGGCAATCTGCAAGAAAACAAAAATACAGGGTGCTATTGCTTTTACAAGAACTTCATGTCCTTATCACAAAGTTTCGGTGAAATTAATGTCTAAACCATACTTTTATTCCATGAGCATATGTTCTGTCACATTCACCCAAATGGTCAAGAAAGGGTACATTCGCTTGTAAAAATCTACGCCATTCGGAGTAAATCCGGTTTATGTGATAATGGCTTTTTGTATTTTCATGTAAATAATTTTTTTCCTATAAAAAAAGACCGTTATCAATATAAATCACTTTGGAGAATCAATATGATCACTTCACTTTTCTTAAATGTCTATTTGTATGCAGAAAATAAGCAATTCGGAAAGTTTTCCTAATTTTGACGCACTTTCTATCTAGGAAAATATCTTGATCATAAGAACAATCTATGTCTATACAATTGTTTAGGGAAATTCAAAATAGGGGCATGAAGTAGATATAGAAGTTTCAAATAAGAGCCTGACTTTATTGGATATTTTCATCAAAGATAATTTTAATTTTAAATTATTTTTCTCTTTTCTTTTCATTTTCTCTTTCCTATTTTCCTTTTTTTTTCTTTCAGCGAATGCCAAGGGCTACAAGCCCTCTTTGGCCACTAGCAAGGACCGCAACCATTGCTCAAGCCCTCGCCAACTATGGGCGAGGCGACCCTCACCCAAATTTGGCAAGGGTCGACTTTGCCTAAGGCGGGGATAGCCCTCACCTGTGATCGGTGAGAGTGGCTATCGCCCAGCCCTCTCCAAGCATTGTTGGTGGCCGAAAAAGAAGAAAGAGAAAACCAGAAAAAAAAAAAGCAAGGAAAAAAAAAAAAAAAAAATTCAAAAAGGTAAAAGGACAAAATGGCCTTTGACCAACTGGAAAATAGGCCCTTTTTTAGAACTGGCATAACCTCACTTCAAGCTTTTAGTTGAAACAAAATCTATTTCAAATTCTTATTTAAGAAAATGAAAACACTTCAAACTTCCATTTGGAATTTTCCCTACATATGGAGAAAATTTTTTTTGACAACTTATTTGTCTAAGGTGATATAACACAATCCCAATTAAGAATTATTTTATTATTTTTATTTTTCACGTGACAAGTTGGATCGCCCTCCAAATTGCTCCTCCTTCTCAAGTTTTTGAATCCTCATAGCTATAAAGTTCAACAAAGAGAGATTCTTGAAAAATATTGCCAAAACGAATGGATAATCCTCACGAGGCCTTTGAATTTCTATATTAAATAACATAACATGCCTCATCTACAATATCTTGGCATGTAAAATTTAAGGAAGTCGCAAAAGAATGAGGAAAAAATACATAATTAGCAATTGATAGTTGCAGGTGACTTGTAATTCTCTATCATAGCCTGGTCATGTTCATCGTCGATCATAAACTCCGTAGATCATATTCATCATCGCGTAATTTCGAATTTCGAGACTTAAATCGTTGGTCATTTCAATTAATCTATGAGCAGTAACGAGGTAGATACTCAGAGAAATCAGAACGCTATCGATTTAATGGAAGCATATAAAAAGAAACGTTTGTGTTTTATTGATACAATGGACATTACACTGCAAGTCTCCTTCTACATAGCACGATGCTGCTAAAGAAATAGCACTTTCAAATGCTTTTTAGTTAACCCTGCTAGAGCTACAACTGAAAGTGTAAGTGTGACTTGATGTCGAAGCAAACTCCTAGCCATACAGCGTGAGAGCTGAGAATCGTTCCGTTCTCTCTTTTTTTTCTTTTTTTTTCGGTTTTCCGGGGCAGACAAAGAATGATTAGCTGTTAAAAAAAAAAATTAAACCTATCAGCGAGAAAAAGAATTCCTCCTGTCGGGCGGTTGGGAGCGACAATCATGTTCCAGTTCGGCGTGAAACTCAGTTAAGCACAGAGAAGGCATGGAAGAGAGGATCCCAGGAGGCGTTGGCACCACCCGGGAAGTTGCTTTCATAGTGAAGCATCTGCTGCTCAGTGGGCCAAGCACATTCCATGCCCGTTTGATGATCGTTTTGAGACATTGGCATACTCATGGAGCTTACTTTCCAGCTCCTACTCGCCGACAGTTCGGCGGAGCATTGATCTGTGTATGGCGCACTGATGCTTGTCCCAGCAGCCTCGGAAATCAGCCACGCCTGTGGCGTGAAGATGGTGTCGCTGACGGTGGTGCTGTGATTGAATAGGCCATTCTCCAGGACTGGGTTAATATTGGTGTCCCAGGGACCTTCGAAGGATGACTCGCTAGACCACATAGCGGTGCTCGTCATCGCGACACTTTGGCCGGGGTACTGAAATTGGATCTGGGCATGAACTGGCGCAACTCCGTGCAGCTCTTGATGGTCGTAGCTAGGGATGCATTCAGGATTTTGTCTCTCGGTCTGGAGGGACGCCGAGTTGCCGGGATTGGCCAACCTATTAGAGGCAGGAGCAGTCGGGGCGGACGAGACTCGGGGCTTGTCCGTGCTGGTCCTGCAAGATGAGTTCACCATGACTTTCGGCTGGGCGGGCCAGTTGTTCAGGGGCGGAAGCATGTTCCGTGACTTCCCGTCGAACAGCCTCACTTTCAACGCACCCACAAGCCCTTCCGCCTCATTCGCATTCCCGCACATCTCGTCAAATGAGAACGGCACCAAGTTATCCGTGATGCAGCTGCCTCCGCTGCCATTCCCGCCGCTCGAGTTTGGCTCGGACTTGGGCAGCTCGAAGTTGGTCCGAGCATTGGCCCCGCGCAAGGCCCTGGCAGCCACATCATAGGCCTGCGCCGCATCCTCAGCTGTGTCAAAAGTCCCTAGCCAAAGCCTAACCTTTTGCAACGAGTCTTTGATCTCCGCCACCCACCTCCCCGACGGCCTTTGCCTCACTCCGACGAACTTATGGTGGCCTCGGGACGAGGACTTCTTCCGGCCCCTTAAACTTTCTTCTGGCATG
The DNA here is from genome assembly GCA_017140615.1 of Eucalyptus cladocalyx. Lineage (NCBI taxonomy): Eukaryota > Viridiplantae > Streptophyta > Magnoliopsida > Myrtales > Myrtaceae > Eucalyptus > Eucalyptus cladocalyx. The sequence continues at coordinate 12,760,827 of CM029525.1, forward strand.
CCCATTTTTTCCTCGGCCGATTGGAATCGGTCCTTTTTTTTAATCGAACTAGCCCTAATTCCGAGGTGGTTGATGTTTATAATAGCCCTTGATGAATCTAGCATCTGCAGGACTTGAGAAATGGACAAGGAGGAACTGGCCAAGCTCCATGCGTTGGATTGATTGTGACATTACCATTGCAGGCTAACGTCGTTCATATCGACCCAAAATCTAGAATTGAATAAATATTGCAACTGGTTAAAATCAACAACGTAAGTGCTGAGGAACTTCGATACATAAGCAGACAGAATTTGACAGTTCTTTAATATATTTTTGTAAGTGTGGACTGGGCAATATGTCAAAAAGGTGAGACACTCAATGTGTCCTTGTGGAATACCAATTCAAAGGAAACCATTTCAGTACCTATCACTATCGATCTGAGACAATCTGCCTGATGAATTCTTCGCATTGACAAGATCTGCGCTGCAAGGTACCCCTAGATTTGCACATACATGTCAGTTCTATATCCGCAATATGCCTGGCACGGTATTTTCGTGATGGTAATAACGTGGGACTAAAGCCCGTTTGGAGGCGAAATGAAATCAACAGGGAACATTGAGATAACAGCGCGAATTAGACAAGTGAAGAGCGCATACTTTGTTAATTCACTGGTCAACCATGAACTTGGCTGAGGTAAGAAGATTGGGTCACATTAGGCCATGAAGACATCAATATGTCCAGCATTTTTCACTCGGTTTCGAATTTACTAGCCAAATTATGTTTAGCACTTATCAAATTGAGTGGTCATATTGTTTCGATTCACGTCCAAAGTTTAGGAATAAAATTTGGGTTCCACGATAGTATTTCCAGGTTGGGTTTGATAGGAACCACCAATTTTAGACTAAGCTCCTAGTGAACATCTGCATTCGATGTAGAATCCTAGAGTATAATCCGAACTGGGAATTCAGGATGAGAGAGAAGATCAAGAAGAGAAAATACCTAGGAAGCTGTCCGTCTTTTAGCCATCATATGCCTTGACGAACTCAGTTAAATCCTAGGGTACAATATCTCATTTTTGTGCCAGTAATTGATTTCAATTCGCAAAAAACTGGTAACTACGACACCGCAAGAGAATATAGTCGATCGATACTCCACAGTACAAAAGCAATTTCCACTTCGTTCTTTAGCTGATTTTTTCCATAAAAAACCGAGCATCATACCGTCACTCTGAAGCGACGAACTAATCGTAGGGCTTAGTCCGTCTCTCTTTTGAATTACACAGCTACCTTCTCGTTCCTCACAGTCACTCCTTTTGTACCCAGCATCTTAAACCTCAGAATTACCCTCCATACCTCGGGTCCACTACAAAAATTTACCGTGATATATTGGAATAATGCAACATGAAATTGTAACGGTGACAGAAATCTTCTCCCCGAACATGCAACGCTAAAAAATTCTATGCAAGAGGACTCAGACTGATGATTTGAGTAGCAAAGAAAACATATGAATGGGTTTGCCACCATATAGATGAGAAACAAATGGTAGACAACCACCAAACCTACTCAAAGATTATTCAAAGCACCAATCACGCGAAAATTTTCACAGAATAAGACATTTCTTCACAGAGAAAGGTGAAAGGGCGACTGGCGTTGGTACTCCTATGATTGTCATTATACGAGTTCCATACTCTACACACCCCGTAAAATGTCTAATCTGACAGATAACTACTGCCTAGAAAGGCGTGCCCATCACCACATGACGCAGTCCATGACAATGCAATTGAAGGATCAATTTAGCACAAGGGTCATTTACAGATTAACCAAGAAGCAATTCGTATCTGAACCTAGGACCAAGGCTTCTTCATACTATTTGGGCATGAACAATGCAACTTGTACCACTCGGCCAGCTGCCTGAGTAACAAGTCTCGTAAACAGGACATAAAATAGGGGCTAAAGTTTCAGTTGAGAACCAAAGCAAACAACACATTCGAACAGCAGATATAACCGAAGGCTAACAACAGCAACAAAATAACATTTCAAACATTTCCCCTGTTCCCAAAACATAATAATTTCTAGACATTCATCTACCATTCCTAGAAATAACTATCACTGCAAAGTAGTACTTACCATAATATTAACAAAGGCTGGCAAGTTATGCGTCCCAAAAGGTTTAGGAAGTCCCACAGTAGGAAACATCAGCCATTCGATCCTGAAGACTGACCACGACCAAATTATCTTTTGCCAGCAAATTGATCTCAATTACCACCTTGGCCACCACCCCACCCACTTCTCTCACCTGACCATCCTTGGCCCCCATCAGATGGTCTCGGCTTCTCCCAACTGCTCCCATCTGCATCATCCATATTCCCTGACCATCCTTTCTTCCAACCACCAGAACCCTCTCCTCCACCAGAACTCACAGTTTTCTTCCAACCATCACCACTGGTTCCACTTCCCTGCCCAGCCCAAGAAGACCCACCACCTTGTTTGCCCCATGAAGAATCTCCACTTTCTTTATTTGAAGATCCTCCATTTTTGTTCCAAGACCCACCCTCAGCGTCATCTCTGTTTCCAGACCAACTCTTATTCCAACCACCAGATCCTTCTCCTCTGGAACTCTCAGTTTTCTTCCAACCATCACCATTGTTTCCACTTCCCTGCCCAGCCCAGGAGGACCGATCACCTTGTTTGCCCAATGAAGAATCTCCACTCTCTTTCTTCCAAGAGCCTCCATCTTTATTCCATGACCCTCTGCCAGGGTCATCTTTGTTTCCCGACCATCCCTTCTTCCAACCACTGTACCCTTCTCCTCCACCAGAATTCTCAGTTTTCTTCGAACCATCACCATTGTTTCCACTTCCCTGCCCAGCCCAGGAGGACCCACCACCTTGTTTGCCCCATGCGGATTCTCCACTTTCTTTACCAAGAGAGCCTCCATTTTTATTCCATGACCCACCATCAGAATTATATTTGTTTCCAGACCATCCCTTGTTCCGACCACCAGACCCTTCTCCCCCAACAGAACAGTCAGTTTTCTTCCAACCATCAACATTTTTCCCACTTTCCAAACCACTCAAAGAAGAGCCTCCATCTTGTTTACCATAGGAAGAATCTTTATCTTGTTTATTCCAAGAGCCTCCGCTTTTGTTCCATGACCCTCCAATGGCATCGGAAGCCTTTGGCTTGCTCCACTGGTCCATCTCCTGGCCAGTAGATCCACCTTCATTCAATGCATCCGCACCAGAATCTGCATTTCCAGTGTCGCAAGATTCCTCAGATTTTTTCCTGCTGCTCTCAGCGTTGCTTGTGAATTTGTTCTTTCCCCATGGTGCAGCACTGGAAGAAGACTTATTGAGGTTTCCAATCATATCATCCCACTTATCATCCCCAGCTCTTGAAGTGTCTCCTGCGTGTTCATTGCATGAAGCATTTTCACCTTGTTTGTTCCAGGAAGACCATCCAGATGAAATATTTGGCTTGTTCCAGCTATCAGTTTGATTGTTGCCACTGGATTTACCTGTGCCCCATCCACCAGGTCCTGAATCCCCCTTCTCTTTCTCCCAGGAGTCCTTGGATTTAGCCCAGTCACTCTTTGAACCTTCTTTGTTCCCCCAGGAAGATGCAAAATCAGCTTTCAGTTCCTGATCGCCAGAGTTACCTCCAGCATCATTCCAAGATCCTCTAACCGGTTTACTCCAGGATGATCCTCCATCTTGTTTACTCCAAGATCCTCCATCTTGTTTATTCCAAGATCCTCCATCAGCGCCAAAAGATTTGGGTTTGTTCCAACTGCCTCTTTGATTGCGGCTCTCATATCCACCATTACCCCCAGAAGAAGAATCCACCTTTCTGTTGCCCCAGGATCCCTCTGAGCTTCCCCATCCACTGCCTGAACTTTTTTCTTTAACCCAAGATGCAGCACCATCACCTGGAGCAAATATCACAATCTTCCTGAAACCAACTGATTTTTGACTAAATAAATTTGACAAGAGGAAAGTCTATGGCAAAAAGAAACCAGATGAAGGCATAATGAAAATAAGCAGAGGTTCACCTGACATTAGAAACTAGTAAAGATTTAAGGTGAAAAGATCTTCAATCTCTACAACAAATTACGAACATTAGAGAAATGTAAATGTTCTTGAGTTTTCCTGTTCTCATTGTTCCCAAATTTACTACAAAAATTTTCATCCATGAAGTTTGCTTGTTGCTTATTCAGTGAAAATTTAAGGATATGTATCTGACAAACTAAAATTATATAATAGAATATGTATTATAATTTTTTATTGATGAAACCTATTCAGAGTATACAAAGAGAAATGGCAATATACTGCAGTGAAAGTAATGCCGTGCAGGGCATATAAATGATAACAATTTATAAGACAGGATAATCTCGCAATATATAATCAAGCCACTAAATAAACAGGTAGAAAGATATCCCCTAAAAACTGACTTTAATTTAGCCGAGCAAAATAAATCAATAGTACTTAATTGTCCAGATTTCAGGAAAAAATAAGGAATCAATTTTAAAAGTCTTGTCAGCTTATTTCATCTATTGTTTCTTCAACTTCAATACAGTTGACCAGACTTCAGTTGTTCTATGCAATCCTTGACTTTGTTGTATATACTTTCTTCTTTCTCTTTAATTTTGCAGTATCATTAGTAAAGTAGTGGCTGGTGTTTTGTCTGTTCACTGAATTAAACTCATGATTCTTTTTTTTTTTTTTTTTTGGTGAATAAAACTCATGATTCTTTATACCTACATAATGTAAACAATCCCCCATCAAGGTTCTATAATCTATAACAGAATGTACTCCAGTTAGCAGTACATGGACCATCTAAAAAGGCTCGGAGTATTTGCAGCAGACCTTCATTTTTCCATCCAGATGATGAATCCTGACTGTATGATCTTCCTCTTCCAAAACGACCAACACCTTGTTGACCACCTCTTCCTCTTCCTCTTCTCCCACCTGATCCACGACCCCCATCAAACGTTTTCCGCCTCTCCCATGAGTCTTGATTATTTGAATCATCTTTCTTTTCCTTCCCCCAATCTCTGTACCCTTGATCTCCACCAACAGTTTGAGATGTACTCCATCTGTGACTTTGGTCCTCATTTCCTTGTTTGTCCCATGAAGATCCTCCAGTTTGCTTACCCCAAGAAGAACTTCCATCTCCTTTCCCCCAGGAACCGCCATCTTCTTTATGTGCATCAGCTTGCTTGCTCCATGATGAAACCCCATCTGCTTTACTTGTTTTATCCCAATAACGGTCAGCTCGTTTGCCCCATGTAGAAGAGCCATCTTTCTCATTACCATCATCTAATTTACTCCATGAAGAAACTCCATCTTGTTTCTTCCACGAAGAAACCCTTCATCTCTCTTTAATGATGAGCCCTCATCAGCTGCATTCCAAGAACTTCCATCTGTTCTCTTCCAAGAACCTCCAGCTTGTTTACCCCATTTATCACTTAAATCCTTGTTCTTTTCTTCAAAAGCTGCAGCCTCACTAGAGGAATCAAGATGACTTTTCGTCTTGAGGTTCACACCACCCCAACTTTGAGAATCCTTTGAAGGGTCTTCCGCTTTTCCCAATGATGAACTAGCATCTTGATTATTCCAATTATTCCAAGAAGAACCGCCATCAGTGCTAGAAGTCTTTGGTTTGTTCCAACCACCTTTATCCCCACCAAAGGCATTATCCTCCCCTCTACCAAAAGATTCATCCGAATCCTTCTGTGCACCTTTGTTAGTGACATTCCCTTCCTTTTCATTCCCAGCTCCAAGTGTTGCATTGCCCCAATTGCCTGCATCATTTTTAGAAGATTCTGCAGCAACTCCAGTTTGTTGCGATCCTTTACCCCAGCTGCCCGAAGAACTGCCACCAAAACTACCTTTTGTGCTAGCTTTGTTCCACATGTCATCACCTTTTCCCCACCCACTTATTTGATTATCATGAGAGGCCTCTTTATCAGTGGATGCAGCTTTACCCCAAGTGGAGTGCTGTTCTGGAGCCACTTTTCTCTCCCATCCGTTGTCCTCTACATATACATAATTGTAAACAAAGGGATATGAGACAGTTCAAACACAATGACAAATAGATCAAACAAAGATCAAACATATAAAAATTCTCCTGACCCTTTTTGGAATCAAAACCTGCAGAACTAGATGGATCTGCAGAATCATGTTCAGTCGGAACCTGCATAGCCAGACCATTTTTTGTACCATACTTCTGACATTTGCATTAAATAAAAGGAATGGAAAAGTGAGTAATATATAAAATAACAAGAGCCAGTTTACTAACCGAAAATCCTGAGGCAGAAAAACTAGGCCAGGAACTCCTAGAATAGAGAAGAGGCAATGAAGGGTTGTCACAACTACCATTATGTAATTAAAGAAAGAAACATTCTCAAACTTTTGTATAGAAGATAGAGCGTGTAAGACATCAATCACTAATAGAAAATCTCCCACTGGTACAATATTCATGCAATGCCTCCAGTAACAACCCAATACTGGATTAACACCTGGACTTAGGTATTTTATACGACAAAAGTTTCACCCATTCTTTGAGATCACTTAGGCAACTAGACTTTGTCTAAGCTCTGAATTCCTAAGATAGAAAGCAAAGTTACATATATTGCACTCAGATCGAGAGGTACAGAATCAGATATTCTAATCATAGAGCTGATGTTCAGTAACCAACAAAAAAATTCCGGAGAGTACTAATAGCACAAAGAACCAAGGACTAAGTGACCAAGCAAAATCATATCAAAGGAATGCAGTCACAATGCTTCATGACAACACTATCACTAATAAATCAGTGAATCAATAAAGTAGATCTTAGAGGCCGCTCTTTGGCTATATGACCAGGCATGTGACTACAGTTGACTTGGTCCACAGAAACATAAAAGTCCATGCTGAAGACATACATTTCAAGCACAAGAGAAAGCAACAGAAGTTCTAAAATTGCGGGGAACGTTTCTTGCATATGGTAGCTTATCTGTTTTCTTTTTTGGTTTGAATATGCACCAAATAAATAGCTACTTAAACCATGAGAGTACCCCGTATCAGATGACCCTCCAACGTTCCAGCCACTGCCACCTGCTGAAGGTCCAGCTCCACCTATCCAATCTACATATAGGAAAGAACACAAAATATTTTATGACACCTAATTTAAATCATTAGGAGCATCTCTTTTATAAGTTCTCAAAAACCCAAAACAGTAAGAAATTGAGAAAGGAAAGACATCAAAGATATATGTTCAAAGTGGAGCATTAAAGAACAAAGATCAGAGAAAATTTCCAAACCAAATGAATCAGGAGATGCAAATAGAACCTCCTAACACAATAATTCAAAGATGTGATTTAGTAAAACAATGAAAGAAAAACGAACATTTGTTATATGAACAGTACCAATTGGGCGACCTAAGAAATTCACCTGTAGAACATCCCTCATTTCCAGAAAGATCAAATGGTTTTGAGGTACTGGAGTCAGGATCCACCCTATAAAAACCCAAAGAAGTTACATAAGAGCAAAGTACAGGTGCATCTCAGAGTTCAGGAATACTCACAGATCACAGAATATATAAAAATTACCCATTCAATATAGCAGTGCTCCTTCCACGAAGTTCAGCAAGATGCTCTGATTTAACTGTAGCAATAATGACCCATGAAAATGTCACCAAGCTGACTGACCTAATCAAAAGAACAAGTTCAAAATGATAAACAAACCTGTAAGAACTTTTTGTTGAGAGTCAAGCTTCACTGTGATGTCAGAACGCCTTACAGCTATGACACGGCAAAGATATCCCTTCAAAGGGCCAACCCTGATTCTCAATGTTTGCCCAACCGAGAATGGTCCATCTTTATCACCTCGAGTAACTTCACATAGATGTTAATTACCCAACCACATGAAAGTATGGACACTTACACCAAGTAGTTAGATACTTACAGTCATTGTTTTCCCTCGCTTGCCATGACTTCTTAGGTGACAAAGGGGATTTGGGAGAAGATGGTGAATCATCAAATCCGAAAAAACCTGATTCAGCACCCTGAAAGTGGGAGAGTTTAAAACAGAGAAAAGGAAGAAAAGATCCTCATGTATCAGAAAGGAGCAATACAAAGACACTTGGCACCTTCATATTTTGAAGAGATTGCAGAAAAAGAGAACCTTTTCAGAGTATGCATGAACTGGAGCTTTCATTTTCTCACAACATTGAGCTTTGCAACAGGTATAACCCCCATTTTCCTCCTGATTCTCATTGTGTAGAAAGACAATCCCTCTGTAGATTTGCTTGACAATCCCTTCCTTATCCTGCAAGAGATGTATCAGAATGCCAAGGTTGAAGTCTGTGCACACATTAATCAAGAGTAAAATTAGTTAGTCTGCAACTGTGTAGCAACTGCTACAGACCTTTGATGGACCTTCCAGCACCCGAACTGAGTCATTAACTGAAATGGGTTTCCTGTGCTGATCAAATGCTGTAAACTTTCCCTCAAAGGGTCCATTCTTTATATCATGAACACCCACATTCAACACTTTACTTCCCTCTGAGCCCTCTTGAAGGATCTGGACAATGATAAACCAGTAAAAGGGAAATAAGAAATAACAACTGTACATATAAGGTTAAAAAGGTGCATCTATAAAAAGAGACAATAAAGTAGACATTAAAAGTTTACCTTGTAACTATCATCTTTGTCAAAGCCAATAATAAGACCAAAGTCTTTTCCCCTATAGGCGCAATGAATGCAGGTATTCAAATTATATTTGGAAAAAAGGAGCAATAGATGCAGAGGCAAAGTAAATGCAATTGACTGATGCATCATGATCAATTATCACTGCACAAGTAAACAAAGACTCACCCAAGACTGACAAGTTCATATAGTTCGTATTTTTTTGCAGAATTGGAGCTGGATGAGCCATCTCCTTTTTCACCACCTTTATCACACTCTACTGTTCGCTTTTTCTTTTTCTCGCCATAAATCTGTGAAAGCCATTCCACATCTCCAGATTCATTATTCTCAGAAGGCTGAAACTTCAATAATTCCTCTTCTGTAGGCATGACACTCCAAAAGCTTAATGCTTCTAATGACATTCTTTTGTATAAATATCCATCCTTGAACATCAATCCATCAAGAACCTCAAAATGTTTGCCAGTATCACGATCGCGCCGAAACTGCATCATAGGACGGAACTCCCTATATGCGAGATGGAAAGATATATGTCATAAACCAGAGCTGATAAACTATATCAACTATGATGTCTATCTTACACTTACTCGAGTTCACTTGAGCTGATTAATTTGGGCGCTGGTACAGCTGTTCTCTTAATAGAAGCACCCCCACCCTGGGGAAAGGAAAATAGGCTGATCACAAATCATGATTACAAACTCATGAAATAAATCATAATGCCATCAGACTTCACAAAGCAGTAGAAACTCTGTGCTTTAAACAGCCTCCACTAAAACTTTCATGTAAAGCCAACTATTAGTGGCCAGAATTCTTATAATCATAACAAGACAAAGCATAATGCCTATAAGAATAAAATGAAGAACTTATAAAAATGGTCCTTCACGTAGGACGAGGACAAAAGAACTTGTGATGTCATGCTGCTCTCGAACAAGACAAATGAGTACAAAAAAACCCACAAGAAGTAGCACAACACAATGACAGAGCCACATCAGGATACAAAATTCAGGATCCAATAGCTGATTGTGAATTAACTGAGGGAAAGAAATCTATAGGAGAAAAGCAATATCAGAACTAAGTTAAGTAATTACAAATTTCTCAGCCATCGCCTGTAAGTCGATTCTGGGGATCAACTTCACTGTTGCCCTTCTTCGCTCATCATTTACCGCAACAACCTACAAAACATAAGTTTCAATATATAAGTAATAGTTAAATCCGATTACTAATAGCAACCTAACCCCCAAAAACATACCTGTGCAAGGTCCCCCTTGTATTTACCATTCTTCACACGGGCCCACATGCCCACAGAGACTTCACTGCGCTTGCTTCTCAAAGAAAGCAAATGGGAAACTTCGTTTCTTGGAACTGGTGCTATTCGACTAGTATAGATACTACAGAGGCCCCTACATGACTGGTATAAGAATGAAATAACCATTTACCAGTCATTACCATAAATAAACCTTCGAAAGTTTAAAAAAAAAAAATTAGTACCAATGACTTCTTTTAAATTGATCCATAAATCAAACAAGAAGACACAGAATATGCAGATTTTCGTGTACTAACATCCATAAACAAATCAGTTACCTCAATTACATCAGACTGACGGTCTGCTTCAACGTAAATGTAACCTTTAACATGGTCAATAGCAAATGCAGATATAATCTGAATCTTGTTACCCAGTGACATTAAGTCAACATACTTCTGCATAAGACAAAAGGCTGAATTTCTCTCTCGACCAACCTGAAACATTTAATCAATGTGAGAAATCCTATTAGGCAGGAAGAAGATGAAAAGAAACCAGAAAAGATTTGGCTTTATGTCACAGAATAAAGGAAAATAAACATCTACCGTGCATTTAACTTTCCAGACCACTGGATCCTTAACAGAAGGCATACCAGAACCTACATCAACCGAGTCCTTAGCATCATATTCATCAGCAAATCTTACAAGCCCTGAGCCATCTCTGTAACGTGCTTCCATAATTTTATCAAATTCCTCCTCGAACTGCTCTTCTTTGGGGAAAACCGGAAGGTTATGTGCTTTAAATCCATCATTCTTGAGATTCTGCACAGCATCAACTTCTTCCATGAAACCTGTTACCGAATAATAAACAGCACAATGGACAGAAATGAAGATTAGTCATTTCATTACTCATCATTACACCTCAAGAGGCTTTAAGCTTGCAAACTGTACATGTGCAATTCAACATTGGATCATTGCTCACGACTCAACATAAAATTGTCACTACTTCCTAAGGACCAAAACTAGTCTTCACTGTTCAATACCACGAGATTATCCAGAGACTAGTCAGTCTTATGGAAATGCAGAATCACAAACATTAACCACCACAACTGACCATGAACCTCTAACAAAAAAAAAAAATATATGTTCAATTCAACCAAAAGTTTAAAGATCAACATCCCCAGAGCATAAGAACAAGCAAAGAGAAATTTAATTTTGATTATGTCAAGTAAATATGATATCCGGCCTCACATAGTTGAAATTGACCAAAGACGCTTTGTCTGAGAAGGAGGTGAGGTGAAGAAATTGGACGGTGGGTGAGGAAAATTGTAAAAAAAAAAAAATTGAGAAGAAAAGAGCAGGAAAATTTTGAAATCTTACTCTAAACCTCTATTTTCTCTCTTCTCAAATATAGCACAAGGGTTAGGAAAAAATCAACTACTCCACAAGCAACTCCAAGTCATGCAATTCTTTATACTTGTGAGTGCAGATGGTAGGAGAGGACATGAAATGCACACTTATCTTCTCCAATGTATTGTCAAGCCAAATCTATGTCGAAACAACTAATACAACTGCATTCTAAGTAAAGAGAGGTCATTGCCTGAAAGGAAGGCACACCATACAAACATACAAGTATAAATAAAGGAGAAGCTAATTGACTAATCAAATTAAAGCTAACTAGAAAAAGATCAAGCAAAGTCTCCGCACCGCGGGACTCTAAACAGCATGCATTTTAGCTCTCACTTCAAATGTTTCCAGTCTGTCAAATGTGCTCTTGTTTACATCTCACAAAATATCCGCCTTAAGTATAACCGTTCCTTCTCCAGCTTCCCATCAACTTTAGAGCCACTAAATTAACTTACCGAGAAAGGTCAATGGCTCCACCTATTTTAACAACTTCGTACAAAGCTTGCTCATCGCCCTTCTTACATCACCTTACATCATAAAATACCTGGAGAAACTACACGATCGCAACATCTCCTCAGTCTCCAGCGTTAACCAGAAAAAATGATGCAAATTGAACTCTGAGCCGCTTGGATAAGAATATAATGAAGAAAGAATCTTCCGACCCCAAAACCTTCGACTGGATGACTAACTGATAGCAAATTTTCAAAGAGAAACCAACATGCAAACACTAGTCATGATCTCCAGTCGCAAGCGATGATTCAAGCAGAGAACTTGCATTAAGCATCATCTGCCAGCAAACCACGGCATTCTCCCAAAAGAATAAAAAAATCGAAAAAATCGGAAACAGAAAACCTCAAAGCCCTCCGTTCCCTCACCCTGAAACCCTAGATTGTGAACATTCCAGCATATCCAACCCCATAACCTCAAGCTTCTGGAGAATACAGGACGCAAGCTCAACGTCATCACCCATCTCCACAGCTAAGAATCCGCGACATTGTTTCAGCGCACGCACATACAACCCGCGGACGGAAACCAAAAAACACCGTAAGAACACCAAAGCACGATAAACTGCCCCCCCCCCCCCCATCCATTCACCGCAATCCCCCCCCAAAACCCTCCCGGAAAAGGCAGAACCGGAATGCAGACCCAAATGCGGGCTGTCGCGGAGGAAGGCGCGTGCGCGCGCTAGAGAGAGAGAGAGAGAGGGAGAGAAAAGGAGAGTCGCGGACCTTCATCGTCGAAGATGCTGTCGTCGCTGGAGTCGTCGCCGCCGCCGATCTCGTCGGCGGCGTCCTCGAAGAACTGGAGGACGCCGCGGTTCCTCCGCTTGCGGGCGCCGCCGGTCTTGTCGTCGTCGCGGCGGTCGTCGTCGACCTTCCGCTTGCCGGACGATCCTTTCCCGGCGACTTCCTTGCCCTTCTTCCTCGCCATTTCGCCGGACACACCCACCGGACGGTCGCTCTCAGGCTGACATTAAGAGAGAGAAAGAGAGAGAGCTTTTCGATTCTGTGAGGGAGCCGGAACGACTTCTGAAGAGAGAGAGAGAGAGAGAGAGAGTGGCACCGTAAAAATGTGATCGGACGTTTTTACCTCGATCGCTGTGTGCGACACGTGGCCTGGAAAAATTGACAGAAATCATGTTTGAATTTTAACATGAAGTGCTATATCTTTCCTAAATAAGTGCTAAATCTAATCCTTAAACGATATGATTATATTCGATTTTATCCTCTCGTCGATTCAAGTTAACGGATTGTGTCAATTTGACTTTTAATGGTAATTTTGAATTATGGGAAAAAATTATAGCTTGATCGAACAAGACTTTTAGAATGTTATAACTCATTGCTCTAGTAATTATTTTTTGAGAAAAAGTCACAAAAATTCCTAATCTATATTCAACACATTTACGTTAAACTTGAAATCTCAAACTGTATCCACCATGACACATTTACTCTACATTCAAATCTGCATTTATATGATATGTTTATCATTCGTCAAAATTTCATTAGATGTTATTTTTATTTCATTTCACATTGACACTATGTCAACGTTGTTTGCTTTTTCAGTATCCATGTAGGTATATTTTTAACGGTTCTAATTTATAGAAATTTGACGATAGGTAAATATATCACATAAGTACAAATTTAGAATTTCTAATATCATAAAAAAAATGTTTACCATAAATATATCATAGTAAGCATAATTTAAGGTTTTTATGTGACTTATGCCCTTTTATATTATTTATTTTGCATAAATTTCCAAGTGAAATGTCATGGCATATAACATATTACTAGAAGCTTGTTTGGGAAAAAGCTATTAAAACACTTATCCCATTATTTCTTACTAACTTTTTAGATATTATATTAAACAAATTGAAAGCTTAAAAATGACATTTTCAAATAGAACTAAAATTCATGGATCATATTAAATACAATAAAATTTCAAGAATGATATTACATGTTGGGTCATCATTAAGAAACCATTTGTGTTATTATCTCCTCCTGTTAATAGAAATATTATACTATTCATTTTCATGTTAGATCATAATCATACTTAATTACAAAGACAATTCACAACATTTCATGCGTTCCGTTCTATCGTCAACTCTTAAAGTTCTTACTCAAATGTTAGTAAAATTCATCGCATCCAATTATTTACTCGCCTAGTACCTTATTGTCGAGCCATTAGTAACTTGTATTTCGTTATATTTATAGGATATTCTCCATTGAGTCCAACGACCTGTGCAAAAAAATATGTCATTAACACTTTATAAGTACATCTACATAGTTATCATTGTAACATCAAATTTTATATCAAAGTAAGAACTCAAGGCTTTGCTAGCTAGGTAACACAAGGTTGGAGAAGGGTAGAGAGCTGGAGGGAGAATATTAGTGCGTTTTCCTCTTTTATAGTACTTCCACCTCTTTTGCTCGAGCGTTAATTTCTCTTATTGAATTTGATTTAATGATTTTTCATTATTTTTTTTCCATTTAAAGTGACCATCATGTTATAAATGCTTATGTTGACCATAAGAAGATATAGTAATCACTGCTAAGATTATATTCAAATCACTATACTTGTAAAGAATCCCAAGGACAACTTAGGAGATTAGGTCCATATGCCCCAATAATAATCCCGTGCCCTCAGGTGGGTGAATTCCATTTCAAGTGCAAACTAGTTAATTGAGCCTAAACTTTAAGATACTTGACTATAGTGGCTTGTGAGTCTAATTGAGTGATCATAACTACTATATTATAAATTTGAATAATACATACATACACATTAATAAGTATATTATAAATATTCCAATTATGGTATATTTTGACAATTCAAGCTCAAGTTCAAGTATGATTCAAGTTTTAACTAGAATTTGTTAATTATTAAGTCGACTCAAATTTGAATTCGATGAAAACTTTATTCAACGAACTCAAGTTCATTAAAAACTTAATTGAGCACTCAAGGCTTCTTTTATTTAATTTAAATCTCCTAAAACTTTTAGAATTCTACAAATTATTTAAAATCAACAGGAGTACATTTATTTTGCGAAAAATGAATTATTCAAAAAATGTTTTCTAAAAATATGATTGTTGATTCACTTAAAAAAATTAATTGAGTGAAAAATTATCATTATAATCGAAGAAATTATTTAGACATAAATTACTATCAATAATAAAATATTATTCATTAGCCAACAAGAAATATGGGTAACTAATTTTTGAAAAATATTTTCTAAATCATTCTCATCTTTGGCAAAATAAACAGAACCTTAAATTTATATAACTTATCTGTCAAATGAAAAAATTTAAATAATTTCAAATGTTATCAATATGCAATTTCGATGATATGAGGAGTTACTTATTAAGTAACACATATAAGGGTCAAACACTTACATCGTCCGCAATGACTTGCTTGTTTTCCCTCCTGTTTTTCGGCTCACAAGCCAACTCAAGGTGCTCGGAGAAAGGGAGGAATCTATTATTGTGCATGCAAATTATCAAGCACCATAGTAGATCAGTGTCATCTAGAAGAAGCACGTACATAGAAAAAACATGACCTAAGGTTTCACAGAACACGCCAGTTGGTAGGAGGGATGGCACAGTACATAGACAAAACCAAATGAAAAGGAAGAAGTACTTAAAAACATGCTAATTGTCACAGCTGAAACATCCTACATGAAGATAAGCAGGACATCGACAGTCGGGCATATAGCCTAAGCAAGACCAGAGGCAGGACAGTCGGAGTGCACTCCCCAAGTGTTCAATAGCGCTCAAATGAAGATGGGCGGCCTCCCCGGCTTGGGCGGTCATAAGGACCAGCCCTGCTTCGGTAGCTCCGATCCTCATTACGTGCCGGCCCTCCACTTCCATACCTATCACCACCTCCTCGTGGGCCAGCATCCCTGTCATAGCCTCTATCTTTGTTGAAACCGTTCTGAGGATAACGATCTGAACCACCACCATATCTGTCGCTTGCAAAGCGATCACCAGAGGGGTACCTGAATGATTAGCAGAACACATGTCAACTACAAGTGACGGCATCACTATCACATCACAAGCACATCTTGTCTTACTTGAATTGTTACCCAGACAAAAGGAAGAGCACTTATCTTTGGGATCTAGGACAATATATATATATATATATTACAAGAAGTAGGAGCTTTGTACATGGCTTTATACTAGTCTATACAGGTGTTATTAACATGACAAAATAAGTAGAGCTTAAGACCAACCTTAGTACCAACAAACAGACAGGAAGCACGAAATGCACCTCTCAGTAAACAAATGTTGAGTCGAACTCCATCCTTTCCATATAGCTGAATGAAAAAAAAGAAGAAAATGAAGAGGAAGAAGAAGAAGATTCAAGTACCTGTCGCTAACATAGCGATCACGGCCAGTATGTTTGAGATCTCTGCTCTCAAAGCGGTCCCTATCCCCAAAACGGCCTCCATCATAGCGGTCGTCAATGAAACGATCACGTTCTCCTCCGAAGCGATCTCCACCACCACCACCACCACTGTAACGAGAATGTGAGGAGAATGGAGGACCACCCCCACCTCGTCCACTACCTGCCGAAGGGCAATCACGAGCCCAATGACCAAGGCGCCCACATTTGAAGCATTCATCTTGTGAAGCAGGCCTGTCTCCTCCATAATTTCCCCGGCCCCCCGATGAGTAGCCTCCACGATAGGCATGGTCTGCATCTTCTGCCATTTTAGGTTGAGCTTTGTTCACTGAGATAATACGGTCACCAAATTCACGTCCATGCATCTCTCTGATAGCATCCTCCATACCACGGCGATCTGAATAGGTTACAAACCCAAATCCACGTGGACGGCCTGTGTCTCTTTCCAGCATAATCTACAGAAGAACAATGTTAGAGAAACTGTGCAAATGAAGCATTTGACAGAAGTCTAGTCATTTGTAAACTGGACCAAAATTAAAGCACAATTTGTTCAAGAGCAAAAACACAAGACAAAATATGAATCTCAAAAGAGGGAGGGAAAGAAGATAGATTAAAGCCCTTATGAAGACCAAAATCACGACAACAAGAGAGCTACAAAATAAATCATCAACTAGCTAAATGGTACCAGAAACATATACTCTATTTTACAAGCAATAAATCCAGAAACATGTAAAATTCCTTCAGATTCATTAAGGGCCAAGTTCAACCATACTGACAAAACGTAACAGCCTCAATGCAACAGCCGTGGGAGTAGAGATACAAGAAAAAGGGAGGCAACTTTCCTCAGCCACTGCATCATTTTCACAGATAAGGTCCCAGAATGCTTCTTTATGAACATAGCAAGAATCCAGATGAAAACCCAAATCTGGTATTATTCCAAAGGGCTAAACAGACCAAACAGAATTTTCACCAAGCTAATACTAAGAAGACATGATGGTTAAATGACAAAGGAACAATGTTCACATACTATTCATACAAAGATATCGGAAAGAAAGTTAACAAGTTGAACATGCTCTGTCCATGGTTTCATCAATACCATATTCAAGGATCCTACCTCTTTCACACTTCCATAAAAATAACTGAAGTTAGAGATTAACTTATGGTTTATGTAAGCTTCATATTCACATATGCAGTAAATAGAGAGCTAATCAGTAATAAAGAAGCTGAACTTACTCGTTTTGTATAACAAGAAAGGCATGGGAAGAAGTCAAACAAATGCAATGTATCTAACACAAGACGGTCTGCCATTGCACAGTCCAAAATTAGTTGTAACAGAATTTCGTTCTCAGTACCCCAAAAGATTGAGAAAACAATTCTGGCATCAGCCAATCAAGTCATAGACCACACAACTGACAACTTTTGAAGGGATTAGAAGTGTCCATCACATCTGATTTTCTTCATTTTCTCTACAAAGTGGTGTTGCTGCCAAGAGACTTAAACTCAAACAGCTCATACCAGCAATGAACACTGTAAAGATCAAACTCACGTCAAGGGTTCTGCGAACATCAATTTTTCTTAATTGTCCTCTCAACAGATAGTGGATAGGCATTACCCACAGAAGAGAAAACTTTACAGTGATGCAGCATTTTTGTCAATGGATACTGAATTTACTCAATACTAATGGCAGATCACGGTATGTTTCCTCAGATTTGTGTCGGAAATTTTGGTTCATAATTCGGCTGCATTCTTGGCACTACAACATTCTGATTGGAAAGCTATCTTGATTCCAGAAAAGGAAACAGTGAAAGAAAGAGAATAGAGACAGCACTCAAAGGAAAATCTACAATCTCTCAGGATTAGCACGCAGATACAACTGTAGGTGTCCACGCTCCACCTTGCCCTTGTTATATGAAAGTCACTGATCCGCCATCAGAAGATCACACATCATACCACCAATTCTCTTTGGTAGGGTATTCCCAAGTTATACTAAGAGGACAGAATGCATCTCAAGAGAGGACAGGAACGAAAGGTTATTCAGGCCAATCAGCACTTGAAACTGCCAAAAGCTGAGCCAATCAAACAAACTCAAATGCTAAATCACAGATGGTACCACTCCAGACTGACAACACAAAATTTGCGAGAGCTGATCCCTGAGGCAGAGCTGATTCTCCTCTCGGACGGACAAAACAGATCTGATGAGTCTCAATATGGCTATCAAGCAGCAGGACGTAAACCTAACATGGACAGCGGTTGATGAACATATACTGGGTTGCATTAGTATCCTTGTATTGCAGCCCATGCAGGAAGATTTCTTATTACATCCTCAGCTTCTACATAAGCAACCAAATCATCAGGGTCTAATTTTAAGTTTCCTTATCCATAAAAAGTTTGATATCAAAAAGTTATATGTTAAAATCTCAATCAGTAATCAGCATTAGCAATCAATCTTTGATCTCCATGGAGCTTAAAATGAATCTTCTCACCATCCCTCCTCGCAAATGGACAAACAGAGCCGTTTGACTCTGCCTACAACATATTTTCCACAGAGCAACAGATCAAGGATCGGCAATCCCCTCCTGCTTTACACTGAATACTGAACAGGCAACGAAATAACTGATTCTTTAGATTCTCAGGACACTAAAAACAAGCAAAGTACTTTCTCAAGATTGGCGAGGAAACTGTTGATTTACTCTTACTTCAACTGAACTTCCCACATCCTTTAGTTCTGTACCGTTGCTTATATATAGATCAATGGAAAAAGGTAACAAGGAGCATATTTGGCCAAAAAGGAGATGGTTGATATCAGAAGCCAATCACTCTAGCAGATATCTCAAGCTAGCCTCAAACACATTCCCCTAGCAGCCGGGAATTGTCATCCAACATATCCTCACCAAAAAAGAATGGTTAAAGTTGGTGTATCTCTTCCAGCTGCAAAGTTACAGTTGATAAAATCATAAATCCCCTGCTCTGACATCTCCAAAGATAACAGGTGAAAACTCGAAACAGAGATCGGAAGCCCTGAACTACTAAAAAAGGAGGCAAACCAGCAAACCGCATCCCATTTCCACAAAAGGATGATGCAGGAAGGCATGGATTCTAAGCCTCTCGTATCAAGTAACTTCTAGGAACCAGCATCGTTTCTTCATCTCAAAGAAAAAAAAATTGCACTTCCATTGTGCAAAAGCAACTTCGCACTGTCTGTGTAGAGACTGGGAAAGCAAGCTACCCAGAAATCTCTCTTCTGCTGCTAGAACAGAACCTTCTATTTGCTTTCAAGTAATTCCCACAATTCTACATGCTACTCTCATTTCAAATGTGTGACCATCATTAGCTGCTGTGCCCAAGTATGGACCCTTTCATGAAGACACTTTCATGCTTAGTCAAAAATATAGAGATTCCTTCCACAAAATCGCATACCATCCACTGAGATATAGAGAAGATCGGATTACATACATCAGCCATGTCTTAGTTCATTGAAATAGCCTTCTGATATACTCTACTAAATGAGCCTCCAGAGATTCTGCAATTAAGCTGAGCAATAGCATCTCTAAAACCATCTACAGCATCTCAAAAAACCAAACCAGCATCCAGCAGAAAAAGAAATGAACCATGATTAATATAGTACTAAAAAATTTGAATATAGAGATAGCCAATAGCGAAACCAGCATTTTGAAATAACATGAAACAATGATTCCAAAAAAATAAAAAATAAAAAATTTATCTATGAAGATTTTGACCATTTTTCCTTTACTTGTGTCGTGCGCTCCACTTTTCCCCCACATACTCATGCTGTAGAACCATCGGTACAAATGCAATAACTGTATCATGAAACAAAAGGACAAAGCATCTGACTATAGCCAACGCTCCTGAACCCTTTCATTATTATTCACATCTTAACTAAAAATGGATATGTGCCGATTCATCATAATTTTTTGCTATTAACTGGCCTCATGAATGCCCATCTAATTAAAAACATAATTAAACAAGAGAACAGGAAGAACTAAGGACCAACGGACTCCACTTTTAGTAACATCGACAGCAAACACGGTAAAACACCAGCATTTCTCTCTTGAGAAACGCACCCAAATTATTCCATTTGGATCAGCACTTCATATTAACACAGTAAACTTCCAAATACTGCCAAAATTTTAAGATTTACCAAGAAAGAGAACAGATAAACTTTCTAAGATGCCTAATGCTAGGCAGCTATTAAGCCTCACCGGTCCTTGAGAAATAAAACACAGTTTCTTACGCGAATTGTCCTTTTCCTTTATAAAAGAAAAAGAGTTTCAGCGTACGAAAACCTAATTTACACCCAACTAGGTTTGCATGCCCTTCTTCATGTCAAAAATTTTACCCACGACAGAGCTCAAGTGCTCAAAAGTACAGGTAAAGAAACCCAACAAAAATCAGTCCCCACGTGCCTCACCAATTTACAGTGCCAAACCTAGCTTTCTTCTCCAACAGAAGAAAATTATTTCAAATGTGCTTCACATGAACCAAAGAAAAAAAAAAAAACCAACTTGACAGAGAAAAACACCTCAAACACGTCCAATTTCCTCTCGAGAAACCGAAACCGAGGGTGGGTTCGGAGCCCGGAGAACGATTTTCCTTTTTTACCTGAGCCTCGATAACCTTGCCGAAACGGCCGAAAGCCCTCTCGAGCTGCCTCTCCGTAATGTCCCACGACAAGCCACCCACGAATATGCGATAATCCTCCTTCACCATCTCCGCGCCCTTCTCGCTCAATCGCCTGAAAGCCCCAAAAAAAAAAAAAAAAAACATGACCCACACGAAACGACCAAGAACCCTAGAAAAGACACCGCGCCAGCCCTGATTTCGCAGACGCCGCCGGCAAAACGGAAATGGCGAGAGGAGAGCGGCGACGTCGCTGCATACCTAGCTGCTGCTTCGTCTTCTTCCTGGGTGTTACGGAAACTGCAAAAAGGGAAGAACTTTTTTTTGTTTGAAAAACCCTAGCGGATGGATTTTGGGGAAGGGAAGTGACGGTGCCTTCGTCTGTTTCCTGCGGGAGCGCATTAAATATCTTCGTGCCGAGTCCCCCCGACTCAGTGAGTCACTCGTTCCCACGTCGGAGGAATCGAACCGTCCTGACGTTCGCAAGGCCCTTTCTCGGTCTCGGGGTCACGTGTACGTTTTTCAACAGCACAAAATAACGTAAATTGTCTGTCAATTTTGGGCCCACATTCGCAATTTTGTCCCCAAAATTTTTAAGTTATTCCATTTGGCCTCTAAAACATTATGTGATCTCTAATGTCATTTAATCTTTAACATATTAATTTCGTTCGTAAATTATTGAATTTGTTTAATATGTTTAATATTGTTTTTGAATTTGAATGAATGGAACGATAATTTAGATATTTCATAAGAAATGTGGAGAAGCAATTTTCCACTTCTTTGCTTTTCTTTGTATTTGATTATTTTCGATTCGGCATTCGATTGGGGCCAAATAATTTTTACCCCATCCCTATATAGGATGAATAATACAGTTTACATACGGGTTTTCCCTTGACATTACTAATTTGAAGGTTACAAGACTCTAGTTAAGATATAAGTCATTCTATTCAAGCTACTATAATATGGCTTCCAATAACAGCAAATAATAGCATGTAGTTATCCAAAAAGAGTTAATTATAGCAAGTTTTCATATCACGTGATATCGGGTCGTGTAAAATTTGCACCTCTACGTATTACAAGCAACATAGCTACTTGTAGCATTCTCCATGATTCTTTATGTTGCCTTGATGCGGCGGAAAAAATTACGGTTTGAAATGCGAAAGCAAAATTCACACTCTGAAGCATTTGAGAGACATTCATCATGAATTTCATCACTCTACAATGATCAAACTTTTCATGGGAATCATTTGCACATATGCAGAACCCCTTCTGATATGAATTGTTTGTTGCTGGTGTAGAGAAATCATTTGCGGAGAAGCCAGATGACTACTTGAAAGAGAATGTTGGAAGTTAGGACATGGAGACAGGCTAAAAGGCACGTCTAGGAGAGCCTAGGAAGGACCAAGGGGATCAGGAAAGCGAGAGGGAGAAGGAGAGGGAGAGGCAAGAGGACGTCAAGTCAACGGGCTGGTTGGATGAACTGTCGGGAAAGTTCAAGTACCATGTCTGGTATAACAAGCCGGACTGTGATCTGAGTTTGAAGGACGTCAAGTCGACGGGCTGGGTGGATGACCGAGAGGCAGGCCGAGAGGCAGGCCGTGGGATGATGGCATAAATTGGAGACAACCACAAGAGTTCATCTGGCCATTAATGAGGCTTAGGACTTTTTCATGAACCTAGGGTAAGAAGAAGACATCAGAGCCAGTTGGCAGCAACTCTCCATTAGTTATTTAGTAAATAAAGCATCGACACGAACCGAGAGCATGAAGACCCTGCAAACTCTATCTGGATAAAGATCTAGGCAGAGATAAATGCGCTCGATCAGTTAGGACGACTAAGGCTTGCATCTTCAAGTGAACATCATTAAAACACGATCATCTATCGCCTTTCACTGGACATAAAGACCAGAAAGAACATGATCATCCATCGCCGTTCACCAGAGATGAAGACCAGAAAGAACAGATAACATACGACTTGCCTCCACTTAGATAGTTAATCATGTAAGGAAGGTGACCTTCATTTAGAGGCTCTTTATCTCTAACTGAGTCTCTTGAGCTGAGACTCATCCTTCCAAAGAATTAATGGTTATTAACATTTTAGCATTCCCCTGTAGCCAAATGATCAGACCAACTAGGATGTAATAATATACATGACTGTACAAGACATGGCACATCCCCAAATTACTGCTACCCTATTATCGGTCAGAGACAGGGGTTGGGTTACTCGGGTAAAAGAGGCAGCTTGGTTAAACTTGTGCCTCCGCCGCCGCTGCCTCCATTAGTCAACGATTTAGAGCTTGTTTCCTTTCGTCCGTTCGAACCAGACTTCGAGAGCTTAGAAGTTTTCTTGTTTATCTTTAGCGGAAGAATCTGCAATCTGGGGTTCAGCTCAGTGCCTGAATTTTCTGCAGTTAGCTGATAGCTTTCCACCAGCTTGAGTTGTCGAGCGACTATCTCAGAGCGTCTAGGGAGAAGTTCTACTGGCTCTCCACCAGGAATGACGATGTACTCGATTGCAAGACGGACCTCCTATCATACAATCAAGAAAGTTAACAGGAATGATCATGCGAAACAAACTATATTTCCTTTTGTCACTTAGAAGCAGAAATAAAAGATACGCAGATATGAGACACAATGTCTTTTCAGGGTGCAGCGAATAACTGAGCACTCAAGCAAATCTAAACTAACAACGGTGACCAGATTACGGGAGAACTAAGCTAATAGCGCAAGAGACAGACAAAAATGCAATGTCAAGTCACTTTCTGGAGACTTTAGTCCATGAAGTTAGGTTATCATGAGTTGACCATTCTGCGAGGAACAGCAGATATTTGTTCAAGAACATATTTCTCCAAAGAAAAAAATTCTTTTGAAACAAATCAAAACATATTAATTATTCACATCCTTTTACTTTCTTAGATCTCCTAAAGAATAAGCCATATTGCATAGAACATGTAATACATATTCCCTGGTGTGAAAGCACGAGCCTGTCTAGGCTTTTGCCTAATCTAAGGTAGATGCATAAAAAGGCTGGACACCACAAATTTCTGTAAAGAATAATGCATGACAAGCAAAAATTGACCAGAAATTTCTACATCTCTGTTAGAGTAGTGCACAAGCATATGTTTAATGTGTCAATGCAGGACAAATATTTTTTTCTTAATCGATACAACACATGTATGATTGGATCTTTCTTTACTTCTTTCAAATAGCAGATGGGATCTTTCTGAATCGAGGCTTCAATCAAATGCTTTATCCACATTTCCCTATCTGAGGAAGAAGAAAATTTACCTCCAGCGCATCAATCTCCTCAAGGGACGGTTTCTGTGTTGGTGCATCATCTTCAATTTCAACATCTATATAGTTTTTGACAGGCTGCTTCTGTGAAGAGCTATATGACTCCATTCCGAGGATCATACGGACTGCCTTGACCATCTGGGCCATGGTATTTGACTGCGATACCAGAGAAATAACATTTTATTTAGAAGCATGCAACAAAAATGTTACTGGAGAAGAGAATGGGTTCATGTATACCTTGATAACAAATACTGGCAACTGGTGAAACTTAGCTACACTACGGATCCAAGGGTTCTCCTTCATTTCAGCACTGCAGGCAAGAATTGCATCTGCCGTTCCAATGTCATCGGTTACATCCATCTCATCTTCAAGCCCCATCACCATGGCCACTTGTAGTAGATCAGCTTCAAGAATCTGGATCACACCAAAAGTCAGGTATAAATGTTCTAATATCATCGGTGGTGCCATAAAAATTTCACATGACTAGCTTAAGATTGAAAGAGGGAAGAATACAGATCTGGTATTTGACAGAAGTGCCCTGGTGCAACGAGGTAGAAATGATGAAAATTGTATAATAATAGGATGAACAGTCGGAATATTTACCTTGTAAGTGTAAACAGAGACCGGCGAGCTTCTCTTTCTTGCAGAGTGATTAGTGCTATGACTTTTAGCCTTACTGGAATGATGATCCATATCTTCCTCATCAGACTCTATATCGTTACTTAAGCCTGTATTATCAGCCGAACTGTGCTCTTCTCTGCTTTCCTCCTCAAATGGTGGAGTAAATTTCAGAGGATCATTGGCCTTAAATTGCAGACGACGGATTTCAAACAGGGGAGATTTTCCTACAACACAGAAATGTTTTTTCATTAGAGAAACTGTCATTTGGAAAATCATATTGAGAGACATAGTCCTTCGACAATGTTGGAGGGTAGATATAATGATAAGGTCCCACTTCAATCTTTAAACTGGGGACGCATAAGTACCTGCCAGTATAGCATCAACACTCACATCCAATCGGTGATGAACGCGACACTCTGTTTTAGATATCATCTCAATAGCACAAGTAAATGTAGGGGGGCCTTTCCTCTCAAGAATCGTCTTCTGCACTTTCCTTTTCCTTGCTTCCTCGTCACCAAGTGTGACACTCTGTTTGAAAATAAATTTTCAGGCTTAATTTACCATAGAATCCTAAGGACTATGACTTTAGATGGACTGCTTTTCAACTCTCAAGGAAATTAGGAACATTTTCAGATATACTTTTGCCAATATCCTTGGAAGACTGTGCAACATTAAACATTAGAATAAAGAAACCTCAAGATACACAGACACCAACCCACATCAGCAGCCAATGGTGCCAAAAAGCACCTCGTCTCTACACTATCATGTACTGGGACTGTGCAGGTTCATATCTGGCTGATTGTGAGTTTATTCGCCAAGATGAAATGAAGGAACGGGAAAAGCAATTGGTAGCAGTAGATCAGTACAAACTAATTGATAACTGCATCGCACCTCTATGCCCCCAACGAGGATCTGCAAAGATGGGTTTTTTATTATGTTATCAATTGTCATTCCATGTGCTGTGCCGACAAGTTGAACTCCTCTTTGAGCAATAGTACTGGCTGCTAGCGCTTCAAGTTCAGTTCCAATTTCATCAATTATGATTGTCTCAGGCATGTGATTTTCCACAGCTTCTATCATAACCTGTATAGAAAACACATGGTTTATAGCACGTCTGAGCAGAAACTACAAGAGCTTATAACCTAGTTAGAGTCAAAGCAGTGGTGAAAAGCTATATTAAAATTAAAACCTACATTATGTTGCATATGGACATTGGGCACTTGCATTCTCCTTGCCCGGCCAATTCCTGAATGAGGGACATCTCCATCACCTCCAATCTCATTAGATGTGTCTACTATGATGACTCGTCTCATGTGCTCATCTGCCAACATTCTAGCAATTTCTCTGTCAAAACAAACTCCATTTAGATAAACCAGCCATTCTAGCACCGAGAAAAATAAGAAATAAAAATGAGCTAAATAGCAACAGAAAATGCCTAAACACGACTTTAGGTTAAAACAATCTCAGTTGGAAACTATACTGGAGGAGAGAAGTACCTAATTAAGGTAGTTTTTCCAACTCCAGGTGGACCAATGACCAAGATCGAGCCTCCTCCCTCAATCAAATCACAAATTGTCTCAGCACTCCCAGATATAGCTCTCCCAACTCGGCAAGTTAGTCCAATAACTTGCATCTGACGGTTTCGGATGGCACTTATACGATGCAAGGAACTATCGATTCCCGATCTGTTATCATCAGAAAACTCTCCAACCTGAACAGAGAGAAGCCAACATAATGTAAAGCCATTTAATTTCCATGTCATCACAAATTTCCTTTCTTATGTCCAGATGATCAGAATTATCAGAGACCAGGTAAAATTGCTCAACTATCTAATATTCACTGTAAAGAACACAGTGTGGACATCACATCCTAACAATATGGATCATGAATTTTTTCATATAAAAAGTAACTGATCCAATGCCCGACTTCCTGTAGCTCAACAGTCAAATAGAAAGGATTTTCAAGCGCCACAATCACATCATCTATCCTATTAATCAATTCGTGACACCCATGCAACTGCAATACGCAGTTCGATTCTCACAACGGAAAGCTGTTACTGCAAAATGCAATTCAGCAACAGATTACAAACTTTGCATCAGTCCTGTTCACTTAATATATTCAGGGCTGGCTTCATCAACATAGAAAATGATAACCCAATAGCTTGATCTCAGATACTTTTTCCTCAAACCAAGCAATTATAATTATCTACAATGTCTAGCTACAACAACCGACTTAAAAAGATCACCTTGGATATAGCATGCCTCAAATCATCCGACTTAATCGGCTGCTCCGATATGACCCAGTCGCCGGACGGGAACCTGGCGAGCGGCTTCCTACCCAAATCCATCACGACCTCAATCAACGCCCCGATCTCCTCATGCTCGTACAGCTCACTCCTCATCCTCAAAGGCAACAGCTCAAGAAACATCTCCAGCTCCGAGTCCGCCGCGGCGGACCGCGACGTCGAAGCCGCGCCCGACGGCGGGTTCGGCACCGACCCATTTCCCCCGAAGAGCCGGTCCGACGGCCGCCGGATCTCCGGGGACCGAGCCGACGGGGCCCGCGACCTCGGCGACGCGATCCCTCTGCGCCCGCGACCCGTTCGACGGAATGATGAAGAGACCGCGGGGGCGAAGCCGGAGCCCCGGAGGTACGTGAGGGTGGAGGTGGGGATCTGGTTGGCCGAGTGCCATGAGGTCTTGAGGTCAATGAGCAGGAATTCCGAGCACGACGCTCTCATCCTTCGCCCAAGCAGTGAACTCTGCAGTGCTCTGCGATCTGGGTTTCTCGCTCGTTGCTGCTTTTATGTGGGTTTTGGGCAGAGACAGAGAGGTTGAAGATGAAGGAGGAAGAGGGAAGGAAGGAAGGGGAAGGAGGGAAGGAGAAGGAGGAGAAGATTCGAAGGGATCTCCGATGGCATCGGAGGAGAAGTGGGAGGCCACCGCGAGGCGAGCGGAAGGCGACAAAGCGTTAACGACCACGGAAAAGATCGAAAGTGGGGAGCTGAACTCGAGACCACGTGGCGGCTGCTCGCGAGTGCAAGTGGGATTGCGTTTTGTCCATGTTGGCATGTGCGTGATAACTTGGAGTGGGATTGTTCTACAAGTCAAGGCCAGAAGAGTCTCGTCGTCGGTGGCCATCTTGATTTTTGATTGCTCATGACGAAGACAGGATCAGGAAAAAGGGGAAAAAAAAATGACTTTTATTTCGCATTAATAGAGACTCGAATGCATAACAAGTTTGCAATTTCTTTTATCGCTCGAGTGATATGACGAGACAATAATCGTATGCGATTATGATTTCACTTATCTAATTCAATAACGAAATTTATTATCGGTGTTGAGTTAGATGAATTGTAAGCAATAATTTTCTTGTGATTGGATCGATCTAAATAACTATGCTAAGTAAAGACATGAAGATGATGGTTGAGGAATGTTGAATTATAGCATTGGAAAACAACCTCTAGATATTAGATTGATAGAGCCTGTCTTTCCTTTTGACTTTCACCGTATATTTTCCTCTTTATGATAACTTACGTTTCAGAAATTAGCCACTACCACATATATGTTCTATCTGTTTAGCGAAAAATGATAATTTGAAAAATATATATTTTTTTTAAAACAATCGCTTATATCATTAGAAATAATTATTTGATAAAAAATATTGTAATTATCGATAATAATTTATGCTTAAATATTTTTGTGGAATATGGCAATAATTTTTATATATATTCATTTTTTAAGTGATACAACTTTTTCCATTATTTTTTAAAAAATATTTTTCAAATCATATATTTTTTTGTGAAAAAAATGCATCCATAATTTCAAAATACTTTCCTTGGGAAAGAAATTTCGTCAATTTCAATACTTGAAGTCTCGTTATTTTTTTGAAGAAGCATTAATATTCATACATAATTGTAGATTTTTTTTAGGAAGGAAAAAATATAGTGTTTTTCTTTAAACTCCAGAATCTTAGTTTTCAACTTTAAGACAAAAAAAAAAAAAAAAACATCAAATGAGTTTTCGAGCAGGAGAAAGAAACTTTTATATTCAATAAATAAAACCCAAATTTCTGATTTGCTTTCTCAACCTTCCCTCCCTCCTTGTCCTCTTTCTCTCTAAGATTTGCATGTGCTTCCTTTCCTTTTCACAAACAAGAACATTAATTCGTCCTAGTTCTAGTTGACCAAACCCCAAAACATGAATCTTCAAAACGAAACAAGACGTGACGCCAACGTGAAAAGAAATCTAGGCAAATGACAAACCATCACGCGCCCCATGCACGCCACTCCGTCTTTGACCGCCGATTATCTCCCCTGTTCCCGGCCACCGGCCTCGCCGAGCCGCCAGCTCAAACGACGCTTTTCAGTTTCTCGAGAGACGACTCTGCCTTAGCCAGCTCCAGTATCTCCACTCCATTATAACCAAGACATCTTATTACATCAACAGTTAGCGCTTGTTACTTAGAAAGATGAAGAATAAATTCTAATCATTTGAGTTTCAGACTTTAAAGTATATATAAAGATTAATTATGTGTTATTGACTATACTCATGAGTATCATGGCTAATGTGTATGCGTGGAGGACCGATGATGGTGGTCAATTGCTTCCCCGTCTTAATCAGCTACCTCAACCATACCCACCCCACCATCCCCAACTTCGACACATCGGAGCGGGACTAGTTCCGGGGAGCGCTCCCCACGGCAGACCGCAACTACAGAGTCCTCGACAGGGTCTTCAACCACATCACTATCACCGGCGTCGTCCGCCACCTGTTCCTTGCCATGTCTCACTATCTCGTAGCGGAGGCGGCTCAAGCCCTCAAGCCCTCAAGCCCTCAAGCTCGTCCTCGGCTTGTAACGCCCGGTCGACACCACCCCCATCGTCGAAGCTCTCCGGAGGGAGGTTAGAGAGTGCCTTTACGCGGAGCAAGACATCGGCGGCGATGATGGCGGGTCGCAAAAAGGCCTTTTCAGGTATAAGAACAAGACCTGAGTTGTGCACATGGTCATGTTTGCAAGAGTGCTAAGTGTCCTTTAAAATTTGTGAGCCATTTAAGATACTTTCGTGATGATTCTTTAAAATTTGTGATTCAATTAAGTGATGCATGATAAACTTTGATACTTGAAGATATGTTTGAATGTGTTGAATCAACTTAATCGAAGGTGGGATCATGTGTTCAATGTATAGAATATGAATGTTTAATGAATTTATGGAAAAGTCTGTATAGAATTAGGAAACTTTGTCACCTGAAGAATTGTAGTTTAGATTCTTAGTTTTAATTTGATATAAAGTTCATAAATTTTGAATGTCATTAAGGTTGTGAAAGTCTAGTTTGAAAATACTGAAGTAGCCTAGAGTTTGATCCGAAATTTTTTGTCTCCGAGTCAATTAATTTCGTTTCGCAAATAAGAAATAGTTTGAGGGCTAGTTTACAAAAGCTCAAATATGAAACTTCTAGGAGAGGTCCTAAACTGCAAATACCCAAAATTTTCATTAAATTTTAGCAAGGAAGAGTCGGTCAATTTGAATGGATAAGGTCAAAGTAGGAACTGACTTACAAAATTGATACAGATAAGAGTCATTGGGGCAAATTGCATAATTTCAAATAGTTAGAGGGCTATTTTATAAAAGTCTAAAAAATAAAGTTGTAGAGCGCGTAATGAACAATTTGTCCATTTGGTGGTCGTTTAACATTTTTTTTTTCGAATTTTAAAAGAACCTGGTTGAAATAGGGTCAAATCTAGAGCAATCCGGCTAAAATCGAACTTTTTGT
Organism: Eucalyptus cladocalyx; assembly: GCA_017140615.1. NCBI lineage: Eukaryota > Viridiplantae > Streptophyta > Magnoliopsida > Myrtales > Myrtaceae > Eucalyptus > Eucalyptus cladocalyx. The sequence goes on from CM029525.1 coordinate 12,791,362, forward strand.
ATCAATCGGGCCACATTACGAAGAAATAATTTTAATGAGTTGAAGAGGACATCCTAAGCTTCAATTGGTAACTAGAATCACTTGATTTGGAATACGTTAAGGCCTTCAATTGAATTAAAGCTTAGAAGGTCAAAATCAGGGAAAAAACAGAGAAATTGACCTATTGGTCAATTAAATCATTCGATGATTTCCAAGGCTATTTAGCTTTAATGCATGTCCATTTGATTTTGATTGAGATTGAATTGATTATAGATTGCCATGACACCTTCAGCGGATAGTTTGATGATGGGAATTAGATTTTACTTAGGTGCTTTTTGACTTCACCCTGAGGAATTTTCAAGTGGTAGTTAATAATCACTTGGCATTAATCAATTAACCCCTAGTTAATTATTAAGCAAATAGATAATCGAATCGCATGTCGTTATTCAAATGTCGAACTCAGTTTCTTTGGCAATTAGTAAATTGAGTGATTGATCTAAATAACCATGCTAAGTAAAGATGGTTGAGGAATGTGGAATTATAGCATTGGAAAACAAACTCCAGAGATTAGATTGATAGAGCGTGTCTTTCCTCTTGGCTTTCACCATATGTTTTCCTCATTATGATAACTTACATCTCGGAAATTAGCAATTTTTATATGTACACTCTATCTCTTTTGTGAAAAATGATGATTTGAAAAATATATTTATTACAAATGATCGTTTATATCGTTAGATATAATTAATCTATAAAAAATATTTTGATTATTGATAGTAATTTATGCTTAAATATTTTTGTGGAAGATGGTAATATATATATATTCATTTTTAAGTGTTACAACCTTTTCTATTATTTTTAAAAAAATATTTTTCAAATCATATATATATATATATATATATATATATATTTTTTTTTTTTGTGAAAAAAATGCATCCATAATTTCAAAATACTTTCCTTGGGAAAGAAAGTTCAATACTTCGAAGTCTCGTTATTTTTGCCGAAGAACGATGAGCATTAATATTCAATACATAATCGTGGATTGTTTTTAGGAAGGAAAAAATATAGTGTTTTTCTTTAAATTCCAGAAAAAGAAACTTCTATATTCAATAAATAAAAACCCAAATTTCTGATTTGCTTAATGCAAGTGTCGTCTTCGCGCCCAAACGCGGCTGTCAAAGAGAAAAGAGGAAAGTCCTAAGAGAAGAGGAGAGGAGAGGAGAAGAGGTTTCCTCTCTCGTTGCGCTGCTTCCCGCTTCGATCTTCTCCGGTTTTGGCGGAAAGACTCTCGCTTTCTTCGCACCTCGCCTCACTCGCCTCTACCCATCAGCGTCGGAGGTTCGCAGGTGTGGGAATTTCTCTCCGCCATTGCAAATTCCTGTTTTGCTTTCGTGGGTTGGGTGCGACTGCGGGTAATGTGATGAAAACCCAGCTTCGCGATCGCATGACATGGTTGCCCGGACAGAATCGATGGTGGACGGTGGTCTGTCTTTGATTTTCTCGTTGTGGGTTTGGAGATTTCTCGTGTCTTTTCGTGATGTTGCCTCTTTTTTTTCTCTTCTTTTTTTTTTTTGGAAAATCTCTGCAAGTATTGATTTTTTAAAAATATGCATAGGTTTTGGGTCAGATTTCCTGTTCAATCGTCCTGATGGTGGTGGCCAGAGTTGTTCTAACTCGCATGCTTAGTTGGTGGTAATGTGGAAGTCTGTTCCATCCATGATCTCACTCTTACTAGATAATCTCGGCACTCGCAAGTTTGTTCTGTGAATCGGGCTGTCTTATTTCTAGTGGTAATCTGTAATGAGCCATTCTTTCTAGTAGTAATCTGTAAATATTAAATTATGAACTGGCAGCCATTGGACATCTCCTGCCTGATTTTGCCATTTTGTGTGGATTAGTTGTAAGTTAGTGATATGCCGGCTTGATCTGTTGGGTGATTTTATTGCGAGAAATTCATTATTTGTTTTGGATTTTGTGACCGTAAGAAGAGATCACCTAATGTGTACCATTCTCTTTTTGATATTTGCAGTTTGTGGTAATCTTTCCGGTAGCAACAGATGAAGAAAGGTTCTCGTCGAGCAAGGGAAGAGGATGAGAGGAGAGATGGACCGGAAAGAAAACGGAGGTATGATAGTGACTCGAAGCAGGATGAGATAGAGGGAAAGGGAACAGATGGTGAGAAAGAGGGAATAGATGGCAGAAACGCTGATAGTTGGAGATCAGAGCAACCGGCATCGTGGGATGATGCGTCAAACTTGGGCAGAAGTGGAGGAATTTACATTCCTCCATTTAAGTCGGCCCAAATGATGAAAGAGGTGGAAGATAAAAGCAGCATTGAGTATCAAAGGCTGACGTGGGATGCTTTAAGGAAGAGTATAAACGGATTGGTCAATAAGGTCAATGCAACAAACCTGAAGCATATTATTCCTGAACTTTTTGCTGAGAATCTCATCCGTGGAAGAGGTCTGTTTTGCCGTTCGTGTATGAAGTCGCAAATGGCTTCTCCAGAGTTCACGGATGTTTTTGCCGCATTAGTTTCTGTCATCAACTCAAAGTTTCCAGTGGTTGGCAACCTTCTACTCAGGAGGATTCTCTTGCAACTCAAGAGAGCTTTTAAGCGGAATGACAAGGTACGGTCACACACCTTTAGGTTCAGATTTCTTAGTTCATGAGCATCTCTTTGGTTATTCAAACTTCTGATTTTAATTTCGTTTGGTTGTATTCTGAACAGCCTCCATTACTTGCTGCTGTTAAATTCTTGGCACATCTAGTCAACCAGCAAGTGGCTCATGAGATTGTTGCTTTGGAGCTGCTCACTGTTCTGCTGGAAAATCCTACAGATGACAGTGTGGAGGTTGCCGTTGGTTTTGTGACCGAGTGTGGTTCCATGCTGCAAGACCTATCTCCTAAAGGACTACATGGTAGGTATATGTGGTGAAGTTTATATATATCCAGCTTGTTGCTCTTCTTTTTTTGATTGTCTGCATGTATCATCAGCGTAGAGGGGTCTCCTCTGTTGTATTTGTACTTGCAGTGTTTTATTGTGTTAGTTGATAGAATTAATATGTTTTTACCCTTCAAATTGTTAGGCAATCTATTGGAGAGTTCTCTTTAATGGTTGCAGTAGAATTTATCAGATCAGACTTGCAGATGATAAAGGAGATGGAAGTGTTAACGTATATCATTCATAAATGAAGTGTCACCATGCTATATCCCAAGGCTTTTTATAGACTTGTCGTATCTTCCAAACTATTACTTGTATGTAGTTAAGGAGATAATTTATAATATTTTGTGTGCATGACCAGGTAATGATGCTAGCAATCCTTGCTTTTATGTTTCCATCGATAATTTCTTGTGTCATGGCCTCTTAATTCTGATAATTTCTTCAGGTATCTTTGAACGGTTTCGTGGAATTCTTCATGAAGGTGAAATGGATAAGCGAGTTCAGTTTTTGATCGAAGGCCTCTTTGCCATTAGAAAAGCTAAGTTTCAGGTCAGTATCTCCAATCTCTCGATAGGGCGAGAAAATACAATTTTTGGTATGGAGAGGCTACTTGAGTGCGCATGCCTAAGCCTTATACTATCATAACTTAAATTTCCTTTTGTACATGCAGTCTGCAGTTCGTCCAGAATTGGACCTTGTAGAGCAAGAAGATCGACTAACACACGAGATATCACTCCAGGAGGACATCGATCCAGAAATAACTCTTGGTATCTGTTTGCCTATCCAGTCACATGAAGCTACTTATAATCCCTAATCCGCATATCCAATTGTCTGATTTTTGTTTTATGTCATACTTGTTTCTGTACAGACATATTCAAGCCTAATCTGCAGTTCGTGGAGAACGAGAAGCGTTATGAAGAATTGAAGAAAACCATCCTTGGTGATGAGTGTGAGGAGGAAGAAGATTCTGAAGGAGGCTCAGAAGATGGATCTGCTGAGGAATTTGATGAAGAAGAGGATGAACAGATGAAAATTAAAGATGAGACAGAGACAGATCTTGTAAATCTCCGGAGAACGATATATCAAACGATTATGTCCAGTGGCGATTTCGAGGAAGCAGGGCATAAGTTATCACAAATTAAACTAGAAGCTGGACAAGAGGTGAGACGACATTCCATTTCTTGCTGCCAAATTTGAATATCTGTCTTCTTTCTTGCCCTTGATTTCTAAGAAGGTTGATCACTCATGTCCAGTGATTTTGAGAATATAAGTAAATATTGCTGATTTTTGTCCTTCGTCCCAAACCAGCGATGAAGTTAGATGATTACAAATTTTCTTTTGAACTTGCTTTTATGCCTGAACTTTTAGAGCTTTTTACTTGCATGTTACGATTCATCTGTAAACGAGGATAGACTCGTGTGGCTTTTGTGCATTGCACCGACTTTGAAACTGCAGCAATTCTGAATCTTTATATCCATTTTTTTTTCATGGATGCAAAAATGGTGCTTTTGCTTTTCCTAATTTGTCTCTGTATTTCATATGCTCCCTGTATTAAAATTACCGATCAATTTGTATGTATATGTATGGTTATTAGAAGACTTTCTTGTGTGTTACTTGTGCCACATGAGTTTTGACTAGATATGGAATAGATGAAATATTGAGATCTTGTTGACACTTCTGGTTTTTCATCTCCTTCATATATTGTGCTTCATCATTTTTATTTGACTGGCTGATAAGGCATACGGCAGCTTAGACCGGATAGCTTGAAAGTAGAATTCTTTTATTTGGAAGCATTTAGTGCTTCACTGTTTCTGCAGTTAGTATGGTAGATGGCATATTAAGCTACATTAGTGAAGTTTTGCTTGGTTGCATGACTGAGTGTCTGGGTTTTTGATTCTGCAGAGTTTAGAGATTTCTAAAATTGACTTGTTCATAGCCTAACAGGGGCGAGAACATTCAAGAGGGGTGCTAAGCTTATTCTAAGCTAGACAATAGTGGACTTGGTTGAAATCTTTGATTGCAACTTTCATCGATGACCCTAATTGTAATGATTTATGTGTTGCTTGTAGTTTCTCATGCTAATTTGTTAGAGAAATTAATCATATTATGATTCTTTTCAACATTTTGCCTTCTTCCTTTTTGTGTTTTTGCCTCCTCACATCATGGAATGCTTTTGGAATTCTTATTTTAGTTTATCAGCTGCTTTATTGGCTGTCCTTGGAACTAGTTGTCTTCTTTACTTACTGCCTTGTTTTCTGGGCTGTGCAGATGGAGTTATGTATAATGATGTTGGAGTGTTGCAGTCAAGAGAGTACTTACCTCCGTTACTTGCATGTTTTGATTCATCTGTAAACGAGGATAGACTCGTGTGGCTTTTGTGCATTGCACCGACTTTGAAACTAGAGCAATTCTAAATCTTTATATCAATTTTTTTTTTTTTTTTTTTTTTTTTTTGCATGGATGCAAAAATGGTGCTTTTGCTTTTCCTAATTTGTCTCTGTATTTCATATGCGTATATGTATGGTTGTTGGAAGACTTTCTTTTGCGTTACTTGTGCCACATGAGTTTTGACTAGATATGGAATAGATGAAATATTGAGATCTTGTTGAGACTTCTGGTTTTTCATCTCCTTAGTATATTGTGCTTCATCATTTTTATTTGACTCGGCTGATAAGGCATACGGCAGCTTAGACCAGATAGCTTGAAAGTAGAATTCTTTTATTTGGAAGCATTTAGTGCTTCACTGTTTCTGCAGTTAGTATGATAGCTTGGTTGCATGACTGAGTGTCTGGGGTTTTGATTCTGCAGAGTTTAGAGATTTCAATAATTGACTTGTTCATAGCCTAACAGGGCGAGAGCTTTCGAGAGGGATGCTAAGCTTATTCTAAGCTAGACAATAGTGGACTCAGTTGAAATCTTTGATTGCAACTTTCATCGATGACCCTAATTGTAATGATTTATGTGATGTTTGTAGTTTCTCATGCTAATTACATTTTGCCTTCTTCCTTTTTTGTGTTTTTGCCTACTTACATGATGGAATGCTTTTGGAATTTTTATTTTAGTCCATCAGCTGCTTCATTGGCTTTCCTTGGAACTAGTTGTCTTCTTTACTTACTGCCTTGTCTGGGCTGTGCAGATGGAGTTATGTATAATGATGTTGGAGTGTTGCAGTCAAGAGAGTACTTACCTCCGCTACTATGGTCTGCTGGGGCAGCGGTTTTGCATGATCAACAAAGTTTATCAAGAGAACTTTGAGAAATGCTTCCTTCAGCAATACTCAATGATTCACCATCTTGAAACCAACAAAATGCGAAATGTGGCAAAATTTTTTGCCCACTTGCTCATAACTGATTCTCTACCATGGCACGTCTTTGCCTATGTATGATTGACTGAGGAGGACACCACTTCATCATCACGAATATTCATCAAATTCCTCTTTCAGGTGAGTGAAAACCCTACTGATAAAATTTTAGACTTACTGTTGGTTTCTTTTACTAAATTACAATGGTAGAAACAACTCGTCAATGCTTTAAAGAAGACTATTTGTTTTTACTTACTTTGGTGGAAAGAAATTACTGATGTTCAGGTCTCTCCTCTTTGATTTTGGCACAATATGTATATGACCCAAGAAATAAGTTTACGTGGCATGTTTCCTTTTAGTATCTAAGAATATTTTATGCTGGGTGGAATGTGCACTCCTGATCGCTGGGCATTTTTTTTCCATCTAAGTTTTAGATAGATACACCACAGAGATGGTTATGTTTTCCGGTAGTCCTTTATGTATTTGCTCTATTCGTTGGCAAAAGTCAGTACTCCTTATGATCTCAAATTAAATACTTCTGACTGCTAACATAATTATCGTTTACTGAGACAGGCTTTCATTGACATCACTTTCCCTCTTGTAGGAACTGTCGGAGCATCTGGGGATCCATTTGCTTAATGAACGCCTGAATGATCCATCGATGCAGGACTCTTTTGAATCAATTTTTCCTAAAGACAATCCGAAGAACACAAGATTCTCCATCAACTTCTTCACATCCATTGGACTTGGTGGCATAACTGAGAACTTGCGTGAGTATTTGAAGAACATGCCGTGCCTCACCATGCAGCAGCAGCAAGCATCGTCAAGCTCAGATGATGAGTTGGGAAGTTCAAGCTAATCTTCTTCTGAATCATCTGGAAGTGAGAGGGATAGGAAACGCAGTAGATAACATAGTAGGGGATATATTTATTTTGCTTGGGCTACTGATGTAAATAGATTAATGTGTTGTTGTCATACTTAAATTTCCTTTACCCTTGTTATCTACTCTAGAGGCACTCCGGTTGATCTTAATGAGCAAAGGTATGGGGATTTGCTGAAAGAAAAGAGTTTCTTCTCTTTAATGTTGACAGTGAAGACATATGGTGGCATCATCATGCAGCAGCAGCAACCATCGTCAAGCTCAGATGATGAGTTGGGAAGTCGAGCTCATCTTCTTCTGAATCATCTGGAAGTGATAGGGATAGAAAATGCAGTAGATAGAGGACATATGAGGTGATACATTTGTTTTGCTTGGGCTACTGGTGTAAATAGATTAATGTGTTGCTGTCACACTTCAATTTCCTTTACCCACGTTAGCTACTCTAGAGTTACTCTGGTTGATCTTAACGAGCAAAGGCATAGGGATTTGCTGAAAGAAAACAGTTTTTTTTTTTTTTTTTTTTTTATCTTAAATGTTGACAATGAAGACATGGAGGCAGAGTAGATGGATAGGATATGCTGAAAGCTCAGTCTAGTGCTGTTCTTCATGAATTTGTGCATCTTACTTAGTATCTCAACAACTCTAGAGGCACTCTTCTTGATCTTAATGAGCAAAGGTATAGGGATTTGCCGAAAGAAAACAGTTTTGTTCCCTTGAATGTTGACAGTGATGACATATGATGGCAGAGTCAATGCATATGATATGCTAGAAGCTCTGTCTAGTGCTTTGGCTGATGAACTTGTGCACCTTGCTTAGCATCACTTGTTAACTACACTAGAGGCGCCCTGTTTGATCTTGATGAGCAAAGGTATGGAGATTTGTTGAAAGAACACAATATTTCTCTCTTAAATGTTGACAGTGAAGACACATGGGGGCAAAATATATGGATGTGATAAGCTAAAAGCTCTGTCTAGTGCTGTGGTTGATGAACTTGTGCATCTCACTTAGGTGGGCACTAGCCAAATTGCAAATTATCAGATTTCCTTGCTTTTGTTGGAGGATGATAATGGGTCTCACATATGAACAGAAAGAAAAAGGAAATATTCACCCAAAAAAGATAAAAATCAGCTTTAATTTGAAAATGTGGCTATAAACACTAATTTTACGAAACATGCAAATAATAATGCATTAAGAACTATAAGTTCTTTTTAATTTTTAAATTTCTTCTCCCTCCATAAAAAAGAAGACTAGGATATCTTCTTCCTAGCTACCCTCTTCAGAGATTTGATCAAAGCACAGTACATAGCAATGGCGCTGGGTAAATTTGGGGGGGGGGAATTGAAAGAAACCCAACGGGTTCAAGAGACAGGCAACTCGATCCGAGCCCAACGAGGTCACTGCGGGGTTCGCCGGAGCCGATGGAGCACCGAGAGGCCATAAAAAGGGCAGGCTATCGAACGGTCATATTTTTTATTTTACGATACGATAAAGCTTGATCTTTAGACTGCGCATGACAAAGTAGGGGTGGTGCAAGATCAGCCCTCTGATCACCAGAGGCTCCAGATCGGCCGCGGTGGCGCATGCGCGCAGGCCCACGTGGAACGCGATGTTCCCCCCGGCGCTCGTGCCCATCAGGTAGCACCGGGAGAAGTCAACGCCCTCGCGAAGCCACTCCTCGTCGGTGGTCCTGACCCAGCGGAGGGCCTCCACAGCATCGTCGTAGGCCGCGGGGAGGCGGTGCTCTGGAGCGCGGCGGTAGCTGGCAGAGACGACCACGGCCCCGAGCCTCGCCGCCATGAGGGAGCAGAAATTGTGGTTCACCACGGAGGCCGGGGAGAGCAAGATGAAACCCCCGCCGTGGTAGTACACGATGAGCGGCAGTTTCCGGTCGGGCGGGGGTGACGGGCGAGGCAGGTAGATCCGAGCCCAAGTGTTGCGGGTCGGGTCGAGCGGGACGTCCTTGGTGCGGACGGCAAAGGGCTGGTCGGGGTTGGGCACGGCGGGGAGAGTTGGATCGTCGAGGCCGCGCGTGACCTTGCCGTCTGGGTGGAGGACAAGTTTGAGGAGGTCATAGGCGTCGACGGCCGGAGCTGGATCGAGATCCGCATGTTGACCGGCCATGTTTGCTCTGCTCAACCTCGAGGTGGGACTGAAGAAACAGGAAACCGTTATTTATTATCGACCTGAGGTCAATGATTATACTTTATAGGCACCACGAGGTCCATCATGGCGACTTAATAATGGAGTTTCTTATTAACCTCTCAGCAGTTGAAAATAGCTTACATTGGGATCCAACTAATTACACTTCACTAGATTTATATAAAGGATTAGGCGCAATTGATGCCACGATGTGAGAACAATAAAATTGACTCGGTCAAGCTGTCCTTTATATTAACTTGGTATGCTTTTATAGCCCAGAGTTCCTTTTTTCGATCCGGCGTGCTTTCGTAGCCCGGTGCCCTTTAATAGATCCGGTGTGCTTTTATAGCCCGGTGTACTTTATATTGATTTGGCATGCTTTCGTAGTCCAGTGTCCATTTCATCGACTTGGCATGCTTCGGTAGCCTGGTCTCCTTTATCCTTTATATTGACATGACGTGCTTTCGTAGCTCAGAGTCCCTTTTATTGACCCGGCGTGCTTTCGTAGCCCGGTGTCTAGTTTTTGACATGGCGTGTTTTCGTAGCCTAGTGTCTATTTTTATTGACTTGGCGTGCTTTCATAGCTCGATGTCCCGACGTGCTTCCGTAACCTGGAGTTCTTGACTTGATGTGCTTTCATAGCCCAGTGTCCATTTTTTATTGACTTGGCGTGCTTTTGTAACCCGACGTCCCTTTTAATAGACCCGGCATGTTTTCGTAGCTCAGAGTTCTTGACCTAGCGTGCTTTTGTAACCTAGAGACCCTCTTTATCGACTCAGCCTGCTTTCGTAGCCTGACGTCCATTTATATTGACTTGGTGTGCTTTCGTAGCCTAGAGTCCCAAAATTTTGACATCTTAGTCTAGATCTAGATATCTTGATTCTTTTCGTTGAACATTTCACTCTGGATGTAAATGTTTTTTCGACCTTTCTCGTTATACCTTAATTTGGATCTAGGTATTTCGAATTCAAAAGTCTTGACATCTCAGTCTGGATTTGGATGTCTTAATTATTTTCATTTAAACATTTCATTCTGTATGTGCATGTTTTTCAATTTTTCTTGTTGTACCTTAGTCTGGATCTAGGCATTTCAAGTTAAAAAATTTCGATATCTCAGTCTAGATCTGGATGTTTTAATTATTTTCGTCTAAATATTTCACTCTAGATGTGAATGTTTTTTCGATCTTTCTCGTTATACCTTAGTCTAGATCTAGGTATTTCAAATTTAAAACTTTTGACATCTTAGTCTGGATCTAGATGTCTTAATTCTTTTCGTTGAACATTTCACTTCGGATGTTAATGTTTTTTGAGCTTTCTTATTATACCTAAGTCTAGATCTAGGTATTTCGAGTACAAAAATCTTGATATCTCAATCTGGATCTGGATGTCTTAATTCTTTTCGTTGAACATTTCACTTTGAATGTGAATGTTCTTCTTAGTATTGATGTCTCAATTTATTACCCGTTAGACTCTTTAAGGAATCTAAGTGAGAGTTAGGTACTTACAGAGTAAATGAGGATTTATCATGTACCTCAAGATGTTTTACCGCACTGACTGGTAAGTAATTGTAGGTACGTTCTTTCCTTTCACATCATGCATTTGCATTAGCATTTCCATGCATCATATGAATTGCATTTAAAAGAAAAAATGGAATTCATTTTCCGACAAAAAATCATTCAATACATGCGCATGGTTAAAATTTATGTTTCAATTTATCTTTGAAGGCAATTTCCACGAGCTCACCTTCAAAGAGGGGTAGCTTTGGACATATAAATTTTGGCGATTCGGTTATTTATTTATTGCATAGAAAATTATGGATTAATTTTATCCCTAAAAAAATATTAATTGCATAGCATATAGATGTAGTTGCATTTATGTTTAATTTACATGTTTTGCATTTATTTATTGGACCGGTAATTGATGTATTCAAATTAGTAGTTCTGAGCTTTAACTTGGCAGGTCGAACTAAGCGCTCACGACGAAAATCGAAATCGGCAAAGCCCGTATTCTCGGGGAGATTTTATTGATTTATCCTGAATCAAATCAGAAACAAATATTGCGTTTGGAAAAAAAATAAATATTAGGTTTAAAAAAATCTTTGTGGATATGAATTTGAAAAGAATTAAAATTCTAATTCATAGCCTATAAAAAGGAAAAAAGCATAGGGTTTTTGGAGGCCACACATATTGATACAGAGCCGCACGAGGGGGTCTTTCCTCTCGGTTTTAGAACTCAAAGAAAGGGCAAAAATTCTTTGGTTTTCCTTCGGTTTTCGATGAGTGAATAGTCGTTAGAGGAAAAGTGAAAGAAGGAGAGAATGGGACGTGAGAGAGTACGAAGACAGAGGAAAAGTGTGCGGCAGCAGAGGAGAGAGGAAAAAGAAAAAGTAAAAAAAAAAAAGGAAAAATTGTTTCTGTTCATCTTCCTCAGCGACGCTTCCTGGTGTCCGATCCCTTCGCCGCGTGTCACCTTGCCCGTGTCCGCTGATTGCGAGTTCAGCCCGGGTAACCGAGCCACCGGTCACTGCCGTTCGCCAGTCTCGCCGTGACGCGCAGCCCCGCCGCGCACCACTTCCGCCCTTGCTCCGACGGCCCGAGCGCCCCTTTTGCCGCTGGTTGCTGTTACCGACGACCCGCGACGCCCCCCGGTGGTCGAGTTGCTGCACGATCGAGCGACGCTGCTGCTCCTGGTCCGAGCTTCTACCGCGCCGCGCCCCAGCAGATCCTGAGCCAACTCCTCCCTGCTCTGTCCGTGAGCCGAGTCGCCTAACTCTGTCTCCGCTCCGACCAACGACCGACGTTGTTCCTGCCTGAGTGCCGCCCCTGTCTCGCTTGGCCCAGCACCGCGCTTGATCCGAGCCTCCCCGAGTGGCTGCCCTGTAGCCCGTGACGCCGAGCGATCCCTCTGTTTTGCTGCTGCCCCTTTGGCCTGCCCAGGCCAGCCTTCGCCGGACCTCGCCGGAGACCTCCGATCGACGGTGGCCAGTGACACCTTAGCCGCTGCCCTTGCACCGTCCGTAGCCGTGCCGCGCTTTCTTGGTAGTTCAATCTCCCATCGGATTTTTAGGAAAAAATCCAAATTTAGGTAGAAATTTGTTTTATCTTATTTGATAGGTTTATTTTTAGGTAGATTATTTATTTAGGTAAATTTACTTTATCTTATTTTAGTTTTGATATTTTATTTCTTTGTTTGAAATAGTTCCCAATGTATAATTGAAATTCCTGAAAATTGATAAAATGATATTGTGATCTTTAAGATTTAAGATTAATTTATTGATTTTATTAGCGAGATAATTTAGTTTGAATTTCAAATTGAGTGATGGATAACGTTTTGAATGACTATTGATGGTTTGAATGTTTATCTTTTAATTGTTCTATTTATCCTAAAACAAAAAAATTGCATTTTTTTTTTTTTTTGTATTCCATGTAAATTAGGATTGATTGCATGATAGGTTAGTTTTTTTTTTTTTTTTTTAAATGCATGTTTAGAAGGCATTTTAGAATAGATAACATTTCACTTTAGTTAGATTTTTACTTTTAGTGATTTTAATTATGAATTTTCATAAAAAATAAAAAATAAAAAATAAAAAATAAAAAATAAAAAAAATCAAAATCTTGCATCAAAGCATTTAGGTTTAATAAATTAGACATGTATGATTTGGTTTATGAAATTTTTGTCATCTAGTGATTGTTACTAGGTTCATTTAGTTAGAAATTGCTCGTAATTAGAACTAGGTCATTAGTTAATTTAGATTGCATATTTAATTGTTGCATTTCTTTAATTTCGAATCTCATGGAAAATTCAAAAAAATCATTTTTTAGAATAAATTCATCTCATGCTTCAAGATAGGCCGCATGCTTATTTATGTCATATAGCTTAGGTCATGTTGCCATGTCATATCATTTCATGTTAGATTAGTGACATGCATTGCATAAATCATGGTTTTCATTAAATAAGTGAAAACAAAAATTGAGTGATTACGTGTTAATTAGAAATTATATCTAAGACTGTTAATGTGAATTCTGATCTAATATTGTAGATGTTTTCGTTGTTATGAGGTAAGTCTTGTAATTTATTTATTGTTTTATCTGGGTGTTAAATTGGTGGTTTGCGCACCTGTATGATCACCTCACATGTTAGAGAGGTAAATTAAAATCAATTCAAGCCGCCTGCAAAATATTTTTTAAAATAAAAATGGAAAGGTACCGAAAATGCGTTAAAGAAATCTTAGTGTAACAAAGTTCTCGAACTCACAATCTGTAAAGTAAATCTCCAGTTACTTTACTTGGGTTTCTAATCGACCCACCAAAAATAGATTAGTGATAGCTCATAATTAAAAAAATCAATTGCATGTTAAGAAATTGAACTTAAGTCGTGAATTGGTATGGGCTTGGGAGAGCCGGAGCTAAGTTGTTTAGGTGCATCCGAATTTTAGGTCGCGACAAATGTGATCCTTGAATTTTAACCCGATATTGTTCCTAAAATTTTAAATTATTCAATGTGGTTCATGAATTTTTAGTATATGTTATATTTTGTTCCTAAACAATATGAAAATGTAGGAAATTATCCCTGATTTTTTTTTTTTTTTTGGTGGCTATCCGAGTTCTCTCAAAAGTCAAGAAGTCAAATTTAGTCTAGCAGACTAGCACAACGGCCATGATAAGGATTTACATACAGTCATTACATGTTTTTCGCCTCTTCATATCCTTGAATGATAGCTGTCACCTCTTTTTTTTTTTTTTTTTTTTTTTTTTTTAATGTAATTAAGTACAATTAATGTAATTTTTTTTGGTCGAACAATTAATGTAATTAACTGAGTGATAATTATCACCTCTTCATATCCTAGCGCGATAATCGCCCACCATTAGGGTAACAACATTGATGAAAGGATGTTATAAAAGCTAAGAATGAGATATGGGAGACAAATTTAAGCCAAGCTCTCTCGTAAAGGAAAAACACGTCAAGTTGAGAAAGACTATTAAATTAGTGGTGCCCCTTTTTTGGGTTCAAAACTTTGCAAATTCAGTTTCAACGAAGCTTAATCAATGGCCAGAGGTTAGTTACAGTTCATCTTATTTTTTCCACGTTTGATTCATTTATGCACGAATTTATGTTGTTCAATGCATAATTAGATCATACTTAGTTTTATCATTTGGTATCAGAGCCATTGTCTTGGTGTTTTTTTTTTTTTTTGTAGGGTTTAGTAAATTGAAAGACAAATTCATTTTACCCACTCGCTTGCCACCATATAGAAAATATTTTTGTAAGTGAAACTATTGAGAGACTAGTTTAGTAATTGTTTTAAGTATTATTTAGTCACTAGTACTACTTAGATATAATCACTATACTGAAGATTCTCAATTTAATCCTCCACTTGCAACTTTCTAGAGGTATAGGATTTACATGGACTGTTTTGGCAATTATTTAATTACTATGTAGTCAATGTTTGCAGATTTTTTTTTTTTTTGCGTGAATTAAAATATCTAGTGATCAAAATATATTTTAATTTAATTAAAGATTAGCCACCACATCTTTAATTATATCAAATTATATATTAAGAGCATTTGGATCACATATAGAAAATTACATTTATTGTGATTAACATAATGGATTTTATCCCGTATGAATTTTCATTATATTAATATGATTAATTAGGATAAAATAGCATTTTTTTTAATTTATCCACGCGGATTAGCAAAAGGAATTATCAATATATTTAAATTAGAAAATTAGCCCACATATAGTTTTTATATGTTATTTGATTCATAGTATGTAACATGATTTACATTGGTAAAACATGATGTATGTTTATTTGCCTCAAATTTTGCAACATAAGTATGTATGTTTATTATGTATTTTTACAACTTGTGATTTCTAATTCAAACGCGATGTTCTTGAATTGAACGGTGAAAACTATAAAATTTGGAAGGAATTAATCAATCTTCAATCAAGGTGTATGGACATTGACTATGTTATTCGGAAAGACGAACCACTTGCTCCTGTTATACTAGCACTCAAGCTCAAATTGCACTTTATGATCAATGAGAGCGGTCCACCCGCTTTAATGTAATGTTCACAATGACTAAAATTTTTACTAGTACTCATGGTTTAATCGTTCAACATAACAATGCCAACACATTGTTGAAGGCTATTGACACGATATTTGAGACTTCAAAAAACACATGCCTTGACTTTGATGATAAAGTTTTCATTTTTGAAGCTCACTAGTATAAGAAATGTGCGTCGGCATGTCTTAAAAATGCAAGTTATTGTTGCTCAACTTAAGAATGTTGATGTTGAGATATCTAAGTCTTTCATTGTGTATTACATTATAAACACTCTTGCACAATAATACGCACCTTTCAAGATCTCTTTTAACACACATAACAGTAAATGATTAATTAATGAACTCATGACCACGTGTGTTCAAGAGAAAGAGAGGTTGCTTATAAAATTGGGAGAGTGTTCCTTTGACAACACATAGAAAGAACAAAGGGCAAGGCAAGTAGAAGGGAAATGGTAAAATACCCCTCAAACTAACACAAAGAAGGAATCCAAATGTTTTTTCTATAAAAGAGGGGGGGCATCTGAAGAAGAATTGTGCCAAATTTAAGAAGAAAAGTAATCAAATTTCGTGTGTTTTTATGAAATTAATATGATTAATGTAAGTCAAAACACGAATTGACTCTGGATCTATAATCCATATTTCGAATTCCTTACAAGGTTTTCAAAACCATAGGAAACTAATGAGAAGTAAGTAATGCATCTATTTATGAAACAAGATGTGTTCTTATGTGAGAGTTATTTGGGACATGCGGGTTGGTTCTAAGCAGTAGTTTTGTTTTGAATTTAGAAATGACCTTTTATATTCCAAATTTTTCTATAAATTTTATTCATTTTTAAGACTTGTACCATTGGATCATTTTTTTAAACTTCTCATATGCAAACTTTAATTTTTCTTTTAAATCTAATATAATTGGGAATTGTACTTTGTTTAATGGTCTTTTTTTTAATTAATTTTCAAAATAATGCTTTTTATAATGCGATGCATGTTCATGATATCGCTGGTATAAAGCGATGTTGTGAAAGAAGATTCCTATATGTTGTGTAATGAGATTATTACACTATGCCTAGTTCTTCGAACCAAAATGGTATAGTGGAAAGAAGAAATTGAACTTTGTTGGACATGGCACAAAGTATGCTTAGCAGCTCCAAACTTCCTAAGTCCTTGTGGACCAAAGCTCTTAAGATAACAATATATATATTAAACCGAGTTCCAACCAAGGCTATTTCTAAGATGCCGTTTGAGTTAATGAAAGGTTGAAAATTGAGTTTGCGACATGTATGCGTTTGGGGATGTCCATCTAAGGTGAGATTTTAAGAAAATGAATTGGACCCAATGATTATAGGTGGGTATTTTATTGGATATGTTGAAAAGTCCAAATGATACAAATTTTATTGTCCATCTCATATCATTAGGAATGTGGAATCAATAAATGTTAATTTTTTTGAAAATGACTTAATTAGTGGGAGCGATCAATCCCAGAACCTTGTTCTTAAGAAAAAATATTTTGATATTTAACCTTCCACCTCAATTATTAGATTGGTTGTTGTTCACAATGCCCTTTTAATTTTATCGGCTATTAAATAACTAATCAATGAAGTTTCACAATTGGCTAATATTGGTATGTTAAATTTAGTTGTTCAATATTTATCATAATTTGTTAATCAATTAATTAAATAACATGCTCCTCAAGAGGATATAGAATTTAAGAAGATATGCTAGAATGAAGAAATTAGCAGTTTCTAGTGATTACATTATGTATCCGTAAGAAGCCAACTACAATATTGGAGCTAAGAATGATTTTCAAATATTTTTATAAGTCGTGAGTTGCAATGTATCTAATTTATGGTACAATGCCATGAAGAAAAAGATGAGCTCTATGGCATTTAATGAGGTCTGAATTTGGTTGATTAGCCTAATGGAGTGAAGGCTATTGGTTGTAAATGGATTTTTAAAACAAATGATGACTCATTGGGCAACATTGAGAGACATAAAGTTAGACTCATTGCCAAAGAGTTTACTCAAAAAAAGGAATTGATTATATATAAACCTTTTCTCTTATATTTAAGAAAGTCACTATTTGTATTATCTTGACATTGGTTGCCCATTTTGAAATGAAATTGCATCGAATGAATGTAAAAACAATGTTCTAGAGGAGGACATTTAGTTATACAAAAACATTTTCTCCCGCATCTAAGGAAAATCCTATTCGTATCCTTTCAGCATTGGATGCCCATCTTGAATTGGAACTGCATCAAATAGAGTGAAAACAACGTTAATCAATGGGCATCTTAAGAAGGAGGTTCACATAGAACAGTCATAATGATACTCCTCTAATGATGGTGATCATTTAGTATGCAAATTTAAGAAATCTTAACTAGATTGAAAATAGCATCCTCCTAATGGTATTTAAAATTCAATGATATCATTTCTTCATTTGATTTTGTAAAGAATGTCATGCATCGATGTATATACTAGAAGGTTAGTGGGAGCAATTTTTTTTTTTGGCACTATATGAAGATGACAATTTACTTGCGACCAATAATAAGAGATTATTACATGAGGTGAAACAATTCATCTTTAAAACTTTTGACATGAAAAATATGGATGTGTAGCATCTTATTTTATTAGCATTGAGATTCATATGGATTGACCTTGAGACGTTTTAGGACTATATCAAGATACCTACATTGGTAAAGTTTTAAAGAGATTTCAAATTAAAAATTATTTACCAAGTACGATATCTATCGTGAATAGTGACATGTTTAATTTGAACTAGTGCCCAAAGAATAATCTAGAAAAGGAATAAATGAAGAACATTTTATATGCTTATGCATGTTGGACTAGATTTCGCAGTTACTAATCTATTAAAGGACTGATCTATGGCAATATGCGTGGCTTGCTCTTTGCTCTATTTTCTTCTCTTCCTCTTTACCGAAGAGGACCAAATGGGAGCTTTTGCCGACGCCGATGGACTACAAAGAGACTGCAGGGCTATCGAGAGGTTTTATTTTATATTCTCAATGCGCTAAAGCTTTTACCTTTGACCACATTCAACTGAACAGTGTGATAGAATTGAAGTGGTAGGCCGTGAGCAATCTTCCATAACTCGACTCCAATGTGTGGTTTGCGCCACGCATATCGATTCGGAAAATATCCCGAGGCGTAGAAGCTATTGATGCTCGAAGGACAGAAGTCCAGCACAAGTGCCATAACTTGGCACGGGGGGACACTTAAGTGCCATAACTTTAAAATGGTACATTTGAGTGTCAGTTTTGAAGTTAAATTGGACACTTAAGTACTATTCCGGTGAAGATCCGGCCAAATGGTTGATGTGGCGACCTTTCGGCGAAGCTCGGTCCAAAACGGCGTCGTTTTGCACGGCGACGTGGCGGAGAAAATGCAAAAACGACGTCGTTTCATATCTACGTGTAAATAATAATATAAAAATTAATTAAATTAAATCTAAAATATTCAAAAAATTTTTAAAAAAAGAAATTTTAAAAATTTTAAAAAATTAAGAAAAATGTAAAAATTATAAAAATTTAAAAAATTGAAAAATTCAGAAAATTTAAAAAATATAAAAAATTAAGAAAATTTTTAAAAAACTAAGAAAATTTTTAAAATTAAAAAATTTTAAAAAATTAAAAAATTTTAAAAAAAAAAAATTAAAAAATTTTAAAAAATTAAAAAATTTTAAAAAAAAAATTTTAGAAAATTAAAAAATTTAAAAAATTTTGAAAATTTTTAGAAAATTAAAAAATTTAAAAAATTTTGAAAAATTTAAAAAATTTTTTTATTTTGAAAAATTAAAAAATTTTGAAAAAAAAAATTGTTAAAAAATTTTGAAAAAAGAAAAATTTTTTGAAAAAAAAAAATTTTAAAAAATTTAAGTTAAAAAATTAAGAAAATTTTTTTTAAAAAAATTAAAAAAATTTTAAAAAAATTAAGAAAATTTTAAAAAAAAATTTTTAAGAAAAAAAAGTGGGGGGGGGGGGCGGCGGGCGACCCCGGCCGACCCTTCCCCCTCCCGTTCTTGGCCCTTCCCGGCGACGGCGGGGGGCGGCGGCGGCGAGGGAGCCGCCCGTTCGACCTCCCCCCTTTATTAATTTTTTTTTAATTTTTGTTAGTTTTTAATTTTTTTTTAATTTTTAAAAATTTTAAAAATTTTCTTTGTTTTTAAATTTTTTCTTAATTTTGTAAATTTTTTTAATTTTTTAAAATTTTTAAAATTTTTAAAATTTTTTTAATTTTTTTTTAATTTTCTTAATTTTTAAAATTTTTCTTAATTTTTGAAATTTTTTGAAATTTTCTTATTTTTTTGAATTTTTTCTTAATTTTTGAAATTTTTGAAATTTTTATTTTTTAAAATTTTTTCTTAATTTTTAAAATTTTTAAAATTTTTAATTTTTTTTGAATATTTTAAATCTAATTTAATTAATTTATATATTATTATTTATACGTGAACACGAAACGATGTCGTTTTTTGCGTTTTTCTCACGTCGCGTCGGCGTGCAAAACGACGCCGTTTTGGACCAAACTCGCCGGAAAATTCTACGTCAGCCATTTGGCCGGATTTTCGTCGGAGTGGCACTTAAGTGTCCAATTTTACTCCAATATTGACACTTAAGTGTAAAATTTTAAAGTTATGGCACTTAAGTGTCCCTCCGTGTCAAGTTATGGTACTCCAGGTGTCCCCACCTCTACTCGAAGCTTGAAGCTTCCGGGTTTCGGATGCGGATTGGTCCTCCCATCAATGATTGGGAAGGAGTGGAGAAAGAGTGCAAAAGAAAAGCTTATGGGCATCACACGTCATAATCATTGAGGTTGAAAGAAACCCATGCCTTTTCATATGTTGGAGATAAGAATGACGTATCAGGACACAATTATGCTACTCAACGTCACTTTCTTACAAGATAATAATGCTACTTTTATTCGATAGATGACATACGTCTTTGACCGCCGATAATCTTCCCGTCCCCGGCTGCCGGAATAGTTGAGCCGCTAGCTCAAATGATACCTTTCAATTTCTCGAACAACAGCTCTGCCTTAGCTGGTTCCAGAATATCCACTCCATGATAATCGCCTTCGCTGCCGAAAAGGCCCACCCCTTCCATGCCCTTCGCCTCCAGCTCCATCGCCAACTCCCACTGCTGATCTATCATTGATTCTCCCCCACCGCCGGCCACCACCACTTGCCACCCCAGCTTTTTAATCCTCTCCCACTCCTCTGATCTCTCCCCAGCCGTTGGGTTGCAATACTCGTGGTCCCGGTCAGGGCCAGCCGGCAGCGCCAGCTCCCACAACATGTCGGCCCCGTTGACCAGCATGATGGGGTTGTTGAACAGCCTCACTTCCGACTCGATCCTCCGAAACCCACCAGAGAAGGGGTGGTGCAAGATCAGGCCTCTGATCACCAAAGGCTCCAGATTGGCTGTGGCGGAGCATGCGTGCAGGCCCGACATGGTACACGATGTTCCCCCCGGCGCTCGTACCCATCTGGTAGCATCGTGAGAAGTCAACGCCCTCGCGAAGCCACTCCTTGTCGCTGGTCCAGACCTAGTGGAGGGCTTCCAGGGCATCGTCCTAGGCCGCGGGGAGGTAGCGCTCCGGAGCGCCGCGGTAGCTGGCAGAGACGACGATGGCGCCAAGCTTGGCTACATGAGGGAGCAGAAATTGTGGTTTATCACGGAGGATGGTGAGGAGAATACGAAACCGCCGCCATGGTAATACACGATGAGGGATAGTTTTTGGTCGGGTGGTGGTGATGGGCGAGGCATGTAAATCTGGGCCCAAGTATTGTGGGTCGGGTTGAGTAGGACATCCTTGGTGCGGACGGCGAAGGGCTGGTCGGGATTGGGCACGGCGGGGGTAGTTGGATCGTCGATGCCGCGTGTGATCGTGCCGTCTGGGTTGAGGACAATTTTAAGGTAGTCATAGGCGTCGACAGCCGGAGCTGGGTCAAGATCCGGATGTTGACCGGCCATGTTTGGTCTGCTCGAGCTCGAGGTGGGACTGAAGAAAGAAATGGGGAAACAGTTATTAATACCTTGAAGTCAACGATTATACTTCTCGCGTCTTCCCTTGCAAGTTCATCTTTTAGGGGCGCCCAAGAACCATCGTGATTTCTCGATAATGGAGTTTCTTATTAACCCTCAACACTTAAAAAAACAGCTTAGATAAGGACACAACAACTAATTCGACACTTCACTCCATTTATAAAAAAGATTATGCCGAGTTGATGTCACGATGTGAGAACAAGAAAAGAATAGTACTCGCAGAAAGAATAAAAAGAATATCCATCTAAGCTTCACGCTAAAAAAAATAAAAATGATATGAATTATCCATAAACTTTAACTCAATATGTAATGTGATTCCAAAACTTTTAATCTGTTCGATGTGATCTATGAACTTTAGCCCAACGTGTAATGTTATTTTTAAACTTCTAAATTATTTAATGTTATCTCTAAACTTTTGGTACTTGTTCAATTTAGTTTATGAACAATATAAATATATTTAATATTGTCTCTGAACTTGTTCTTTGTGGATGTTCAAGTTCTCTTAAAAAAAAGTCAAATGTAGTTGAGTGCGATGGCCAAGATAAGGATTTACATATATACATAATTGGCACGTGATCGTGCCAAGCACAACTTTGAGGTAAGTCATGACCATCCTCGATTGTGATTGAATCAAGGTCTGAACCATGACCGGTCATGTTTGCTTTGCTTGAGGTGGGAATGAAGAAAGAATTGGGAAAACATGATGTACGTTTATTTGCCTCAAATTTTATGGCATAAGTATGTATTTTTATTATTTAGTTTCACAACCCGTGAATATTTATGATTTCAAAAGCGATGTTCCTAAATTGAACGGTGCAATTATAAAGTTTTGAAGGAATTAATCAATCCTCAATCGGGGTGCATAGAATTGACTATGCTAATCGGAAACATGAACATCCTATTCTTGTTGATACTAGCACTCAAGCTCAAATTGCTCTTTACAAGCAATGGGAGTGGTCCAGCCGCCTCAATGAAATGTTCAAAAGACTAAAATTTGTACTAGTATTTGTTGTACGATATTTGAGACTTCAAAAAAACGTATGCCTTGACCTTGATTAGGGATAAGTGGAATAGAAGTCTTAAAACTTGTTACGAAAATGCAATTGAATTCTAAAACTTGCAAAAAGTGCAATCAAGTCCTAAAACTTGTCAAATTGGTTCAATTGAATCCTAAAATTAACACCGTCGGACTTACTAACGGAAAATACTGACGTGGCGCGGACGTGGCATTTTAAAATTATTTTTTATTCAAAAATTATATTTAAAAACTAAAAAAAGAAAAGCTAAATTTTATTTTTAAACTTAAAAAAAAAGAAAAAGAAAATGGTACCTCCCTCCGCCGCCGCCGCCCATCACCGGAGGGGCTAGTGACGGTCACCGGCCTTGGGTAGAGCAGGCGAGGCCTCACCGACCCTAGGCGAGGGCTAGCGACCCTCGCTTGGTGCGGGCGAGCCTTGCCGGCGACTATCACCGGCCCTTGGTGAGGGCCAGCGTGCCTAGATTTGGGCGCCCTCGCCTGGGGCCTGCGAGGCCTCACCTTGGTTGGGCGACGGCCAACGACCTCCACCCAAGGCCGGTGACCATCGCCAGCCCTTCCGGCAATGGGCGGCGGCGACAATGACAAAGGAGCTGCCATTTTATCTTTTTTTTAAAACATTTTTTAAAATAAATTTTAGGTTTTCTTTTTTAGTTTTTAAATCTAATTTTGAGTAAAAAATAATTTTAAAAAGCCATGTGGAAAATAAAAAATTATTTAAAATGCCACGTTAGCATTTTCCGTTAGTAAGTATGACGATGTTAACTTCATGACTCAATTGAACCAATTTGATATGTTTTAGGACTCGATTGCACTTTTTGCAAATTTTAGGACTCAATTGCATTTTCGTAACAAGTTTTAGGATTACTATTGCACTTATCTCCCTTGATTATGAAGTTGTTATCTTTAAAGCTCACTATTGTTAGAGGTGTGTGTCGGCATATCATGAAGATGAGGGATGTTATTACTTAGTTGAAGAATGTTGAGGTTGAGATATCTAGATCATTCCTTGTATACTGCATTCTAAACACTTTTCTACAATAATATGCACATTTTGAGATCTCTTATAACACGTAGTAAGTACAATTCAAATGACAACACTTTCCTATGACGTTAAGTTAAGTGTCAACTTTTTTTCGTTCACTTAAGTGCCACATATTTGAAAAGTCGATCTCTTAAGTGCCACTTCTGATTTGACTTGTTGGAAAAGCTACCATGGCATTACAATAACATTAAACTTGCCAACGTGTCTCGCCGACAAGTTGAGTCAGCAAATGAGATGGTAAACGACGTCGTTCACCCATATAATTATAAGAAGTGAAGGGGCTTCACAAATTGGGGCAAAATCCCAATTTCATTCTTCATGAACCTTAACCCTGACCTTCGATCCACATACTCTATTTAATTTCAGGGCAAATCATCTCATCAAATTCACAATGGGGAGCAAAAGCAAGAGAAATGGCTCACGAATTTCCGAACAATGTGAAGATGAAAGTCAGTATTTATGCTTTTGTGGATTGCGAAATCCAACAAGAGTTTTTTGGACGAGAAAATCCTAGGAGAAGGTTCCATGGATGCACTAGGTATAAAGAAGACTTCAATTGTGAATATTTCAAGTGGGTTGATGTGGAATTTTCGAATCAAACGACGGAGGTAATCTTGGAGCTCCTTCAAGGACAACATGGATTTGCACTTGTAATGAAAGATGAGTTGGACAATACCGACTCTATGTAAGCAGAAAAAAAAAGGTCTGAATTTTTTATGACTCATTTAAAAAATGAAGTTTCAAGTATAAAGATTCAAAGAGATATTTATCGAGTGTTGTTTGTCTTAATGTTGTGGAGTTTGGTTTGGCTTGTGGTCATATGTAATCTCACTAACAAGAAGAAGTTACTGAGTCTACCGTAGTTGAAAAACAATGAAATGTGTTGCTATATTTGGTGCAATAACTTTGTTTTCTTTTTTTAATGATATATGTGGGTGGGTTACTAGTTTTGTATTAACTTGAAGGTTGAATGGCCGGGTGGATATTGGTGGACGTTGTGTTTTTTGATGCAATTTGGGTCCTATTTTTGATTTATACAAAGAATAGATGGCTTGACACTCGTAGTAGCTGCAATAAGAGAAGGGATGGTCCTGCATTTTGTTGTTGGTTTTAGCGTTTTTACATATGTTGTAGGACAATTGAAGTTTCAAATAATTTTAAAAATGATCATTTAAATGCCAATTTTTTTTTTTTTAAATGAACACTTTGGTTCATCAACTTTTTAAAAATTATAACTTAGGTTCCTTAACTTTTTAAAACGACTTGGGTTCATCAACTTTTTAATTAAGTTATTGGTTTCACTTTTATCAAACACATATTGCATTGTGTAATGGCTTAAAGCAGATTATCATCCTATAACAACATACAAAATAAGATTTCTTTCGACAAATACCATCGGTTATGGCATGGTTTAACCCGAAATGGCATTACATCATACACATTGCACCTTTTACATCAACATCGATGTAATGATTATATGATATAAAATAATCTCAACCGCCTTGCAAATTCAAATCCAAAACAACACTCCTGTTACTAAACACATCTCTAGCCAAAATATATTAATAATCTCCACCGCCTTACAACAAAATCCTAAAATCTTAGACATTAACACATAACGATAGACATAAAAAGACGACATCCACCCATTAATCAATTTGAAGATTCTTATCACTTCATTTTTTTCTTCTTCAATAGTTTCATTTGATTCATGAGTTTTGTACTCTTCCGAACTGGAATTCTAGGTACATCATTCACTCGTGTACCTTTTCTCATTATCTTATCTTTTAAAGGATCCGTTCTTTTTTGTTTAAGTTTTGCATGTTTCGGTGTTGCCTATTGTTGAAGCTTTTGTAATTAGTATTGGCACTGCGGTAGAAGGTTGCAAATTCCCATGATCATTCATATGAGGTGGACTTGATGTTGAAGTCTTCTTTGATGCCTATTTTCAAGCTGTCTTCTATTTTGGGCTGTCATTAGTTGTTTCTTCAATTGTGTTTGAGTTACCATTGATTGGTTTATTGATGCTTGCCCTTGGCTTCTTCTTATAGATGCAGTCAATTTTTGACTTGGTCCTCCTTGAGATATCAACACTTCCAAACTTCTCCAAGGTTACAACCATATAAATTTCATTAATTACCATGTCAAACAAATCGAATACATTAAATGCATAACAACTAAAAAATTGACATTCAAAACTATCATATCAATATTCATATCTGTAAACAACTCATAGCCATGTTCTCTTATCCTTCTCCCAATTGCACCATGTGTATATTATAGTGTAAAATTTTCTAAAACTAAAACCTCTTGACTTTTTTCTTTTTATAACCTGTAAAATGATATGACAAAATATGAATTTATTCCATGAAACAATACATAATACAGCAACAATAACTATATCAGACATCTTACTTGATATTTACTTTTCTGTTATACACTATTGGACTCAATTCGCCTTGTAGTTGGTTTTATGCTTTATGTGTTGCTCGGACATGCCTCTACATCACTAGGCTGTGTCGTCACTTGCTGCTGCTGCTATTATTGCTTCTTAGTTGGATAACCAGTCTTGTTGTGCCACTTCCTATAACAATGTGAGTATCGAACCATTCCACTAGCCTTACTTATTGTATTAGTGCTACTCTCAATTTCCTACTTTTTTTTCCTTTTTAAGCCTATCAACTTGCTTCTTCAGTGGTAGAGGCTCTAGGACCGATGTTTTGTTTTGTCCAAAAACTTGCTACTCCTTAGAGGCTATAGCATGAATTGGTATGCTGCAAAATAGTTTTTTTTTTTCTTGTCACAGTCTTCCACATAATCCTGTAAATTGAGTTGCTTCAATTGGATGGCACAAATTGCATGTGAGCAATGTATTCCATTCATTTGCCATGCTTGATAGAAATATTGTATCTCTCGAAATGAACAACATATTTGTCGCCATCATTCATGATCTCAAATCCATTGTCTCCATTCTAAATTGAATGATAGAACCTACTAGCAGCAACGTTGTCTTCCAATTTTTTTACAATCTTAAGCCGATAATGTCTAAGCCACTTCGAACATTCACTTTTTGTTTTTGTAGTCTCGTTATCACCATAAATTTAATGTCTTTAAGCATACTGACAATTGATTTGCACCTCACTTCTATAATCCCGCCATTGAAAGTCTCGCAAATGTTGTTGTCAATATTATTGTACTTGAATTTCTCACTAAAAAAAGCTCTACAACAATGCTTTATTTCATTTTGGAATAATGTTTCACAAGCTTTAGTTAACAATGCATGTAAAGCTTATTTGTGAATTTTGAAATTTGCTATATTTGAGCTCTTTGCAATCAACTAAAACTATTTATGCTGTTGGTCACCTTTATACTTCTTCGCCTCATTTGCATATATGTGTTGAGCACACATTCTATACTCGGCATATTGCATCAGCTTGGCTATAGCTAAAACAATTCCTTGTAAAATCATCAAACATTTGTAAATTACATGAATAATATGCTGAACCTTTTCCATAAGTTATTCTACGATAGTCATCAGATTTTTCAAAAATCAAAACCAATTGTCCTTGTTTTTTTTATTTTTACCATAGTCCAAGTTATTGAAAATATTTGGTTGTTTCCATCCCTCCCGATGGTAGGTAAAAACTCTCCCTTGCATAACCCTTTCAAAAAATACCCATCTAATCCGATCACTTTTCTACATCCAACTAAAAATCATTTTCTACAAGCATCGAAGTATATGTACATCCTATCAAACTGTGTCCTATGATTAGGTAAGGGTTTCTCCACAACTTTTACATGAATTTTGTCAAGTGAATTTTACAACTTACATTCCATAGCATAGTCTGAAATCTTTGCATATTCTTCCTTATAAATTCCCATCAATGTATTCATCACCTTGTATTAAGTCCATTTGCACTAATTGTGAAAAATATGTACACCTACCTACTCTTTCATTAGTTATTTCAATTGAGAAATTTTGATATTTGACATTGCTTTGATGATATTGAATAAGTACTTAGCCAACCAAACATTAGTCACTTTTTTATTCTCAAACACAATACCACATGTATACTTCTTTTGTAGTGATCGAATATGGAATGAGTCATTCTTCTTACTCAATGCCACTATATATTGTTCATGGACGATTGTCTTGTGCACACTCTGCTTTAACAAAATTATTGGTATTTCTAATAAATTTAGGATTTCGTCATTGAGAGATTGAGTACTTGACAATAGTATCTCTAAATTGCTTAACATCATCAAATGGCATTGATACATAAAAAAGACAGGATTTATACCAGTTTAATCATAAGAAGGATATGACTCCCCATTTTATGTTGCGTTGCACCATCTTCATCATCATCCTCATGGTCGCCGCCGTTATTACGACAACTTTCCCCATAAATAAAATCATCACCATCAGCTACAGGAGCTCTTGCATCTCTATTTACTGCACCGCTTTCATTCATTGGCCCACATTGTGCTTTTCTTCTTTTTTCGAATGCCCTGACCTCTTCTCTTACTTGTGTGATGTCCTCATCGTCAATATCACTTGTACAAATGGTATGCACAAATGTTTCATCATTTTCATTGCTGGGCAATGCAATATCCCAGGAGTCTAGGGTTATTTTAGTTGATTCTTCAACAAATGTATCTTCACCGTTAGATATGCATTCGATATCCTTAAGAGGCTGAAATATCTCTAACACAAATCATGTATACAAATCTACGGCGTCCTCTGCTCTCACATATCCTTCCAAAATAGCTCCAACACTAGCTTGAGTTTCAATAGTAGTTTTCAACACTACTTGCCCATCTTCTTCATTGTAATTTGACACCCGGACCCCTAGAGTGCCAAAAGTTGGCACAAATGGACACTTAAGTGCCAAAAGTTACTAAAGTGACAATTAAGTGCCAAAATTGGAGCAAAATGGATCACTTAAGTGTTACCGGTGAGAAAATCCGACCAAAACGCTAACGTGGCAATTTTCCAGCGGGCTATGCGCAAAACGACGTCATTTTTGTATGCTTATGTGGCTAAACAATGTCGAAACGATGTTGTTTTGGTATAATTCGAATTTTAATAAAATAATGAACTAAAATTTTAAAAATTAACTAATTTAAAATAAAAAATGAGGGGGCAAGGAGGAGGAGGGAGGCAGCCGGTGGCGTAGGCTCGGCCCTTGTGATCGCCGCCGCTACCTCCCCTTCATCACCGGGGAGGTGGGGAGGGTCGGCTAGGGCCGCCGACCGACCTTGCCCCACCTTCCGGTGACGGCGGGGGGCGTGGCGGCGAGGGCTCGGCCCTCGGCCTCGCCCACCGGCTTCCTTCCTCCTTCTCCTCCTCCATTTTTTAAAAATAAATATAAATTATTATTATTTTATTTTAAATTTAATTTAATTAATTTTTATATTATATTAAAATTCAAATTATGTTAAAACGACGTCATTTTTGTGTGTGTTTTGTTGATTTGGCATTTCGGTGAGCCACCTAAGTGAGAAAATTAATAAAAAAAATGTCACATAGGATTTCCGGCAAGGCTCATTTGGATGTGGCAAAGGCTTTGTGAATATATCCGCTAGTTGGCTCTTTGAATCAACAAATTGAATTGAGATTTCTCCATTTTGAACATGATCTCTAATGAAATGATGTCGAATCTCTATATGCTTTGCTCTTGAATGAAGGATTGGATTCTTAGTGTGATTGATTGCGCTGGTGTTGTCACATCTAATCTCGTGCATGAGTCTTCAATTCCAAAGTCTTGTAGCTGTTGTTTTATCCATAGAATTTGCGAACAGCAACTTCCAAGAGCTACATACTCAGCTTATGTTGTTGAGAGAGTCACAGTGCTTTGTTTCCTTGAAAACCAAGACACTGTCTTGTTTCCAAGCAACTGGCAAGTTCCCGAAGTGCTCTTTCTATTGACTCTACAACCGGCCAAATCTGCGTCTGAGTATCCTAGAAGATTAAAGTCTCCCTTCTTAGGATACCAAAGACCGATGCTTGAAGATGAAGCAACGTATTTGATAATACGTTTTGCAGCACTGAGATGGGATTCTTTAGGATCTGATTGAAACCTA
The DNA here is from genome assembly GCA_017140615.1 of Eucalyptus cladocalyx. Classification (NCBI taxonomy): domain Eukaryota; kingdom Viridiplantae; phylum Streptophyta; class Magnoliopsida; order Myrtales; family Myrtaceae; genus Eucalyptus; species Eucalyptus cladocalyx. Next base: position 12,820,889 of record CM029525.1, read on the forward strand.
GCACAGATGCAAACACTCAACAAAATGTCAGGTCTAGAAGCGGTAAGATAAAGAAGTGATCTCGATGATGCTCCCTGTACAGCTTTTGATCAACTTTCTTCCCTTCTTCATCTTTGTCTATCTTCAAAGAACATGACATTGGTATGTCGGTCTTTTTGCACTTTTCCAGTCCAAACCTTTTGACAAAATCATTAGCATATTTTTCTTGATAAATAAAAGTTCCTTCCTTCAATTGTTTTATTTGAAGACCAAGAAAGAACGTTAACTCTCCCATCATACTCATTTCAAACTCATCCCGCATAGACTTTGAAAATTTCTTGCAGACTTTCATTAGAGGATCCAAAAATAATATCGTCCACATATATTTGAACAAGTAAAAAGCTTTTGTTTTCCTTTTTGATAAATAAAGTAATATCTACTTTACCTTTGACAAAACCATTATGTATTAAAAACTTACTTAGTCTGTCGTACCAAGCTCGAGGTGCTTGCTTTAAACTATACAAGGCCTTTTTCAGTCTGAAAACTGAGTCTTGCTTCTTTGGGTCTTCAAACCTTAGAGGTTGTTCCACGTAAACTTCCTCATGGATAAATCCATTTAGGAAGGCACTTTTGACGTCCATTTGGAATAACCTGAAATGTTTATAACAGGCAAACGCAAGTAATAGACGAATAGCTTCTAACCTTGCTACTGGTGTGTAAGTCTCATCATAGTCTATTCCTTCTTCTTGCGTATATCCCTTGGCCACGAGTCTTGTTTTGTTTCGTACGACTTTTCCTTTCTCATTCATCTTGTTCCTAAACACCCATTTAGCTCCAATAACAGTTTTGCCTTTTGGTTTAGATGTCAATTCCCAGACATCATTAATGTTGAACTGTCTCGAGCTCTTCTTGCATAGCTTCAATCCAGCTTTCATCGATAAAGCTTCTTCTATGCTTTTTGGTTCAATTTCAGAATTAAGAGCCACAGCACTAGACTCTTCACGCCTTTTGGATCTGGTACGAATTCCTTCATTAATTTCGCCGATAATGAGATCTTTAGGATGACCGGACTTATGCTTCCGATTCTTGGTTGATTTGTCTCGGTTGATGATCTCTTTCTTTATTTGAATCTTCACGATCAGCTTGATCTTTGGTCTTCCGAGTCCGAGAAGCTTCTTGAGTTGTAAGCTTTGGAGGGTCGGAGGTGTTCGACTCTTCATGATGAGTCTGACTGGATTCATCTTGCGTAGAGTCTTGAAATTTGACATTCATTGACTCCTTCACATACTAACTCTTCTTGTTGTAGACTCTGTAGGCTTTGCTTAATGTAGAATATCCAAGGAAGATGCCTTCATCTGATATTTCTTCAAACTTACCAACTCGATCTTTAGTAGTTTTCAATATAAAGCATTTGCAACCAAACACATGAAAGTATGAAACAATAGGCTTCTTACCTTTGAATAACTTGTAAGGGGTTTTCTCTAGAATAGGTCTTAAGAAGACTCTATTGATGATATAGCACGCTGTTGAAACAGCTTCAGCCCAAAATTGTGAAGAAATCTTACTTTCAATTAAAAGAGTTCTAGCCATTTCTTGAAGAGATCTATTCTTTCTTTCCACTACTCCATTTTGCTCGGAGTATATGGCGAAGAGAACACATGATTAAATCCAGATTTATCACAAAATTTTGTAAAATTTTGATTTTCAAATTTACTTCCATGATCTGTTCTTATACTTGAGATAACACACCATTTTTCATTTTGAATCTTTTTAGCAAATTTTTCAAAATACGAGAAGGTTTCGGACTTACTTGCAAGGAAATATACCCAAGTAAAGCGGGAGTAATCGTCCACAATTACTAGGCAATATTTCTTACATCCAATGCTCTGAGTTCTGGTTGGTCCGAAGAGATCCATATGCAGCAACCTTCCAAGAATATTTCGTCGACCATCGGATCTTCAAACGATCTTGATTACGAATAAAAGAATCCGTTATAATTATCCAGCCAAGAGATCTTTTCCAGAGGATAGGACTAAATCCTCAACCAAATACTTCGGTTCTGGATTGCCTTCGTCACTAGATTAGAAGAACTGTCAATGAGAATAGTCTTGAGTCTTAAGTTTTGAGTCTGGTGATCTGAAAACCTTCAGACTCTAAGGTCTGCATTTATCCAGACTAGACTGATAGAGATGTTTTGTCAGCTTCAAAATATTCTGGAAAGATTTCTCCAACAGGTTCAAGGGGATAATCATGTGGAAAATGAAGGCTTGTGGGCTCCTCAACCTCATCTCTATCCATCTCTCTCTTCCCTCTCACGCGGCTGCCGTCCAAGGCTTCTCCTTTTTGCTCCATTCCGCACGCCTGCAGCAAGCAAGAAGCCAGCGGAAGCAGAAGTAGCCAGAAACGCCAGGAACATCGCACGCCAATCCACCGACTCCTCCTATGCACATCTCCACCTTGCTTTTTCTTTCTTTATTTTCCTTGGCAGACAAACTCTCCATTTCTGCCCTCTCTCGCACCCACGGTTAAAGTTGCTCGAAGTCCCCATGATTTTTCCTCCAAGCTGCCGAATCTTCAAGCCGTTCGGTCAAAGCCTTCTCCAAGCGAAGACTAGAATCGTGGTCTCTCCTCATCGCCGCTGCCACCTGCTAGCTTCTCCATCTGCTTCGGTCAACAGCAGCAACAACTGAAGCTCCTCGGTTGTCCGGAAAAGCCCAACAACAGCGACGTCCACGAAGCTGCTCCTCCCTCCATGTCTTCTGCTAAGCGTCCCCCACGGTCGGTAAGAATCGAGCCGCAAATTCGTCTCCGCCATCTCGTGTTTCCACCGAGCGGCACCATTGGGACTTAACAGCGCCGGCGAAGCCACCGAGCGCCATCTTCTCTCCATCGTGGCCGGCCTGTCCGCGATTCTCGCTTCCCTAGGTCAACCGTCGAAGATCCCAGCAAGCCTTCGTTAATGCTAGCTCCTTTGATTCAGCTGCGGTTTGCAGAGTGCAACCCAACGAAGACAGGCCCAGTTCGGCACAACCCATCTTCAACAGCAATTCAGGCCTTTTGGTACAGTCCACTGATCAGCCCAGCTTCCATTTTGTAACTTGCTTGGCCCAAATCACCAGCAGCTCCTTTGGGCCACTGAATCCACAAGAAGCTGGCCTATCTTCTGTAGTCTTCAAGCCCAATCCAGTCCAAGTGAATTATTTGGTCAAGCCTAGTCCAGCAGCCCATCAATTGAAATTTTGAGGCCCAATTTTCCAGCAAAACAATTGAAGCCCAGTCCACACATTGAAGCCCAGTTCAGTTTAGTTTCAACGAGGCTCAGCAAGTTCAGCCCATCTTGGACCCGTGAAGCAAGTCGGCCCAAGTTCGGCCGCCGTTGCGTCGTCGTCGTGGTTTTCGATCTTCGCTTTGCCAAGTGAGTTTTACTCACTAATGCTTTATTAGTTTGCTAATTATGCTTAGGGTTCATTAGATTTAATTAAATGCAATTAGGTGGTTAGATTAGGTTAGAACAATTAATTTAATGACTTAATGATGCATGTTAGGTGGTTAGACCTAGTTATTAGCAAGTAGAAAGGTTATGTTATTTATTGAATGCATCTCGGGATTTTTCCCGACCCGTTTCAGGCTCCAATTAGGCAATACGGGCCTAAATTGGATTTTTATTATTTATTTCTTTATTTTTCGAAATTAATTATTTAATTAATTATTTTTCCGGAAATTCAACCGGGATGAACGGTGACTGGAATTTCGTGCCGATTGTCGTGGTGCAGTCCATTTATTTAATTGAGCTTCAATTTTTATGGAATTGATTTAAATTGTGAAATTTGAGGAATTGTCCTAAATTGTTTGTTATAGAATATTTGATTGGTAATGGCTAAGCATGGGTATATAGCGCCAGTACGTTGATGGGGTACATAGCAGAGATAATGGTGAGAGCTAACTGAGAACATTATTGATTGAGACCAATCAGGTACGATATTATTGGACATACGTGGTTCGGTGATTGGAAGTATCACTGGCGAAAACGGCGCCTTAAAGAACGCACGTAAATGACTTATGGACAAACATGGTTCAGTGATTAAGGAAATATCATTGGTGAAAACGACGCCTTAAAGAACTCACGATGTTGTCTATAGCCGATGTCACCTTGGCGAAAACGGCGCCCTAGAAAGGACACGTGGTTCGGTGATCAAGGATATCGCTGGTGAAAATGGTGCCTTAAAGAATGCACGGTGTCGGTGATCGGTATGTCATTGGCGAAAACGACGCCCGAGAAACACATGTGATTTGGTGAATGAGTACACCATAGGGAAATCATGGTATGAGTGGGAATGACCTAGAGATGGTCTGACTGACATGTAATCGACTAAGTCGATTGATCAATGCTTGATCGGATGTCGTGAATTATTTGAATATCTGTGTTTAACCTTGAATTGCAGGTTGGAACTAAGGCAAAGGTAAGTCCTCTGACTTGTGTTGTGCTTAGACAACCGTTTGGCGTATTAGTTTACTAATCGGGTCTTAGGGGGTAGGACTCGCTGAGATGTGGTTTCATTGGTTATTGAATAACCATTTCAGGACCCTGAGGAGAAGTCGAGGAGGAGGAACCTGAGGAGAAGAAAGATTTTTGAAGCAGAAGATGATCCAGAGAGGATCTTGAATACAACCCGGATGTGGATTGAAATCCCATCCCTTTTGCGAACCCTGTCTTAGTGTAGATAGGTGTGGGACTTGTTTGCTGTAAATAGTATTGTAAATATACTATGAATTGTACTGTTAATAAAAGTGTGGTTGTGAATTTCGATATGAAAAATATGGCCTGCTTTTCTATCCCATTGTTTTATTGTCTAGGGATTTATAATTGCTTCCGCATGCGTAAAATAACAGAAAGAGTCGGCGATACTTAGTCCTGGGATATCGCACTTTAAAATCGACCAAGTAGAAGGATGAGCGCGTCTCCGAGGATCGGGGCGTGACAACTCAACTCTTCAAAAAGACTAACATAAAATGATTAAATTAAGAATATCCATATAGATTCTATGGTTTATCATTAGCATTACACATGGTTTGATCTTTGCTTGACCTGATCACAATCACCCACAATATAAACAAAAGAGGAAAATTGTCCAAAAAGTCATAAACCTATTATCACTTTTGTCGATTTAGTCATAAACCTTTCAATTTTATCAATTAAGTCCTAAACATTTTTATTTCTTGCCAATTGAGTCCATTTGGCTAATTTTAGCCAGAAATTATTGAGGTAATCGGTTGGTGCTAATGTCGTGCTTTTTTAATAACATATTAATAATTTTAATCCTATAAAAAATCACAAACTTTCACCTTTATTCGAAATATGGTCCTCACTGTTAACCCTCTGTTTGAAGTTTTAGGAAAAAAAAAAGGTTGTAGTCATGAGCTTGGTAGACCTCGTCCATGGTGTCTCTCGGTAGGCAGTGGTATACAGCTTTAGATTACGACAAAACGACAAAGTTTAGTCAGAGAAATTCAATTTGAAGATCTTTTTAACTTGCTGGTTAAGTGTAGGAGACAATGAATAACTTCATCATTATTCTTCAAGCTATGACTCAGAAAATAAGACAATGAGTAGTGCTTTAAATCCAACTAGCAAGTACACACGAATTTATTGCTGAGAACAATCAATGGTTCTAAATTAAAGGGGGCCAGATTTGGGATTTAAAGGAAATTTTTATATTTTTTTCAAAAAAAAAAAGTGGGGTCTTTAGTGTCACTCAACTTAAGGTTGATGCTTTTTTAAGAGACAAAAGAAAGTTGGGGTTAGAATTGTCACTCGATGATGATGACGACGATATCATTATTATTATTATTATTATTATTATTATTATTATTTGCATTAGCCCCATTTTTTTACTACATTCCTATTTGTTCAATGGTCTCCTCATGTTATGCAAAATTAGTCAGCTCTTTAAATTTTATTGCAGTTGAGGACCTCAGGATTTTGAAGGACCATTTCTCTTTTTTACTTTAGTGTTTTTCTTTCCTCAAATTTCCAGAATTTATTTTGAATTTTGAAACTTCTCTATTCATTATCTCTTTTTTTCAAATGTTTAAACTTGCCATATTAGCCGTGACAATCAGTTTCATTAAATACGTGAATAACGAAAAAAGCTCAAGTGCACAAATCATACAAAGTAAATGACTTGATCAAACAACTTAGAAGACGAAGGCTTCGATCCTCAATTAACAAAACTTGTAGCTCCAAATTGGAATGATCCTTGTTTACAAGATCCTCAACATGAATAAAGTATTCCGAGCACGATTTTGCAAGAACGCTGCATATTCATGGCGACAAAAGCAACACAAGAATCATTCTTGCCAAAAAATAGTAAGGAGAGTTGAAACAAAGTACCTTTTTGATTGCCTCAAGAAAGACTTTATATCTTGACTCCATTAGATGTTAATCTCATTATACTCTCCTAATCAAGCACCTAATGTCAACATATTATGTTGGGAATATATGATGAATGATTGGGAAGAATAATGAAATTACACTTTGAGGCGTAATATCACTTTCTTTAAAAAATTATTTGCCTCACAACATTGTTAATGGTTATTGGCAAATTTCATCTAGAATACAACAAAGTCTTGATTGATAACACTAATAGCAATTTTAGTATTTCTCCAAGATATCTCAATAGAAACGATTGAAAACTATGTTTGTATATTTTTGAAAGGAGAAACGAAAGTTGTGTAAAGAAATGAACATAAATGTTAAATAAATATATCATCAAGAGTCCTAGATAAATACTAGAATAACCATCTAATATTTCAATTGAGATTTTGTTGTATCTTGAAGAAAATTTACCCATGACCATTAATAACGTTATGAGGCAACAAATTCCATAAATAAAGTGATATCACGCCTCAAAGTCTGAATTCATTATTTTTTGCAATCGTTTGTCATATTTTCCCGACAACTTTTATACTTATAAATTTGAATTTTTAGAAATGAGAAATATAATCGTTTATCAAATCTCGTTCACATATGTATTCACATCTTTTCGACTTGGGACATGTGTTTGGTCCCTTTCCCTTGCGGAATCTCCAATTTTATTTCGTTCCATCCTCTCTTTCTCGGTTCTCTTGCTCGGCCCGATCGAATCCGCTATCTCCTAGATAAAACTTCCAAGAATGAAACAAAGTGGGATCCTTCGCTGCCCATCTGCTCCTTTTTATAATGTTCTCGTTTTTCCCTCCCCCTTTAAGCTGCGGATCTGGAAGGTACAGAGCAGGAGATTAACATAGTCGAACAGAGAGAGAGAGAGAGAGAGAGAGAGAGAGAGAGAGAGAGATAAGCAACGGGGATCTTGCATGCGTATGAGGATGCGGTTCAGATCAGAAAGGCGGGCTATTTAAAGGTTGTATTTTATATTCTTGATGCGCTAAAGCTTCTTTCGTCAAAGTGGCATGCTGTGAGCAATCTTCCATGACTCGACTTTCAATCAATATATGTTTTACGCGACGCGTATCGATACAGAAAAGTCCCGAGACGTAGAAGCTGTTGACGCTAAACTTAAGGGACCATCTTGCCGACCAAAGCTCGGCTCCGAGAGTTAATCGGCAAGGCCAAAATCCGGGTTGAAGCTTCTGGGTTTCGGATGCGGATTGGTCCGCCCATAAATGATTGGAAAGGAAGGGAGAAACAGCGCAAAAGAAAAGCTTCTGTGCATCACACATCACTATATTGCGGTTGAGAGAAAGTCGTGCCTTTTATTGGTGGAGATACAGAGGATGTATGGGAACACATTTAGGCAACTCAACTTCACTTCCTTACATAATAATATAATTGCTTTCATTCGATAGATGGCATCCGTCTTTGACCGTCGTTTATCTTCCCGTCCGGCGGCTGCCGGAATAGCCGAGCCGCCGGCTCAAATGATACCTTTCAGTTTGTCGAACAACAGCTCCGCCTTAGCCGGTTCCAGTATCTCCACTCCATGATAATCACCTTCACTGCTGAAAAGGCCCACCACTTGCACGCCCTTCGCCTCCAGCTTCGCCGCCAACTCCCTCTGCCGATCTATCATCGGATCTCCGCCGCCGCCTACCACCACCACCCGCCACCCCGGCTTTTTCATCCCCTCCCACTCATCCGATCTCTCCCCAGCTGTCGGGTTGCAATACTCGTGGTCCCGGTCGGCGCCGGCCGGCAGCGCTAGCTCCCACGTCTGGTCCGCCTTGTTCACCGGCAGGGTTGGGTTGTTGAACAGCCTCACTTCCGACTCGGTCCTCTTGGACCCCCCGAAGAAGGGGTGGTGCAAGATCAGGGTCCTGATCACCAAAGGCTCCAGATCGGCTGCAGAGGCGCACAAGCGCAGGCCCACGTGGTACACGATGTTTCCCCCGGCGCTCGTGCCCAACAGGTAGCACCGCGAGAAGTCAACGCCCTCGCGAAGCCACTCCTCCTCGGTGGTCCTGACCCAGCGGAGGGCCTCCATGGCGTCGTCGTAGGCCGCGGGGAGGCGATGCTCCGGAGCGAGGCGGTAGCTGGGGGAGACGACGACGGCGCCGAGCTTAGCGGCCATGAGGGAGCAAAAGACGTGGTGTACCGTATTGGCCGGGGAGCACCAGACAAAGCCGCCACCGTGGTAATACACGACGAGCGGCAGTTTCTGGTCAGCCGGGGTAGGAGACGGGCGAGGCAAGTAGATCCGGGCCCAAGTGTTGTGGGCCGGGTTGAGCGGGACGTCCTTGGTGCGGACGGTGGAGGGCTGGTCGGGATCGGGGTCGGCGGGGGTATTCGGAACCGTGCCGTCTGGGTTGAGGAAGCTTTTTACATAGTCAGGAGCGTCGACGGGCGGAGCCCGATCGAGATCCGGATGTTGGCCAGCCATGTTCGCTCTGCTCGAGCTCGAGGTGGGACTGAAGAACACAATGGGGAAACCGCTCTTTGTAGCCATCCGAGTTCTCCGAAAAGTCAAAAAGTCAAACGCACGAGCGCGGCCGCTGGTCCCAGCCGCCCCTTCGCCGTGCTCCCCACGGATGGCCCAAGCGAGCCGTTTTGGACCGTGATAAGGATTGGGCCAGCCCAAACTGTATTGGGTTGTGAGGGCCGAGTGATATCACGTGGGCCGTGATAGAACTAGCTCAATTCTTGAAACAAAAACTTATATGAAGGATTAAGTAAAGCGTTAACGGCACGGTTTAAGAACAAAACAAACAGGTTTGACAAACGGCGCAGCATATCAGCACGTATTGATTCCATGGTTTCCTCAACTGCTGAAGGACTAATCTCTGGCGCTGCACATGGTTTGCCTTTCTCCCCACCCGGTCACAATCAAACGAGAAAATCGGAGAGAGACGATGTTGTATATGAATCTGAAACTTAATTTTTTTTTCGGTTTAAGCATTTTTGCAATGACTTATCTCGATCTTGGCCGCCCCTTCCCTGTGCTCCCCCAAGGATGGCTCGAGCGGGCGTTTTGGGCCACGATGAGGATTGGGCCAGCCCAAACTGTATCTTGGGCATTGTCGTCGGCTCGGTCGGGATGGGCCTAGCTGGGGTGAGCGATGTTGTGTGGGCTGTAATAAAACTATAGCTCAACTCTTAAACATATTAATATAAATGTTTTGTTTATCAATCAAGATTAAATTGAAGATATGATTAAATTAATTATATTCTATGTTTGGTACTTGCTCAAGACAGGATAACGTTAAATATAAGGAAATATAGATCGGATAAAATTATTTTGTGAGGAAGGTGGGATAAAATTACCCTATGGTGAATATGCGATAAAAATGAATAGGATTTCTAGCATCCATAATAGAAAATTTGTTTTTCTCGAATAACAAATTATTAAATTAACAAAATTAAAATTATATTTAATATAAATAATATTTAAATTTGAATATAAGAAATTCAAAATAAAAAATAACAATTTAGTTATTTTAACTTAATCTTATTTATATTTATATATTCGAATTTAATTCTATTTTATAATATAAATCCAATATATGAATATAAATATAAATTTATATTTATTACATATTTTAGGTATATTAGTACAATTCACTATTTAATAAAATTTTATTAGAGAATGGTGGAAGGGGAAGAATGAAATTAAAAAAGAAATTAATTTAAAAAAGATAGGAAAATAAAATAAAAAGCAAATAAAAATAAAGTAAGCAATAGTGTCATAAGAGATTTTTTTATCATATCCGCTTATAAAATTTTGGTTAATTTATACTAATTACTATTTATACAAATCAATGTACATGATATGATATAAATATATCCAACTTTTTTACTGCAATCACCAAACGGTGTATATGATATAAAAAATTCATATATTTGTTATCTTATTCCGTCTAGTCTTATCTTTGTGTCAAATTCGGACGACCAAATGTAAGCAAAATGATTAAATTAAGAATAAATCAAATAGGTCCGACAAATGGCGCAATATATCAACGTAGATTCCACAGTTTCTCATCTGCCAAAGGACAAATCTGTGGCACTACACATGGTCTGGTCTTTGCCCGACCTGATCGCAATCACCTCTGCTGGAGCTCGAGGTGGGACTGAAGAAAGGGACGGGGAAACCGCTGTTTGTAGCCATCCGAGTTCTCCGAAAAGTCAAAATGTCAAACACAGCGAGTGCGGCAGCCGGTCCCAGTCGCCCCTTCCCCGTGCTCCCCACGGATGGCCCGAGCTAGCCATTTTGGGCCGTGATAAGGATTGGGCCAGCCCAAACTGTATTGGGCTGGACGGGCCGAGTGATTTCATTGGGCCATGATAGAACTAGCTCAAATGCATAAGAAGTTTGCAATTTTTTTTTATCGATTGGGTGATATAACAAGACAATAATTGTATGCGATTATGACTTTACTTATCTAATTTGATAACGAAATTTATTATCAGCATTGAGTTAGATGAATTGTAACCAATAATTTTCTTGTGATCAGACTGATCTAAATAATTATGCTAAGTAAAGACATGAAGATGAGGCCTCATGATATATATATAGCCTGGGATCTAAATTGTGTAATTTTCCTTTAGAAAGATGGTTGAGGAATGTGGAACTATAGCATTGGAAAACAAACTCCAGAGATTAGATTGATAGAGCGTGTCTTTCCTCTCGACTTTCACCATATGTTTTTCTCTTTATGATAACTTACATCTCGAGTAAATTAGCGATTATTATATGTATGTTCTATTTGTTTAGCGAAAAATGATGATTTGAAAAATATATTTCTTAAAAACAATCGCTTATATCATTAGAAATAATTAATTGATAAAAAAATATTGTAATTATCTATAATAATTTATGCTTAAATATTTTTGTGGAAGATGGTGATATTTTTTTATATATTCATTTTTTAAGTGATACAAATTTTTCGATTATTTTTTAAAAAATATTTTTGAAATCATATATTTTTTATGAAAAAAATGCATCAATAATTTCAAAATACTTTCCTTGGGAAAGAAAGTTCGTCAATTTCAATACTTCAAGTCTCGTTATTTTTTTGAAGAACGATGAGCATTAATATTCATTACATAATCGTATATTGTTTTTAGGAAGGAAAAAATATAGTGTTTTTCTTTAAATTCCAGAATCTTAGTTTTCAACTTTAAGACCAAAAAAAAAAAAAAAAACAAAGAAAAAACATCAAATGAGTTTTCGAGCAGGAGAAAAAACTTTTATATTCAATAAATAAAACCCAAATTTCTGATTTGCTTTCTCAACCTTCCCTCCCTCCTTGTCCTTCTTTCTCTCTAAAATTTGCATGTGCTTCCTTTCCTTTTCACAAACAAGAACATTAATTCGTCCTAGTTCTAGTTGACCAAACCCCAAAACATGAATCATCAAAACGAAACAAGATGTGAAGCCAACGTGAAAAGAAAACTAGGCAAATGACAAACCATCACGCGCCCCATGCACGCAACTCCCTCTTTGACCGCCGATTATCTCCCCCGTTCCCGGCCACCGGCCTCGCCGAGCCGCTAGCTCAAACGACACTTTTCAGTTTCTCAAGAGACAACTCCGCCTTAGCCAGCTCCAATATCTCCACTCCATTATAATCAGGACATCTTATTACATTGACAGTTAGCGCTCATTACTTAGAAAGATCGAGAATAAATTTTAATCATTTGAGTTTCGGACTTTTGAAGTATATATAAAGATTAATTATGTGTTATTGACTATACTCATGAGTATCATGGCTAATGTGTATGCGTGGAGGACCGATGATGGTGGTCAATTGCTTCCCCATCTTAATCAGCTACCTCAGCCATACCCACCCCGTTGTCCCCAACTACGACGCGTCGGAAGGGGACTAGTTCTGGGGAGCGGTCCCCATGGCGGACCGCAACTACAGCATCCTCGACAGGGTCTTCGACCACATCACTATCACCAGCGTCATCCGTCACCTGTTCCTTGCCATGCTTCACTATCTCGCAGTGGAGGCGGCTCAAGCCCTCAAGCTCGTCCTCGGCTTGTAACACCCGGTCGACACCGCCCCCATCATCGAAGCTCTCCGGAGGGAGGTTAGAGAGTGCCTTTACGTGGAGCAAGATGTCGGCGGCGATGATGACGGGTCGCAAAAAGGCCTTTTCAGGTATAAGAACAAGACCTGAGTTGTGCACATGGTCATGTTTGCAAGAGTGCTAAGTGTCCTTTAAAATTTTTGAGCCATTTAAGATACTTTCGTGATGATTCTTTAAAATTTGTGATTCAATTAAGTGATGCATGATAAACTTTGATACTTGAAGATATGTTTGAATGTGTTGAATCAACTTAATCGAAGGTGGTATCATGTGTTCAATGTATAGAATATGAATGTTTAATGAATTTATGGAAAAGTCTGTATAGAATTAGGAAACTTTGTCACCTGAAGAATTGTAGTTTAGATTCTTAGTTTTAATTTGATATAAAGTTCATAAATTTTGAATGTCATTAAGGTTGTGAAAGTCTAATTTGAAAATACTGAAGTAGAGTTTGATCTGAAAATTTTGTCTCCGAGTCAATTAATTTTGTTTCGCGAATAAGAAATAGTTTGAGGGCTAGTTTACAAAAGCTGAAATATGAAACTTCTAGGAGACGTCCTAAACTGTAAATACCCAAATTTTCGTTAAATTTTAGCAAGGATAAGTCGGTCGATTTGAATGAATAAGGTCAAAGTGGGAATTGACTTACAAAATTGATACAGATAGAGTCATTGGGGCAAATTGCATAATTTCAAATAGTTAGAGGGCTATTTTATAAAAGTTTAAAAAATAAAGTTGTAGAGTGCGTAATGAGCCGTTTGTCCATTTGGTGGTCGTTTAACATTTCTTTTTTTTCGAATTTTAAAAGAACCTGGTTGAAATAGGGTCAAATCTAGAGCAATCCGGCTAAAATCGAACTTTTTGTATCAATTGGGCCACATTAAGAAGAAATAATTCTAATGAGTTGAAGAGGACATCCTAAGCTTTAATTGGTAACTAGAATCGCTTGATTTGGAATACGTTAAGACCTTCAATTGAAGCTCAAAATCAGGGAAAAAACAGAGAAATTGACCTATTGGTCAACTAATTCATTCGATGATTTCCAAGGCTATTTAGCTTTAATGCATGTCCATTTGATTTTGTTTGAGATTGAATTGATTATGGATTGCCATGACACCTTCGGCTGATAGTTTGATGATGGGAATTAGATTTTAATTAGGCGCTTTGTGACTTCACCCTGTCTAAGGAATTTTCAAGTGGGAGTTAATAATCACTTGGCATTAATCAATTAACCCCTAGTTAATTATTAAGCAAATAGATAATCGAATCGCATGTCGTTATTCAAATGTCAGAACTCAGTTTCTTTGGCAATTAGTAAATTGAGTGATTGATCTAAATAACCATGCTAAGTAAAGATGGTTGAGGAATGTGGAATTATAGCATTGGAAAACAAACTCCAGAGATTAGATTGATAGAGCATGTCTTTCCTCTTGGCTTTCACCATATGTTTTCCTCTTTATGATAACTTACATCTTGGAAATTAGCGATTTTTATATGTACATTCTATCTTTTTTGCAAAAAATGATGATTTGAAAAATATATTTCTTAAAAATGATTGCTTATATCGTTAAAAATAATTAATCTATAAAATATATTGCTTAAATATTTTCGTGGAAGATCGTAATATATATATATATATATATATATATTCATTTTTAAGTGATACAACTTTTTCTATTATTTTTAAAAAAATATTTTTCAAATCATATATTTTATTGTGAAAAAAATGCATTCATAATTTCAAAATACTTTCTTTGAGAAAGAAAGTTCAATACTTGAAGTCTTGTTATTTTTGCTAAAGAGCGATGAGCATTAATATTCATTAAATAATCGTGGATTGTTTTTAGGAAGGAAAAAATATAGTGTTTTTCTTTAGGGCGTGCATGGTTGCATTTTTAAATTTTATTCATGAACAGATTTTCTGTTTTTTTGTTTCGGAAACAAAAAAAAAACGAGTAAATGCGTTTGTTTGTGTTTTTGTTCAAAATCTGTTTTTTTGTTCCGGGAACAAAATTATAATAGAAATAAGAAACAAAAAAAAATTTATTTTTTTGTTCCATAAACACTTTTGAAGAACAAATTTTCTCTCTCATTTCATTTCTTCTATTTTTCTTCTTCTTCTTTTTTTTTTTCTTTTTTACTTTGGCCGGTCGCCGGCCTCGGCCATGGCCGGCAACCGACGACCTTGCTAGAGGGTCGTTGGCCCTCGGCAAGGCCGAGCTCGCTTGGCCACCGACGAGGCCGATCATGCCTAGCCAAGGCGAGGTTGAGCCTCGCCTTTGCGGGGCGAGGCTTGGCGAGGCCGCTGGCCCTCGTCGGCCGGTCGCCGGCCATGGCCGAGGTTGGCGACCGGCCAAAAAAAAAAAAAGAAGAAAAAAGAAAGAAAAAAAGGAAAAATAAAATAAAAGTATTAAAAAATTAAAAGAAACAAAAAAAGAATAAAAATTTACCAAACGTGTTTTTATTCATTTTTTATTTAGAACAAGTTTACCAAACGCGTTTTTACGGTTAAAAATTGTTCTTTGGAACAAAAATAGTTTTTTCTATTTCTGTTTTCCGGGACATTTTTTGATCAAAAACATAAACAGCACCCTTAAATTCCAGAAAAAGAAACTTCTATATTCAATAAATAAAAACCCAAATTTCTGATTTGCTTAATGCAAGTGTCGTCTTCGCGCCCAAACGCGGCTGTCAAAGAGAAAAGAGGAAAGTCCTAAGAGAAGAGGAGAGGAGAGGAGAAGAGGTTTCCTCTCTCGTTGCGCTGCTTCCCGCTTCGATCTTCTCCGGTTTTGGCGGAAAGACTCTCGCTTTCTTCGCACCTCGCCTCACTCGCCTCTACCCATCAGCGTCGGAGGTTCGCAGGTGTGGGAATTTCTCTCCGCCATTGCAAATTCCTGTTTTGCTTTCGTGGGTTGGGTGCGACTGCGGGTAATGTGATGAAAACCCAGCTTCGCGATCGCATGACATGGTTGCCCGGACAGAATCGATGGTGGACGGTGGTCTGTCTTTGATTTTCTCGTTGTGGGTTTGGAGATTTCTCGTGTCTTTTCGTGATGTTGCCTCTTTTTTTTCTCTTCTTTTTTTTTTTTTGGAAAATCTCTGCAAGTATTGATTTTTTAAAAATATGCATAGGTTTTGGGTCAGATTTCCTGTTCAATCGTCCTGATGGTGGTGGCCAGAGTTGTTCTAACTCGCATGCTTAGTTGGTGGTAATGTGGAAGTCTGTTCCATCCATGATCTCACTCTTACTAGATAATCTCGGCACTCGCAAGTTTGTTCTGTGAATCGGGCTGTCTTATTTCTAGTGGTAATCTGTAATGAGCCATTCTTTCTAGTAGTAATCTGTAAATATTAAGTTATGAACTGGCCATTGGACATCTCCTGCCTGATTTTGCCATTTTGTGTGGATTAGTTGTAAGTTAGTGATATGCCGGCTTGATCTGTTGGGTGATTTTATTGCGAGAAATTCTTTATTTGTTTTGGATTTTGTGACCGTAAGAAGAGATCACCCTAATGAGTACCATTCTCTTTTTGATATTT
Source organism: Eucalyptus cladocalyx (assembly GCA_017140615.1). Lineage (NCBI taxonomy): Eukaryota > Viridiplantae > Streptophyta > Magnoliopsida > Myrtales > Myrtaceae > Eucalyptus > Eucalyptus cladocalyx. The sequence continues at coordinate 12,836,934 of CM029525.1, forward strand.
GCAGTTTGTGGTAATCTTTCCGGTAGCAAAAGATGAAGAAAGGTTCCCGTCGAGCAAGGGAAGAGGATGAGAGGAGAGATGGACCGGAAAGAAGACGGAGGTATGATAGTGACTTGAAGCAGGATGAGATAGAGGGAAAGGGAACAGATGGTGAGAAAGAGGGAATAGATGGCAGAAACGCTGATAGTTGGAGATCAGAGCAACCGGCATCGTGGGATGATGCGTCAAACTTGGGCAGAAGTGGAGGAATTTACATTCCTCCATTTAAGTCGGCCCAAATGATGAAAGAGGTGGAAGATAAAAGCAGCATTGAGTATCAAAGGTTGACGTGGGATGCTTTAAGGAAGAGTATAAACGGATTGGTCAATAAGGTCAATGCAACAAACCTGAAGCATATTATTCCTGAACTTTTTGCTGAGAATCTCATCCGTGGAAGAGGTCTGTTTTGCCGTTTGTGTATGAAGTCGCAAATGGCTTCTCCAGAGTTCACGGATGTTTTTGCCGCATTAGTTTCTGTCATCAACTCAAAGTTTCCAGAGGTTGGCAACCTTCTATTGAGGAGGATTCTCTTGCAACTCAAGAGAGCTTTTAAGCGGAATGACAAGGTACGGTCACACACCTTTAGGTTCAGATTTCTTAGTTCATGAGCATCTCTTTGGTTATTCAAACTTCTGATTTTAATTTCGTTTGGTTGTATTCTGAACAGCCTCCATTACTTGCTGCTGTTAAATTCTTGGCACATCTAGTCAACCAGCAAGTGGCTCATGAGATTGTTGCTTTGGAGCTGCTCACTGTTCTGCTGGAAAATCCTACAGATGACAGTGTGGAGGTTGCCGTTGGTTTTGTGACCGAGTGTGGTTCCATGCTGCAAGACCTATCTGCTAAAGGACTACATGGTAGGTATATGTGGTGAAGTTTATATATATCCAGCTTGTTGCTCTTCTTTTTTTTGATTGTCTGCATGTATCATCAGCGTAGAGGGGTCTCCTCTGTTGTATTTGTACTTGCAGTGTTTTATTGTGTTAGTTGATAGAATTAATATGTTTTTACCCTTCAAATTGTTAGGCAATCTATTGGAGAGTTCTCTTTAATGGTTGCAGTAGAATTTATCAGATCAGACTTGCAGATGATAAAGGAGATGGAAGTGTTAACGCATATCATTCATAAATGAAGTGTCACCATGCTATATCCCAAGGCTTTTTATAGACTTGTCTTATCTTCCAAACTATTACTTGTATGTAGTTAAGGAGATAATTTATAATATTTAGTGTGCATGACCAGGTAATGATGCTAGCAATCCTTGCTTTTATGTTTCCATCGATAATTTCTTGTGTCATGGCCTCTTAATTCTGATAATTTCTTCAGGTATCTTTGAACGGTTTCGTGGAATTCTTCATGAAGGTGAAATAGATAAGCGAGTTCAGTTTTTGATCGAAGGCCTCTTTGCCATTAGAAAAGCTAAGTTTCAGGTCAGTATCTCCAATCTCTCGATAGGTCAAGAAAATACAATTTTTGGTATGGAGAGGCTACTTGAGTGCGCATGCCTAAGCCTTATACTATCATAACTTAAATTTCCTTGTGTACATGCAGTCTGCAGTTCGTCCAGAATTGGACCTTGTAGAGCAAGAAGATCGACTAACACACGAGATATCACTCCAGGAGGACATCGATCCAGAAATAACTCTTGGTATCTGTTTGCCTATCCAGTCACATGAAGCTACTTATAATCCCTAATCCACATATCCAAGTGTCTGATTTTTGTTTTATGTCATACTTGTTTCTGTACAGACATATTCAAGCCTAATCTGCAGTTCGTGGAGAACGAGAAGCGTTATGAAGAATTGAAGAAAACCATCCTTGGTGATGAGTGTGAGGAGGAAGAAGATTCTGAAGGAGGCTCAGAAGATGGATCTGCTGAGGAATTTGATGAAGAAGAGGATGAACAGATGAAAATTAAAGATGAGACAGAGACAGATCTTGTAAATCTCCGGAGAACGATATATCAAACGATTATGTCCAGTGGCGATTTCGAGGAAGCAGGGCATAAGTTATCACAAATTAAACTAGAAGCTGGACAAGAGGTGAGACGACATTCCATTTCTTGCTGCCAAATTTGAATATCTGTCTTCTTTCTTGCCCTTGATTTCTAAGAAGGTTGATCACTCATGTCCAGTGATTTTGAGAATATAAGTAAATATTGCTGATTTTTGTCCTTCGTCCCAAACCAGCGATGAAGTTAGATGATTACAAATTTTCTTTTGAACTTGCTTTTATGCCTGAACTTTTAGAGCTTTTTACTTGCATGTTACGATTCATCTGTAAACGAGGATAGACTCGTGTGGCTTTTGTGCATTGCACCGACTTTGAAACTGCAGCAATCTGAATCTTTATATTCATTTTTTTTTTTTCATGGATGCAAAAATGGTGCTTTTGCTTTTCCTAATTTGTCTCTGTATTTCATATGCTCCCTGTATTAAAATTACCGATCAATTTGTACGTATATGTATGGTTATTAGAAGACTTTCTTGTGTGTTACTTGTGCCACATGAGTTTTGACTAGATATGGAATAGATGAAATATTGAGATCTTGTTGACACTTCTGGTTTTTCATCTCCTTCATATATTGTGCTTCATCATTTTTATTTGACTGGCTGATAAGGCATACGGCAGCTTAGACCAGATAGCTTGAAAGTAGAATTCTTTTATTTGGAAAGCATTTAGTGCTTCACTGTTTCTGCAGTTAGTATGGTAGATGGCATATAAAGCTACATTAGTGAAGTTTTGCTTGGTTGCATGACTGAGTGTCTGGGGTTTTGATTCTGCAGAGTTTAGAGATTTCTAAAATTGACTTGTTCATAGCCTAACAGGGGCGAGAACATTCAAGAGGGATGCTAAGCTTTTTCTAAGCTAGACAATAGTGGACTCGGTTGAAATCTTTGATTGCAACTTTCATCGATGACCCTAATTGTAATGATTTATGTGTTGCTAGTAGTTTCTCATGCTAATTTGTTAGAGAAATTAATCATATTATGATTCTTTTCAACATTTTGCCTTCTTCCTTTTTGTGTTTTTGCCTCCTCACATCATGGAATGCTTTTGGAATTCTTATTTTAGTTTATCAGCTGCTTTATTGGCTGTCCTTGGAACTAGTTGTCTTCTTTACTTACTGCCTTGTTTTCTGGGCTGTGCAGATGGAGTTATGTATAATGATGTTGGAGTGTTGCAGTCAAGAGAGTACTTACCTCCGTTACTTGCATGTTTTGATTCATCTGTAAACGAGGATAGACTCGTGTGGCTTTTGTGCATTGCACCGACTTTGAAACTGCAGCAATTCTAAATCTTTATATCAATTTTTTTTTTTTTTTTTTTTGCATGGATGCAAAAATGGTGCTTTTGCTTTTCCTAATTTGTCTCTGTATTTCATATGCGTATATGTATGGTTGTTGGAAGACTTTCTTTTGCGTTACTTGTGCCACATGAGTTTTGACTAGATATGGAATAGATGAAATATTGAGATCTTGTTGAGACTTCTGGTTTTTCATCTCCTTAGTATATTGTGCTTCATCATTTTTATTTGACTCGGCTGATAAGGCATACGGCAGCTTAGACCAGATAGCTTGAAAGTAGAATTCTTTTATTTGGAAGCATTTAGTGCTTCACTGTTTCTGCAGTTAGTATGATAGCTTGGTTGCATGACTGAGTGTCTGGGGTTTTGATTCTGCAGAGTTTAGAGATTTCAATAATTGACTTGTTCATAGCCTAACAGGGGCGAGAGCTTTCGAGAGGGATGCTAAGCTTATTCTAAGCTAGACAATAGTGGACTCAGTTGAAATCTTTGATTGCAACTTTCATCGATGACCCTAATTGTAATGATTTATGTGATGTTTGTAGTTTCTCATGCTAATTACATTTTGCCTTCTTCCTTTTTGTGTTTTTGCCTACTTACATGATGGAATGCTTTTGGAATTTTTATTTTAGTCCATCAGCTGCTTCATTGGCTTTCCTTGGAACTAGTTGTCTTCTTTACTTACTGCCTTGTCTGGGCTGTGCAGATGGAGTTATGTATAATGATGTTGGAGTGTTGCAGTCAAGAGAGTACTTACCTCCGCTACTATGGTCTGCTGGGGCAGCGGTTTTGCATGATCAACAAAGTTTATCAAGAGAACTTTGAGAAATGCTTCCTTCAGCAATACTCAATGATTCACCATCTTGAAACCAACAAAATGCGAAATGTGGCAAAAAGTTTTGCCCACTTGCTCATAACTGATTCTCTACCATGGCACGTCTTTGCCTATGTACGATTGACTGAGGAGGACACCACTTCATCATCACGAATATTTATCAAATTCCTCTTTCAGGTGAGTGAAAACCCTACTGATAAAATTTTAGACTTACTGTTGGTTTCTTTTACTAAATTACAATGGTAGAAACAACTCGTCAATGCTTTAAAGAAGACTATTTGTTTTTACTTACTTTGGTGGAAAGAAATTACTGATGGTCAGGTCTCTCCTCTTTGATTTTGGCACAATATGTATATGACCCAAGAAATAAGTTTACGTGGCATGTTTCCTTTTAGTATCTAAGAATATTTTATGCTGGGTGGAATGTGCACTCCTGATCGCTGGGCATTTTTTTTCCATCTAAGTTTTAGATAGATACACCACAGAGATGGTTATGTTTTCCGGTAGTCCTTTATGTATTTGCTCTATTCGTTGGCAAAAGTCAGTACTCCTTATGATCTCAAATTAAATACTTCTGACTGCTAACATAATTATCGTTTACTGAGACAGGCTTTCATTGACATCACTTTCCCTCTTGTAGGAACTGTCGGAGCATCTGGGGATCCATTTGCTTAATGAACGCCTGAATGATCCATCGATGCAGGACTCTTTTGAATCAATTTTTCCTAAAGACAATCCGAAGAACACAAGATTCTCCATCAACTTCTTCACATCCATTGGACTTGGTGGCATAACTGAGAACTTGCGTGAGTATTTGAAGAACATGCTGTGCCTCACCAGGCAGCAGCAGCAAGCATCGTCAAGCTCAGATGATGAGTTGGGAAGTTCAAGCTAATCTTCTTCTGAATCATCTGGAAGTGAGAGGGATAGGAAACGCAGTAGATAACATAGTAGGGGATATATTTATTTTGCTTGGGCTACTGATGTAAATAGATTAATGTGTTGTTGTCATACTTAAATTTCCTTTACCCTTGTTATCTACTCTAGAGGCACTCCGGTTGATCTTAATGAGCAAAGGTATGGGGATTTGCTGAAAGAAAAGAGTTTCTTCTCTTTAATGTTGACAGTGAAGACATATGGTGGCATCATCATGCAGCAGCAGCAACCATCGTCAAGCTCAGATGATGAGTTGGGAAGTTCGAGCTCATCTTCTTCTGAATCATCTGGAAGTGATAGGGATAGAAAACGCAGTAGATAGAGGACATATGAGGTGATACATTTGTTTTGCTTGGGCTACTGGTGTAAATAGATTAATGTGTTGCTGTCATACTTCAATTTCCTTTACCCACGTTAGCTACTGTAGAGTTACTCTGGTTGATCTTAACGAGCAAAGGCATAGGGATTTGCTGAAAGAAAACAGTTTTTTTTTTTTTTTTTTTTTTTTTTTTTTTTTTTTATCTTAAATGTTGACAGTGAAGACATGGAGGCAGAGTAGATGGATAGGATATGCTGAAAGCTCAGTCTAGTGCTGTTCTTCATGAATTTGTGCATCTTACTTAGCATCTCAACTACTCTAGAGGCACTCTTCCTGATCTTAATGAGCAAAGGTATAGGGATTTGCCGAAAGAAAACAGTTTTGTTCCCTTGAATGTTGACAGCGATGACATATGGTGGCAGAGTCGATGTATATGATATGCTAGAAGCTCTGTCTAGTGCTTTGGTTGATGAACTTGTGCACCTTGCTTAGCATCACTTGTTAACTACACTAGAGGCGCCCTGTTTGATCTTGATGAGCAAAGGTATGGAGATTTGTTGAAAGAACACAATATTTATCTCTTAAATGTTGACAGTGAAGACACATGGTGGCAAAATATATGGATGTGATAAGCTAAAAGCTGTCTAGTGCTGTGGTTGATGAACTTGTGCATATCTCACTTAGGTGGGCACTAGCCAAATTGCAAATTATCAGATTTCCTTGCTTTCATTGGAGGATGATAATGGGTCTCACATATGAACAGAAAGAAAAAGGAAATATTCACCCAAAAAAGATAAAAATCAGCTTTAATTTGAAAATATGGCTATAAACACTAATCTTACGAAACATGCAAATAATAATGCATTAACAACTATAAATTCTTTTTAATTTTTAAATTTCTTCTCCCTCCATAAAAAAGAAGAGTAGAATATCTTCTTCCTAGCTACCCTCTTAAGAGATTTGATCAAAGCACAGTGCATAGCAATGGCGCTGGGTGAATTAGGGGGGGGGGGGTCCAAAAATTGAAAGAAATCCAACGAGTTGAAGAGACAGGCAACTCGATCCGAGCCCAACGAGGTCACTGCGGGGTTCGCCGGAGCCGATGGAGCACCGAGAGGCCACAAAAAAGGCAGGCTATTGAACGGTCATATTTTTTATTTTACGATTCGCTAAAGCTTGACCTTTACTTTTAATATGACGGCATGAACACGCTCTACGTGTCTTCCGAGCAAGAGTAACTTTTCAACTTAGACTTTAGTCTTCATGCAAGCTGTTCTCTTGACCGAGCTCCCCAAATGGCAGAGGAAGAAGCCATCGCAAATTAAAGATTCAAAAGTTTGCAAGAACTGACCCAGAATTCTCAATGCGATGGTCTTTTCAGCCTTAAAATTGTCTCTCCAACCATAAAGAAGATCGAGTCTCTTGGATGAAAAACTCCCACAGGAGTGAACATTTCTAATCTAATTGGTATTTTTTATGAACTTTGCTTGCATTATATTATTTGGTTTACGTACTAGGACTGATAATGTTCGAGATTATGCAGTAACACAAAGTGAGCGCAGAAGGACCTGTTCAGAAATCCGTTAATGTTAAACTCAAGGAATCATCTTGCCGACCGAAGCTCGGCTCCAAGAATTAATCGGCAATGCAAAAATCCGGGTTAAAGCCTTCTGGGTTTAGGACCGGGATTGGGCCTCCGGTCGATGATCGGAACAGAAGAGAGAGTTCAGAGTAAAACCAAATGTGCATCACATCACTGCCTATTGCGGTCGGAAGTTATTACAAGTTCAGAGTAAAAGCAAATGTGCATCACATCACCGTCCATTGCGGTTGAAAGTTATTACAAGATAGTAAGGTTGTTTTTATTCGGCAGATGGCATCCGTCTTTGACCGCCGTCTATCTTCCCGTTCCCGGCTGCCGGAATAGCCGAGCCGCCGGCTCAAACGATCCCCTTCAGTTTCTCGAGTAACAACTCCGCCTTAGCCGGCTCCATTATCTCCACTCCATGATAATCGCCTTCGCCGCCGAAAAGGCCTACCACTTCCACGCCCTTCGCCTCCAGCTCTGCCGCCAACTTCCTCTGCCGATCTATCAGCGGGTCTCCCTCGCCGCCCGCCACCACCACTCGCCACCCCTGCGTTCTCATCCTCTCCCACTCCCCCGATCTCTCCCCAGCCGTCGGGTTGCAATACTCGTGGTCCCGGTCGGCGCCGGCCGGCAGTGCCAGCTTCCACATCCGACTCGGTCCTCTGGGACCCACCAAAGTAGGGGTGGTGCAAGATCAGCCCTCTGATCACCAGAGGCTCCAGATCGGCCGCGGTGGCGCACGCGCGCAGGCCCACGTGGTACGCGATGTTCCCCCCGGCGCTCGTGCCCATCAGTTAGCACCGGGAGAAGTCAACGCCCTCGCGAAGTCACTCCTCGTCGGTGGTCCTGACCCAGCGGAGGGCCTCCGCGGCATCGTCGTAGGCCGCGGGGAGGCGGTGCTCTGGAGCGCGGCGGTAGCTGGCGGAGACGACCACGGCCCCGAGCCTCGCCGCCATGAGGGAGCAGAAATTGTGGTTCGCCACGGAGGCCGGGGAGAGCAAGATGAAACCCCCGCCGTGGTAGTACACGATGAGCGGCAGTTTCCGGTCGGGCGGGGGTGACGGGCGAGGCAGGTAGATCCGAGCCCAAGGGCTGGTCGGGGTTGGGCACGGCGGGGACAGTCGGATCGTCGAGGCCGCGCGTGACCATGCCGTCTGGGTGGAGGACGAGTTTGAGGTGGTCATAGGCGTCGACGGCCGGAGCTGGATCGAGATCCGCATGTTGACCGGCCATGTTTGCTCTGCTCGACCTCGAGGTGGGACTGAAGAAACAGGGAAACCGTTATTTATTATTGACCTGAGGTTAATGATTATACTTTAGAGGCACACGAGGTCCATCATGGCGACTTAATAATGGAGTCTCTTATTAACCTCTCAGCAATTGAAAACAGCTTACATTGGGATCCAACTAATTCAACACTTCACAAGATTTATAAAGGATTAGGCACAGTTGATGCCATGATGTGAGAACAATAAAAATACTAATAATAATACTTGTCAAAAGAATAAAAGGAATATCCGTCCAGGCTTCATGCAAAAGAGAGAGAGAAAGGGAAAATAATACAAAATTTCCCTGAATTTTGGCCTAATATGTAATTTGATTTCTAAATTTTTAATTTGGTTGATGTGATCTTTGAATTTTAGTCCGATGCGCAATATTATCCTTAAAATTTTAAATTATTCAATGTGATTCATAAATTTTTAGTGCATGTTCTATTGTGCTCCTAAACAATATGAAAATGTTAGATATTATCTATGAATTTATTATTATTATTATTATTTTGGTGGCTATCCGAGTTCTCTCAAAAGTCAAGAAATCAAATGCAGTCTAGCGCAACGGCCATGATAAGGATTTACATACAGACATCTATTGGTTCACCTGTCTATTTCCCCATTTGTTCTTGTCTCACGTTTTTTCCACGTCACTTCAGTCATTACATGTTTTTCGCCTCTTCATATCCTCGAGTGATAGTTGTCACCTCTTTCTATTAATGTAATTAAGTACAATTAATGTAATTAACTGAGTGATAATTATCACCTCTTCATATCCTTGCGCGATAATCGCCCACCATTAGGGTAACGACATTGATGAAAGGATGTTATAAAAGCTAAGAATGAGATATGGGAGACAAATTTAAGCCAAGCTCTCTCATAAAGGAAAAACACGTCAAGTTGAGAAGGAATATTAAATTAGTGGTGCCCATTTTTTTGGGTCAAAATTTTGCGAATTCAGTTTCAACTGAGCTTAATCAATGGCTGGAGGTTAGTTACAATTCATCTTATTTTTTCCACGTTTGATTCATTTATGCACGAATTTTTGTTCTTCAATGCATAATTAGATCATACTTAGTTTTATCGTGCCCATTTTTTTGGGTCAAAACTTTGCGAATTCAGTTCAACTGAGCTTAATCAATGGCAGGAGGTTAGTTACAATTCATCTTATTTTTTCCATGTTCGATTCATTTATGCGCGAATTTTTGTTCTTCAATGCATAATTAGATCATACTTAGTTTTATCATTTGGTACCTGAGCAATTGTCTTGGTGTTTTTTTTTTTTTGGTAGGGTTTAGTAAATTAAAAAAGAAATTCATTTTACCCCCTCGCTTGCCACCATATAGAAAATATTTTTGTAAGTGAAACTATTGAGAGACTAGTTTAGTAATTGTTTTAAGTATTATTTAGTCACTAGTACTAGTTAGATATAATCACTATACTGAAGATTTTCAATTTAATCCTCCGCTTGCAACTTTCCAGAGGTATAGGATTTACATGGACTATTTTGGCAATTATTTAATTACTATGTAGTCAATGTTTGCAGAATTTTTTTTTTTTTGCATGAATTAAAATATCTAGTGATCAAAATATATTTTATTTTAATTTAATTAGAGATTAGCCACCACATCTTTAATTATATTAAATTACATATTAAGAGCATTTGGATCACATATAGAAAATTACATTTATTGTGATTAACACAATGAAATTTATCCCGTATGAATTTTCATTATATTAATATGATTAATTAGGATAAAATAGCATATTATTTTTTTAATTTATCCACGGGAATTAGTAAAAGGAATTATCAATATATTTAAATTAAAAACTTAGCCCACATACAGTTTTTATATGTTATTTGATTCATAGTATGTAACATGATTTACATTGGTAAAACATGATGTATGTTTATTTGCCTCAAATTTTGCAACATAAGTATGTATGTTTGTTATGTATTTTTACAACTTGTGATTTCTAATTCAAACGAGATGTTCCTGAATTGAACGGTGAAAACTATAAAATTTGGAAGGAATTAATCAATCTTCAATCAAGGTATATGGACATTGACTATGTTATTCGGAAAGATGAACCACTTGCTTATGTTATACTAGCACTCAAGCTCAAATTGCACTTTATGATCAATGAGAGCGGTCCACCCGCTTTAATGTAGTGTTCACAATGACTAAAATTTTTACTAGTACTCGTGGTTCAATCGTTCAACATAACAATGCCAACACATTGTTGAAGGCTATTGACACGATATTTGAGACGTCAAAAAACACATGCCTAGACTTTGATTATAAAATTTTCATTTTTGAAGCTCACTATTATAAGAGATGTGCATTGTCATGTCTTGAAAATGCGAGATATTGTTGCTCAACTTAAGAATGTTGAGATTGAACTATCTAAGTCCTTCATTGTGTATTACATTCTAAACACTCTTGCACAATAATACGCACCTTTCAAGATCTCTTTTAACACACATAACAGTAAATGATTAATTAATGAACTCATGACCATGTGTGTTCAAGAAGAATAGAGGTTGCTTATAAAATTGGGAGAGAGTGTTCCTTTGACAACACATGGAAAGAACAAAGGGCAAGGCAAGTAGAAGGGACAGAGTAAAATAACACCTCAAGCTAACACATAAGGAATCCAAATGTTTTTTCTATAAAAGAGGGGCATCTGAAGAAGAATTGTGTCAAATTTAAGACTTGATCCAAGAAGAAAAGTAATTAAATTTTGTGTGTTTTTATGAAACTAATATGATTAATGTAAGTCAAAACACTTGATGAATTGACTATGGATTTATAATCCATATTTCGAGTTCCTTGCAAGGTTTTCAAAACCATAGGAAACCAATGAGAAGTAATTAACGCATCTATTTAGGAAACAAGATGTGTTCTTATGTGAGAGCTATTTGGGACATGCGGGTTGGTTCTAAGCAGTAGTTTTGTTTTGAAGTTAGAAATGACCTTTTATATTCCAATTTTTTCTATAAATTTTATTCAGTTTTAAGACTTGTACCATTGGATCATTTTTTTAAACTTCTCATATGCAAACTTTAGTTTGTCTTTTAAATCTAATATAATTGGGAATTGTATTTTGTCTAATGATCTTTTTTTCTTTAATTAGTTTTCAAGATAATGCTTTTTGTTGAGAAATATTGTTAGTAGTAAGGTAAAATAGTAACTTAGTTATGAGTAGGGTTAAGCACATATGAGCACACACACACACACACACACACACACACACACACACACACACACACACACATATATATATATATATTTGTAACCTTATTTTTATTTTGAGAATTAGAAAACAATTATCTCTTCACTTGGTATTAGAGCCACACTTAAAAATAAAATAAAACCCTAGCAGCCAGATTACTGGAGACCATTGTTCCGTCTTCAGAAAAGGCTGTGCCTTTGGCCGGCAACACTGATCTGTCATCAGAAAAGGCTGCGTCTCTAGTTGGCAACCCACTACGTTGATTAGCGACCCCAACTGTCATCATTCGAGTCCCGCCTTGGGAACGCATAGATCAATCTTGTGGTTGCTGCCGCTCAGCCTTGGCAAATAGATCTAACTCTATGTACCCCATTCCAATGTTGCCAGATCTCATCGGACCCAACGTAGCTCAAATCTGGCGATGTCCAACCAAGATTGGACCTAAAAACCCTAAAAATCTTCTGAAATTGTGGAACTTGGACCAGCAGACTTTTCCAAATGGCCTAGTCATTGAGCCCAAAGAACAACTAGCGACCTTTAGATGGTGAATTCGACGCTGATGGTGGATTTGGACTCGAGGCAGAACTTGTTGCGAGTGAATTAGGAGAGGAGGTTGGATTTGCCGACCCCGGAATCGCCAATTAGCAGCCACACCAAGTAAATATCCTCCTCGATCTTGAAGCCCTTCTTGAACAGGACCTTGAGCTCCTTTGCCCTGTCCTTCACTTGCTGCTCGAAGCCCCCCATTGCTGTTGTTGTTCCCTTCCGCAAGAGCACCCACCAAGAAGATTCTAGAGATAGAGACGGAGATACAACCCAAGAAGAAGTAGCCCTACCGCAAAGTCAGATTCCTTGTCCCCCTCTCCTCTTTTCGGAAATCGATGCACCCCTCTTCCTGAGGTTTAGATGCGCGGGGACTTGGGTCTCCTGTGTGAAAGCTAGATATCCTAACTGTTGGACATGATGGGATACTTTATGTTATCTTAATTATTAATGTTAAAATTTTGTGCTGGTTGTGGGGTGCTGGAAAGGCTTCTAGAAATGGTGAATGATGGGATACTTTCTGCTGGTGGACAGTAACCCACTTTATTATTTGTACTGCACAAAATTTTAGAAGTGGCCATTATGGAGGATAGATTTGCTAATTATTAAAGAGGATAGAGTTGCTGTTCTGCACTTGAAAGTGATGTTGCATTGAATCAATAGGGATATTGAGAATAAGTATACTGGTGCTTTGGTGATTTGTATGGTGATTCGATTGAAGCCTTTTTGTTTGGAATTTTTGTGTATTTGATTGAATTATTGGAATTAAGTATTGGCAATTATGAAGTTCATTTCTTGGGCTCAATCATTCTTTATTCACTAATGGCGACCAATGGATCAACTTCTGGAACTCTTTTTGGTCATTTTCAATTAACATTCGTCAAGTTAGATGGAACTAATTATCCATCTTGGTCTAAAGCGGTCGAGGTCTATCTTACTGCCATTAGACAATTGGACTATCTCACGTCTACAATATCGTCTGACATGAGTAAAGCTGCCGATTGGATTGCAAGAGATGCGATGATTCGGACCCTATTGTGAAATAGCATGGACCCTAAGGTCAGTCCTCACTTTATTCAATGTGACTCCGCTAAAATAGTTTGGGATAAGTGTGCATTACTCTATTCGGGGCAAAATAATATGATGCGAGTATGTGACACGTGGGAAAATTTATTTGATATTCAATGTGGAGATCAATCCTTGTTTGATCATTATGCTCGGTTCACCACTCTCTGCCAACGATTGGATACTTATCCTCTTGCCTCGAACAATCTAGATGTTTTGGCTAAACGCCAAGATGATTTGAGGGTAATATTATATCTCAAGTCATTAGGGCCTGAGTGTTCATCTCTTCATCAGCATATTACATCTTAGAGTTCTCTTCCCACAGTAGATGAAGTCTTCTCCCAGGCTCTCCCTTCTACAATTCCCGAGAAGAGTTTTTCCCTGCCGGCGGTGGAGATTAATGCTATGCTTTCTCGTGGTTCTGGTGGACGTGGAGGTCGAGGTCATGGACGCGGTGTTGTTCATGGTGGAAGTCGTGGAGGCCGTGAATGGGGAGTTGGGACTCGTGGTACCATCAATTTTGGGAATAGTTGTGGTTCCCGCTATTGCCATCATTGTTAAAGAGTTGGACATATAGAAGCTTATTTCTATACACTTCACCCAGAGCTCAAACCACCTTTTGCTACATATGTAGAGGTTGAGGATTCTCTTGGTCCTTCCTCAATGGCTCCACCAAGTTCAACTCAAGTTTTTAAGACAGGTGATTTAGTTACATTAACACGTGCTGAGTATGATACATTGGTTCGCTCCCAACAAGTGACAGGATCTTCAGCTCCTACTGTAACTTTGGCACAAACCTCTAAAGGTAGTTTATCATGTTTGTTGTCTACATCGTTTGATTCTTGCATTATAGACTCTGGAGCTACCAATCACATGACTGGTAACTCTAACCTATTGTCTCCTTTTCACTCTACATCTCATTCATTATCAGATTCAGTTACATTAGCAAATGGTTCACAGTCTCAGGTTACTGGTATGAGAGTTGCTCATTTGAGTCCGTCTCTTTCTTTGTCATTTGTCCTTCACCTATCAAAATCTCCTTATAATTTGATTTATGTTAGCTCGTTGATCAAAGAAATAAATTGTTTCGTGACCTTTTCCTCTTCTCGTTGGGTTTTTCAGGATTTGAGGATTGGACAGATGATTGGCAGGGGACATGAATTAAATGGCATGTACTATCTTGATAAGAAGGTGTTAGTTGCCGTAGCTGTGAAACAGACATCCACTGATGTATATTGGATGCATTGTCGTGTTGGTCATCCACCACCAAACCTACTTCAACATTTATTTCCTGAGTCTAAGTCTGTGAGTTTCTTTTAGTGTGAAGCTTGTCAGTTTGGTAAACATCATAAAGCTTATTTTCCTTCCCTTATTTAGAGTCATGTGTCTAGTCCATTTGAGTTGGTTCACTCAGATGCATGGGGTCCATCTCGTGTGTCTGATGTCTCTGGATTCAGATATTTTGTTACATTCGTGGATGATTTTTCTCGAATGACTTCGTTATTCTTAATAAAAGATCGTACATAGATTTTTCGTTGCTTTCAATTGTACTATTTCGAAGTGTTGAAACAATATAATATCTCCGTCAAACATTTACGGTCAAATAATGCTAGAGAATACCTTCTACAACTTCTGGTTTTCAGCCCTTTCTAGAATCTCATGGTATTATTCATCAGATGTCCTGCTCATACACTCCACAACAAAATGGCGTAGCTGAACGTAAAAATCGCCATCTTCTTGATGTTGCCTATTGCCTCATGTTTCATATGCATCTACCTAAACATTTTTGGGGCCATGCTGTTCTTACGGCGTGTTTAATTAAGAGGCTTCCAATTTTTGTTCTTCAAGGGAAGATACCATTTTCAATTTTACATCCAAATCGTCCTCTTTTTTCTTTACCTCTTTGGTCTTTAGGTGTGTTTGTTTTGTACATAATCTTACTCCAGGTCTTGATAAATTGGATCCTCGTGCTGAAAAATGTGTCTTTGTGGGATACTCTTGAACTTAGAAGGGATACAAATGTTACTGTCCTACTTGTCGTCGTATGTTTGTGTCTACAAATGTGACGTTCTTTGAAGATCAGCCATATTTTTCTTCTCAGAAATGTTCCACAGACACATGGTGATAGTGATGATTGTGTCCTACCAATGCTTCCACTGCCTTTCATCTCTCTAGCTACCTCCAGAAAATTTTAGTTTGCTGACCGAACCTATCATCGATGAAGTACAATTCCAACTATGACAGTATAACCTTCATCAGCACTTGATTCATCTGTTCCCCCATCAGTTGTAGTGCCAGCCTCTAATCCTAATCCTCCTATTGCTTCTAGAAAAGGTACACGTTCTTGTGTTGGTCGTCCTGTTGATCGTTATTCTCCTTATTCTGGTCTTTTTGATTGTGTTAGTACGTGTCATCCTATTTCAAAGTTTTTGTCCTATGATCGTTTATCTCCTACCTTCTCTACCTTTGTCTCATCGTTGTCTTCTGTTTCTGTGCCTAGCAGTGTTGCTGAAGCTCTTGCTCATCTGGGTTGGCGTCGTGCCATGGAAGATGAAATGCAAGCACTAATTTAGAACAAAACTTGGGAGCTTACTTCCTTACCCATTGATAAGCAACCTGTTGATTGTCGTTGGGTTTTCATCGTTAAAGTTCACCCGGATGGTACTCTTGATCAATTGAAGACACGGTTAGTTGCGAAGGGCTATACTCAAACTTATGGTGTCGACTATATTGACACCTTCTCTGCCGTGGCCAAAATTCCCTCTGTTCATGTCTTTTTTTCATTGGCTGTGCAATTTGGTTGGATCTTTCATCAATTGGATGTGAAAAGTGCCATTTTACATGGTGATCTAGCTGAGGAGGTCTACATGGAGCAACCACCTGGGTTTATTGCTCAGGCGGAGAATTTGGTATGTCGTTTACACAAAACTTTGTATGGACTTAAATAGTCTCCTTGTGCTTGGTTTGGTAAATTTAGTGATACGGTCATCAAATTTGAATTAAAGCGGTGTCAGGTAGATCATTCAGTTTTTAGTTTTATGTCTTCAACTGGATGTATTCTTCTAGTTGTATATGCAGATGATATCATCATTTATGTAGATGATATCATCATTACTGACAGTGATTCAGGTGGTATTCAAAAACTTAAGCAATTTCTGCATAAAGAATTCAGTACTAAAGATTTGGGACATCTTTGATACTTTCTTGGTATTGAAGTATCTTATTCACATGCTGGTATCAATTTATTGTAACGAAAGTATGTAGCAGACATCCTTGGTGAGGTTGGATTTCTTGGAGTAAAGTCAGTCGATACCCCTATGGATCCCAATATGAAACTTGATGCGGAACATGAAGAATTACTATATGATCTAGCAAAGTATCGAAGATTAGTTGGTAAGTTAAACTATCTTACTATCACGAGACCTAATATATCCTTTGTGGTTAGTGTAGTAAGTTAATTCATGAGTTCTCCTCGTACCACTCATTGGGATGCTGTACTTCGAATTGTCAAATATTTGAAGGGAGCGCCAGGTAAAGGACTACAGTTCAAGAATTATGGTCATCTAAACACTGCAGGCTTTTCTGATGCCGACTGGGCTGGATGTCCTATGGATAGGAGATCTAATTCAGGCTATTTTGTGTTTCTTGGGGGTAATTTAGTTGCATGGAAAAGTAAGAAACAACATGTAGTTTCCCGATCAAGCGCTGAAGCTGAATATCGTGCTATGACACATGTGACAAGTGAATTACTATGGTTGAGAATGCTACTATCAGAGATTGGAATGTCACCGTCAAATCCATTAGTGTTATATTGTGATAATTAATCTGTTATTCATATTGCATCTAATCCAGTCTTCCATGAGTGAATTAAGCACATTGATGTTGATTGTCATTTTGTGCGAGAAAAAGTTCAAAAATGTGAGGTTATTCTGCAACACACAAAGTCAGAGGATCAACTTGCAGACATTTTTATGAAATCTCTACGGGGGAATAGAGTGAGCGTCTTATGTAACAAGTTGAGATTATTTGATATCTATATCCCAACTTGAGGGGGAGTGTTGAGAAATATTGTTAGTAATAAGGGTAACATAGTAACTTAGTTATGAGTAGGGTTAAGCACATATGAGCACATATATATGGGGGTGCATAAATTGACTATGCTAATCAGAAAGATGAACAACTTGTTCTTGCTGATACTAGCACTCAAGCTCAAATTGCTCTTTACAAGCAATGGGTGTGGTCCAGTCACCTCAATAAAATGTTTATAAAGACTAAATTTGTACTAGTAGTTGTTGTTAAGTTGTTTAGCATAGCAATGCATTAGCATTGCTGAGGGCTATTGATACGACATTTGAGACTTCAAAAAAAGTATGCCTTAACCCTGATTATGAAGTTTTTATCTTTAAAGCTCACTATTGTTAGAGGTGTGTGTCGGCATATCGTGAAGATGAGGGATGTTGTTGCTCAATTGAAGAATGCTAATGTTGAGATATCTGGATCCTTCCTCGAGTACCACATTCTAAACACTCTTCCACAATAAGATGCACCATTCAAGATCTCGTATAACACGTAGTAAATATAGTACAAGTGTCAATACTTTCGTATGGTGCTTACTTAAGTGCCAAAACTTTTTTTTTTCGCTCACTTGAGTGCCACAAATTTGAAAAATCGATCTCTTGAGTGCCACTTTCGATTTGACTTGTCAGAAAAGCTACCATGGCATTAAACAAGAGTTCTTGGATGAGAGAAAATCCTGAGAGAAGGTTCCATGGATGCACTGAGTATAAAGAAGGCTACAATTGTGAATATATCAAGTGGGTTGATGTGGAATTTTCGAATCGAGCAATGGAGGTCATTTTGAAGCTCCTTCAAGGATAACATGGATTTGAACTTGTAATGAAAGATGAGTTGGACGATGCCAACTCTATGTAAGCAGAAATAAAAGGTCCGAATCTTTGGTGAATCATTTGAAAAAGGAAGTTTCAAAGATGAAAATTCAAAGAGATATTTATCAAGTGTTGTTTGTCTTAATATTGTTGGGTTGGTTTGGCTTATGGTCATATGTAATCTCAGTAACAAGAAGAAGTTATTGAGTCTATCGTAGTTGAAAAACAATGAAATGTGTTGTTGTATTTGGTGCAATGAATTTGTTTTTTTTAACGATATATGTGGGTGGGTTACTGGTTTTGTGTTGACTTGAAGGTTGAATGGCCTGGTGGATTTTGGTGGACATTGTATTTTTTAATGCAATTTGAGTCTTATTGTTGATTTATACAAAAGATAGATGGCTTGACTAGCTTATAGTAGCTACAACAAGAGAATGGATGGTTTTGTATTTTGTGGTTGGTTTTGGCTTTTCTACATATGTTGAAGGACAATTGAAGTTTCAAATAACTTTACAAATGAGTGCCAAAAAATCTTTTAAGTAAACACTTTGGTTCATCAACTTTTTAATTAAGTTATTGTTTTCACCTTTGTTAAACACATGTTGTATCATTTAATAACTTAAAGCAAATTATCATCCTATGACAACATATAAAATAAGACTTATTTCGACAAATACCATCAATCATGGTATGGTTTAACCTGAAATAGCATTACACCGTGCACATTGCACCAAAAGGGCTTTTACATCATAATTGATGTCACAATAATCTGAAACAAAATAATCTCAACCGCCTTGTAAATTCAAAACAAAACAACACTCTCGTTACGCACCCATACATTCAAAATGCAACAATAATTTGGAACAATTAACAATATTGTTAAACACAACACCAACCAAAATACAGTAATAATCTCAACTGCCTTACAACAAAATCCTAAAATCTTAGACATTGACACCTAAAAACAAACATAAAAAGACAATATCCATCCATCAATCAATCTGAAGAATCTTATCACTTCCTTTTTTCTTCTTCAATGGCTTCATTTGATTCATAAGTCTTGTACTTTTCCGAGCTGGAACTTTAGGTACATCATTCACTCATGTACCTTTTCTCACTGTCTTATCTTTTGGAAGATTCAATTTTTTTTGTTTGAGCTTTGTGTGCTTTAGTGTTGTCTATTGTTGAAGTTTTTGTAACTGGTATTGGCACTGTAGTAGAATGTTACGAATTCTGAAGATCATTCATTTGAGGTGGACTTGATGTTGAAGTCTTCTTTGGAGCCGCCATTGGTTGCTTCTTCAATTGTGTTCAAGTTACCATTGGTTGATTTATCAATTATTGCCCTTGGCTTCTTCTTGTAGATGTAGTCAATTCTTGATTTGGTCCTCATTGAGATATCAACACTACCAAACTTCTCAAAGGCTACAACCATAAAAATTTCATTAATTACCATGTCAAACAAATTGAATACATTAAATGCATAACAACTAAAAAATTGACATTCCAAATTATCATATAAGTATTCATATCTGTAAATAATTCATAGTTATATTTTCTTATCATTTTCCCAATTGCACAATATGTATGCTGTGGTGCAAAATTTTCAAAAACTAAAATATCATTACTTTTTCTTTTTCTAACTTGTAAAATGACATAACAAAATATGAATTTATTGTACAAAGAAATACATACAATAGAAATAATTACAACAAATATCTTACATGATATTTACTTCTCTATTATACACTATCGGACTTAATTGGTCTTGTAGTTGGTTCTGCATTGCTTTCTGTGTTGCCCAAACACGTCTTTGCATCACTAGGCTATGTCGTCATTTGTTGCTGCTGTTATTATTGCTTGTTAGTTGGATAACAAGTCTTATTGTGCCATTTCCTATAGCAATGTGAGCATTGAACCATTTCACTGATCCTACTCATTGTATTAATGTTGCTCTCAATTTCCTGCCTTTTTTTTAAGCTTGCCAATTTGCTTTTTCAATGGTAGATGCTATGGGGATCGATGGTTTGTTTTGCTAGAAACTTGCTACTCTTTAGAGGCTACAACATGAATTGGTATGCTGCAAGAGAGTTGTTAATTTTGTCACAGTCTTCCACATAATCCTTTAAATTGAATTGCTTCAATTTGGATGGCACAAATTGCATGTAAGCAAGGTACTCCACTTAACTTCCATGCTCGATAGGAATATTTTTTCTCTCCAAATGAACAACATACATATCGCCATCATTCATGATCTCAAATCCATTGTCTACATTCCAAATTGAATGACATAACCTATTAGTAGTAATGTTGTCTTCCAATTTTTTTGCAATCTTGAGCCCATATTGTCTAAGCCACTTCGAACATTTACTCTATGTTTTCACAATCTTGTTATCACCATAAATTTGATGTTTTCAAGTATACCGACAATCAATTTGCACTTGGCTTCTATAATCTTGCCATTGAAAGTTTCGCAAAGGTTACTGTTAACACTATCGTACTTAAATTTCTTACTAAAAAAAGCTCTATGACAATGCTTTGCTTTAATTTGGAATAATGTTTGATAAGCTTCAGTTGATAATGCATGTAGAGCTTATTCGTGAATTCTGAAATCTGCCATATTTAAACTCTTTGCAATCAACCAAAACTATTTCTGCAGTTGATCATCTTTATATTTTTTTTGCCCAATTTGCATATATGTATCGAGCATACATTATGTACTTAGCATATTGCATCAGCTCGGTTATAACTGGAACAAATTCTTGTAAAATTAGCAAACATTTATAAACTACATGAATGATATGGCAAGACATAATGATATTAGCAAAACCAATAAACATTACCAGTACCTTTTGTTGATCGCTTCTAAATGCTAAATCTCTTCCATTAGTTATTCCAAAATTAGCCATCAGATTTTCAAAAATCAGAATTAATTGTTCTTGTTTTCTATCTTTACCATGGTCCAAGTTATTGAAAATATTTAGTTGTTTCCATCTCTCCCGACAATAGTTAATAATTCTCTCTTGCATAATCCTTTCAGAAAACACAAAACTAATCCAATCACTTTTCCATAGCCAACTAAAAATCCTAATCTACATGCATCAAAGCATATACATCCTATCAAACTGTATCCCTTGATCAGGCAAGGGCTTTTCCACAACCTCTACATGAATTCTGTTAAGTGGATTTTGTAACCTACATTTCATAACATAGTCTCAAATCTTTATATATTCTTTCTTATAAATACTCATCAACGTATTTATAACCTTGTACTAAGTCCATTTGCACTGATTGTGAGAAACATTTACACATACCTACTCTTTCACTAGTTATTTCAATTGAGGACCTTTGATGTTTGACATTACTTTGATGATGTTGAATAAGTGCTTAGTCAGCCACACATTAGTCACTTTTTTTCATTCTTAAACACAATACCACTTGTATGCTTCTTTTGTAGTGACCAGACATGGAATGAGCCGCTCTTATTACTCAATGCACCATATATTATCCATGGACGATTGTCTTGTGCACACTTCACTTTAACAAAATTATTAGTATTTCTAATATATTGAATATTTCGTTGTTGAGAGATTGAGTACCTCAATAGCATATCTGAATTGCTTGGCATCATCAAATGTCATTGATTCATAAGAAGGATACTGACTTTCCCTTTTATGTTGCGTTACACCATCTTCATCATCATCCTCATGGTTGCCGTCGTTATTACGGCAACTTTCCCCATAAATAAAATAATCACCATCAACTATATGAGCTCTTGCATCTTTATTTACTGCACTGCCTTCATTCATTGGCCTAAATTGTGCTTTTCTCCTTTATTCGAATGCCTGACCTCTTCTTTTACTCGTGTGATATCCTCATCGTCAACATCACTTATGCAAATGGTATGCACAAATGTTTCATCATCTTCATCGCTCGATAATGCAATTTCCTAAGAGTTTGGAGTTATTATAGTTGATTCTTCAACAAGTGTATCTTCACCATTAAATATGCCTCAAGTATCCTTAAAATGCTTAAAGATCTCTAACACAGATCATGTGTGCAAATCTACGATGTTCTCTACTCTCACATGTCCTTCCAAAATAGCTTCAACACTAGTTTGGGTTTCAATAGTAGTTTCCAATACTGTTTGCTCATCTTTTTCATTGCAATTATGTTCAACATATACATACACATCATGAGTATACAAAAAATGGTAAACAAGATCCCTCAACCCATTATTGTCATGCAAATATATTAAATTATCTATAAGAGACTTAACGGGTACCTGCTAATATAATTTCCCTATTTTGCATCCCAATCAATCTACTATATCCCTTCTAAAATTTATAAATGATAATTCACTTATATTGACAAGAACAACGGTGACTTGTGAGAGTGCTAGTATGAACACCTAGATGGGGGTGAATAGATGGGGGTGGATAGGTGTATAAAATAAACATTGGCAAATATATGCGGAATAAAATAAACTTCGAGTAAAATAAAAAAGTTAAGGAAGAGAATAAGAACATAAGATTTATAGTGGTTCGGCTTAATCCAAGCCTACGTCCACTCTCCCACGCTAACAGCCTTCTTGGCTGGATTCCACTATGCAATCAACAAGAGATTACAACTTTGAGTGCAAACACTTAGTAGTAGATCACACTATCTCACTAAGTCACTCTTTTGGTATTTCTCTCACGATCACAAACGTTTAAGCTCTCTAAAGACAAGTGTATGAACAAAGATCGCTCAGACTTTGGAATTATAAATTCTACGCTCTATCTCTTACTTGCTTATCGGTCAATGATCTCCTTAAATACTCCTCCACTTCCAAACTACCCGTTGGACAGTATCCCAGAGAATCGTCTTCCAATATACCCATTGAACAGCTCTGTATCTAGAAGATTTGGTAGTCGTTGAGTGACAAAGGTAGAATCCCAAATTGATTCCGATCGCCCATACAAACGGAATCTTGGTTTCCATAAGTAAAGCTTTTTCGTATAGAAAGTTCTTGTCTTCAAGATCCAATCGTCAATCAATTAGATTGAACCAATCAAATCAATCTTGATGTGGAATCCAAACCAAATCACTAGCCGTTATATGATTGGGCTTGAGTTACGTTATGTCGAATCTGGATGTAAAGTCTGAGAGCAATAGACTTTACAATCTGAGTCTGAGTGCAATAGACTTTACAATCTGGATCTGAACATATCTGCTTCTGAACAGTTAGCTTTAAGGTCTATACCCAGTTCAGCTTCAGAATAGAGTCTATCTTCTAGTTCAGCTTCAGCATATAGTCTGTCTTCTGGTTCAGCATTCACGTTCAGTCTGGAATTAGTTAGAGTTGGCAAACTTCTAATGTAGAACAGACTTTGACACTAAAGTCTGGCAGTCTTCAGACTTTGACAATATCCTTTACATGTTCTATTATCTGCATGGTCTATTACTTAACCATTAAACATGTTAGTAGCCTTTGATTTATTTTGTCATCTTCAAAACATCATAAGGGATTTCCCTAACAACTTGTCCACCAATGTATTCATTCTCTTTCCCAGTTATCCTAAACTCTACTGTAGCAAACTTTAATGGGCGCACTTGTATCGCCCTGTTAACACTATACCAAATACAATATATATATATATATATATTAGGGGACCACAACATAGATAGACAATAATAGCAATTGGTCCCCACAACTCAAGCAAATAATAATATTAAATTGGACTCCACAACCACAATAAACAATCAGTCTTCACATATCAAGCAAATAACAATATTAAATCGGTTCCCACAACCGCAATAAAATATTTTCACTATTGGCCAGTGGACACTAATCGACAAAATTTAAGCACGAATGAACTAAAGTACTCATCTTTACGTTGCTCGACCCTCAATATTTGCCCTCCAATATGTTGCATTTTCCCACACTTTGACTTTGTCAAACAACACTCAATTCACTCACATTGTTGGTTAGTCAACACAAAACAACAAAAACCACTAACCTTTACTCTTTGTTGACAATGATTCTCTATGTCACAATCCCTGACTTTTCCCTCTAAGTTATTGCATTTTCAGTCTCTATCCAACGAGTAAGGATGACATGCAATAGTAAACTCGAAGCCCTAATTTGCGATTTTAGAGACAAATCACAGGTTTTGGGCGTGCTGAAATTTAGTGTGGGGTCAATGAATCAATATCGTGTCGATGAAGATGCGGTTTTGGACAGAAACCCTAATTTTGTGAATAGGGTTTGAAATCAAAGAGAAAGAGGTCTTCAACCTCGTCTGAGATGAGAAGAGAAATGATGTCGTTTTTGGTTGTTGCATGAAGTCATTTCTCGAGAGAGAGAGAGAGAGAGAGAGAGAGAGAGAGAGAGAGAGAGAGAGAGAGAGAGAGAGAGAGAGAGAGAGAGAGAGAGAGAGAGAGAGAGAGAGAGAGAGAGAGAGAGAGAGAGAGAGAGAGAGAGAGAGAGAGAGAGAGAGAGAGAGAGAGAGAGAGAGAGAGAGAGAGAGCTTGTATGAAATAATGCTGTTTTAGGCAAAAGAAATGGTGTTCTTTTTATTAAATAGAAACTCCGCTTGTTTTTTTAAATAACTATGTTGGAATAAAAAATTTCGGCTTATTTTTCTAAATATCCATGTCATAATCGAAAATCATTAAAAAAATGGAAAATCATGAAACCAAAGAAGAGAAACAAAGTGGGAAGATCCAATAAGGGGGGGGAATATTATGATAGATACACTGAAGACGGACAAGTACCTAGTCCATTTGCAAATATAATGATAGATACATTGAAGATAGACTAGCGCATCAATATCAAGTATATAGCCAT
This sequence comes from Eucalyptus cladocalyx, assembly GCA_017140615.1. NCBI lineage: Eukaryota > Viridiplantae > Streptophyta > Magnoliopsida > Myrtales > Myrtaceae > Eucalyptus > Eucalyptus cladocalyx. The sequence goes on from CM029525.1 coordinate 12,861,792, forward strand.
ATAAAAATTGTCACTTTCACTGAATTGATAATTGTTGATCCTTTAACTAAAGACACATCATCAATGAGTTATAAGAATCATGTAATTAGGATGGGGCTTAGTCCTATCATGTGATTTTTCATTGTATGGATTTTTTTATTTATTTATGAAACTCTTATTCATTTATAATTTTTTTCTCAATTTGGGGGTGTGGACATCATAAGTGCCACAACTTGGCACAAGATGACACTTAAGTGTTAAAAGTTAAAAAAAGTATATTTAAGTACCAAAATTAGAAAAGAATAGAACACCTAAGTGTCGATGGCAGAAATTCCAACCAAACAACTTACGTGGCATTTTTTGGCGACTTTTTTTAACAGTCATGGCATTTTTTTAGAAAACTATCGACGTTAGTAAAAAGCCCTCATATAAAATTTTAATATAAATATTAATTAAAAACAAATAAAAAATGATTTTTTTTTAAAAAAAAAAAGGGAATAGCAGGTTTGACAAGGGCCTCCATAGCCCTCGCTGCCGCCGTCCCACCATTGTCGAAAAGGGCCGGCGACGGTGGGGCGAGGGTCGGCCTCTTTTGCTTGCCATTGGGTAGTAGTCAGCAACCTTGGCTAACCCTCTTTCAGACCTAGCGAGGTTAGTGGCCAATGGCCCTTGGCCCAGCAATCCTCACCTTAGATCTGGGCGAAGGCCTACAAGCCCTCGTCGCCGGCCACTACCTAGGGGCCAATGACCCCAGCCGACCCTTGCCCCACCATCGCTGACCCTTTATGATGATGGTGGGGCGGTGGCGGCAGTGAGGGTTGTGGAGCCCCTTGTCAAACCTACCATTCACCTCCTTTTTCTAATAATTTAGTTTTTTTAATTGATTTTTAATTAATATTAAATTAACAAATTTATGGGCAAAATGACATCATTTTGCATGTTCATTGCTAAGCATTTTGGTGAACCACGTAGATCACTTATATTATTAAAATAAGCCATGTTGAATTTCCGGTTATCCTTGTCGGCATTGACACTTAAATGTCCTAATTTTCAATAAAAGTAATACTTAAGTGTACTTTTTGGAAGTTTTGACATTTAATTGTTCACTCATGCCAAGTTTTGACACTTGCGATGGACTTTCTCCCTCAATTTGGTGTACACATGCATTTATTTATGAGAATAACAATTATTTTGGGACTTGACATAATATAAGGTTTGCTCATTAAATTATGTTATCACATATAAGCTGACTTTAAAGATATAGAGTGCGTTACAGTACATGGAAGATAAAACTCGTTCTTAGAGGATATATCATCTTGATTCATGTATTTTGTTTTTTTCCTTTTAAGCATAAAGTTTTTGTAGATTTGGTCTAATAAAGAATGTTATTATTTTGATATGATGATCCCACGTTTTCTTGACCCATGTTTTTTTTTGTAATCACTTCAGTTATTCCACGTTTTTCACCTCTTCATATTCTTGTGTGATAATTGACACCTCTTACTTTAATATGATTAATTACAATTAACGTATTCAATTATGTCATAGTGACAACTGTCATTTTTTACTATAAATGTGATTAATTATAATTAATGTAATTAATTATGTGATAATTATCACCTCTTCAAATCCTAGTGTGATAACTGCCCACCGTTAGAGTAACAACCTTGATGGAAGGATGTTATAGAAGCTGAGAATGGGATATGTAAAACATGCCTAAGCCAAGCTCTCTCGTAAGGAAAAACGCACAATCGAATTGAGAGAGAATATTGGATTAGTAGTGCCCAATTTTTTTTTTTTTTTTGTTGCTGGAGGAACCGCTTTGGCCGACAGTCACCACGTAAACCCCAGGTGTCGCTAGCGGGGAAACCACCACCCCGACGTCACGCTTAAGTCACCACACAGCGCTTCAGCCTCCCTGCTTTGCAGGGACTTCGAACCTTAGCCTCCTCGGTGGAGGACAAAGTATCTACCATCCACGCTGCAACGGCCGGTGGTGTAGTAGTGCCCATTTTTTATTCGTCAAAACTCTGCAAATTGAGTTCCAACCGAGCTTAGTCAAAGGCCGGAGGTCAGTTACGTTTCGTGTTATTTTTTTCGGATTTGGTTCTTTTATTCATGAATTTATGTTCGTCAATGTATAATTAGATCGTGCTTAGTTCTATCAGATTCCACAGTTGCTAATCTATTGAAGGACTGATATATGGCAATATGCATGGTTTGCTCTTTGCCCAACCCGATTGAACCACCAGCAACATGAGGGAACTTTAATGAGAATCTGAGAGAGGCGATGCTGTATATCGACGTGATTGCTAACGAAAGCTCGAAAGGACTTCTTAGACTGCAAGTTCTCCCTCTGCTTTTTATTTTCGCGTTCTCTTTCGCTGGAAGACTCAATGGGCGTGTTCTTTCCCTCTACACGTATAAGGTTTGTCCTCCCGTCGATGATCAGAACGGAAGAGAGGAGTGCAAAGTAAAAGCAAATGTGTATCACATCACTGTCTATTGCGGCTGGAAGCTTTTATGCCTTTTTCAATGGCGGAGATGAGGATGATGTATGAGAACACGTAATGCTACTCAAACTTCACTTTCTTACAAGATAATGAGGTTGTTTTCATTCAGTAGATCCCATCCGTTTTTGACCGCAGTTTATCTTCCCGTCCCCGGCTGCCGGAATAGCCAAGGCGCCCCCACGAAGGATACCTTTCAGTTTCTCGAGCAGCAGCTCCGCCTTAGCCAGTTCCAGTAACTCCTCATGATGATAATCGCCTTTGCCGCCGAAAAGGCCCACCACTTCCATGCCATTCGCCTCCAGCTGTGCTGCCAACTCCCTCTGCCGATCTATCATTGGATCTCGGCCGCCACCCACCACCACTACCGGCCACCCCATCGTTCTCATCCTCTCCCACTCCCCCAGTCTCTCCCCAGCCATCGGGTTGCAATACTGGTGGTCCCGGCTGGTGCCGGGCGGCAGCACCAGCTCCCAGCATAGGTCCGCCACGTTCATCGGCAGGGTTGAGTTGTTGAACAGCCTAACTTCTGACTCTGTCCTCTGGAGTCCGCCGAAGAAGGGGTGGTGCAAGATCAGGGCTCTGATCACCAAAGGCTCTAGATCGGCCACGGTGGCACACGCATGGAGGCCCACGTGGTACACGATGTTCCCCCCCGCGCCCGTGCCCATCAGGTAGCACCGCGAGAAGTCAACGCCCTCGCGAAGCCACTCCTCCTCGGTGGTCCTGACCCAGCGGAGGGCCTCCATGGCGTCATCATAGGCTGCAGGGAGGCGGTGCTCCGGCGCAAGGCGGAAGCTGGGGGAGACAACGACGGCGCCAAGCTTGGCCGCCATGAGGGAGCAGAAATCGTGGTTTATCTCGTGGGCCGGGGAGGACAAGACGAAACTGCCGCCGTGGTAATATACGATGAGCGGCAGTCTCTGGTCAGGCGGGGGTGACAGGCTAGGCACGTAGATCCGGGCCCAGGTGTTGTGGGTCAGGTCGACCGGGACGTCCTTGGTGCGGACAGCGGAGGGCTGGTCGGGATTGGGGTTGGCGGGGCTATTTACTATGTCGAAGCTGCAGCCGCGCGTGACCGTGCCGTCTGGGTGCAGGACAAGATCGAGGTAGTTATAGGCGTCGATGGCCGGAGCTGGATCGAGATCCGGATGCTGATCGGCCATGTTTTGCTTTCTGCTCGAGCTCGAGGTGGGACTGAAGAAAGATGTGGGAAAAACCGGTTCTTTATAGCCCGAGAAAAGTCAAAAGTCAAAAGCAGTCGAGGGCAACGGCTATGGATTTACGTACATATTATTTGTTTATTTTATTTTACGACATGCATGTGATGGCACGCCTGTTTATTTCCCATTTCTTTCTTTGGTCCCCGCCTCGAGCATAGGCAAAACACGGCCGGCCGCCACCGATGACGTTAATGATGCGCGTGACTAACCTTTAAGCCCTCACACGCACAGCGAGGCTGACCCAGCCTCCCCTTCGCCGTGGTCCCCCAAAGTTAAGTAGCACCGACACGTAATATGTCATTTTTAAAAATTAGATAATTTCAATACTTTGTGACACATTATATATTAAATGAAAATTATTATTTTTAATTGATTTTATTCAAATAAATAAATAATAAAAAGAGCCTATAATAAATTTAGGGAAAAAGTCACGAAAAATCTTGAACTTTCTTTCAAAGTAACACATTTACCCCTAATTTTTTTTTGTGATGTGAAAAACCCCAAACTTTTCAAACCGTGACACATTTACCCCACAAAGGACATTTTTGTCTTTTATTTTGTTTTTTCCTTCTTTTTTTTTTTTGTCTTCTTCTTCCCTCCGCGGCCATGGCGGAGCCGACGGAGGGAAGCCGGCGTCCGACAAGGGGGTCGCCCGCCGACGTCGGTGACGGCCTCCTTCGCCAAACGCAGGTGAGGGCCGCTCAACGCGGGCGGGGACACCCTCGCCCGACGCAGCGCGGCGGCCCTCGCCGGTGTCGGGCGAGGACGGCCCTCGCCAGATCTGGCGAGGGCAGGAACACCCTCGCCCGACGCAAGTGAGGGCCGCCCTCGTCGGCGATGGGCGAGGATGGTCCTCACCAAATCTGGCGAAGGCAGGGACACCCTCGCCCGACGCCGGTGAGGGCACCCTCGTCGAACACCGGCTTCCCTAGAAAGAAAATGAAAAAAAAATTTAAAAATGAAAAGACCAAAATGCCCTATAATTTCGGGGTAAATGTGTCACATAATAAAAGTTCAGGGTTTTTTGTGTCACAAAAAAAAGTTTGGGGTAAATGTGTCACAGTTATCAAAGTTCAGGGTTTTTAACGTCACAAAAAAAAGTTTGGGGTAAATGTGTCACTTTGAGTAAAGTTCAGGGTTTTTCGTGGCTTTTTCCCATAAATTTATACTAATAATATTAATAAATCTATTCATAAGAAATTCAAAAGATATATTCATAGTTAATGCTTATCCATGTTTAATGACATGTTTCTAACTTTAACGAAAATTATTGATGAAACTATTGATTAATAAGAAATTAGAATCAACTTATTTAAATAAATCTATAACCTTCTACAATGATTAAAATTTATCTTTATTTAACATTTAGTGCTTTTTTTTTTTGTTCGAAATCACATTTTAGCCTCACTTATTTATTTTTCTGATAAAAAATAAAGAAAAAATCAAAAGGAAAAAATCACCCCTTGTTTCCTTGAAGATGCCCACGTTTTCTTTTATTCTCTTCTTATTTTTTTTTTCTCTTTTTGTACTTTATATTTTTCTTGTACTAGATATTCAATCGCAAGTTCAAAGAAGAACAAAAAAGGGCCGCGGGAAAGGAATTTTCCAAATAGTATGAATGTGATGAATTTCCCTCGTTTTATTTTCTGAATTGTCGCCCTTCCCCCCCCAAAAAAAAAAAAAAAAATCATTTTTCTCATTTCCTTTCCCCAACCCCTGTCAGGCCCCCCTCCTCCCAAAAAGATATTTTTTCCTCTCACTCCTGTCAGGCTATCATTTCCTTTCTAGAACATTGTATGCTAAGTCCCATCAAAAACCCCGTATTTATTTATTTATTTTCTACTCTTCTTGCTAAGATTAAAAGAGGAAGAAACTCAAAAACCTAACTGCCGCCTCCTCCTCCTCCTCTTTGCACGACCCTTTTCATTTCTCTCTTGGTGGCCTGACTCACCTCGCAATCGCTTGCCTTCGGCCCTTCCTTTTCCGCAACTGCAGCCTTGCCTCCGGCCCTCCATCGCGGGGTTCCAGTCGCGGTCCTCAGGGTCGCCTCGATCTCTTCTCTTTCTCGGGCCTTCCCTTGCAGTCACAGCCTCGCCGTCGATTGCGACCTCACTTCGCTCCTTCACCCTCGCCTCCACCCTCCATCATCTTCTTCAACCATTCTCTCTCCCTTCGCACATGCAAACCTATCCTAGAAACTCACCAAGCCTCGAACACGTGTGTCAGAATGTGTCGGGAACAGTTGACCATGTGTCAAAAAATTCGACATGTGTTGATCGCGTGTCTGAGCATGTCCAAGCATGTCGGACACGACGTGCTTCATAGCCCCAAGGACGGCTTGAGCAGGCATTTTGGGCCATGGTTAGGATTGGGCTAGCCTAAGCTATATCTTGGACATCGTCATCAACTCAATTGAGACAGACCTAGCTGAGCCGAGCAATGTTGTGAGGGCCATGATAAAACTATAGCTCAACTCTTCAGAAAGACTAACATAAAAGGATTAAATTAAGAATATCAACATAGATTTCGTGGTTTATCATTAGCATTACACATGGTTTGATCTTTGCTTGACCCGATCACAATCACCCGCAATATAAATGAAAGAGGAAAATTATCCAAAAAGTCCTAAATCTATTGTATTTTTGTTGATTTTTAGTCATAAACCTTTCAATTTTATCAATTAAGTCATAAACCTTCTTACTTCTTGCCTATTGAGTCCATCTAGCCAATTTTAACTAAAAATTGCTAACGTAATCGGTCAGCACTAATGTCGTGCTTTTTAATAATATATTAATAATTTTTTCCCTATAAAAAATCACAAACTTTCACCCTTATCTCGAATATGGTCCTCACCGTTAACTCTTTGTCTGAAGTCAACCTTGTTTTAGGAAAAAAAAGGTTCTAGTCATGAGCTTGGCAGACCTCGTCCATGGTGTCTCTTGGCAGACAGTGGTATATAGCTTTAGATTATATGACAAAACAACAAAGTTTAGTCAGAGAAATTCAATTTGAAGATCTTTTTTACTTGCTAGTTAAGTGTAGGAGACAATGAATAACTTCATCATTATTCTTCAAGCTATGGCTCAGAAAATAAGACAAAAAAAATGTATAGCTAGCAAGTGCACATGAATTTATTGCTGAGAACAATCAATGGTTCTAAATTAAAGGGGGTCAGATTTGAGATTTAAGTGAAAATTTTTGATTTTTTTCAAAAAAAAAAGAAAAAGCGGGGTCATAATTGTCACTCAACTTAAGGTTGATGCTATTTTAAGAGACAAAAGAAAGTTGGGGTCAGAATTGCCACTCCATGATGATGATGATGATGATGATGATATTATTAATTTGCATTAGCCCCATCTTTTTACTACATTCCTATTTGCTCAATGGTCTCCTCATGCTACGCAAAATTAGTCGGCTCTTTAAATTTCATTGCAGTTGAGGACCTCAGGAGTTTGAAGGACAATTTCTCTTTTTTACTTAAGTGTTTTTCTTTCCTCAAATTTCCAGAATTTTTTGGACAAAAAAAAAATTTCCAGAATTTTATTTTGAATTTTGAAACTTCTCTATTCATTATCTCTTTTTTCAAATGTTTAAACTTGCCCTGCAAGAGGCAGGGTAAAAGTCTGAGAGTGAGTGTAACATAGGAATAGAGTAGGACTGACCAAAAAAAAAAAACTTGCCATATTAGCCGCGACAATCAGTTTCATTAAATATGTTAATAACGAAAAAAGCTCAAGTGCACAAATCATACAAATTAAATGACTTGATCAAATAACTTAAAAGATGAAGGCTTCGATACTCAATTGGCAAAACTTGTAGCTCAAAAATGGAATGATCCTTGTTTATAATATCCTTGACATAAATAAAGTATTCCGATCACGATTTTACAAGAATGCTGCATATTCATGGCGACGAAAGCAACACAAGAATCAACCTTGCCAAAAATAGTAAGGAGAGTTGAAACAAAGTACCTTTTTGTGTGCCTCAAGAAAGACTTTATATCTTGACTCCATTAGGTGTTAATCTCGTTATACTCTCCATATCAAGCACCTAGTGTCAATAGATTATGTTGGGAATATATGATGAATGATTGGGAAGAATAATAAAATTAGACTTTGAGACGTGATATCACTTTCTTAAAAAAATTATTTGCCCCACAACATTGCCAATGGTTACTGACAAATTTCATCCAGAATACAACAAAGTCTTGATTGATAACACTAATATCAATTTTAGTATTTCTCCGAGATATCTCAAGGGAAATGATTGAAAATTATGGTTGTATATCTTTGAAAGGAGAAACAAGAGTTGTGTAAAGAAATGAACACAAATGTTAGATAAATATATTTGAACGGATGCAACCTTTCAAAGATAATGAAGTTGTGTCCAAATAGACACGACCTACAAAAATAATAAATTCAAAATTTAATAATTAAAACATAATCATCACTCTATTATAAATAGTCACATTGTTTTAAGAGAATACATTGTTGATTAATGTCAAATCTCGTCTACGTGTGCAATCATATCTCTTCGATGTGAGACAAGGCACCTCTTAATTTGTTTTACAAACAAACTACTAACAATCACCCATTTTGTTTGTAAAACAAATTTACAAAAATAAAATGTTAAAAATATATTGTCAAAATTTCTGCGAGATTAATATACATATATAAAGGTCTTTTTCGAGTTAAACATTTACTTAGTGCAAGTATTTCAAAATTCTATAAAAGTAATAAGTAGCAAGGCTTAACTCGTACTTTAAATAATAGAATCAGATATACCACACATATATTAACCTCTTGTTTTAGCGAGAGTTCTATCTTGCTCGACATTATCGTGGTCTTGTGCTTATACTTATTTCATGAACTTTTTAGAAAGTAACCCTAACTTTTGTAAGAAGTAGCACCACTTTTAAGCTTACATAGATAAAGTATCTACCACACATTTCTATTGCTAATAACACATTACTAATTTGTATTATACTTTATTAAGAATTCAATTCAGTCTAAATAACATAACATATGATTATGACTTCTCATATCAGGGCTAATTTCAGTACTAAACAATCACTTTCAATAATTTTTTTTTACCCATTAAACTTTGTAACTGATGATATTCTAAAATAAGGTCAAGTTACTATTACTAGTGATTTTAAATAAAGGGTTTTAGCCTCATTTCTTGAAAGGTCATATTTCCCATATCTCTTGATAAAACTTTATCAAGGGATCAACTAGATTCTTACTTGACCTCACATAGACAATTGTTATGGTACTTTCTTGAATCAATTGTCTCATGTACTCATGTCTTAAACCATTATGTCTAGGCTTACCATTATAAGTGCTACTATAAGCTCTTACCAAAGTAGCCTAACTATCACAATGAATATAAATAGAAGGCATAGGACTAGGCCATAATTTGATATCTAAGTGAGTACACAAGCTTTGATACAAATTGTGAAAGCTAGTACGAGCACCTAGAGAGGGGTGAATATGTGTAAAAACAAATTTCCCTGAGTGAAGTGTGCAACTCTAATCAGTAATAGATTATGTAAAGGAAATTAGACTCTTGTAAACAAAATGAGTTACGATCAAAGTAAAAGAGCGTAGGGAAGAGAATAAGAACACATGGTTTATAGTGGTTCGGCTTAATCCAAGCCTATGTCCACTCTTCCGCATTGACAGTCCACCGGCTAGATTTCACTATGAATCAAAAGAGTTGTTACAGTAAAGCTCTTCCTTGATTCCACAATGTAGAGACTCTACTACACTTCCTCAAGGTCTCACAAAGATATTAAGGGCCTGCATGTTTTCATTCTTTTTTTTTTTTTTTTTTGTTTATGAACAGAAATTTTGTTTTTTTGTTCCCGGGAACAAAAAAAGAACAGAACCACCGCCCGCGGTGGCCCCGCTGGTTAAGAGCTTGGTACCCTTTTCGCAAGAGGGGAAGAGTTCGAAACTTGCGGGCCGCGTTGCTTCAATGCAAAACGCGCGTCTTAACCGTGGATGGACTAGCGGTGGGAGGCCTACCCACCCCAGGGTTTACTTCCGCCGCGAAGCGGCGACCGGAGGTTCCCTGGGTTACCAAAAAAAAAAAAAAAAGAACAGAAACGCGTTTGTTTGCATTTTTGTTCAAAATCAGATTTTTTGTTCCCGAAACACAAAAAGAACAGAAATGAGAAACAAAAAAAAAATTGTTTCTTGTTCTAGAAACGATTTTGAAGAAACACTTCTTCTTCTCTCTCTTCTCTTTTCTTCTTCTTTTTTCTTTGGTCGGTCGTCGGCCTCAGCCATGGCTAGCGACCTGCCGTCGAGGGCCGGCAACGCCGTCGAGGGTCGGCTGAGCCTCACCGGTGGCTGGGCGAGCTCGAGCTCGCCCAGATCTGGCAAGGCCGAGCCTCGCCGGGGGCCGGTGAGCCTCGCCATGGCCGGGCGAGGTCGCCGAGCCCCATCGGCCGATCACCGGAGGCCGTGGATGTGCCGAAAGAAGAAAAAATAAAAAAGAAAGAAAAAATGAAAAATAAAATAAAAATATTAAAAAATTAAAAGAAACAAAAAAAGAATAAAATTTACCAAATGTGGTTCTATTCATTTTTTATTCCCGGAACAAGTTTACCAAACGCATATTTCGGTCAAAAATTGTTCCCCGTAACAGAAACATTGTTTTCTATTTCTATTCCCTGGAACAATTTTTGAACAGAATCGTTAACAAACGCGCCCTAACTCTCTTTTGAGTACAAGATTTCGCTCAACAAATGAATTGACTAAGAACAGGGAGCTTTAGACTTTGGAATTCTTCTATCGCGCACAAACTCGAACAACTAGAACGTCTTCCTTATATACTCATTCATGCCATCACACCCGTTGGCACTTACCAAATGAATTCTTCCAATCTACCCGTTGGACAGAATCAATTAAGAAGATTTCGAGTTGTTTAAGGAATATGATGATAGCCCACCAATCCTGCTCACCCATACAATCAGGATCTAGGTTTCCATAAGTAGAACCTTCCAAGTATACTATGCCAATCAACGGATCCAAAATCCCCGAATTAATCTCAATTTGAATAATGGATTCCGACATACTATATCCAGCCAAGAGATCTTCTTCAATCGATAGAATCAAATCCTTAACAAAATACTCAATTCTGGATAAGCCTTCTTTGACGGTCTAGAAATTGTCATTGAGGATAGACTTTGGGTCTTGAGTCTGGCAGTCCGGAGGTCTTTAGACTTTGATGGGAGAGTCTGCAAGTCTTCAGACTAGATTGATGGAAACGTTTTGTCAACTTCAAAAATCTCAAGGAAGTTTTCTCCAACAGATTATATATAAACCTTTTCTCTTATATTCAAGAAAGACACCATTCGTATCATCTTGACATTGGTTGCCCATTTTGAAATAAAATTGCATCAAATGGATGTAAAAACAATGTTCCTCAATGGGGATCTAGAGGAGGAGGTTCGGTTATCCAAAAACATTTTCTCCTGCATCTAAGGAAAATTCTCTTTGTATGCTTTCGGCATTGGATGCCCATCTTGAATTGGAACAGCATCAAATAGTATAAAAACAACATTAATCAACGGGCATCTTAAAAAGGAGATCTACAAAGAACAATCGGAATGATACTCCTCTAATAATGGTGACCATTTATATGCAAGTTTAAGAAATTTTTATATGGATTGAAAATAGCATCCTCCCAATGGCATTTAAAATTCCATCATATCATTTTTTTTCATTTGTTTTTGTAGAGAACGTCATGAATTGATGTATATACTAGAAGGTTAGCGGAAGCAATTTTTTTTTTTTTTTTGGTGGTATATAAAGATGGCAATTTACTTGCAACCAATAATAAGGGGTTATTACATGAGGTGAAACAATTCCTCTCTAAAACTTTTGACATGAAAAAGATGATGTGACATCTTATTTTATTAGCATTGAGATTCATATGGATAGACCTTGAGACATTTTAAGACTATATCAAGATGCCTACATCAGTAAAGTGTTAAAGAGATTTCAAATTAAAAATAATTTACCAAGTACAACACCTAGTGTGAATAGTGACATGTTTAATTTGAGCTAGTGCCCAAAGAATAATCTAGAAAAGGAATAAATGAAGAACATTTTATATGCTTCTGCTGTTGGACTAGATTTCACAGTTACTAATCTATTAAAAGACTGATCTATGGCAATATGCGTGGCTTGCTCTTTGCTCTATTTCTTCTCTTCCTATCCCCCGAAGAGGACCAAATGGAGGCTTTTGCCGACGCCGATGGACCACAAAAAGACCACAAAAGGGGGGCTATCGAGAGGTTGTATTTTATATTCTCGATGCGCTAAAGCTTTTACCTTTCACCACATTCAACTGAACAGTGTGAAAGAATTGAAGTGGTAGGCCGCGAGCAATCTTCCATAACTCGACTCTAATGTGTGGTTTGCGCCAAGCATATCAATTCGAAAATGTCCCGAGGCGTAGAAGCTATTGATGCTCGAAGCTTCCGGGTTTCGGATGCGGATTGGTCCTCCCATCAATGATTGGAAAGGAATGGAGAAATAGTGCAAAAGAAAAGCTTGAGTGCAGAAGAAAAGCTTATGTGCATCACACATCATAATCATTAGGGTTGAAAGAAACCCATGCCTTTTCATATTGTGGAGATAAGAATGACGTATCAGGACACATTTATGCTACTCAACGTCACTTTCGATAATAATGTTACTTTTATTCGATATATGACATCCGTCTTTGACCGCCGGCAATCTTCCCGTCCCCGGCTGCCGGAATAGTTGAGCCACTAGCTCAAATGATACCTTTCGTTCTCGAACAACGGCTACGCGCTTAGCTGGTTCCAAAGATCTCCACTCCATGATAATCGCCTTCGCCACTGAAAAAGCCCACCCCTTCCATGCCCTTCGCCTCCAGCTCCGCTGCCAACTCCTTCTACTGATCTATCACTGAGTCTCCCCCACCGCCGGCCACCACCACTTGCCACCCCAGCTTTTTAATCCTCTCCCACTCCTCTGATCTCTCCCCAGCCGTTGGGTTGCAATACTCGTGGTCCTGGTCAGCGCCGGCCGGCAGCGCCAGCTCCCATAACAGGTCAGCCCCGTTCACTAGCATGCTGGGGTTGTTGAACAGCCTCATTTCCAACTTTGTCCTCCAGAACCCACCAGAGAAGGGGTAGTGCAAGATCAGGCCTCTGATCACCAAAGGCTCCAGATTGGCTGTGGCGGAGCATGCGTGCAAGCCCAACATGGTAAGCGATGTTCTTGCCGGCGCTTGTACCCATCAGGTAGCACCGTGAGAAGTCAATGCCCTCGTGAAGCCACTCCTCATCGCTGGTCCTAACCTAGTGGAGGGCTTCCAGGGCATCGTCCTAGGCCGCAGGGAGGCAGTGCTCCGGAGCGCCGCGGTAGCTGGCAGAGACGACGATGGCACCAAGCTTGTGGTTTATCACGGAGGACGGTGAGGAGAATACGAAACCGCCGCCATGGTAATACACGATGAGCGGTAGGTTTTGGTCGGGTGGTGGTGATGGGCGAGGCATGTAAATCCGGGCCCAAGTATTTGTTGGAGAAATCTTTCCAGAATATTTTGAAGCTGTCAAAACGTTTCTATCAGTCTAGTCTGGATATTTGTAGACCGTCTGTTTAAAGTCGAAGACTTTTCGATCACCGACTCAAGCATTCAAGACTCAAGACTCAAGACTCAAGACTATTCTCATTGACGGTCTTTCGATCCAAGTGACGAAGGCAATCCAGAGCCGAAGTATTTGGTTGAGGATTTAGTCCTATCCTCTGGAGAAGATCTCTTGGCTGGATAATTATAACGGATTCTTTTATTCGTAATCAAGATCGTTTGAAGATTCGATGGTCGACGAAATATTCTTGGAAGGTTCTATTCTTGGAAACCAAGATCCTGATTGTATGGGCGAACAGGATTGATGGGCTATCGTCAGGTTCCTTTAATAGCTCGAATGATCTTTTTGATTGATTCCGTCCAACGGGTAGATTGGAGGAATTCCTTTGGTAAGTGCCAACGGTATGATGGCATAAAGGAGTATAAAAAGGAAGACGTTCTAGTTGTGTTAGAAATGTGATCGATAGAGAAATTCCAGAGTCTGAAACACCTTGATTATTAGTTGATTCATTCTGAGCGAAATAGTATACACAGAGAGTGTCTATACTTGGTGATACCTTGAGCAAGTGTAATAGATCATCTACACCTAAAAATCAAGGAAGATCAACGCTGTAACATCTCTTTGTTCATAGTGGAATCCAGCCAATAGGCTGTCAGTGCAGAAGAGTGGACGTAGGCTTGAAATAAGCCGAACCACTATAAACCGCGTGTTCAATTTTCTCTTCTCTCAGTCTTACTTTGTTTATTGTTTGTCTCAAATCTTTTAATTGTCTAGTATTGTGAAATTATTGAGAAAAATCGTTTATATACCTATTCACCCCCCCTCTAGGTACTTATTCTAGCTATATCAATTGGTATCAAAGCTCGTGTACTCACTTTATTTGAAGTGTTTTACTTCAGAGTAAAAGATCCATGGCTAGTATGCTAGCACCAGGGCTGGTGGAAGGGCAAAGCAATATCAGACCACCCTACTTTGATGGGAAGGATTACAACATCTGGAAAAACAAGATGAAAGCCTTCCTACGATCAAAGGATCCTCTGGAATGGGACGTTGTAGAAAAAATGAATTACTCCTACAGCTGCATCAGTCTCTGAAAGAGGGAAAGAAACTGTTGAGACCAGCGGAATGACTCAGGAAGAGATATTCAAGAGACAAGCACTCGATGCAAAAGCAATTTATTCTTTATATTGTGCTTTGTCACCAACTCGAATATAACAGAATATCTTCTTGTGTTACAGCAAAAGAAGTTTGGGACAAATTACATATCACCTATGAAGGAACAGATCGAGTGAAGGAAACCAGAATTAACATTCTCCTCGGTCAATATGAAGCCTTCAAGATGAAACTAGGAGAATCTATAACTGACATGTTTAGCCGTTTTACAGATATTGTAAATGGTCTTGAGAATCAAGGACAAAAAATTTCTGATCCCATGAAGGTAAACAAGCTACTGCGTGGACTCTCCAAAAGAATTTCCGAACTTAAAAAGGAAAACTCAGCTCTAAAACAAAAGGAAAACGTTTTAGTAGAAAGAGTTAAAAGTTTAGACTTGAATGTTTCCACTCTTAAAGAAAATGAAAATAGTCTTTTGAAAGAAAATACTCTTTTAAAAATTGACTTATCAAATATTTCAAAGAAATTTTCAATAGGATCTGAAAAACTTGAAAAAATTCTTTCAGCTCAAAGACCTACTTCAATAAGTTTGGTCTAGGTATGACAGCAGAAACTATTCCCTTAATTGATTTTCCTAAAGTAAAAGAAAGAATCAAGCAAAGACCTTCGAGAGAGGCTTACAAAAATCATTTCAAGAAAGTTTTTGTAAAGTCTGTAGGTTGAAATGCCCTCAGGTGTTCAAAGTGCAACAGTTTGGATCATTTTGAAAAAGAGTGTCCTATGGTTTGGAAACCTGTTAAGAAAACATGGGCTAATACTGTTTATCTTACTAACACCAAAGGACCCAAGAAAATTTAGGTACCAAAGAAAGCTTGAGACTCTCTTTTAAATGCAGGTCTCCGTCAAGAAAAAGGTAAAATGGTATCTTGATAGTGGATGCTCAAGACACATGACAGGAGACTTAAATTGCTTCATAAAGCTTGTCCAAGTAAATGGTGGAAAAGTTTCATTTGGAGGAAACAGCAAAGGAAGTATTGTGGGATTTGGAACTGTGAAAATTGGAAATCTCACAATAAGCAATGTTTCTCTAGTGGAATGACTCAACTATAACCTTCTCAGCATTAGCCAATTGTGTGATATTGGTTTCAAGATCTCCTTTCAAGAAGGAATATGTTCTGGAACTAGTAAAGACTCTACTCAGTCTTTCATGGGTCGAAGGCATGGAAACATCTATCTTTTGGATGTGAAATCAAATGAATCGCAATGCCTAATCTCAATTCAAGACGAAGCAAGCTTATGGCACAGAAAGCTTGGTCATGTCAACATGAAGCAATTAGCCAAAATCTCATCAAAGCAGCTTGTTCGAGGTCTACCAAAATTACCTTACCAAAAGTCCGATCCATGCACTCCATGTATTTTGGGAAAGCAGGTAAGAAATTCATTTAAGTCAATAAATCATGTCTCTACTAATCATGTACTACGATTCTTGCTGCATATGGATCTCTTCGGACCAACCGAACTCGAGCATTGGAGGTAAAAAATATTGCCTAGTAATTGTGGACAATTACTCCCGCTTTACTTGGGTATATTTCCTTGCAAGTAAGTCCGAAACCTTCTTGTATTTTGAAAAATTTGCTAAAAAGGTTCAAAATGAAAAAGGGTGTGTTATCTCAAGTATAAGAACAGATCATGGAGGTGAATTTAAAAATCAAGATTTTACAAAATTTTGTGATATATCTGGATTTAATCATGTGTTCTCTTCGCCATATACTCCAGAGCAAAATGGAGTTGTGGAAAGAAAGAATAGATCTCTTCAAGAAATGGCTAGAACTCTTTTAATTGAAAGTAAGATTTCTTCACGATTTTGGGCTGAAGTTGTTTCAACAAAGATGCTATATCATCAATAGAGTCTTCTTAAGACCTATTCTAGAGAAAACCCCTTATGAGTTATTCAAAGGTAATAAGCCTATTGTTTCATACTTTCATGTGTTTGGTTGCAAATGCTTTATATTGAAAAATGCTAAAGATCGAGTTGGTAAGTTTGAAGAAAGATTAGATGAAGGCATCTTCCTTGGATATTCTACATCAAGCAAAGCCTACAGAGTCTACAACAAGAAGAGTTAGTCTGTGGAAGAGTCAATGAATGTCAAATTTCAAGACTCTACGCAAGATGAATCTAGTCAAACTCAGTATGAAGAGTCTGAACCTGCTCCAGACCCTCCAAAGCTTTCAACTCAAGAAGCATCTTAGACTCTGGAAGATCAGCATCAAGCTATTCGTGAAGATTCAAATAAAGAAAGAGATCATCATCCAGACAAATCAACCAGTAACTGGAAGCATAAGTCCAGTCATCCTAAAGATCTCATTATCGGCGAAATTAATGAAGGAATTCGCACCAGATCCAAAAGGCGTGAAGAATCTAGTGCTGTGGCTCTCATTTCTGAAATTGAACCAAAAAGTATAGAAAAAGCTTTATCTGATGAAAGCTGGATCGAAGCTATGCAAGAAGAGCTCAAACAGTTCAACATTAATGATGTCTCGGGAATTGACATCTAAACCAAAAGGCAAAACTGTTATTGGAGCTAAATGGGTGTTCGTGAACAAGATGAATGAGAAAGGAAAAGTCGTACGAAACAAAGCAAGACTCGTGGCCAAAGGATATACGCAAGAAGAAGGAATAGACTATGATGAGACTTACGCTTCTGTAGCAAGGTTAGAAGCTATTCGTCTATTACTTGCGTTTGCTTGTTATAAAAATTTCAGGTTATTCCAAATGGACGTCAAAAGTGCCTTCCTAAATGGATTTATCCATGAGGAAGTTTACGTGGAACAACTTCCAGGGTTTGAAGACCCAAAGAAGCCAGACTCAGTCTTCAGACTGAAAAATGCCTTGTATGGTTTAAAGCAAGCACCTCGAGCTTGGTACGACAGACTAAGTAAGTTCTTATTACAGAATGGTTTTGTCAAAGGTAAAGTAGATACTACTTTATTTATCAAAAAGGAAAACAAAAGCTTTTTACTTGTTCAAATATATGTGGATGATATTATTTTTGGATCCTCTAATGAAAGTCCGTGTAAGAAATTTTCTAAGTCTATGCAGGATGAGTTTGAAATGAGTATGATGGGAGAGTTAACATTCTTTCTTGGTCTTCAAGTAAAACAATTGAAGGAATGAACTTTTATTTATCAAGAAAAATATACTAATGATCTTGTCAAAAGGTTTGGACTGGAAAAATGCAAAAAGACCGACATACCGATGTCAAGTTCTTTGAAGATAGACAAAGATGAAGAAGGGAAGAAAGTTGATCAAAAGCTGTACAAGAGCATCATTGGCTCACTTCTTTATCTTACCGCTTCTAGACCTGACATATTGTTGAGTGTTTGCATCTGTGCTAGGTTTCAATCAGATCCTAGAGAATCCCATCTCAGTGTTGCGAAATGTATTATCAAATACGTTGCTTCATCTTCAAGCATTGGTCTATGGTATCCTAAGAATGGAGACTTTAATCTTCTAGGATATTCAGACGCAGATCTGGCCGGTTGCAGAGTCGATAGAAAGAGCACTTCGGGAACTTGCCAGTTGCTTGGAATCAGGACAGTGTCTTGGTTTTCAAGGAAACAGAACACTGTGGCTCTCTCAACAATGGAAGCAGAGTATGTAGCTCTTGGAAGTTGCTGTTCACAAATTCTACGGATAAAACAACAGCTACAAGACTTTGGAATCGAAGACTCATGCACAGAGATCAGATGTGACAATACCAGCGCAATCAATCTCACTAAAAATTCAATCCTTCATTCAAGAGCAAATCATATAGAGATTCAACATCATTTCATCAGAGATCATGTTCAAAATGGAGAAATCTCGATTCAATTTGTTGATTCAAAGAGTCAACTAGTGGATATATTCACAAAGCCTTTGGAGAAAAATCAATTCGATTTTATCCGTTCCAAACTCAACATTTTGAAACTCGAAGAAGTTAAAGTCTAGAGACTCTCAAACCCTCAGACTCTAATCTCTCAGACTCTAAACCATCAAACTCAGACATTCATGACTATAGACTGTAAGTTGCTATTTTATTTAAACGTATTATTCGAAAAGGTACGATCTCTCGTTCAGTTATTTTATAGTCTCCGCGAAAATCGAAATCTTGTCTTTTCAAAAGGATTAATTTTGGCAGTTAATGATTTCAAAAAGAGGTGTTCGTACACTTTCCTTGTGCCGATTGAACTTCCTTTTTCAAAACTGAGTTATATATACAGTTTTCTTTTTCACCCAATCTTCAAAACCCTAAAAGGCATTCTCCTCCCAATCCGATTTCTTCTTCGTGTTCATCTTCGAGAAAGTTGTCATCTTTTCTTGGGAAAGCAAGTAAATGAATCTTTCAACGACAAGGAAGGATGTCTTCAAGAATCGCGAACAGGGGACCACAGAGAATGAAGGAGGGACCTACCCATTTTGATCTCACCGAAGAGGAAGAATTATCGAGTCAGCAACAGAGCCCGATTCACTCTCCACCACGTCATTCAACGCCATCTACCCCACAAGGTGCGGGTCAACAACCGGAGGAAGAGATAATCGAGGACGCAGACCCAGTAAGAGTCCAAAAACCCTCTTTTATTTACAAACTCTACTGTGCGTTGAAAAGTACTGGGATTCCGTTGAATTACGTGGATGATTTCCTTAAAGGTAAAAATTATGGGAATGAGTATATCTTTCGAAAAGAATGGAGGATTTGGGAATTGCTCCCAAAGGAAAGGCCGAGGAAGCACTTGCGAACATTCCAAGTGACCCTCGTGTAGGAGGATTGAATCCCACTGACGGGAATGGTGATGATAAAATGTTCAGTGAATTTGAACCTAGAATGGGTGTTGCTGCGAAGGTAAAGGGAAAAAGGATTGAGCTGTTTAAATCAAAGGAGCAAGAGAATTTGTTCTTCAGACTGTTGAAACGAGGGGTGATAAACCCTAGGAGTGTTGATTTCGATTTCTTGGATGCCATTAATGTGAACTTAAGGGAGAAGTTCAATCTGCTTCAACTTGAGCAATTTTGCTCCCATACCACAGACGGTTATGCGCAATTAACAGCATACTTCTATTCGAATCTTAGCTTTTTAGATGCGAATAGAATATCTTTCAGTGTTTGAGACCAAGACCATGTGGTAGATGTGGACATGTTGGCTGACATAATTGGAGTTGAACAAGGAAGCTATCAACCGATCAAAGTTTCGATTGCTCGTACCACACTGGAGCTTGTCAAAGACAAGGCTACAGAGGGAAGAATTACCTACAGAAGAATGCGTGTTATCAACATCTTGCTTCACAAAATTGTGATCAACTGTATTAGGCCAAAGTCTACATCCAAGACTGACGTGTCTAACTCCGAGGCGAAATTGATGTACGCGATCAATACAGGGAAGAAGTTCTCTCTCCCTCACACCATTATTTTTCACATGTACAGAGCAATGGCGAAGGACAATGGCCAATTGCCTTACCCAGGTCTTGTGACCAAGATCTTCAGACACTTGAATATTGAACCTCCACACACTCTTTGTGTTCGACCATGCGACAAAATGGTGGTAGGTCTGAAAATGCTGACAAAAATGCGTCTGAAAGAGCTTGATAAGGCAATGGAGAAGTTCAAAGTGAAGACTCCAGCATCTTCTGCATCTAAGAGAAAAGGGAAGGAGCCCATGAGTGCTCCATCCAAAAAGAAAAGAACTCTCATCTTGGAGGATGAAGATGAGGAGGAAGATCTCACAATCTCTGCCTTAATAAGGACTAGACGTTTTGTACCTCATTTGACAGAACTTCAGAAGAAACAGAGAGAAGAAGAGGAGCAAGCCAAGAAAAGAGAAGAAGAAGAGCAGCGAGAGAAGGAGAAAGAAGCTGAAGAAGAAGGAGAAGAAGAGAAAGAAAAGTCTACGGCTGAATGCGAGAGAAGGGGAATCAAGATACATAAGAGCATGATCATCACTCTTCCCCTTTTGAGGTCCTAGAGACGGGGGAGTTGGCGAGCAAGAAAGGTCCACACCTCATGCGCCAATAGTGAAGGTCTAAGACAATCTCCAGCAGATCCAGAAGAGTTTCAGGCTTCTCAATTGCCTGAAGAAGGACACGATACGTCAACACCAAATCTGCAAGATTATACAGAAGTGCCATCGTCTGCATTCACTCCATATGAGAAAGCAAATGCAAGTACACAGACGGACAATTCTGCAGATTTTCGTCGTATTCTTGATGTTCTTCTGGAAATGCGGGGCCAAATCTATGCTCTGGACTATGAAATTCAAGCCATGAAGAATGCTGGACAAGCATCTTCAGTTACCCTGGAGGACAAAATGAAAGACCTAGCTCTACAACTTCAAGCCAATGCCAAAGGAGAGGAGGTAGCTCATCTAAGGGAAGACTTGAAGAGGCTAGAAGGCATAGTCCAGTCGATGGGAGATTTCCAGATCGTGCGCATTCCCAAGCAAACCTGACTCCTTTCTCACCTTTTTTTTAATGATGACAAAAATGGGGAGAAGCAATTTGAACCAACCAACTTTAAACTTTGACTTTAAATTTGTTTTTGTGGTTATGTTTGTTTTTGAGTATGACTTGACTTGAGTGAACTTGAATTTGACTGAATTGGCTGTGGCTGTGGATTTTGATGCTTGACTATTTGCATTTATATCAAGTGTTGTCATATGGTATTACTCATGAAAGACTAACCAGTTTTCTGTGGATGCAAAGTCTGGTTGTTTTATTAATCTTTATGAGATAGCTATATTGCTTGAGAAATGTTTTTGCAGGTCAAAGTTGTTCAAATCTACAAGAAAGTTTTGTCACCATCAAAAATGGGGAGATTGTTGGAGAAATCTTTCCAGAATATTTTGAAGCTGTCAAAACGTTTCTATCAGTCTAATCTGGATATTTGCAAACCGTCTGTTTAAAGTCTGAAGACTTTCTGATCACCAGACTCAGCATTCAAGACTCAAGACTCAAGACTCAAGACTATTCTCATTGACAGTCTTTCTGATCCAGTGACGAAGGCAATCCAGAGCTGAAGTATCTGGTTGAGAATTTAGTCCTATCCTCTGGAGATCTCTTGGCTGGATAATTATAACGGATTTTTTTATTCGTAATCAAGATCGTTTGAAGATCCGATGGTCGACGAAATATTCTTGGAAAGTTCTATTCTTGGAAACCAAGATCATGATTGTATGGGCGAACATGATTGATGGGCTATCGTCAGGTTCCTTCAATAGCTCGAATGATCTTTTTAATTGATTCCGTCAAACGGGTAGATTGGAGGAATTCCTTTGGTAAGTGCCAACGGTATGATGGCATAAAAGAGTATAAAAAGGAAGACGTTCTAGTTGTGTTAGAAATGTGATCGATAGAGAAATTCCAGAGTCTGAAGCACCTTGATTATTAGTCGATTCATTCTGAGCGAAATAGTATACACATAGAGTGTTTATACTTGGTGATACCTTGAGCAAGTGTAGTAGATCATCTACACCTAGAAATCAAGGAAGATCAACGCTGTAACATCTCTTTGTTCATAGTGGAATCCAGCCAATAGGCTGTCGGTGCGAAAGAAAGAGTGGACGTAGGCTTGAAATAAGCCGAACCACTATAAACCGCGTGTTCAATTTTCTCTTCTCTCAGTCTTACTTTGTTTATTGTTTGTCTCAAATCTTTTAATTGTCTAGTATTGTGAAATTATTGAGAAAAATCGTTTATATACCTATTCACCCCCCTCTAGGTACTTATTCTAGCTATATCAGTATTGTGGGTCGGGTTGAGTAGGACATCCTTGGTGCGGATGGCAAGGGGCTGGTCGGGATTGGGCATGGCGGGGGTAGTTGGATCGTCGATGCCGCGTGCGATCGTGCCGTTTGGGTTGAGTACAATTTTGAGGTAGTCGTAGGCGTCGACAGCCGGAGCTGGGTCAAGATCCGGATGTTGACCGGCCATGTTTGGTCTGCTCGAGCTCGAGGTGGGACTGAAGAAAGAAATGGGGAAACAGTTATTAATACCTTGAAGTCAACGATTATACTTCACGCGTCTTCCCTTGCAAGTTCCGCCCAATAGCCATCGTGATTTCTCAATAATGGAGTTTCTTATTAACCCTCAACACTTAAAAAACAGCTTAGATAAGGACACAACAACTAATTCAACACTTCACTTGCATTTATAAAAAAGATTATGTAGAGTTGATGTCACGATGTGAGAACAAGAAAAAAAATGATACTTATAGAAAGGATAAAAAGAACATCCATCTAAGCTTGACGTAATAAAAAGTAAAAAACGATACAAATTATCCATGAATCTTGACTCAGTATGTAATGTGATTTTAAAACTTTTAATTTGTTCAGTGTGGCCTATGAACTTTAGCCCAACATGTAATGTCATTCATAAACTTTTAAATTATTCAATGTAATATCTAAACTTTCGATACTTGTTCAATTTAGTTTACGAACAATATAAATATATTTAATATTGTCTCCGAATTTGTTCTTTGTGGACGTTCGAGTTCTCTAAAAAAGAAGTCAAATGCAGTCGAGTGCGATGGCCAAGATAAGGATTTGCATACATACATTATTGGCTCACCTGTCTGTTTCCCAATTCTTTCTTCAGTCCCACCTCGAGCAAAGCAAACATGACCGGTCACGGTTCAGATTCTGATGCAATTACAACAGATGATGGTCGTGACTTACCTCAAAGTCGTGCTTGGCACGATCACGCGCCATCTCAACGATCTAACTAGCCCCACCATGCCCGATCCCAACCGCCCCTTCACTGTGCTCACCAAGGGTGGTTCGAGTGGGCGTTTTGGGCCATGATAAGGATCGGGCCAGCTCGGGCATCGTCAGCTTGGTTGTGATTGACTTGGTCGGGCAGGGCCGGGTGATGTTGTGTGGGCCGTCATGAAACTAGCTCAACTCTTAAATAGACTTATATAAAGGATCAAGCGTAGGGTTAATGACACAGCTAAGAATAAATCACATAGGTCCAACAAATGGTGTAGTATACACATATAGATTATGTTATTATTTTAATATTGCGATCCCACTTTTTCTTGTCTCTTGTTTTTTCCTAGTCACTTCAGTTATTACACGCCTTTGCCTCTTCATATCATTGAGTGATGACTGTCACCTCTTCCTATTAATGTGAATAATTACAATTAATGTAATTAATTGTGTGATAATTATCACATCTTCACATCCCACCATTAAAGTGCAACATTGATGGAAGGATGTTATAAAAGTTAAGAATGAGATATGAGAAATAGATTAAAGCCAAGCTCTCTTGTAAAGAAAAACGCACCATCAAGTTAAGAGAGAATATTGGATTAGTAGTGCCCTTTTTTTGGGGTCAAAATTTTGCGAATTCAGTTCTATCTGAGTTTACCAATGATTGGAGATCAGTTACAATTCATGTAATCCGTGTTTGATTCTTTTATGCTTGGATTTATGTTCTTCAATGCATAATTAGATCATATTTTGTTTTATTATTTGGTATCAGAGCCACCATGATACATTTGCCTTGGTGTTTTTTTTTTTCGTAGGGTTTCAATAAAAAAAAATCGTTTTAGCTGTCCGAATGCACCATATATATTTGTAAGTGAAACTTCTGAGAGACAGGTTTAGTAACTGTTTTGCGTATTGTTTAGTCATTAATACTTTGTTAAAATTATTGTTCAGTCACTATATAATTCTCCGCTTGCGACTTTCTAGAGAGATAGAATTTACATACACTTTTTTGGTAATGATTTAATTACCATGTGGTCACTGTTTGCGGAAATTTTTTTTTTGTGCATAAATTTAAATATCTAGTGATTAATATATATCTTAATTAATTGGAGATTAAACACCACATCTTGGATTATATAAAAATATATATTATGAGTCTCATAATCATATGTATAAAAAATGACATTAATTGCGATTAATCATATTAACATAATGAATTTTATCCCATAGGAACTTTTCATTATATTAATATCATTAATTAGGATAAAATAGCATATTATATTTCTTAATTTACCCACTGGAATTAAGGAAAGGAACATAATTTGATAGTTCCTTCATAGAGAAATTATCAGTCTATTTAAATTAGAAACTTAGCTTACAGATAGTTATTATATGTTATTTGATTCATAGTTTGCAACATGATTTACATTGATAAAACATGATGTATATTTATTTGCCTCTAATTTTGCGGCATAAGTATGTATTTTTATTATGCAGTTTCACAACCTATGAATATTTATGATTTCAAAAGCGATGTTCCCAAATTGAATAGTGACAAATATAAAGTTTTGAAGGAATTAATCAATCCTCAATATGGGAGTGCATAAAATTGACTATGCTAATCGGAAAGATGAACAACTTGTTCTTGCTAATACTAGCACTCAAGCTCAAATTGCTCTTTACAAGCAATGGGTGTGGTCCGGCCACCTCAATAAAATGTTCATAAAGACTAAATTCGTACTAGTATTTGTTGTTAAGTTGTTTAGCATAGCAATACATTAGCATTGCTGAGGGCTATTGATACGATATTTGAGACTTCAAAAAGCGTATGCCTTAACCTTGATTATGAAGTTTTTATCTTTAAGGCTCACTATTGTTAGAGGTGTGTGTTGGCATATCGTGAAGATGAGGGATGTTGTTGCTCAATTGAAGAATGTTAATGTTGAGATATCTGGATCCTTCCTTGTGTACCACATTCTAAACACGCTTCCACAATAATATGCACCATTCAAGATCTCGTATAACACGTAGTAAATACAGTACAAGTGTCAATAGTTTCGTATGGTGCTTACTTAAGTGCCAAAACTTATTCTTCTTTTTCGCTCACTTGAGTGCCACAAATTTGAAAATTTGATCTCTTGAGTGTCACTTCCAATTTGATTTGTCGGAAAAGCTACGTGGCATTAAAATAACGTTAAACTTGCCAACGTGTCTCCCCAATGAGTTGAGTCAGCAAATGAGATGGTAAACGATGTCGTTCACCTATGTAATTATAAGAAGTGAAGCAGATTCACAAATTGGGACAAAATCCTAATTTCATTCTTCATGAACCCTAACCCTAACCTTAACTTTCGATCCATAGACTCTAATTTTAAGACAAATCATCTCCTCAAATTCACAATGGGGATCAAAAGCAGGAGAAGCGACTCATGAATTTCCGAATAAAGTGAATATGAAAGTCAGTATTTATGCTTTTGTGGACTGCGAAGTCCAACAAGAGTTTATTGGACGAGAGAAAATCCTAAGAGAAGGTTCCATGGATGCATTAAGTATAAAGAAGGCTACAATTGTGAATATATCAAGTGGGTTGATGTGAAATTTTTGAATCGAGCAATGGAGGTCATCTTGAAGCTCCTTCAAGGATAACATGGATTTGCACTTGTAATGAAAGATGAGTTGGACGATGCCAACTCTATGTAAGCAAAAATAAAAGGTCTGAATCTTTGGTGAATCATTTGAAAAAGGAAGTTTCAAAGATGAAAATTCAAAGAGATATTTATCGAGTGTTGTTTGTCTTAATATTGTTGGGTTGGTTTGGCTTATGGTCATATATAATCTCATTAACAAGAAGAAGTTATTGAGTCTACCGTAATTGAAAAACAATGAAATGTGTTGTTGTATTTGGTGCAATGACTTTGGTTTTTTTTTTTTTTAATGATATATGTGGGTGGGTTACTGGTTTTCTGTTGACTTGAAGGTTGAATGGCCTAGTGGATTTTGGTGGACGTTGTATTTTTTTAATGCAATTTGAGTCTTATTATTGATTTATACAAAAGATAGATGGCTTGACCAGCTTGTAGTAGCTACAGCAAGAGAAGGGATAGTTTTGTATTTTGTGGTTGGTTTTGGCTTTTCTACATATGTTGAAGGACAATTGAAGTCTCAAATAACTTTACGAATGATTGTTTGAGTGCCAAAAAATCTTTTAAGTAAACACTTTGTTTCATCAACTTTTTAAAAATTATAACTTAGGTTCCGTGACTTTTTAAAAGTGATGACTTTGGTTCATCAACTTTTTAATTAAGTTATTGGTTTCACTTTTGTTAAACACATGTTGTATCATTTAATAACTTAAAGCAAATTATCATCCTATGACAACATATAAAATAAGACTTATTTCGACAAATACCATCAATCATGGCATGGTTTAACCCAAAATAGCATTACATTGTGCACATTGAACCAAAAGGTCTTTTACATTATCATTGATGTAACAATAATCTAAAACAAAATAATCTCAACCGCCTTGTAAATTCAAAACAAAACAACACTCGCGTTAAGCATCTATCCATTCAAAATGCAACAATAATTTGGAACAACTAACAATGTTGTTAAACACAACACCAGCCAAAATACAGTAATAATCTCAACCGCCTTACAACAAAATCCTAAAATCTTAGACATTGACACCTAAAAACAAACATAAAAAGACAATATCCACCCATCGATCAATATGAAGAATCTCATCACTTCCTTTTTTCTTTTTCAATGGCTTCATTTGATTCATAAGTCTTGTACTCTTCCGAACTGGAACTTTAGGTACATCATTCACTCATGTACCTTTTCTCATTGTCTTATCTTTTGGAAGATTCAATTTTTTTTGTTTGAGCTTCGTGTGCTTTAGTGTTGCCTACTGTTGAAGTTTTTGTAACTGGTATTGGCACTGTAGTAGAATGTTACAAATTCCGAAGATCATTCATTTGAGGTGGACTTGGTGTTGAAGTCTTTTTGGAGCTGCCATTGGTTGCTTATTCAATTGTGTTCGAGTTACCATTGGTTGATTTATCAATTATTGCCATTGGCTTCTTCTTGTACATATTACAAACGTTCTTAAATATTTATCAAATTCATAACTATTCCATCACGTAAACGTGCCATGTCAGAGAATGCATTATCATTTGAAGCACTTGTCCCCTCATTTACAACATCATGGTCGACTGAATATCCATACTCGGGATCCAAATTTGTTGTTTCAAAGTCCGTATCAGTTATGGCATTTTTTCTTATAAAATTGTGCAAAGCCATTGTAGCTATGACAATTTACACTTGCTTTTTTATAAGGATAACTTGACATAATAGTTAAAATCTTCCACTTTATTTTTAATACGCCAAAGGCTTGTTCAATTTCTGAGCGAAGTGAGGAATGTGCATGGTTGAACACTTCTTGATGACTCGTAGGTATAGGACCTTATCAAAATTCTAACAAATGATATCTAACTTCTCTATATGGCCCTAAATAACTCGTGAGATTTGGATATCCAGCATCTACTAAATAATATTTATCTACACAAATATAATATAAATTTAATTAACATATGCCACATATATATATATATATATATATATATATATATATATATATATGTACATAAACCATTAATTAACCAATCTGGAAGGGGATGGGGAAATTGTGCATCATATCTTCCAATGGCATCATAGAAGACACGAGTATCATGAGCTTGTCCCTCCCAACTGGCACTAACGTAAATGAATTCCATATTAAAATTACATACGGCCAACACATTTTGAGTAGTCTTTCCTTTTCGACCAATAAAGCGAATTTGATCATACACCGGTACCATTGTTGGGATATGTGTACCATCCATAGCTCCAATCAATCCTAAAACAAATAATGCAAATATTACATGATTTAAATTTAGTTTCTCATTTTTATTGTACAATCATAACTTACCTTAAAATATGGATAAAATTGTCGATCTTTCCTAATCTTTTCTGGAACTTCCCGAAATTGTCGATCACTTGGTTGGATCAAATCTTTTCCCATATTACATACTTTATTTAAAACTAAACTAAAGTGCCTACTTATGGTTTCCCCAGAGCGTTGAAAGCGCTCTTGTACTACCATGTTACCTATACCATGTCCCAACATATAAAGAAACATTCCAACCATCTTTACAACATTAGTATTCCTAGATCCTTTAAGGCCATAACATGTTACTAAGTCACGTGTTAAATGATTAAATACATCCCTATGCATTTTGAACATATTATAGCATCTTATTGGATTAGTATCTTCGGTCATCAACTCTCTCATCCATGCATGACCTGTATATGATGAGATCATAGAAGGTTGTTTGCAAAGGTATGTTGCTTGATAAGCAATTGAAAACAAATCCATGAATTCATCTTTATCTTATTCACGATTTTCCTTTTCTTGAGAATCACCCATAATTGCCTAACGTAACAAAATATAGAGTTAGAATAAGAAAAACAATGAATAATCTAGACAAACCATTAAGAAAAACAATAGTATCAATTAACATATATATGCAAAGTCAACCACATAAAGAGAACCTCAATTAGAAACAATTCTCACATTAAAAATATTAATATAAATTAGGTCCATACATAATTTAAGTAGAGTTCGGATATAAAAATAAAATAGCATATTCAAGAATTCAAATAAGAAGCTATGACAACATTTTAGTCAATATTAAGTTCTTCCATATCAAGCTTGAGATACTTCACCCTAAGGGCATTGGAATTCAAGCTCATGAAGACCTACCTATTGTCTATCTTTTCCTTAAAATGTTTGATTACAAAAAAATACAGATTTTCATCTTGCACAATCTCCGATATGGCATCCAATATAGATATGAGGTCCTTGTAAGGATCGAATCCCTCATGTGCTCGAGAGGCAACAACATTAGCATTCCTACTTTCAATAGTAGAACAAAGCCTGTTAATTTGGCTTCTAATCAATTGTGTCGGATTCAAATTCTTGTCTTTCTTTCCTCGAGTTTGCCTTGTTGAAGTCTGCGCTACTCTTTTACGAGCCCGAGTTTGAATTGGTTCATCAATATTTTCACCCACATGATATTTCAAATTATCATCAGTAGATCCTATGGCATCATCAATGTCGGGTTGTGTAGCATCAATACTCTCATCAACACATAAACCTTGTGCATGATTCCAAGTGATTCTTCCAATAGCAACCGTATCCCTAAACATTTTATCTAGCAATACTTCAAGATCATGAGGTATGCTTTTCGTTCTAAAAACCTTAACCTTAGAATTATCCTGTTATAAAAAGCATTTGAGTAAGTTGTATATAATTGAAAATGAGAACTTAATCAAAAAGTAAAAGAACAAATGATAAACACCTGGATTTTACTCTCCCACCATTCATCACTTGTATTGATGGTTTTCTTCTTTGGATCACATCCTAATCCCATTTCACTATAAACCAATGTCCTCCATCTTTTCCATTTTTCCTTAAGATTATCCCACTTACTCTTCATTTGAGTTTTATTGTACTTTTTGCCCATCAACTTCTCGAACTTATTAATTATGGCAGTCCATCCATCTCTCTTGTTTGTCGCAAGACGATTACCCTTATCGATTTATTCAACACACAACTTATAATATGTTTCCACATCTTCAGTGGTCCAATATGCATTTTTCCTTCGTTGAACTTGCCATCTTCCAACAGTATGAGCATGAACAAATTTGAGAGGCATATAACAAAGGAAAAAAATTCAACAATTGAATTAAAGCCAAATCAAAATGAACTAGTAAAGAACAAATCAAAGTGATATTGTATTAGGTATCGGCCCAAAAAACAAGAAAAAAAAACCAACAACATGTCTAAAAGCCAACCATTCTAGCAGATATTTCTAGAAGTTCTTAATTTGCTACATTGCATGAGAACTAGGATCTAGGGTAAAGATTAGAAAGCTTGTCACTTGAATGAGCAGAAAACTTCAAACCTGTACATCTGTATGTTAGATAGAGGATGCATTAGTGTATGTGTCGATCTGCAAATGAATTCAGGATATCATATGATACGTTTATTGTTTAGTCTCATGATATTTGGATTCTACATTGTCTTGCAAATTTCTAGGACAAGGAAAGTGGGCGAAAACTACTCTAATCATTAGGAGATCTCTGGAAAGAGGAAAACATGAAAAGAAATTGTGTCCGCTCCACCTTCCTCTGAAAACAAAGTTTCCAAGTACTCCAAAAGGGAAAAAATCTACGTCCTATGAAAGATGGAAAGGCTAACTATCATCTTAACCATTTAACATTCTTCACTCAAGAATTGAATCGTCAGGCAAAGGTCATAAAGCATGTTACTTGGATGGACACAAAAGTCAGAACCTAAACCTCCTATGTCATGCGATGCATTAGTGCATATGACAATATGTAAACTACTCTCCAAATGAATACAACATATCATTTGATATAATTATCGTTTAGCCTTGTGACGTTTGGATTCTACGTTTTCCAATAACATTTCCAGCACAAAGAAAATGGGGAAAAAAATGCTCCAGCCAATAGGACACCCCATTGAGCCAAGACCTCAGTCTTATGTAGAAAAGAGGAAAACATGAAAAGCAAGTATATCCACTCTATCTTCCCTTAAATACTAAATTCCCAAGGACTCCTGAAGGGAGAAATTCTACACCCTATAAAAGATGGAAAGGCTGGCTTTCATCTTAGCTATCATCAACGTTCTTCATTTGAGAATCGACTCATCAAACAAGGCCAGCCATGGATAATAGATGATATTAGGCATAAAAGAGCAGCTAGTCAATTCTCCTCTTCATCTTCTTACAAGGGACTTAGGTGAATCTGCATCAACAATCACCTTGGCTCTTGTTTATCACTTAACAAAAGCCACCTAGCATAGTATGTTATCAGCTACTTGGGGTAAAATCTAAATGCAGTACATAGCATTCCGTGACCAACAACTGAATTGCAAGCTAAAATTCTAACAGCGCTACAACACACCATGCTTTACACAAAATGTTCCAGAAAATATTGAATTTCTAGAGTTATCAAATCCCAACATATCAACTAAGAAATGATGCTATTACATAAACTTTTTCTTCATTGAATAGCTTTCTCCCTAATAAGAAAGCAAACTAAGAAATGATCCAAAATAACACACATAAGAATTCACAAACCTATAAAAATTTGGTGACACCTAAACCTACACACATTAATAACATATACTTCTATTATAGGTGGCACAGGTGGGATTTTACCCATTGTAACTCAAGGTAAATGAAGAAAAGGTTTCATGTGGAAAACCTTTGGGCCTCCAACATCTATTACTACTTCAGTGACAATATTGAATTGGAGAAGGGAAAATCAGATGATACGTCCATGTATCTCTTCCAGTAAGAGCATATATAAACTAAATATATTCGAGATTAATAAAAAATAACGCAACCTACAAGCAATAAGACACCTAAAAATCCTTAGGCATTATTGTTCTCCTACTAGAAAGCCACATGGCATTGCTGCTGCAATTATGTTCATCCAGATGCTATGATAAACCCTGTTGGTGAAAGAAGATGATCCATTTCAAACAAGAAAGAAATATAACCATCTTTTTATGCTACATAATTGCCAATATAACAAGAGCTACTGGCCTACATACCCTGCTGGTTAAATCCCATATTGAAACTTAACTAACACTAAACCATCCGATGAGAAAACATTACAGCGAAAGCTACCTCAGAATCCACATTGCGCCTTGACCTAATAACATGCTACGATCTCTCGCCAAATCAAAACATGCCACTCTAGCCGTAAGATATGCAATTACCCACACAAATTTCCACAAAAATTGCAACATGAGTAGAGAAAATCTGACCTGGACAAAAGCGAGCATGACAGGAGAGCTCGAGGGCAGTGAGCGTGAAAGAGTGACACGAGGAAGAGAACTCAAACCCCTGCCAACCGTGAGGGAACACTGCTTCAAGCATGAAAGGGGGAGTCAGTTAAGGTATGATAAAGGTGAGGGACTTCCATACATCCGAACATAACCAAAGAAATCTTACCTGGAGAGGCGAATGAACGTGAGGATCGGATACAAACCAATCGTGAGGTAGAGAGAGGCGTGAGAGTGTAAAAAAAGTAATGCCCGCGGCCCTCGCGAGTAATCTTGTGCAGAATCTTTAGTGGCGACCACGAAATCGGACGAACAAGCGATGGAATCAAAGCTTCCGAGCTTACCCAATTGCCTTGCTACGAGTGCGAGAGCGGAACGGTGAGGGGCGATCTTCGAGGTTGGGATGGTTGATCTCAAATGGACACCGGAGAGCAGCTCGCGAAGGAGACAAAGGGACGACGGAGAGAGGCATGAGAGTCCAGGGGAGGCGTGAGGCTACAAAAAGTGTAAGAATCTCGCGAAGGAGACGGTGAGGGATGACGGAGAGAGGCGTGAGAGTGCAAAGGAGGCGTGAGGCTGCGTGAGGCAACGGTAAGGAAGAGGAGGCTTAGGGTTTTCTATTTAGAAAAGGGCAAAAATGGATTTTGGTTAACAAATGAGGGCAAAATGGGCAACTAACATATTTTCAATAAACAAAGAAGTTGCATTTCGAAAATGCTAGTTTGAGAATGCACCTCTATCCCTCCATTCTCCTAAAGCTCTTTGAAGCCCCTTGGAGATGCAATTGCATCTTCCCAAAGTATTTAAAAAATTGAACCAAACACCACTTGCATTTGCCCAAACCCCTTTAAAGCCCCAAAGTCCCTTCTCAATGCTGAACCAAATAGGGCCATAGTCATATTCTCTTATCCTTTTCCCAATTGCACCATATGTATGTTGTGGTGCAAAATTTTCAAAAACTAAAATATCTTTACTTTTTCTTTTTCTAACTTGTAAAATGACATAACAAAAGATGAATTTATTATACAAAGTACATACAATAGAAATAATTACAACAAATATCTTACATGATATTTACTTTTCTATTATACACTATCGGACTTAGTTGATCTTGTAGTTAGTTCTACATTGCTTTTTGTGTTGCTCGGACATGTCTTCGTATCACTAGGTTATGTTGTCATTTGTTGCTACTATTATTGCTTGCTAGTTGGACAACAAGTCTTATTGTGCCCTTTCCTATAGCAATGTGAGCATCGAACCATTTCAGTAACCCTGCTCATTGTATTAATGCTACTCTCAATTTCCTACCTTTTTTTTTTAAAGTTTGCCAACTTGCTTTTTCAATGGTAGATGCTTTGGGGATTGATGGTTTGTTTTGCCAGAAACTTGCTACTCTTCAGAGGCTACAACATGAATTGGTATGCTGCAAGAGAGTTGTTAATTTTGTCACAGTCTTCCACATAATCCTTTAAATTGAATTACTTCAATTGGATGGCACAAATTGCATGTAAGAAAGGTATTCCACTTAACTTCCATGCTCGATAGGAACATTTTTTCTCTCCAAATGAACAACATACTTATCGCCATCATTCATGATCTCAAATCCATTATCTCCATTCCAAATTGAATGACATAACCTATTAGTAGTGATGTTGTCTTCCAATTTTTTTGTAGTCTTTAGCCCATATTGTCTAAGCCACTTCGAACATTTACTCTAGGTTTTCACAATCTTGTTATCACCATAAATTTGATGTCTTCGAGTATACTGACAATTAATTTGCACCTAGCTTCTATAATCTTGCCGTTATTAACGCTATCGTACTTAAATTTCTCACTAAAAAAAGCTCTATGACAATGCTTTTTTGCTTTAATTTGGAATAATGTTTGATGAGCTTCAGTTGATAATGCATGTAGAGCTTATTTGTGAATTCTAAAATCTACCATATCTGAACTCTTTGCAATCAACCAAAACTATTTCTGCAGTTGATCATCTTTATATTTTTTTTCGTCCAATTCGCATATATATACTGAGCATACATTCTATACTCAGCATATTACATCAGCTCGGTTATAACTGGAACAAATTCTTGTAAAATTAGCAAACATTTATAAACTACATGAATGATATGGCAAGACATAATAATATTAGCAAAACCAATAAACATTACCAGTACCTTTTGTTGATCGCTTATAAATGCTAAATCTCTTCCATTAGTTATTCCAAAATCAACCATCGGATTTTTAAAAAGTCAGAATTAATTGTTCTTGTTTTCTATCTTTACCATGGTCCTAGTTATTGAAAATATTTAGTTTTTTCCATCTCTCTCGACAATAGCTAATAAAACTCTATTGCATAATCCTTTCAAAAAACACCAAACTAATCAAATCATTTTTCCACAGCCAACTAAAAATCATTTTCTACATGCATCAAAGCATATACATCGTATCAAACCGTATCCCTTGATTAGGCACGGGCTTTTCCACAACCTTTACATAATTCTGTTAAGTGGATTTTGTAACCTACATTCCATGTCACGCCCCGAACCCCGAGCGTGCGCACATCCCACTGCGGTCGATCAAATATGCGACATCCCATGATACGTCGCCGACCCATTTGATTTTTATTACGCATGCGGAAGTGAAACAAATCCCCTAACAACATTTAACTTGGGATAGAAAAGCAGGCAATCAATCACAATACCAAACACTCATTTACAAACACATAGGTTTAAATACAACTCTGGACTGTCTACAAAGTAGACCGGCTCGACAAAAGGAGAACTATCCTAAAACCAACTAGTAGGACACGTTCACCGATACTTCAGTCTCCACTTTTCCAGACTTAGGGCTTCGGGTCTTCCACGACCGCCATCTAGGGACCTGAAATTTTAATCCCACAACCGGGATGAGACGATGTCTCAGCAAGTTCAACCCCCTAAACCCCTATTAGAAAGAAAATACGCCCAAGGGTGGCCTAGCCACATCACACAGAGAACTTACCTCGTCTTAGTTCCTTCTTGCAGGTTAGCACAATTCAAATCACCAAATCACAGATAGTAATAGGAACTCAAACAATTGGAACGCCATCACTTTTATATAAATCACAATCGCACTTAGCACGCATTCCAATTATATTTACTACCACACAAGGGCATAGCCTACTCGCAGTTCAGCTATCTACTGACATATAGCCAGGCATCGCCTCCCCACTTTGGAGCGTGGCTTCGTCAGTACATCAATGGCGTTCCCGAAGGAGCATGGGCCCAGAATCAACTACGACCCGCATCCACCGCTTGGGCATCCCATATAGGGGCAAGTACGGCTCAACAGCTCAGGACGATTCCTCTTAGTTATCACATAGCCAAAGCATACTCGGTCCCAGGACACTTTATATTTCAATCAATGCTTCCACTTAAAATAGTGATCCCGGTCATTTTTCTTCATATTAAAAATATTCCTGAAATTACTCACGTGTGTGGGGACACGCTAATTTCAAATCAAAAAGCCAATATCTCACTTTTTCAAACCGCACTATTTAATATAATCATTAAAATCCAATTTTTGCATCAAAACTCGACACTTGGGTTTTTATGAATAAAATCCATATTTATCACAATCAACACTCAATTTGCCACAATCAATCATCAAATTCAAATTCTAAATACATAGCAGCGATTGGCACGAAATTATGAGAGTATAAGGTCCCGACGAAATTTTCGAATTTTAATAAATAATTAAATTTATTCCAAAATTTAATTAAATAATAATATCCATATTTTTCGCAATCCACACTCAATTTATAATATCCGACCATCAATTTCAAAATCCGAATACATAGCAGTGATCGGCACGAAATTCGAGCAACCAGGGTCAAAAATAATTTTTCCTTTTTTTTAAATAAATAATAATATTTTAATAATTTCGGACTATAATATAATATTATAATTTCCAGAATTTTGAAGCAATTAAATAATTCAAAATTAAAATCCTATTATGTACCATCAAGGTTTATTATTAAATAAACTCTCTTAGCCTTTAATTAAGCATACTTTAAATTAAACAAACATCTTAATCTAATTCACAATTAAATAAATTAAACTAACCACCTAAGCTTAATTAACTTAGGCTAAGCACACCTAAAGCAAAATTAACCTTCTAATCGAGGTTTAGTGAGTTAAACTCACCGGATTAGCGAACCGAGCGGTCCAAAATGACGGGGACGACGTGAGGATCGACTTTCCTCAAGGCGGGCCGAGCATCCGGGCTTGGGAAGGTGGCCAAAACGGGCCAAAACCGGGCTGGAATACCCATTTTTTCCAGCTGCTGCTCACGGCGGAGGAGGGCTGATCCGGCATCGGTTCGGGTGCGGAACCGGTGGAGAGGGGCGGCGGTAGCTCGGGCGGTGCAGGCGGCGGCTCCGACGGGTCTTCGGCGGCGGTGGCAGCTCGGGACGGCCTAGTCGACGAGCTAGAGGCGCGGGCCAAGCGCGAGTCGGCTGGCGAGCTGGCGCGCGGCTTCGCGCGGACACACGGCGACGGCGACGGCGACAACTGCGGCGGCTCTAGCGGCGAGCTAGCGGCGACGGGTGAACGGCGAAAGGGGCGGACGGCCATGGCTGCTCCAGCTTCTTCTCTGCCATTTTTCTGATCTTCGCACAACAACAATGGAGGAGAGAACCGACGAAAGAGAAAGGGGAAAGACAGAGGGCAACGGCCAAGGCGGAGCGGCGACGGTGCGCGGCGGCGACGGGCTCCGACGACGGGCAAGCGGATGGCCGAGTGGCGGTCGGGCGGACGCAGCTCCTCCTTGAAGCTTCGCACCCCCCTTTCTCTCTCCAAAACCCAAGGAAGAAGATGAAGATTGAAGTGAGATGTGCTTTTTGGGGACCAATGAGCATTTGACACTTGTCAACACCTCCTTTGCTTTGGCCCAACCATGACATAAGCTGACCTCACATTCCACTAACTTCAAATCTCCCACAACAATTCTCCAATGGGTCCATTTTATTTTTCCGCCGGGGCATGAAACTTTGTACATCAATTCCTTTAATTCCAATTGATTCTCTTCCAATCAAATCAAATTGAAGTCCATAAAATCAATCCGATGTCACCACACTTCAATTCACATCTTCACTTGTCCATAGAATCAACTTAAGTCCCAAAAGTACGACCAAAAGCGAGCCTACTAAAATTCTCGAGCCAAATTAGCCATTCTCTGATTAATTTGCCAAAGAACTTTGATTGCATGAAAAATCTTCCAAAGATGAGTTAATACTCCAAAAATGATTTGTGACACACCCAGACTTCCAATTTCTGAATTCGATCTCAATTCCGCGGATAATTTCACTTTGGCACGATACTAATGCGGCTCAACCTACCGGGTAGCCTTTAGAAATTTTCATGCATTTGACCCGTGGTTGATCATCTCAAGCCACAATGTACATCTTTGAAACATTGGCGACTTTCGGTTGTTGCGGTAATCTCAAGATTTCAAATACGAACACAGGGTACCCAATCGACAGAAAAGTCAGTCTAGTGCCGATCGACAAGAATTGTGCGATCTGGTGGAATCACCCACGCTCGATCACATGCCTCTGTCGAGTCGACCTATCTCCGATCTCTAATCGATTTTTAGTTGTGTCGTAATGACCCTTGCAGATTAGCTCAGTCGAAAGATCACTTCTTGGTCAAATTCTCGAGTCTGATGCATTAGAAACTCTTAACAGCTTCACCCGATAGATTATTTTTCACATGAGTGGCCGACTCGAGGAAAATAACTATATACGTGCCAACGAAATGCCGGTCTCAATTTATTGAAATTAGAATTGGAAAATCGGGATGTCACGTTCCATAACATAGTCTCAAATCTTTACATATTATAAATACTCATCAACATATTTATAACCTTATACTAAGTCCATTTGCACTGATTGTGAGAAACATTTACACATACCTACTCTTTCACTAGTTATTTCAATTGAGGACTTTTGATGTTTGACATTACTTTGATGATGTTGAATAAGTGCTTTGTCAATTGGACATTAGTCATTTTTTTTATTCTTAAACACAATACCACATGTATGCTTCTTTTGTAGTGATCGGATATGGAATGAGCCGCTCTTATTACTCAATGCACCATATGTTATCCATGGACGATTGTCTTGTGCACACTTCACTTTAACAAAATTATTAGTATTTCTAACATATTGAATATTTCGTTGTTGAGAGATTGAGTACCTCAATAGCATATATGAATTGCTTGGCATCATCAAATGTCATTGATACATAAAAGGTAGGATTTATATCAATTTAATCATAAGAAGGA
This sequence comes from Eucalyptus cladocalyx, assembly GCA_017140615.1. Classification (NCBI taxonomy): domain Eukaryota; kingdom Viridiplantae; phylum Streptophyta; class Magnoliopsida; order Myrtales; family Myrtaceae; genus Eucalyptus; species Eucalyptus cladocalyx. The sequence continues at coordinate 12,900,236 of CM029525.1, forward strand.
TACTGACTTCCCCTTTTATGTTGCGTTACACCATCTTCATCATCATCATCCTCATGGTTGCCGTCGTTATTACGGCAACTTTCCCCATAAATAAAATAATCACCATCAACTATATGAGCTCTTGCATCTTTATTTACTGCAATGCCTTCATTCATTGGCCTAAATTGTGCTTTTCTCCTTTATTCGAATGCCTGACCTCTTCTCTTACTTATGTGATAACCTCATCGTCAACATCACTTATGCAAATGGTATGCACATGCAATTTCCTAAGAGTTTAGAGTTATTCTAGTTGATTCTTCAAAAGTGTATCTTCACCATTAGAAATGCCTTCAGTATCCTTAAAATGCTAAAATATCTCTAACACAAATCATGTATGCAAATCTACAATGTTCTCTACTCCCACATGTCCTTCCAAAATAGCTTCAACACTAGTTTGGGTTTCAATAGTAGTTTCCAATACTGTTTGCTCATCTTTTTCATTGCAGTTATGTTCAACATATATATAAACATCATGAGCATACAAAAAATGGTAAACAAGATCCCTCGCCCCATTATTGTACTGCAAATATATTAAATTATCTTTAAGAGACTTAACGGATACCTGCTAATATAATTTCCCTATTTTGCATCCCAATCGATCTACTATATCCCTTCTAAAATTTAAAAATGATAGTTCACTTATACTGACAATAACAACGGTGACTTGTCTACCAATGTATTCCTTCTCTTTCCTAGTTATCCTAAACTCTACTATAGCAAACTTTAATGGGCGCACTTGTATTGCCCATGTTAAGACTATACCAAATACAATAAAATTTATTTTTATATTAGGGCACCACAACATGGATAGACAATAATAGCAATCGGTCCCCACAACTCAAGCAAATAATAATATTAAACCGGACTCCACAACCACAATAAACAATCAATCTTCACATATCAAGCAAATAACAATATAAAATCAGTTCCCACAATCGCAATAAAATATTTTCACTATTGGCCAGTGGACATTAATCGACAAAATTTAAGTACGAATGAGCTAAAGTACTCATCTTTACACTGCCTGACCCCTAATATTTGCCCTCCACTATGTTGCATTTTCCCACACTTTGACTCTGTCAAACAACACTCAATTCACTCACATTGTTGGTTAGTCAACACAAAACAACAAAAACCACTAACCTTTACTCTTTGTCAACAATGATTCCCTACGTCACAATCCCTGACTTTTCCCTCTAAGTTGTTGCATTTTCAGTCTTTGTCCAACGAGTAAGGATGACATGCAATAGTAAACTCAAAGCTCTAATTAGCGATTTCAAAGACAAATCACAGGTTTTGGGCTTCTGAAATTTAGTGTAAGGTCAATGAATCAATATTGAGTCGATGAAGTGGGGGGTCAATGAAGATGCGATTTTGGACAAAAACCCTAATTTTGCAAATAGGATTTGAAATCAAAGAGAAAGAGATCTTCAACCTCGTTTGAGATGAGAAGAGAAATGATGTCGTTTTTGATTGTTGCACGAAGTCGTTTCTCTTGAGAGAGAGAGAGAAGGGGAGAGAGAGAGAGAGAGAGTGCTTGTATGAAATAATGCCGTTTTAGGCAAAAGAAATGGTGTTGTTTCTATTAAAGAGAAACTTCGCTTGTTTTTCTAAATAACAATGTTGGAATTGAAAATTTCGGCTTATTTTTCTAAATATCCATGTCATAATCGAAAATCATTAAAGAAATGGAAAATCATGAAACCGAAGAAGAGAAACAAAGTGGGAAGATCCAATAAAGGGGGGGGAATATTATGATAGATACATTGAAGACGGACAAGTACCTAGTCCATTTGCAAATTTAATGATAGATACATTGAAGATAGACTAGCGCATCAATATCAAGTATTTAGTCATATTAAAATTGTCACTTTCACTGAATTGATAATTGTTGATCCTTCAACTAAAGACACATCATCAATGAGTTATAAGAATCATGTAATTAGGATGGGCCTTAGTCCTATCTTGTGATTTTTCATTGTATGGAAATTTTTTTTATGAAACTCTTATTCATTTATAATGTTTTTCTCAATTTGGGGGGTGTGGACATCGCAAGTGCCACAACTTGGCACAAGAGGACACGTAAGTGTTAAAAGTTAAAAAAAAGTATATCTAAGTACCAAAATCAGAAAAGAATGGAACACTTAAGTGTCAATGGCAGAAATTTCAACCAAACAACTTGCATGGCATTTTTTGACGACTTTTTTTCTTTTTTACAAACACGGCAAGTTTTTTAGAAAACTATTGACGTTAGTAAAAAGCCCTCATAGAAAATTTAAATATTAATATTAATTAAAAACAAATTTAAAAAGTGAATTTAAAAAAAAGAAAAGGGAATAGCAGGTTTGACAAGGGCCTCCATAGCCCTCGCCGCCACCGTCCCACCATTGTTAGAAAGGGCCGGCGATGGTGGGGCAAGGGTCGGCCTCTTTTGCCTGCCATTGGGTAGTAGTCAGCAACCTTGGCCAACCCTCTTTCAGACCTAGCGAGCTTAGCGACTAGTGGCCCCTGGCCCCTTTGGGTGAAGGCCGGCAACCCTCACCCTAGATCTGGGCGAAGGCCTACAAGCCCTCGTCGCCGGCCACTACCTCAAGGCCAACGACCTCGGCTGACCCTTGCCCCACCATTGTTGACCCTTTATGACGATGGTGGGGCAGCGGTGGCAGCGAGGGTTGTGGAGCCCCTTGTCGAACCTACCATTCACCTCCTTTTTCTAATAATTTAGTTTTTTAATTGATTTTTAATTAATATTAAATTAACAAATTTATGGGCAAAATGACGTCATTTTGCATGTTCATTGCTAAGTAAGCATTTTGGTGAACCAGGTAGATCACTTATATTAGGGGTGTGCAACGGAAACCGCCCGAACCGGGACCGGATCGGACCGGCCGGTTTTGGGCGGTTCCCACGGTCGGCGGTCCAGTTCCCGGTTCCAAGGTGGGAACCGGACCAACCGGACCGGACTAATTTTTTTTATATATAATTTATATACATATAATATATAAACACATATAATATATGAATATTATATATGAAATTTGTTGCAATCGAAATTGCAATTGAGGTAACAACCTCTTATGTGGCCAAAATACTACCAAAGCTCTTAGAAAACTTATTTATTAGTTTTATCTTCTACTTGACGTGGGATAAGACTCTAGGAGTTCCTCATGCTCACTCTCTCTCTTGCTCCCCTCACTTGCAAATGACAAGGCACTTCAAACCTCAAAGAGTTTGACATCGACTAAACATTTAAAGCATAGAAGAGAGATTGTCTATAAAACCTAAGCCAAGCACAGATTTTACTCAAATTATTCATGGCTTTTATGCTTAAAATTAAGAGTGAAACACATAAATTATGATTAATATTCACGCAAGTGAAGTTTGAATATTTTTCACGTGAAAACACGTGTGAGTAGTTTTATTAGATCGCCCGGGAACCGAATTGGATTGATCGGTCCGGAGCATGGTCATTATTTAGTGAAAAAAGAAAGTGCCGATCCTATTGGACCGAACCGGACCGGACCGGAACCGATGGTCCGGTCCACAGTTCCCAAAATTGGGAACCGGTTTTCCCGGTCCGGTTCCCGGTTCCACCTTGGAACCGGACCGAACCGGGAACCGATCACCCCTAACTTATATTATTAAAATAAGCCATGTCGAATTTCCGGTTATCCTTGTCGGCATTGGCACTTAAATGTCCTAATTTTCAAAAAAAGTAATACTTAAGTGTACTTTTTGGAAGTTTTGACATTTAATTGTTCACTCATGCCAAGTTTTGACACTTGCGATGTACTTTCCCCCTCAATTTGGTGTACACATGCATTTATTTATGAGAATAACAATTATTTTGGGACTTGACATGATATAAGGTTTATTCATTAAATTATGTTATCACGTATAAGCTGACATTAAAGATATAGAGTGCATTACAATACATGGAAGATAAAACTCGTTCTTAGAGGATATATCATCTTGATTCATGTATTTTGTTTTTTTCCTTTTAAGCATAAAGTTTTTGTAGATTTGGTCTAATAATTCGTATGATGAAGATGTTAAATAAAGTGGGAGAATGTTATTATTTTGATATGATGATCCCACGTTTTCTTGACCCATGTTTTGTTGTAATCACTTCAATTATTCCACGTTTTTCACCTCTTCATATTCTTGTGTGATAATTGACACATCTTACTTTAATATGATTAATTACAATTAGCGTATTTAATTATGTGATAGTGACAACTGTCATTTTTTTCCTATAAATGTGATTAATTATAATTAATGTAATTAATTATGTGATAATTATCACCTCTTCATATCCTTGCGTGATAACTGCCCACCGTTAGAGTAACAACCTTGATGGAAGGATGTTATAGAAGCTGAGAATGGGATATGTAAAACATGCCTAAGCCAAGCTCTCTCGTAAGGAAAAACGCACAATCGAATTGAGAGAGACTGCAAGTTCTCTTTTCTTCTCTTCCTCTTCTTCCCTCTGCTTTTTATTTTCGCGTGTTCTTTCGCTGGAAGAGGACTCAATGGCCGACGCGGATGTCGCACAAGAGACCGCGAAAAAGGCAGGCTATCGAAAGGTTGTATCTTATACTCTTGATGCGCTAAAGCTTTTACCTTTCATCGCATTGAACCAACAATGCGATAGAATCAAAGTGGCATGCCGAGAGCAATATTCCATAACTCGACTACAATATATGGTTTGCGCGACTTGTATCAATTCAGAAATCTCCCGGAAGATAGAAGCTGTTGATTCTAAAGCTTAAGGACCATCTTGCCGACCAAAGCTCGGGTCCAAGAATTAATCGGCAATGCAAAAATCCGGGTTAAAGCCTTGGGGGTATAGGACCGGGATCGGTCCTCCCGTCGATGATCAGAACGGAAGAGAGGAGTGCAAAGTAAAAGCAAATGTGTATCACATCACTGTCTATTGCGGCTAGAAGCTTTTATGCCTCTTCTCAATGGCGGAGATGAGGATGATGTATGAGAACACGTAATGCTAATCAAATTTCACTTTCTTACAAGATAATGAGGTTGTTTTCATTCAGTAGATCGCATCCGTTTTTGACCGCAGTTAATCTTCCCGTCCCGGCTGCCGGAATAGCCAAGGCGCCCCCACGAAGGATATCTTTCAGTTTCTCGAGCAGAAGCTCCGCCTTAGCCAGCTCCAGTAACTCCTCTTGATGATAATCGCCTTCGCCGCCGAAAAGGCCCACCACTTCCATGCCGTTCGCCTCCAGCTGTGCTGCCAACTCCCTCTGCCGATCTATCGTTGGATCTCGGCCGCCACCCACCACCACCACCCGCCACCCCATCGTTCTCATCCTCTCCCACTCCCCCAGTCTCTCCGCAGCCATCGGGTTGCAATACTGGTGGTCCCGGCTGGCACCGGCCGGCAGCACCAGCTCCCAGCATAGGTCCGCCACGTTCATCGGCAGGGTTGGGTTGTTGAACAGCCTAACTTCTGACTTGGTCCTCTGGAGTCCGCCGAAGAAGGGGTGGTGCAAGATCAGGGCTCTGATCACCAAAGGCTCTAGATCGGCCACAGTGGCACACGCATGGAGGCCCACGTGGTACGCGATGTTCCCCCCCGCGCTCGTGCCCATCAGGTAGCACCGCGAGAAGTCAACGCCCTCGCGAAGCCACTCCTCCTCGGTGGTCCTGACCCAGCGGAGGGCCTCCGTGGCGTCATCATAGGCCGCAGGGAGGCGGTGCTCCGGCGCAAGGCGGTAGCTGGGGGAGACAACGACGGCGCCAAGCTTGGCCGCCATGAGGGAGCAGAAATCGTGGTATATCTCGTGGGCCGGGGAGGAGTATACGAAACCGCCGCCGTGGTAATATACGATGAGCGGCAGTCTCTGGTCAGGTGGGGGTGACAGGCTAGGCACGTAGATCCGGGCCCAGGTGTTGTGGGTCAGGTCGACCAGGACGTCCTTGGTGCGGACAGCGGAGGGCCGGTCGGGATTGGGGTCAGCGGGGCTATTTACTATGTCGAAGCTGCAGCCGCGCGTGACCGTGCCGTCTGGGTGCAGGACAAGATCGAGGTAGTTATAGGCGTCGATGGCCGGAGCTGGATCGAGATCCGGATGCTGATCGGCCATGTTTTGCTTTCTGCTCGAGCTCGAGGTGGGACTGAAGAAAGATGTGGGAAAAACTGGTTCTTTATAGCCCGAGAAAAGTCAAAAGTCAAAAGCAGTCGAGGGCAACGGCCTTGGTATGGATTTACGTACATACTTTTATTTATTTATTTATTTATTTATTTTACAACATACATGTGATGGCACGCCTGTTTATTTCCCATTTCTTTCTTTGGTCCCCACCTCGAGCAAAGGCAAAATACGGCCGGGCGAGACCGATGACGTTGATGATGCGCGCGACCAACCTCTAAGCCGTCATACGCACCGCAAGGCCGTGCCTGATCCTGGCTTCCCATTCGCGGTGGTCCCCCAAAGCTCAATAGCACTAACACGTAATATGTCATTTTTCAAAAATAGATAATTTCGACACTTTGAGACACGCGTTATATATTAATTAAATATTTTTAGTTTTAATTAATTTAATTCCAATTCACAAATAAACAAATAATGAAAAAGAGCATAATGAATCTATACTAATAATATTAATAAATCTATTCATAGGAAATTCAAAAGATATATTCATAATTAATGCGTATCCATTTTAAGGACATGTTTCTAACTTTAAAGAAAATTATTGATGAAATTAATGACTAATAAGAAATTAGAATCAACCTATTTAAATAAATCTATAACCTTCTACAATAATCAAAATTTATCATTATCTAACAGTGTTTTTTTTTTTTTTTTTTTTTTTCTGAAATCACTTTTTAGCCTCACTTCTTTTGTTTTCTAATAAAAAAATCACTCCCTCGTTTCCTAGAAGATGCCCACGTTTTCTTTTTATTCAATTTTCCTCTTTTATTGTCTTCTTTATTTCTTTCTCTCTCCTTTTGTACTTTATATTTTTCTTGTGCTAGATATTGAATCGCAAGTTCAAAGATGAACAAAAAAGGGCCGCCGGAAGGAATTTTCCGAAGTAGTACGAACCCCCCACCCCCCAAAAAAATTATTTCCTGATTTGTCCCCCTTTCTCAAAAAAATAATTATTATTTCTCTCGTTTCTTTCCCCCAACCCCTATCAGGCCCCCTCCTCCCCAAAAAGAAATTTCTTTCCCCTCACCCTTGTTAGGCTATCATTTCCTTTCTTGAATTTGTATGCTAAGTCCCATCGGAAACCCCATTTTTAATTTATTTTCTACTCTTCTTGCTAAAATTAAAAGAGGAAGAAGCTAAAAGACATAAGTGCCGCCTCCTCCTCGCATGATCCTCTTCCTCTCTCTCTCTCTCTTGGTGGCCTTACTCGCCTCACAATCGCTCGCCTTTGGCCCTTCCTCTTCCGCAGCTACAACCTTGCCTCCAGCCCTCCATCACATGGTCCCAATCATAGCCCTTGGGGTCGCCTTGATCTCTTCTCTTCCTCTGTCCTTCCTTTGCAGTCACGGCCTCACTGTCAATTGCAACCTCACCTCGCTCCTTCGCCCTCATCTCCACCCTCCATCATTTTCTTCAACGATTCTCTCTCCCTTCGCACATGCAGGACCGTCCTAGAAATCACCATGCCTCGAACACACGTGTCGGGAATAGTTGACCATGTGTCGAAAAATCTGACACGTATTGATCGCACGTTCGAGCGTGTCAGACACGACATGCTTCATAGCCCCATGGATGGCCTAAGCAGGCGTTTTGGGCCATGGTGAGGATTGGGCTAGCCTAAGTTGTATCTCGGGCATCGTCATCGGCTCAATTGAGACAGACCTAGCCGAGCCGAGCGATGTTGTGACGGCCATGATAAAACTATAGCTCAACTCTTCTGAAAGACTAACATAAAAGGATTAAATTAAGAATTTCAACATAGATTTCATGGTTTATCATTAGCATTACACATGGTTTGATCTTTGCTTGACCCGATCACAATCACTCGTAATATAAACGGAAAAGGAAAATTGTTCAAAAAGTCCTAAATATATTGTATTTTTGTCGATTTAGTCATAAACCTTTCAAATTTATCAATTAAGTCCTAAACATTTTTACTTCTTGCCAATTGAATTCATCTGGCTAATTTTAACTAGAAATTACTGATGTAATCGGTCGGCACTAATGTCGTGCTTTTTAATAATATATTAATAATTTTTGTCCTATAAAAAATCACAAACTTTCGCCCTTATCCCGATTATGGTCCTCACCATTAACTCTCTATTTGAAGTCAACTTTGTTTTAGGAAAAAAAAAAAGGTTCTAGTCATGAGCTTGGCAGACCTCGTCCATGGTGTCTATCGGCGGGCAATGGTATATAGCTTTAGATTATATGACAAAACGGCAAAGTTTAGTCAGAGAAATTCAATTCGAAGATCTTTTTTACTTGTTAGTTAAGTGTAGGAGACAATGAATAACTTCATCATTATTCTTCAAGCTATTCTCTTATCATTCTCCCAATTGCACCATATGTATGCTGTGATGCAAAATTTTCAAAAACTAATATATCTTTACATTTTCTTTTTCTAACCTGTAAAATGACATAACGGAATATGAATGTATTATACGAAGAAGTACATACAATAGCAACAATTATAACATATATCTTACATGATATTTACTTCTCTTTTATACACTATTGGACTTAGTTGGTATTGTAGTTGGTTTTACATTGCTTTTTGTGTTGATCGGACATGTCTCTACATCATTAGGCTATGTTGTCATTTGCTACTATTGCTATTATTGCTTCTTAGTTAGACAACAAGTCTTATTGTTCCCTTTCATATAGTAATGTGAGCATCGAACCATTCCACTAGCCTTGCTCATTGTATTAATGCTACTCTCAGTTTCCTATCTTTTTTTTTTAAGCTTGCCAACTTGCTTCTTCAATGGTAGACTCTAGGGATTGATGGTTTGTTTTGCTAGAAACTTGCTACTCTTCAGAGGCTACAACATGAATTGGTTGGTATGCTGCAAGAGAGTTGTTATTTTTGTCATAGTCTTCAACATAATCCTTTAAATTGAGTTGCTTCAATTGGATGGCACAAATTGCATGTGAGCAAGGTATTCCACTTAACTTCTATGCCCGATAGGAATATTTTTTTTCTCCAAATGAACAACATACTTGTCGGCATCATTCATGATCTCAAATCCATTGTCTCCATCACGAATTGAATGATAGAACCTATTAGCAGTAATGTTATCTTCCAATTTTTTTTTGCAATCTTGAGCCCATATTGTCTAAGCCATTTCGAACATTTACTCTTTGTTTTCACAATCTTGTTATCACCATAAATTTGATGTCTTCAAGTATACTGATAATTAATTTGCACCCGGCTTCAATAATCTTGCCGTTGAAAGTCTTGCAAAGGTTGTCAACTCTATCGTACTTTGATTTTTCACTAAAAAAAAAAGCTATATGACAATGCTTTACTTTAATTTGGAACAATGTTTGATAAGTTTCAGTTGATAATGCATGAAGAGCTTATTTGTGAATTCTGAAATACGTCATATTTGAACTCTTTGTAATCAACAAAAACTATTTCTGTAGTTAATCATCTTTATATTTTTCGCCCAATTTGCATATATGTGCTGAGCACACATTCTATACTTGGTATATTGCATCAGCTTGGTTATGGCTAGAACAAATTCTTGTAAAATCAACAAACATTTGTAAATTACATGAATGAGATGGCAAGATATAATAATATTAGCAAAACCAATAAACATTACCGGTACCTTTTGTCGATCACTTTTAAATGCTAAATCTCTTCCATTAGTTATTCCAAAATCAGCCATAAGATTTTTCAAAAACCAGAACCAATTGTCCTTGTTTTCTATCTTTACCATGGTCCAAGTTACTGAAAATATTTAGTTGTTTCCATCTCTCCCGGCAGTAGCCGATAATCCTTCCTTGCGTTACACTTTCAAAAAACACCCAACTAATCTAATCACTTTTCTACAGCCAACTAAAAATCCCTTTCTACATGCATCGAAGTATATGTACATATTATCAAATTGTGTCCCTTGATCAGGCAAGGACTTTTCCACAACCTCTACATGAATTCTGCTAAGTGGATTTTGTAACCTAAAATCCATAACATAATCCCAAATCTTTACATGTTCTTTCTTATAAATACCCATCAACATATTTATAATCTTGTACTAAGTCCATTTGCACTGATTGTGAGAAACAATTACACATACTTGCTCTTTCACTAGTTATTTCAATTGAGGAACGTTGATGTTTGACATTGCTTTGATGATGTTGAATAAGTGCTTAGTCAACCACACATTAGTCACTTTTTTCATTCTTAAACATAATACCACATGTATGCTTCTTTTGTAGTAACCAAATACGGAATGAGCCACTCTTGTTACTCAATGCACCATATATTATCCATGGACGATTGTCTTGTGCACACTTCACTTTAACAAAATTATTGGTATTCTAACATATTTAATATTTCGTTATTGAGAGATTGAGCACCTCAATAGCATCTCTGAATTGCTTGGCATTCTCAAATGTCATTGATACACAAAAAGTAGGATTTATACCAATTTAATCATAAGAAGGATATTGACTTATTTTATGTTGCGTTACACCATCTTCATCATCATCCTCATGGTTGCTGCCGTTATTACGGCAACTTTCCCATAAATAAAATAATCACCATTAGTTATAGGAGCTCTTGCATCTCTACTTACTGCACTGCCTTCATTCATGGCATAAATTGTGCTTTTCTCCTTTATTCGAATGCCTTGACCTCTTCCCTTACTTGTGTGATATCATCATCGTTAACATCACTTATGCAAATGGTATGCACAAATGTTTCATCGTTTTCGTTGCTGGACAATGCAATTTTCTAAGAGTTCGGGGTTATTCTAGTTGATTCTTTTACAAGTGTATCTTTACCATTAGATATGCCTTCAGTATCCTTAAAATGCTGAAATATCTCTAACACAGATCATGTATGCAAATTTACGGCGTCCTCTACTCTTACATGTCCTTCCAAAATAGCTTCAACACTAGCTTGGGTTTCAATAGTAGTTTCCAATACTGTTTGCTCATCTTTTTCATCGTAATTAAGTTCAACATATACATAAACATCATGAGCATACAGAAAATGGTAAACAATATCCCTCACCCCATTATTGTTATGCAAATATATTACATTATCTTTAAGAGACTTAACGGGTACCTGTTAATAGACTTAACCTATTTTGCATCTCAATCGGTCTTCTATATCCCTTCTAAGATTTATAAATGACAGTTCACTTATATTGACAAGAACAACGGTGACTTGCCTGCTAATGTATTCCTTCTCTTCCCCAGTAATCCTAAACTCTACTGTAGCAAACTTTAATGAACGCACTTCTATCGCCCATATTAACACTATACCAAATACAATAAAATTTATTTCTATATTAGGGAACCACAATATAGATAGACAATAATAGCAATCGGTCCTTACAACTCAAGCAAATAATAATTTTAAATCGGACCCCACAATCACAATAAACAATCAATCTTCACATATCAAGCAAATAACAATATTAAATCAGTCCCCACAACCACAGTAAAATATTTTCACTATTGGCCAGTGGACACTAATTAGGGGTGTGCATGGTCCGGGCAGGCGGTTCCTGACCTAGAACCGGGAACCGCCCGCTAAGGACCGGTTCCAAAAAATCAGAACCGGGATCCACCCGTTTGTTGCGTGGATCCACCCGGGAACCGAACCGCCGGTCCGGTCCGGTTCCCGGGTGGATCCATGGAACCGATTTTGACGCCAAAAATTTTGGTTTTCAACAGCGAAACAATTTTGGTTTCCCGGACCGCCGATCCAGAAGTTTTGAGCTCTAAAATTCCAAGTTCCAATCTCCAAAAACTAAAACAATAATTAATGGACGAATAATAGACGAATTTCTTTTGCATTAGTCCTCCCTCTCAAGCTCATTATCCACCATGAATTCTTTCGAAAGAAAATAATGAAAACAATAATAAAATGAGCAAAAGGGAAAGAAAAAAAGCAAAGAGAAAGAGATAGAACAAGGGACAGCAGAACCAAGTTCCAACTGAGGCTACTTCAATTATCTTTCGTGATGCGACGACACCTTTGGAGCTAGCCGACACGCCATTACCTTGTTCCTCACACCCCACACCACATCCACCACCTCCGCACATGCTCATGATCTCCCAATACGGCACACAACCCATGGAATCATCATTCCAGCCCATTCCTTTCCCCGTCATTTCCCGATTCCATTCCATTCCACCGTGTCAAACTGAACATAATAGTCTACCAAAAAGCCTCTCATGATCAGTGGCCACAGCCTCAAAACCCCCCAAAATCTTTCAGAGTTGCAACTCAAAACCAAACAGAGACCAAGCCAAAGCGATGCGATAAAACTAAAGAACGGACCTTCATGTGAAGCGTGCCTCCGCCTAACTTCCTCCCGATGTTGCTGTGGAACTCCAACCAAGCGGTGTTTTCGTTGAAGCAAAGCTCCTTTCGATGCCAGAGAGCTGCTGGAGGGAGAAGCAAATCAATAGGGTACTACAATTGCAAGTCTTTCATTACTATACAAGGCCGTAGACAATTAAATCACCTGCACAAATGCGAAGGGGCGGACAGCAGTGGCAAAGGAGCAACAGCGGCGGCGCCGGCGTCGAGGCTCAGGGAGGAATCAAAGATGAAGGGAGTCGGGACTGAGCGTCGGCGAGGGGGGCGGACAGCAGAGGCGGAGGAGCAGCGGTTGTGGCGAGTGGCGACCGGCGCGAGGGGGCGGACAGTGGTGGAGGAGGAGCAGCGGCGGCGGCGTGGATGCTTGGTGAGGAATCGAAGACGAGGAGAAGAGATTGAGGAAGAAACAGAGAGATAATCAAAGACTGAAGAAGAAATCGAAAGAGAATAAAGAGATGAGACGCAAATTAGGGCTTCGTACCTTGTTGAGTGACGGAAAAGGGGCTCGCCGGCTCGGTTGAGAGTTCTTGCAAAGGCGAGAGGAGCAGCGGTTGTGGCGAGTGGTGACCGGCGCGAGGGGGTGGACGGTGGCGGAGGAGGAGCCGAGCGGCGGCGGCGTGGATACTCGGGGTGGAACCGTGGAATCGAAGATGAAGAGAAGGAAAGGAACAGAGAGAGAGAATCGAAGGGTGAAGAAGAAGAAACACGAATTAGGGCTTCGCGAATTAGGGGGCGGGGGCTTCGCGACTTTTGTTTTTTGTTTTTTTTTTAATTATAAATAGTTCCGGTCCGGTCCGGGTGGGCGGGCGGGCGGATCCGCCCACGGAACCGAGAACCGGACCGGTTCCCACGGTTCTCAACAATTGGACCGGGAACCGGACAGTTCCTCAAGAACCGCTAGTTCCGGGCGGTTCCGGTCCGGTTCCGAGCGGTCCAGCGGTTCCCGGGTCCAATGCACACCCCTAACACTAATCGACAAAATTTAAGCACGAATGAACTAAAGTACTCATCTTTACACTGCTCGAACCCTAATATTTGCCCTCCAATATGTTGCATTTTCCCACACTTTGACTCTGTCAAACAACACCCAATTCACTCACATTGTCGATTAGTCAACACAAAACAACAAAAACCACTAACCTTTACTCTTTGTCAACAATGATTCTCCATGTTACAACCCCTGACTTTTCCCTTTAAGTTGTTGCCTTTTCAGTCTTTGTCTAACGAGTAAGGATGACATGCAACAGTAAACTCGAAGCCCTAATTTGCGATTTCATAGACAAATCGCAAAGGGGTTTTGGTGCGCTGAAATTTAGTGTGGGGTCAATGAATCAATATCGAGTCGATGAAGTGGGGGGTTGATGAAGATGCAATTTTGGATGGAAACCCTAATTTTGCAAATAGGGTTTGAAACCAAAGAGAAAGAGATCTTCAACCTCGTCTGAGATGAGAAGAGAAATGACGCCGTTTCTCTTGAGAGAGAGAGAGAGGTTGTATGAAATAATGCCATTTTAGGCAAAAGAAATGGTGTTGTTTCTATTAAAGAGGAACTCCGCTTGCTTTTCTAAATAACTACATTGAAATCGAAAATTTTGACTTATTTTCTAAATATCCACGTCATAATCGAAAATCAATAAAAAAAATGGAAAATCAAGAAAAAATCCGTGTTGGACGTTTGACTGGAAATAACATTTAAGTGAGCAATTTTACTTGGATTTGGCACTTAAATGAGTGCAAAAAAAAAAGTTTTGGCACTTAAGTGAATGCCATATGAAAGTATTGACATTTATACTGTTTTTATCCCCTCATAATACACATAACAATAAACGATCAATTAATAAACTCATAACCATGTGTACTCAAGAAGAAGGGATGTTACTTATGGAATTGGAAAAGAGTGTTCATTTGATAATGCAAGGAAAGAGTAAAGGGCAGGGCAAGACAAGAAGAAAGGAAATGGCAAAACACCCCCCTCCCCTAGCTAACTTAAAGAAGGAATCCGAATGCTTTTTTTATTATAAAAAGATGGGGTATATAAAGAAGGATTGTGCCAAATTTAAGGCTTGATTCGAGAAAAAAGTAATCCAATCTTACATGTTGTTATGAATCTAATATGATTAATATAAGTCATAACACTTGGTGGATTGATTTTAGATCTATAATTCATATTTTGAATTCTTTAAAAGGTTTTCATAAAAACCAATGGGAAGTAAGTAGTGCATCCAAGAAAAAAAAGATAAGTTCGCATATGGGAGCTATTTGGGACATGCATATTAGTTCTAAGCCATAGTTTTGTTTTGAATTTGGAAATTACCTTTTATATTCTAAGTTTCTCTATAAATTTGATTTCGGTTTCAAGACTTATACCATTAGGTCATTTCTTTAATTTCTTATATGCAACCTTTTGATTTATCTTTTAAAAATGATATAATTGGGAATTGTATTTTGTTTAATGGTCTTTCTTTGTATTAATTTACAAGATAATGCCTTTTATAATGCCATGTATGTTTATGATAATGCTGGTATAAAACGATATGATATGAATTAAGATTATGACATACCTTCATGGAAAGAATTAAATGATTAGTAATTAATGGAGTACTTAGAACTTTTGGATTTTACTAATTATGACACTTATGTGGATTGGATAAAAGGAAAACAAACCAACAAGATAAAGAAATGTGCCAAAAGGAGTACTGAGATATTAGAAATCATATATACAAACATTTGTAGTCTGAATTTGGACTTGTATAGTTAGAAGTATTTCATCTCTTTCATAAATAATTACTCGCATTTCATGTATCTCTACTTGCTTTATAATAAGCTTGAAACATTAAATACATTAAAGGTATTTAAAACCAAAGAAGAGAAACAAAGTGGGAAGATCCAATAAAGAGGGGGGGGGGAATATTATGATAGATACATTGAAGATGGACTAGCGCTTCGATATTAAGTATTTAGCCATATAAAAATTGTCACTTTCACTGAATTGATAATTGTCGATCATTTAACTAATGACACGTCATCAATGAGTTATAAGAATCATGTAATTAGGATGGGGCTTGGTCCTATCATGTGATTTTTCATTGTATGAAATTTTTTTTATGAAACTCTTATTCATTTATAATGTTTTTCTCAATTTGGGGGGTGTGGACATCGCAAGTGCCACAACTTGGTACAAGAGGACACTTAAATGTCAAAAGTTATATATATATATAAGTACAAAAATCAGAAAAGAATGGAACACTTAAGTGCTAATGACGAGAAATTCCAACCAAACAACTTACGTGGCATTTTTTGTTGACTTTCTTTTTTAAGACATGGCAATTTTTTTAAAAAAAACTATCGACGTTAGTAAAAAGCCCTCATATAAAATTTTAATATAAATATTAATTAAAAACAAATTTAAAAACTAAATTTAAAAAAAAAAAAAAAGGAACAACAGGTTTGACAAGGACCTCCATAGCCCTCGCCGTCGCCATCCCACCATTGTCGGAAGCCGGCGACAGTGGGGTGAGGGTCAGCCGCTTTTGCCCACCATTGGGTAGTAGTCGACAACCTTGGCCAACCCTCTTCCATCTAGCGAGGTTAGTGGCCAACGGCCCTTGGCCCCTTTGGACGAGGGTCAGTGATCCTCACCCTAGATCTGGGCAAAGGCCTATAAGCCCTCGTCGGCCACTACCTAGGGGCCAACGGCCTCGACCGACCCTTGCCCCACCATTGCTGATCCTTTGTGACGATGGTGGAGCGACAGCGGGGGCAAGGGTTGTGGAGCCCCTTGCCGAACCTGCCATTCACCTCCTTTTTTAATAATTTAATTTTTTAAATTGATTTTTAATTAATATAAAATTAACAAATTTATAGGAAAAATGACATCATTTTGCACATTCATTGCTAAGTAGCATTTTGGTGAACCACGTAGATTACTAATATTATTAAAATAAGTCATGTCGAATTTCCAGTTACCTTTGTTGGCATTGATACTTAAGGACGCATTTGGTAACGATTATGTTCCCGGGAACAATTGTTGATTAGAAATTATTCTTTTTTATTTTGTTTCCGGGAACAATTTCTGAGCAAAAGAACGCGTTTAGAATCGTACAAAATTTCTGATTCGGAATAGAAAAAGAATAGAAATGTGTTTGATAACTACATAAAATTTCTATTTCAATTCTAAAATTTTATCAAATTATAGAAATTATATTGATTAATTATATTTATACTAAGTAATAAACATATTAACTAATCAAATTTTTATTAAATAGTAAATAATAAACTATAGTATAAACTATAAATATAAATACTAAATAATAAATTAAAATATAAAATTAAATATGTATTCTATATATAGCAAAATTTCCATTCATACTTCAAATTATTTTTTTTATTTTTAAAATAATTTTATTAATTTTTTCCTTTTTTTTCCTTTCTTCCTCCTCCTCCTTCTTCTTCAAGGTGGCCGATTGCCAGCCTTGGGACGATCGGCAACCAGCCGATGAGGGCCGGTAACCTCATCGGAGCGTCGTCGGCCTTCGGCAAGGCGTGCCTCATCGCCGAGCCTCGCCTTGGCAAGTGGGGCTTGCCGGTGGCTGGGGAGGCCCGCCTCGCCGACGGCCGGGCGAGCTCACCGGCAATGGGCGGCAATGGGTGGTGGACGGCGGCATTCGGCAGGGGGCGACGCCGACGGTAGATGGCAATGGCGGACCGACGACACTTGAAGAACAAGAGAAGGAAAAAGAATAAAAGAAGAAAGAGAAGAAAAAAAGAAAAAAATTAAGTATATTTGATTCCAAAATTGTTCCTAGGAACAAAGAATCAACTTTTTTTTTTTATTTATTCTTGATTCTACTCAAAATCTATTCTGGGAACAAATTTGTTCCAAAAAACAAAAGTTTTATCAAACGCGATTCTATTTCAAAACTACTCCCAGAAACAAAAAATCAGAATCGGGTACTATTTGGATGGTTACCAAACAAACCCTAAGTGTCCTAATTTTTTTTTAAAAAAAAAGTAACACTTAAGTGTACTTTTTGGAAGTTTTGGCATTTAAGTGTCCACTCATGCCAAGTTTTAGCACTTGCGGTATACTTTCCCCCTCAATTTGGTGTACACATGCATTTATTTATGAGAATAACAATTATTTTGGGACTTGACATAATATGAATTATGTTATCACATATAAGCTGACATTAAATATATAGAGTGCATGACAATACATGGAAGATAATACTCGTTTTTAGAAGATATATCATCTTGATTAATGTATTAATTTTTTCCTTTTTTTTCCTTTCTTCCTCCTCCTTCTTCTTCTTCAAGGTGGCCGATTGCCAGCCTTGGGACGACTAGCAACCAGCCAGATGAGGGCCGGTAACCTCACCGGAACGTCGTCAGCCTTCGGCAAGGCCGTGCCTCATCAGCCGAGCCTCGCCTTGGCAAGTGGGGCTTGCCGGTGGCTGGGGGAGGCCCGCCTCGTCGACGACTGGGCGAGCTCACTAGCAATCGGCGGCAATGGGTGGTGGATGGCGGCATTCGGCAGGGGGCGACGCCGACGGTAGATGGCAATGGCGGCACCGACGACACTTGAAGAACAAGAGAAGGAAAAAGAATAAAAGAAGAAAGAGAAGAAAGAGAAGAAAAAAAGAAAAAAATTAAGTAGATTTGATTCCAAAATTGTTCCTAGGAACAAAGAATCAACTTTTTTTTTTTATTCTGATTCTACTCAAAATCTATTATGGGAACAAATTTGTTCCCAAAAACAAAGATTTTATCAAACGCGATTCTGTTTCAAAACTACTCCCAGAAACAAAAAATCAAAATCGGGTACTATTTGGATGGTTACCAAACAACCCTAAGTGTCCTAATTTTTTTTTTTAAAAAAAGTAACACTTAAGTGTACTTTTTGGAAGTTTTGGCATTTAAGTGTCCACTCATGCCAAGTTTTGGCACTTGCGGTATACTTTCCCCCTCAATTTAGTGTACACATGCATTTATTTATGAGAATAACAATTATTTTGGGACTTGACATAATATGAATTATGTTATCACATATAAGCTGACATTAAATATATAGAGTGCATGACAATACATGGAAGATAATACTCGTTTTTAGAAGATATATCATCTTGATTAATGTATTAATTTTTCCTTTTTTTTTTCCTTTCTTCCTCCTCCTTCTTCTTCTTCAAGGTGGCCGATTGCCAGCCTTGGGACGACTGGCAACCGGCCAGATGAGGGCCGGTAACCTCATCGGAGCGTCGTCGGCCTTCGGCAAGGCCGTGCCTCATCAGCCGAGCCTCGCCCTAGCAAGTGGGGCTTGTCGGTGGCTGGGGGAGGCCTGCCTCGTCGACGGCTGGGCGAGCTCACCGGCAATCGGCGGCAATGGGTGGTGGATGGCGGCATTCGGCAGGGGGCGACGCCGACGGTAGATGGCAATGGCGGCACCGACGACACTTGAAGAACAAGAGAAGGAAAAAGAATAAAAGAAGAAAGAGAAGAAAAAAAGAAAAAAATTAAGTAGATTTGATTCCAAAATTGTTCCTAGGAACAAAGAATCAACTTTTTTTTTATTCCTGATTCTACTCAAAATCTATTCTGGGAATAAATTTGTTCCCAAAAACAAAAATTTTATCAAACGCGATTCTGTTTCAAAACTACTCCCAGAAACAAAAAATCAGAATCGGGTACTATTTGGATGGTTACCAAACAACCCCTAAGTGTCCTAATTTTTTTTTTAAAAAAAAGTAACACTTAAGTGTACTTTTTGGAAGTGTTGGCATTTAAGTGTCCACTCATGCCAAGTTTTGGCACTTGCGGTATACTTTCCCCCTCAATTTGGTGTACACATGCATTTATTTATGAGAATAACAATTATTTTGGGACTTGACATAATATGAATTATGTTATCACATATAAGCTGACATTAAATATATAGAGTGCATGACAATACATGGAAGATAATACTCGTTTTTAGAAGATATATCATCTTGATTAATGTATTTTTTTTTTCCTTTTAAGCATAAATTTTTTGTAGATTTGGTCTAATAATTCGTAGGATGAAGATGTTAAATAAAGTGGGAGAATGTTATTATTTTGATATGATGATCCCACGTTTTCTTGACCCATGTTTTTTTGTAATCACTTCAATTATTCCACGTTTTTCACCTCTTCATATTCTTGTATGATAATTGACACCTCTTACTATTAATATGATTAATTACAATTAACGTAATTAATTATGTGATAGTGACAATGGTCATTTTTTTATTATAAATGTGATTAATTATAATTAATTATTAATTATGTGATGATTATCACCTCTTCATATCCTTGCGTGATAACTGCCCACCGTTAGAGTAACAACCTTGATGGAAGGATGTTATAGAAGCTGAGAATGGGATATGTAAAACATGCCAAAGCCAAGCTCTCTCGTAAGGAAAAACGCACAATCGAATTGAGAGAGAATATTGGATTAGTAGTGCCCATTTTTTATTCGTCAAAACTCTGCAAATTGAGTAACAACCGAGCTTAGTCAAAGGCCGGAGGTCAGTTACGGTTCATGTTATTTTTTTCGCATTGGTTCTTTTATTCATGAATTTATGTTCGTCAATGTATAATTAGATCATGCTTAGTTCTATCAGATTCCACAGTTGCTAATCTATTGAAGGACTGATCTATGGCAATATGCATGGTTTGCTCGTTGCCCAACCCGATTGAACCACCAGCAACATGAGGGAACTTTAATGAGAATCTGAGAGAGGCGATGCTGTATATCGACGTGATTGCTACCGAAAGCTCGAAAGAACTTCTCAGATTGCAAGTTCTCTTTTCTTCTCTTCTCTTCCTGTTCTTCCCTCTGCTTTTTATTTTCGCGTGTTCTTTCGCTGGAAGAGGACTCAATGGGCGTGTTCGCGAATGCATGAAGGGGGGGTGCTTTTGCCGACGCGGATGTCGCACAAGAGACCGCGAAAAAGGCAGGCTATCGAAAGGTTGTATCTTATACTCTTGATGCGCTAAAGCTTTTACCTTTCATCGCATTGAACCAACAATGCGATAGAATCAAAGTGGCATGCCGAGAGCAATATTCCATAACTCGACTACAATATATGGTTTGCGCGACTTGTATCAATTCAGAAATCTCCCGGAAGGTAGAAGCTGTTGATTCTAAAGCTTAAGGACCATCTTGCCGACCAAAGCTCGGGTCCAAGAATTAATAGGCAATGCAAAAATCCGGGTTAAAGCCTTGGGGGTTTAGGACCGGGATCGGTCCTCCTGTCGATGATCAGAACGGAAGAGAGGAGTGCAAAGTAAAAGCAAATGTGTATCACATCACTGTCTATTGCGGTTGGAAGCTTTTATGCCTTTTTCAATGGCGGAGATGAGGATGATGTATGAGAACGCGTAATGCTACTCAAACTTCACTATCTTACAAGATAATGAGGTTGTTTTCATTCAGTAGATCGCATCCGTTTTTGACCGCAGTTTATCTTCCCGTCCCCGGCTGCCGGATTAGCCAAGGCGCCCCCATGAAGGATACCTTTCAGTTTCTCGAGCAGCAGCTCCGCCTTAGCCAGTTCCAGTAACTCCTCTTGATGATAATCGCCTTCGCCGCCGAAGAGGCCCACCATTTTTATGCCATTCGCCTCCAGCTGCGCTGCCAACTCCCTCTGCCGATCTATCGTTGGATCTCGGCCACCACCCACCACCACCACCCGCCACCCCATCGTTCTCATCCTCTCCCACTCCCCCGGTCTCTCCCCAGCCATCGGGTTGCAATACTGGTGGTCCCGGTCTGTGCCGGCCGGAAGCGCCAGCTCCCAGGATAGGTCTGCCACATTCATCGGCAGGATTGGGTTGTTGAACAGCCTAACTTCCGATTCGGTCCTCTGGAGTCCGCCGAAGAAGGGGTGGTGCAAGATCAGGGTTCTGATCACCAAAGGCTCTAGATCGGCCGGGGTGGCGCTTGCGCGCAGGCCCACGTGGTACGCGATGTTCCCCCCGGCGCTCGTGCCCATCAGGTAGCACCGCGAGAAGTCAACGCCCTCGCGAAGCCACTCCTCCTCGGTGGTCCTGACCCAGCGGAGGGCCTCCATGGCATCATCATAGGCCGCAGGGAGGCAGTGCTCCGGCGCGAGGCGGAAGCTGGGGGAGACGACGACGGCACCAAGCTTGGCCGCCATGAGGGAGCAGAAAACGTGGTGTATCTCGTGGGCCGGGGAGGAGTATATGAAACCGCCGCCGTGGTAATATACGATGAGCGGCAGTCTCTGGTCAGGTGGGGGTGACAGGCTAGGCACGTAGATCCGGGCCCAGGTGTTGTGGGTCAGGTCGACCGGGACGTCCTTGGTGCGGACAGCGGAGGGCTGGTCGGGATTGGGGTCGGCGGGGATATCTACCATGTGGAAGCCGCGCGTGACCGTGCCGTCTGGGTGCAGGACAAGTTTGAGGTATTTATAGGCGTCGAAGGCCGGAGCTGGATCGAGATCCGGATGCTGATCGGCCATGTTTTGCTTTCTGCTCGAGCTCGAGGTGGGACTGAAGAAAGATGTGGGAAAAACCGGTTCTTTATAGCCCGAGAAAAGTCAAAAGTCAAAAGCAGTCGAGGGCAACGGCCATGGTATGGATTTAGGTACATACTTTTATTTATTTATTTATTTATTTTACAACATGCATGTGATGGCACGCCTGTTTATTTCCCATTTCTTTCTTTGGTCCCCACCTCGAGCAAAGGCAAAATACGGCCGGCCGCCACTGATGATGTTGATGATGCGCGTGACTAACCTCTAAGCCCTCACGCGCACCGCAAGGCTGTGCTGATCCCGGCTTCCCATTCGCCATGGTCTACCAAAGCTAAGTAGCATCCACATGTAACATGTCATTTTTCAAAAATAGTTAATTCCGACATTTTGAGACACATTGTATATTAAATAAATATTATCTTTTTTAATTAATTTAATTCAAATTCATAAATAAATAAATAATGAAAAAGATCCTATAATGAATTTATACTAATAATATTAATAAATCTATTCATAGGAAATTCAAAAGATATATTCATAATTAATGCATATCCATGTTTCTAACTTTAACGAAAATTATTGATGAAACTAATGATTAATAAGAAATTAGAATCAACTTATTTAAATAAATCTATAACCTTCTAAAATGATCAAAATTTATTTTTATTTAACATTAGTGCTTTTTTTCCAAAATCACTTTTTAGCCTCATTTATTATTTCTGATAAAAATAAAGAAAAAAATTAAAAAAATCACTCCATCGTTTCCTAGAAGATGCCTACATTTTCTTTTATTCATTTTTCCTCTTTTATTCTCTTCTAATTTTTTTCTCTCTCTTTTCGTACTTTATATTTTCTTGCACTAGATATTGAATAGCAAGTTCAAAGAAGAAAAAAAAAAGACTGCCGGAAAGGAATTTTCCAAAATAGTACGAATGTGATGAATTTCCCTCGTTTTATTTCCTGAATTGTCCCCCTTTCCCCCAAAAAAAAAAATTATTTCTCTCATTTCTTTTCCCCAACCCCTGTCAAGCCCCCCCCCCTCCTCCCCAAAAAGAATTTTTTTTTCCCCTCACTCCTGTCAGGCTATCATTTCTTTTCTTGAAAATTGTATGCTAAGTCCCATGAGAAACCCCATTTTTTTTTATTTATTTTCTACTCTTCTTGCTAAAATTAAAAGAGGAAGAATCTCAAAAACCTAGCCGCCTCCTCCTCCTCCTCCTCCTCCTCTTTGCATGACCCTCTTCCTTTCTCTCTCTCAGTCGCCTGACTCGCCTCACAATCGCTTACCTTTGGCCCTTCCTCTTCTGTAGCTTTAGCTTCACCTCCAGCCATCCATCGCGGGGTCCTAGTTGTGGTCCTCAAGGTCGCCTCGATCTCTTCTCTTCCTCGGGCCTTCCCTTGTAGTCACGACCTCGCCGTCAATTGTGGCCTCACCTCATTCCTTCGCCCTCTTCTCCACCCTCCATCATCTTCTTCAACTATTCTCTCTCCCTTCGCACATGCAGACTTGCCCTAGAAACTCACCATGCCTCAAACACGCGTGTCAGAACATGTTGGGAATAGTTGACCATGTGTAGAAAAATCCGACACGTGTTGATCGCGTATTCGAGCATGTCCGAGCATGTCGAACACGATGTGCTTCATAGCCCCAAGGAATGCTTGAGCAAGCATTTTGGGCCATGGTGAGGATTGGGACAGCCTAAGCTATATCTTGGGCATTGTCATCAGCTCAATCGAGACAAACGTAGCCGGGCCAAGCGATGTTGTGAGGGCCATGATAAAACTATAGCTCAACCCTTTAGAAAGACTAACATAAAATGATCAAATTAAGAATATCAACATAGATTCCGTGGTTTATCATTAGCATTACACATGGTTTGATCTTTGCTCGACCCGATCACAATCACCCACAATATAAACGAAAGAGGAAAATTATCCAAAAAGTTCTAAACCTATTGTACTTTTATTGATTTAATCATAAACCTTTTAATTTTATCAATTAAGTCCTAAACATTTTTACTTCTTGTCAATTGAGTCCATCTGGCTAATTTTACCCATAAGTTATTGACGTAATCGGTTGGTGCTAATGTTGTGCTTTTTAATAATATATTATTAATTTTTGTCCTATAAAAAATCACAAACTTTCATCCTTATCCCAAATATGGTCTTCACCATTAACTCTCTATCCGAAGTCAACCTTGTTTTAGGAAAAAAAAGGTTCTAATCATGATCTTGGCAAACCTCGTCCATGGTGTCTCTCGGTAGGTAGTGGTATCAGCTTTAGATTATGACAAAACAACAAAGTTTAGTAAGAGAAATTTGATTTGAAGATCTTTTTTACTTGCCGGTTAAGTGTAGGAGACAATGAACAACTTCATCATTATTCTTCTAGCTATGACTCAGAAAATAAGACAATAAGTAGTGCTTTAAATCCAACTAGCAAGTGCACATGAATTTATTGCTGAGAACAATCAATGGTTCTAAATTAAAGGGGCCAGATTTGGGATTTAAATGAAAATTTTTGATTTTTTTCAAAACAAAAAGGTGGGGTTAGAATTGTCACTCAATGATGATGATGATGATGATGATGATGATGATATTATTATTATTATTATTATTATTATTATTATTATTATCATTATTATCATTATATATTATTATTATTATTATTATTATTATTATTATCATCATTATTATTATTATTATTATTATTATTATTATTATTATTATTATTATTATTATTATTATTATTATTATTATTATTATTATTATTATTATTATTATTATTATTAGCCCCATTTTTTTACTACATCCCTATTTGCTCAATGGTCTCCTCATGCTATGCAAAATTAGTCCGCTCTTTAAATTTCATCGCAATTGAGGACCTCAAGAGTTTGAAGGACAATTTCTCTTTTTTACTTTAGTGTTTTTCTTTCCTCAAATTTCCAGAATTTTATTTTGAATTTTGAAACTTCTCTATTAATTATCTCTTTTTTCAAATGTTTAAACTATACGTGAATAACAAAAAAAGCTCAAGCGCACAAATCATACAAATTAAATGACTTGATCAAACAACTTAAAAGACGAAGGCTTCGATCCTCAATTAGCAAAACTTGTAGCTCCAAAATGGAATGATCCTTGTTTACAATATCCTCAACATGAAGAAAGTATTCCGAGCACGATTTTGCAAGAATGCTGCATATTCATGGCGACAAAAGCGACACAAGAATCAACCTTGCCAAAAAATAGTAAGGAGAGTTGAAACAAAGTACCTTTTTGATTGCCTCAAGAAAGACTATATCTTGACTCCATGAGATGTTAATCTCGTTATACTCTCCTAATCAAGCACATAATGTCAACAGATTATGTTGGGAATATATGATGAATGATTGGGAAGAATAATAAAATTAGACTTTGAGACGTAATATCACTTTCTTTAAAAAATTATTTGTCCCACAACATTGTTAATGGTTACTGGCAAATTTCATCTAGAATACAACAAAGTCTTGATTGATAACACTAATAGCAATTTTATTATTTCTCCAAGATATCTCAAGGGAAACGATTGAAAACTATGGTTGTATATTTTTGAAAGGAGAAACAAAAGTTGTGTAAAGAAATGAACACAAATGTTAAATAAATATATCTAAATGGATACAACCTTTCGAAGATAAAGAAGTTGTGTCCAAATAGATACGACCTACAAAAATAATAAATTCGAAATTTAATAATTAAAACATAACCATCACTCTATTATAAATAGTCACATTGTTTTAACAGAATACATTGTTGATTAATGTCAAATCTTGTGCACTCATATCTCTTCGATGTGGGACAAGATACCTCTTAATTTGTTTTAAATAAACTGCCAAGAATAAAACAAAGTGGGATCCTTCGCTATCTCCTAGATAAAACTTCCAAGAATAAAACAAAGTGGGATCCTTCGCTGGCCATCTGCTCCTTTTTATAATGTTCTCGTTTTTCCCTCCCCATTTAAGCTGGGGATAGGAACAGAGCAGGAGATTAACACAGTCGAACTGAGAGAGAGAGAGAGAGAGAGAGAGAGAGAGAAGCAATGGGGATCTTGCATGCGTATGAGGATGCGGTTCAGATCAGTGAGTCAGAGAAAGAGACTGCCAAAAGGCGGGCTATTTAAAGGTTGTATTTTATATTCTTGATGCGCTAAAGCTTCTTTCGTCAAAGTGGCATGCTGTGAGCAATCTTCCATGACTCGACTTTCAATATATGTTTTGCGCGACGCGTATCGATACAGAAAAGTCCCGAGACGTAGGAGCTGTTGACGCAAAACTTTAGGAACCATCTTGCCGACCAAAGCTCGGCTCCGAGAATTAATCGGCAAGGCCAAAATCCGGGTTGAAGCTTCTGGGTTTCGGATGCGGATTGGTCCGCCCATAAATGATTGGAAAGGAAGGGAGAAACAGTGCAAAAGAAAAGCTTGTGTGCATCACACATCACTATATTGCGGTCGAGAGAAAGTCGTGCCTTTTATTGGTGGAGATAAAGAGGATGTATGGGAACACATTTATGCTACTCAACTTCACTTCCTTACAGAATAATATAATTGCTTTCATTCGATAGATGGCATCCGTCTTTGACCGTCGCATCCCCGGCTGCCGGAATAGCCGAGCTGCTGGCTCAAATGATACCTTTCAGTTTGTCGAACAAAAGCTCTGCCTTAGCCGGTTCCAGTATCTCCACTCCATGATAATCGCCTTCACCGCTGAAAAGGCCCACCACTTCCACGCCCTTCGCCTCCAGCTTCGCCGCCAACTCCCTCTGCCGATCTATCATCGGATCTCCACCGCCGCCTGCCACCACCACCCGCCACCCTGGCTTTTTCATCCTCTCCCACTCATCCGATCTCTCCCCAGCTGTCGGGTTGCAATACTCGTGGTCCCGGTTAGCGCCGGCCGGCAGCGCCAGCTCCCAAATCCGGTCCGCCCCGTTCACCGGCAGGGTTGGGTTGTTGAACAGCCTCACTTCCGACTCGGTCCTCTTGGACCCGCCGAAGAAGGGGTGGTGCAAGATCAGGGTCCTGATCACCAAAGGCTCCAGATCGGCCGCAGCGGCGCAGAGGCGCAGGCCCACGTGGTACACGATGTTTCCCCCGGCGCTCGTGCCCAACAGGTAGCACCGCGAGAAGTCAACGCCCTCGCGAAGCCACTCCTCGTCGGTGGTCCTGACCCAGCGGAGGGCCTCTATGGCGTCGTCGTAGGCCGCGGGGAGGCGATGCTCTGGAGCGAGGCGGTAGCTGGGGGAGACGACGACGGCGCCGAGCTTGGCGGCCATGAGGGAGCAGAAGACGTGGTGCACCGTGTTGGCCGGGGAGCACCAGACAAAGCCGCCGCCGTGGTAATACACGACGAGCGGCAGTTTCTGGTCGGCCGGGGTAGGAGACGGGCGAGGGAAGTAGATCCGGGCCCAAGTGTTGTGGGCCGGGTTGAGCGGGACGTCCTTGGTGCGGACGGCGGAGGGCTGGTGGGGATCGGGGTCGGCGGGGGTATTCGGAAAGTCGTGGCCGCGCGTGACCGTGCCGTCTGGGTTGACGACGATTTTGACATAGTCATCAGTGCTGACGGCCGGAGCTGGATCGAGACCCGGATGTTGGCCAGCCATGTTCGCTCTGCTCGAGCTCGAGGTGGGACTTAAGGAAGCGATGGGGAAACCGCTCTTTGTAGCCATCCGAGTTCTCCGAAAAGTCAAAAAGTCAAACGCACGAGAGCGGCCGCCGGTCCCAGCCGCCCCTTCGCCGTGCTCCCCACGGATGGCCCGAGCGAGCCGTTTTGGACCGTGATATCACGTGGGCCATGATAGAACTAGCTCAATTCTTGAAACAAAAACTTATATGAAGGACTAAGTAAAGCGTTAACGGCGGCACGGTTAAGAACAAAACAAACAGCTTTGACAAACGGCGCAGCATATCAGCACGTATTGATTCCATGGTTTCCTCAACTGCAGAAGGACTAATCTCTGGCGCTGCACATGGTTTGCCTTTCACCCCATTTGGTCACAATCAAACGAGAAAATCAGAGAGAGACGATGTCGTACATCAATCTGAAGCTTAATTTTTCTTCGGTTTAAGCATTTTTGCAATGACTTATCTCGAAGTCGTCACACACCACCGTGCCCGATCTTGGCCGCCCTTTCCCTTTGCTCCCCCAAGGATGGCTCGAGTGGGCGTTTTGGGCCATGATGAGGATTGGGCCAGCCCAAACTGTATCTTGGGCATCGTCGTGGCTTGGTCGGGATGGGCCTAGCCAGGGGTGAGCGATGTTGTGTGGGCTATAATAAAACTATAGCTCGACTCTTAAACATACTAATATAAAGGTTGCGTTTATCAATCGGGATTAAATTCAATATAATATTAAATTAATCATATCTTGTGTTTGGTACTTGCTTAAGATATAATAAAGTTAAATATAAAAACATGAATAGGATAAAATTATTCCATGAGGAAGGTGAGATAAAATTACCCTATGATGGAGATGAGATAAAAATGGATAAGATTTCTAGTATCCATAATAAAAAAGTTATTTTTCTCGAATAACAAACTTATTAAATTAACAAAACTAAAATTATATTTAATATAAATATAATTTGAATTTTAATAAAAGAAATTCAAAATAAGAAATAACAATTTAGTTATTTTAACTTAATCTTATTTATATTTATATGTTTGAATTTAATTCTATTTTATAATATAAATTCAATATATGAATATAAATATAATTTATGTTTATTACATATTTTAGGTATATTAGTACAATTCACTATTTAATAAAATTTTATTAGAGAATGATGGAATGGGAAGAATGAAATTAAAAAAGAAATTAATTAAAAAAGAGAGGAAAATAAAATAAAAAGCGAATAAAAATAAAGTAAGCAACAGTGTAATAAGAGATTTTTATCATATTCGATTGTAAAATTTTTGGTTCATTTATAATAATTACTATTTATATAAATCAATGTAAATGATATGATGTAAATGTATCTAAATTTTTTATTGTAATCACCAAATAGTAAATATCATATAAAAAAATTCATATATTTTATACCTTATTTTATCTAGTCCTATTTTTGTGTAAAATCCAAACGACCAAATGTAGGAAAAATGATTAAATTAAGAATAAATCAAACAGGTTCGACAAATGGCGCAATTTATCAACATAGATTCCATGGTTTCTCATCTGCCAAAGAACAAATCTGTGGCACTACACATGGTCTGGTATTTTCCCAACCTGATTGCAATCACCTGTAACATAAGCAAAACTTTAATGAGAAAATTTGAGAGAAAGGATGTTATTATTGATTTGAAACTTAGTTTTTTGAATTTAGGTGTTTTTCAATTTAGTCCTCTGGCTTTTACTTTGTGCAATCAAATCCTCTAATCAAGTGGTTTGTTTACCTATTGCAATTTCTTTTTGGGCAAATACCATGGAAAAACTTAGATTATGTCAATTGCGATGCAAATACCTTAAATTTTTCTTTTTGCATCACCCAGCATTCTAAACTTGCTCAGTGTGATATAAATATTCAATTTTATACATGTGTGACATATATACCCTTTATTTCAGGTCCATATGGGGTATATTTGTCAAATTAATATAAATTTGAGATTTTTTATACATCACAATGGATAAATGTAGAATTTTTAGTGATACAAAATAAAATTCAGGGTAATTGTGTCACAATTTATATAATTTGAAAATTTTATAGTATTATATTTGTAAATCACCTCGACATGTCATTTTTTTAGGCTTAATTCCAAAAAAAGCACCAACTATAGATCGAGTAATAACTATGGTCCTAACTTTTTTCTTTTTTTTCTTTTTTTTTTCTAGTAAAGAAATCACAAACTTTTACCCTTATCCCAAATTTGGCCTCACTGTTAACCCTCTGTCTAAAGTCAACCCTGTTTCAAGAAAAAAGATGCTAGTCGTGAGCTTGGCAAATCTCGTCCATGGTGCCTCCCAATGAGCAGTGGTCTACAACTTTAGATTACAACACAACGACAAAGTTTGGATAG
Source organism: Eucalyptus cladocalyx (assembly GCA_017140615.1). Lineage (NCBI taxonomy): Eukaryota > Viridiplantae > Streptophyta > Magnoliopsida > Myrtales > Myrtaceae > Eucalyptus > Eucalyptus cladocalyx. Next base: position 12,930,359 of record CM029525.1, read on the forward strand.
AGAAGTTCAATTTTGAGATCTAGGAGAAAATGAACAACTTCACTCTTATTCTCCAAGCTATGGCTCAAAGAATAAAATAATGAATAGTGCTTTAAATCTAGTAGCTAGTGCACATGGATTGATTGCTGAGGAAAATCGATGGTTCTAAATTAAGGGGAACAAGACTTGAGATTTGAGTGAAAGTTAGTGATATTTTTCAAGACAAAAAAAAAAAGTTGGGGCCATAATTATCATTGGACCTAAAGTTGTTTTTTTTATGGAATTAGGCCCATTTTTTTTAGTGCATTCCTATTTGCTCAATGATCTCCTCATACTATGCAAAATTATTCGAATCTCTAAATTTCATTGCAGTCAAGGACCTAAGGAATTTGAAGGATAATTTCGTTTTTTACTTTAGTATTCTTATTTTCTCAAATTTCCTAGATATTATTTTGATTTTTAAACTTTTCTATTCATTATATCTTTTTCAAATGTTTAAACTTGCCATGTCAGCCGCCATAGTCAATTTCGTTAAATACGTGAATAGAAAAAATCTCAAGTGCACAAATCATACAAATTAAAGGGCTTGATCGAACAACTCCAAAGTCGAAGGCTTCAATCCACAATTAGCATAAGTTGTAGCACCAAAACGGAATGATCCCTTTTGTTTATAAGATGCTCGACAAGAATAAAATATTCCGAGCATGATTTTGCAAGAATCCTGCATATTCATGGCGACAAAAGCGACACAAGAATCAACCCTGCCGAAAAATAATAAGGAGAGTTGAAACACAACACCTTTTTGATTGCCTCAAGAAAGACTTTACATTTTGGCTCCATATCAAGCACTTAACATCAATAGATTATGTTGGGAAAATATGATGAGTGATTGGGAAGAATAATGAAATCAAACTTCGAGGCATGATATCATTTTTTTTAGTAATTATTTGCCCCACGACATTGCTAATGTTCACCGGTAAATTCCCTCTAGGATACAACAAAGTCTCGATTGAGAATACTATATAGCAATTCTAATTTTTTTTTTAGGGCCTCTCAAGGAAACAATTGAAAACTATGGCTATATATCTTTTAAAGGATAATTGAAAGTTGTGTAAAGAATTGAACACAAATGTTGAATAAATATATTTAAATGGATACAACATTTCAAAGATGAAAAAAAAAAAAAATGTGTATGAACAAATACAACCTTCCAAAAGTTGCAAGAGTAACTAATAACCATTAGACAAAATAATTGCCATTTTGTAGTAAATAGTCACACTACTTCAATAGGACATGAGGGTTATTTTATAATTATAAATTCAAATTTTAATAAATAAGAAATATGATCATTGATTAATGTCAAACCCCGTCTATGTGCGCACTCACATCTCTTCAATGTGAGGCAAAGCATTTATCAATTTGTTTTACAAACAACCCATCAACAACCCCTTACTTACCACCACTTGCGGTGACCCAGTTGGATAAGACTCCCATGATCCTTTGCGAGGAGGAGAGGAGTTCAAATCCCACTAGTCACACGGGATCTTAAGTGTGACGTTGGGGTGGTGGGTCCTTTGCTAGCATCACCCCGGGTTTACCTCGCCGGCTACCGGCTGTACGGGAGTTCCCAGGTCATCTTAAAAAAAAAAAAAAAACAACCCCTTACTTTGTTTTTTTTTTTTTTTGGTAAGGTAAGAATAACCCCTTACTTTGTTTGTAAAACAAATTTAGAAAAATAAGACGTTAAAATATATAGCCAAATTTCCATGAGATTAATATGTATGCATAAATGTCTCATTCGAGTTAAACATTTACTTAGTGTAAGTATCTCAAAACTCTACAAAAGTGACAAGAAGCTCGATTTTAAACTTGTACTTTAAATAATAGAATTGGGCATATCGCATATATACTAATCTCTTATTTTAACAAGAAGTTCTATTTTACTCGGCACTATTATAACTTTATACTTGTACCTTTTCATGAGCTCTTTAGAAAGCAACTTTAACTTTCATAAGAAGCCGCACCACTTCAAGCTCATATATGTGAAATATTTACCATGTGTTTCTATTACTAATATCATAATACTAATTTGTATTATACTTCATTAAGATTCAATTCGACCTATACAATATAATAGATGATACCGACTTCTCATATTAGAGCTAATTTTAATACCAAACAATCACACTCACTAACTTATTTTTACCTATTAAGCCTTGTAACTAATGATATTCTAGAAAAAAAATTGGGTTACATTACTAGTAATTAAAAAAAAAAAGGGTTTTAGCCCAATTTCTTGTGCGGTTATATTTACCATGTCTCTTGATAAAACCTTTGTTGAGGGATAAGCTAGATTCTTACTTGACCTCATATAGGCAATTATTATGGTACCATCTTGAATCATTTGTCTCACGTACTCATGTCTAAACCAATATGTCTAGACTTAGCATTATTAGTGCTACTATAAGCTCTTGCCGAAGTAGCCTAAATATCACAATTAGAGGTGTTAAAATGGGTCATAAACTCATTTATGACCCATTTAAATCTTAAATAGGTCATAAATGGGTCACTTGTTTATAACAAAAGATAGTTAAATGGGTTTCACAATTAAAGGTTTAAGTGGGTTTTTAAATGGGTTGGGTTGAAAACTCATCTTTAAAAAAAAACATTATAATTCCTCCATTCTTTCTTTAACTTTATAAAAATCGAAATTATAATTTTTTTATTTTCTCTTTTCTTTTTCTTTCTTTTTTTCTCTCCTTCCTCCTTCTGGTCGCCGGCACGGTGACGGTCGGCAATCGGCCGGAGTGAGCCTCGAGCTCGCCGAATGCGCGAGGTGGAGGCCTCGCCCGACACCCGGCGAGCCTCGAGCTCGCCGGACCTGGCAAGGCGGAGGCCTCGTCGGCGTCGACGAGCTTGAGGCTCGCTAGATCGGGCAAGACTCGAGCTCGCCAACGTCGGGCAAGGCTCGAGCCTCGCCGATCCGGCGAGCCTCGAGCTTGTTGACGCCGGTGAGCTCGAGGCTCGCCCGTGGCTGGTCGCCGGCCATCGTCGTGGCCGGCAACCGGCCAAAGAAGAAGAAGAAGGAGAAGAAAAAGAGAAAAAGAAAAAGAAAATTATATTTTAAAAATAAAATAAAAATAATTAAAATTTTAATTTTTAAAAAAATAATTAAATTTCGATTTTTTTTTTAATAATTATTTTAAAATTTATAAAAAATTCCCATTAAATTTATATGGTATAAAACTATTTTAGCAATACAAATTTAAAAAAAATAATATATATAAAAGCTTGGAAGTATTTTAATAATATAATCTTAAAAAAAACATAGTAAAAAGTTTTTCTAAATTTGTTAAATATGAAAATATTTTATTAATATGAGTTGAGTTGGGTCGGGTATGGGTTGGGTATGGGTCGGGTCGGGTTTGGGTCGAAAAATTTACATTAAACATAAATGGGTCATAAATGGGTTAATAGGTCAATTTGGGTCGGACCATTAATGACCCGACCCAAACTCGACCCGACCCACCCATTTAACGGCTCTAATCACAATGGATAGAAACAGAAGGAATAAAATTAGGTCATAATTTGATATCAAACAACAAATTTCTAATACCTTTAACCTCTTTCCCAATCGATGCTAAAGCAATGAATTCATAGTCTATCATTGAGTGGGTTGTGCATGTTTATTTCTTGCTCATCCAAGATACAATGGATCCACCTAATATGAAACCTACCCAAAAGTGAAATGTTTATCACTCTCCCTTGTAATCCAACTAGCATCATTCTATCCTTTTAAAACAGCTGGATAATTATTGTGGAACATTTTCAAACTTTTTGTTCTTTTAATCTAACAAAAAATTCAAGTAATAGTTTTCCAATATTCTATACTCGGATTATTAGTATACTTACTCAACTTACACACAAAATAGGCAATGTGAGGTCTAGTACAAGGCATACATCTAGTAAGGACTTTATAGCACTCGCATATTTAAGTTGTGCTTCTACTCCTATTCGTTAATTAATTAATTTCGAATTTATTATTTTTGACTAATGGTTGTTAGTCACTCTTACAACCTTTGGAATGTTGTGTTTGTACGAACATGACTTCTTTATTTTTGAAAGGTTGTATCCCTTCAAATACATTTAGAGGCTGCGTACGTTTTTTTTTACGTTCCCGGGAACAAAAATTTGTTTTTTTGTTCGCTGGGAACAAAAAGAAAGTAAACGCGTTTGTGTGCGTTGTTCCTTTTTTTGCTTTGTTCCCAGGAACAAAAGAAAGTAAACAAAAAAAACACAAATTTTGTGTTTCTTTGTTTCCGAACACATCGAGAAATACTTTTTTTTTTTTTTTTTTTCTCTTATTTTCCTGTTCTTCTTTCTTTTGGCCGGTCGCCGGCCTCGGCCATGGCCGGCGACCGGCCGACGAGGGCCGGCGGCCTCGCCCGGCCACGGCGAGGCTCGCGGCCCCGGCGAGGCCGACGCCGTGAAATCCCCCCGGCGAGGCCGAGGCTCGCCGTAGCCGGGCGAGGGTCGGCCTCGCCATGGCCGGGCGAGCTCGAGCTCCCCAGATCCAGCGAGGCCGAGGCTCGCCGCCGCCGGGCGAGGTCGGCCTCGCCGGATCCGGGCGAGCTCGAGCTCGCCCGGCCATGGCGAGGCCGACCCTCGCGCCGGCCTCCGGGCGAGCTCGATCTCGCCCAGATCCGGCGAGGCCGAGCTCGCCCGGCGGCCGCGCGAGCCTCGGCCTCGCGCGCAAGCGGTGGCCGCGAGGCCGCGCCTCGCCGCCGGCCGGGCGAGCTCGGCCTCGCCGGATCAAGGCGAGGCCGACCTCGCGCCGGCACGGGCGGCTCGATCTCGCCCGGATCCGCCTCGAGCTCGCCCGGCCCGGCGAGGCCGAGCTCGCCGGCGGCGGCGAGCCTCGGCCTCGCCGCGGTGGCCCGCGAGGCCGCGCCTCGCCGCCGTGGGCGAGCTCGGCCCTCGCCGGCCGGTCGCCGGCCAAGGCCTTGGCGGCGGCCGGCCAAAAGAAGAAAAAAAATGAAAAAGAAAAAAAGAAAAAAAGGAAAAATAAGAAAAAATAGAAAAAATAAAAGAAATAAAAAAATTATCCAAATTTACCAAACATGTTTCGTTTATTTTTTGTTAGAACAAGTTTACAAACACGCTTTTTGTTGAAATTGTTAAAGGAATGTAAATACTTTTTTCTATTTGCGTTCTAACAATTTTTAAACGTAAAACGTTACTAAACGCGCCTTATTCAACAAATATTCTTTACATAACTTTTGATTCTTCTTTCAAAGATATACAATGATAGTTTTCAATTGTTTCCATTAAGAGATCTTGAAAAAAATATTATGATAGCTATCTAATATTCTCAATCAAGACTTTATTATATCCCAAAGGAAATTTGCTAGTGGCGTTATTAGGAACATTGTGAGAAAAATAATTTATTAAAAAAAAAAGTGATATCACACCTCAAAATCTGACTTCATTATTATTCCCAATTGTTCGTCATATTTTCCCGACAATTTTTATATTTACAAATTCGAATTTTAATAAATAAGAAATATGATCGTTCCATCTCGTCTTTCTTGCTTCTCTTGCTTGCCTCGATCGAATCCGCTATCTCCTGAATAAACTTCCCACAATAAAACAAAGCGGGATCCCTCACTGCCCATCTGGTCCTTTTTATAATGTTCTTGTTTTTCTATCCACCCTTGAGCTGGGGCACCTGAAGGAACAGAGCAGGAGATCAACAGAGTCGAACAGAGCGAGGCAATGGGGATGCGGTTCAGATCAGTGAGTCGGAGAAAGAGACCGCGAAAAGGCGGGCTACTGAAGGCTGTATCTTATATTCTTGAGGCGCTAAAGCTTTTACCTTTCGTCAAAGTGGCCTGCCGTGGGCAATCGTCCATGACTCGAATTCAATATATGATTTACGCGACCCATATCGATTCAGAAATGTCCCGAGACGTACAAACTGTTAATGCTAAGCTTAAGGGACCATCTTGCCGACCAAAGCTCGGCTCCGAGAATCCGAGAATTAATCGGCAATGCAAAAATCCGGGGGGAAGCCTTCTGGGTTTAGGATGCGGATTGGTCCTCACATAAATGATTGGAAAGGAAGGGAGAAAAGAATGCCAAAAAAAAAAAGCTTAAGGGACCATCACACATCACATTCATTGCGGTTGAAAGACAGCCACGCCTTTCCATGTGGTGGAGACAAGGCTGATGTATGGGAGCACATTTATGCTAATCAACATCACTGATGATGTATGGGACACATTTATGCTACTCAACTTCACTTTCTTACAATAGCAAGGTTGTTTTTATTTGATAGATGGCATCCGTCTTTGACCGCCGTTTATCTTCCTGGTCCCGGCTGCCGGAGTAGCCGAGCTGCCGGCTCAAATGATACTTTTCAGTTTCTCCAACAACGGCTCTGCCTTAGCCGGTTCTATTATCTCCACTCCATGATAATCGCCTTCGCCACCGAAAAGGCCCACCACTTCCACGCCCTTCGCCTCCAGCTTCGCCGCCAACTCCCTCTGCCGATCTATCAACGGGTCTCCACTGCCAGCCACCACCACCACCCGCCACCCCAGCTTCTTCATCCTCTCCCACTCCTCCGATCTCTCCCCACCCGTCGGGTTGCAATACTCGTGGTCCCGGTCGGCGCCAGCCGGCAGCGACAGCTCCCACATCTTGTCCGCCACGTTCACCGGCAGGGTTTGGTTGTTGAACAGCCTCACTTCCGACTCGGTCCTCTGGGACCCGCAGAAGAAGGGGTGGTGCAAGATCAGCCCTCTGATCACCAGAGGCTCCAGATCGGCCGCAGCGGCGCACACGCGCAGGCCCACGTGGTACGCGATATTCCCCCCGGCGCTCGTGCCCATCAGGTAGCACCGCGAGAAGTCAACGCCCTCGCGAAGCCACTCCTCCTCGGTGGTGCTGACCCAGCGGAGGGCCTCCACGGCGTCGTCGTAGGCTGTGGGGAGGCGGTGCTCCGGAGCGGGGCGGTAGCTTGGGGAGACGACGACGGCGCCGATCTTGGCTGCCATGAGGGAGCAGAAAACGTGGTGCATCGCGTCGGCCGGGGAGCAAATGACGAAACCACCGCCATGGTAATACACGACGAGCGGCAGCTTCTGGTCGGGCGGGGGCGACGGGCGAGGCACGTAGATCCGGGCCCAAGTGTTGTGGGCAGGGTTGAGCGGGACGTCCTTGGTGCGGACGGCGGAGGGCTGGTCGGGATCGGGGTCGGCGGGGGTAGTCGGCATGTCGAGGCTGCGCGTGACCGTGCCGTCCGGGTTGACGACGATTTTGATGTAGTCATTGGCATCGACGGCTGGAGCTGGATCGAGATCCCGATGCTGGCCGGCCATGTTTTGCTTTCTGCTCGAGCTCGAGGTGGGACTGAAGAAAGGAATGGGGAACTCGGTTCAATGTAGCCGTCCGAGTTCTCTCAGAAGTTAAGGAGTCAAAAGGCAATCGAGTGCGACTACAACGGCCGTGATGGAGAAAGATGCTCGCCTGTCTGTTTCGCCCACCTCAAGCAAAAGCAAACATGGCCGGCTGCGACCGTTGATGATTACGCCCGTGACTTTCATCGAACCTCGAAAGTTGTCCTCGGCCGCACGATCACACGCCGCCTCGAAGATTCAACTGCCCTAGCCGCCCCTTCGTCGCGCTCCCCAAGGACGACCCGAGCAGGCATTTTGGGCCGTGATAAGGATTGGGCCAGATCAAACTGTATTCCAACGGTGGGGACTGGGCTGGGTGGGCCGAGTGATATCATGCGGGCCGTGATAGAACTAGCTCAACACTTAAACAAGCTTATTTAAAGAATTAAGTAGAGAATTAACGACGCGGTTATGAATAAATTAAATAAGCCTGATAAATGGCATGGTAAGGATAAGCATCAGTCCAGAGTTAATCCTAAACCGGCCTTGCATTGGCCCAACCGGATTGGTCATGGTCCGGTTCCCAAGAAGATTGAGCAATTAGTGATCTTAGAACCTTTGAACCTTGCACTATTAGAGTCGGTCCTTGATTATAGGGTTTTAGGGTTGGTTCGGGTTGAACCAACCCTATACATATATAATATATATTATATTATATTTTTGTCTACTATATACCTTAGGGCATTTGCCTTTACTCTTTTTTAGGCAATTCTGTTGTATAAATTAAAAAAATAGAAACCTAGCCCAGATTTGACCAAAAGAGAAAAAATAGTAACCCTCCTCGCTTGCCTCACTCTGTTCGCTTGCTTTATCTTGCTTGCTGCTCTTCTCTATTCACTCACCTCTAGCCTCTCCTTATTCACCTCGTGAGTGCAGATTAACCGATGAAATTGCTTGCCTCTCTTGGCTAGCCTCACAAATGTAGCTTAACAATTGCAAATGAAGATTTTTGTTATTATCTTATCTTAGATTTAGGTCAATGTCGCATTATTGATTGATATATAATTTAAAAGAGTATGTTAGTTATTTCAAGGAATATAAAAAATAAAATAGAAAAATAATCGATTTTCTGGATGAGGCCCATAAAGTCGATTCTCAATCCCAAGTTCAATAGGTTGGTCTTCAATCCTAAAAATTGGAGACCAATGCCATGCATATTGGTTTCTAGATTATATATACTAGATCAATCCAATCCAGAGCATGCTCACCTCTACGGCGTTAGATATCAACACATATAGATTCCATGGTTTCTCATTTGCTAAAGAACTAGTCTCTGGCACTATACATGGTTTGGTCTTTGCCCAACCCAATTGCAATCACTGCAACATAAACGAAACTTTAATGAGAAAATATGAGAGAAGCGATGTTGTATATCGATATGAAACTTAGTTTTTTGGGTTTCGATGTTTTCGCAATTTAGTCCTTCGGCTTTTACTTTGTGTAACTGAATCCTCTAACTTTTCTAGACTTATCAAATCAAGTGATTCATTTACTTATTTCGATTGATGCCCTTGGATTGCAATTTTTTTGGGGCAAATACCTCATAAATCTCAAATTATGCTCACTCTAACACAAATATCCCTAACTTTTTTTGTGTTGCTCAAAACTTTACCCCAAACTAAACTTATATATCATCTACTTCAATTCCATTCATGATATACTTATCACACTAATATAAGTTCGGTTTTTATTTATTTATATGCTTTTAGGATATTTGTGTCACAATGGATAAATTTATGATTTTTAGTAATACATATATATATATATATATATTTTGATATTTGGGTCACAATAGACATAATTTAAATTTTTTTATGGTATTAATTCTCTGCTTTTTCTCTTATCCTTTCCCATCTATTTTCCCATCATCTAGTGCGGAATTAGCATCGCGTGTCGTTTGTGCTCTCAGGAGCAATGCCGCCCCCATTATGAATTAACGAGGGGATGTGATTTCATGAATTTAGAAATCTCAACGCGGCTTTACGTGTCGTCCAATCCAACATTGGAAAGTCCGAAAGAGAGTCGGCGTTCTTCATTGGCCGGGCTGCTTCCAGACACTCCAATTTTTCTCATTTCTCCTTTGTTTTTCCTCCTTTTTTAAATTTGAGTTAGAGAAACTCCACCGCGAGATTCGAAAATGAAGCGACTTGCTCGTGACAAGTCACAGGTGGCGGCGCCTGATTGGAGGGAGGCCGGAGGGGGAGGGGGAAATTGTCGTGGGGGCGCGTCGTTACTCGTTACTCGTTAGGTGATCCGCTTCCCACCGAATTTCTCGTGGGCTTCCAATTTATCGCGAGAGAGGCGCGTCGAGGAAGGACGCGAGAGAAGCAAAAGCTCATGGTCGGACGGCATGTTATATCATATCAAAAATTACATTTTAAATTAGAGATTTTGTTTATTTAGCAAAAATAATTAATAATTTTAAAAAACGTTTTCGAAAACTAATTATTTGTATCGTTTAAAATAATTAGTTAGTAATACATATTTTTATTATCGATAATAATTTATATCTATATATTTTCATATATAATGAAATTATTTTTCGTTTATTAATTTTTTTATGTAATATAAGCGATCATTTTTAAAAGATACTTTTAAATCATTATTTTCGTCGAATAAACAGGTCCAAACCAAGAATGTAAACTTTTTTTCCTTTATCAGATATCCCTCAATTGCTAGAGTAATCCTTAATCGGTCCTATAGACTAGATTAATTAGGAAAATTTAATTTATCAAGGCAATCCCAATACCAAGAAAAAAGAGTGAAGACAATGACCATCATTAATTATTTGCTTTATCCAATTGATCAAAATGATATAAAGGCAATACTCCCTCGTTTTGGGCATGATTTATCAATCGATGACAATATTCTTAAAAGAAAATATAACTATTTTTGGTGAATAAATGTAAATTTAAATTTTTACCATATTATAGGAAAAAACGTTTAACCTTATCAACCTGTTCCTTGAACCTCAGCAGGATTTAATTTCTTGGAGGGAATCAAGACACGTGGTGCATTTAATAAAACATGTGAAGAATCATTAGATTAATCATGGCAGCCAAGAAATTAAGATGTATCTATTGCCGATAGGGAAAAAAAGGGGGTGGGGGGAATAGAGTGGGAATTTGAATTTCCTTCTTTTTTTTTTTTTTTTTTTTTTTACCAAAGCATCTTTATAAATTAGATGTAATTTCCTTAACAGGAAAGAAAGAGAAAGAAAATAAAAAGAAAAGGAGGTTGCTCCATATTGATACTTCTTAGTGAGCAAGCAACTTTTCCCCTCCACAAAAAAGCCAAGTGATAAAGGAAAATTAAGGAGTTCACAGCCAAATCAACAAGCATGATCAGTCACTGACCAAAAAAAAAAAAAAACAAGCATTGATCAGTCGCCATTGACCAACTTTTACTTACTTTTCTTGAGTCAGCAAAAATTAAATGCATCAAGCGAATAAAGAACAGCAGGCACTGTTTGTCATTGGTAAGAAAGTGGACAAAGGAGAGATAAAAGGAGAGAAAAAAGGGGAAGATTCCTTGCCACTTCTGACCCAAAAACTAGTGGGTGCACAAGTCAAAGATGGACTGCCCCCACATGATTTATAAATTAAATTTCAATCACTAATATTATTCTAATTTGAATAAAGTAGTTGAAAAAGATGCATGACTTGAAAATTCTCATTTTTTGCTTTGTTTTTGTTTTTGTTTTTGTTTTGAGATTTGATCGCGGAATCGAGTTATTTAATTTACGTGATTTATGCAATTAGGTCTTTTTAATACTGGCGTGGTAGTTAACGTGGCATATTTAAAATATCAAACAAAAAAAAGAGAGTAGAAGACAAATGCAATGCTTTATAATTAAAATACAATTCTAACAAGTTGAGAGAAAAAAATCTGAAAGAGAAAGTGATGGAAAGGGAGTGAGATTGAGAGAGAAGAGGCGGGCGGCCATTGCTTGCAATGGTTTGCACCACTAACTAGCTATGCCATAGTAAGTCCTCACTGAGGTCACATGACCCAAGTGAGGGTCTTGTGGTCAAATCTTGTCTTGGATGAACTATGATAAAGATTTTGGGGTGGGGGGATTATTTTAATTAAATTTTGAACTGTCGCTCATTCAAAATCCCGAACAAAATTCAAGATTTCAAGTCCCATATTTGTAACATGTTATTTTTTTTTTTACTACATTCCTATTTGCTCAATGATCTCCTCATGCTGCACGAAATTAGTCAACTCTCTAATTTCATTGCGGGCAACGACCTCACAACTTCGAAGGACAATTTGTTCTTCAATCGAAGGCTTTGTGAGATTTAGTTGCATGAGACCCTCATTCCTTCACTTCCTCAAACTCACTCCCTCTCTCTTTCTGCTTTTAAATTAGTATCTATATTTCCTCAAATTTCCCGAATTTTATTTTGAATTTTTTTTCAAGTGCACATATCACACAAATTAAAGGACTTGGTCAAATTTGGACAAAAAAAAAAAGGACTCGATCGAACAACTTAAAAGATGGAAGCTTCGATTCGCAATTAGTAGAGGTTATGGTACCAAAAAGGAATGATCCCTTTTGTTTAGAAGATGCTCAACACGAATATAATATTCCAAGCAAGATTTTCGTAAGAATCCTGCATATTCATAGCGACGAAAGCGGCACAAGAATCTACCTTGCCGTAAAATAAATAAGGGGCCAATTCCATAAAAAAGCACGAACTTGAGGGTTTGGGACAAATCCTCCCGAACTTTATTTTGTCTCGAAAAAAAGCACCAACTTTCACTCCTGTCCCAAATCTGGCCTGCCGTTAACTCTCCTTCACGGTCATCCGTTAGGGTTGGTGCTCCGTTAGGGTTTCGGCCGGCCAGATCCGCGGGCGGATCCGAAAACGTCTCCTGCCCCTCCCCTGCCTATCCTCCCTCCCTCCACATGAGAACGCCTCCCGAACCGAGAAGAACATCAATGACCGGATCACCGACGAACGAGAGGAGTCCGTCAATGGCCGCCGCCTCGTGATCTTCTCGTGGCCATCCTCCGTCCGTAGGGAATTCGGGGAGCGGATTCCGATCACCGATTTGCCCCCGCCCGATGGCGCGCCCGCTGAAGATCCCGAAACCCTAGAACCCGCTTCCTCAATAAATAAGGAGAGTTGAAACAAAATACCTTTTTGACTGCTTCAAGAAAGACTTTTAATCTCGTTTAGCTCTCCATATCAAGCGCTTACGTCAACGAATTATACGGCAACGGCGGGAACTTGAAAATAGCAAGTGAGAGATTGAGAGATTGAGAGATTGGGAGAGAGAGAGGAAGAGATAAGGAAAGCAGAGGCCTGCGTTCTTGTCTGATCCCTCTCCCTTGCGGAGTTTCCAATTTTACTTCGTTCCATCCCCTCTTTCTTGCTTCTCTTTGCTTGGCTTGATCGAATCCGCTATCTCCTAGATAAAAACATCCAAAAATAAAACGAAGTGTGGGATCCTTCACTGCCCGTCAGCTCCTTTAATAATGTTCTTGCTTTTTCCTCCCCCTTTGAGCTGGGGCACCGGGAGGAACAGAGCAGGAGATTAACAGGGTCAAACAGAGAGAGAGAGAAGCAATGGGGATCTTGCATGCGTATGAGGATGCGGTTCAGATCACCGAGTCGGAGAAGGCGAAGGGCACGACCGTGATCACTGTGAGCTGTCCCGACAAGACTGGGCTGGGATGTGATCTGTGCAGGGTCATCTTGCTCTTTGGGTTGAGCATTGCCAGAGGAGGTGAGCTCTGTTTTGGCTTCTTGTGGTTTCTGGGTTCCCTGCAGTCTGCAGAGTGTTGTCCGGATGGAGCGGGATAGATCTGTGTTTTCGTGAGTCGTGGGTTGTGTTTTATCCGGGATTTGTTTTTTGGTAACCCAGGAACCTTCGGTCGCCGCTTCGCGGCGGAAGTAAACCCTAGGTGGGTAGGCCTCCCACTGCTAATCCATCTACAGTTAAGACGCGCGTTTTGCATTGAAGCAATCCGGCCTGCAAGTTTCGAACTCTTCCCCTTTTGTGAAAGGGGTACCAAGCTCTTAACCAGTAGGGCCACCGCGAGCGGTGGTATTTATCCGGGATTTGTTGTTCATTAGGGAAAAAAAGAAAAAAAGAAAAATGGGTCATTCAAGATTTTAATATTCTCTCTCGAGGTTTTGGTTTTTCGGAAACAAATTGGGTTTGAGGGTTGGAGTAGAATGAATGCATGCCATTGTGGATTTTGTTTCGAACTTTTCGGAGACCTCTGGTAAAACCAAGGACGATGAGGAGAAGATCTCTTACTTCTGCAAGAGTTTTCAGATTTCCTTTTGTAGTACACATGCAGAAGCAAAATCGAGTATATGTCACCGGGAGAACAAGATCTGATTTTTTGCAGCACCAGGAGCGATTCTTTTGTTTTCTAATTTCCTTTTCCGTTGCACATTATTCCGGTTTTGCAGATATGTCGACGGATGGGAAGTGGTGCTACATTAAGTTCTGGGTGGTGGGGAAGCCAACAGCAAGTTGGAGTTTGTTGAAGAAGAGGCTGTTGGAGGTGTGCCCTTCGTATATTTCTATGTCGGGAATCGAGTATTACAGATCAGAGATGGATCAGCCCAAGCCACATGATGTCTTCCTCTTGAAATTCTGGTGCTCTTGTGACCGGAAAGGTCTTTTACATGGTGAGATTCCTCTTCCCCTATGTCCCTTTCTGTTTGATGTAAATTATGTTTCAGATCTAATCAGTCACACTTTTCTAATTAGTTATCAGATTTTGTTTCTACTGGAAAGTATGCTAGGTTTTAAAGTGCACTCCTGTTTCCACATGGGTACCGTTAATTTGCATTTTCAAGTTGAGAGTTTCTTTCCATTAGTTCAACAAAGCAAGTTATAGTGATCTGTGTCCGTATATAATGTGCATGGTAAGAATCTTAGTATGTATCCGACAATAAATCAGGCCTGAAATGTTAATTAAGATGTGAGTCTGATCGGGAAACTAAATACGCAGTAGTATGACATTCAGTCCGTTGAAACTGTTTTGCAAGTATATGGATTGATGATACTGTTTCTTTCCAGCGTTTGGCTCTATGCTACAATGAAGCAAATGCTTCTTGTTCTTGCCATCTTCACATTCCTTTCGCTAGCGGGTTAACATAGTTAAAATGCTAATTTATGGTAAATTCAAATTCGGAGATTTTGTAATCTATTTCTCCATTTCAAATTTTTCATGACAAAGTTGGCATTCTGAACAAATGTGTCCTCTCAAATACATTATTAATTAGTCTTTGACTGCATCATTGCTGCATGTCGACTTCCCTTTTCTTCCTATATTCGCTGGCAAATGATTCTGTTTCTGCACTTTCTGTCTCCAATATTAGATGTAACAAGGGTCCTCTGTGAGTTAGAGCTAACAATAAAGAGAGTGAAGGTGTCCACTGCTCCAGATGAGAGGGTGATGGACCTCTTCTTTGTGACAGACTCCAGGTTTGGCTTTTGTATTATCTTTGATCGTGTTCTTTTTCATGTCCTGTTATAGTGAAACCCCTTATCTTCTGTTTCTAGCGTTGCTTGCTTATGCCTATTCACTTTCTAAAAAACTTCAATTGCCTATTAATGATTGAAGAACACCTGAAGAAAGTTGATTTTATTAATGGGAAGTGGAGAATTCCCACACTATAAGAGCTAGAGCAAATTGAACTCCTTGCTGAAAATATTCAAGAATCCCATCTCTGACCTAAGTTTAGGCGTTGTGACCTAGATGTTTGGTTGATTAAGTTTGGCTGTCTTCAATGAGTGGATGGATAAGAGGTTTAAATGATTAACTAAAGAACCAGATGGTGGGAACCTAATGTAGTAGAATGGTCTTCTTTAGTTTTATCAACTTGATGTATACAATCAACTACGTTGCCAAATATTAGGCCATTACCATTGTCCAAGTTTGCCGTTGCATCACTTATATGTTAAGTAGGCAGAGTCTATTGTGTGGTGTTGTAACACTCCATTTAGCAAAGGGTTCACTTATTATTGGTTTTATACTAAGTACTATATGCAATTTGACTGAAAGCATATAGATTCTTTGGTAGAGCTCTTCTTTTGGGCACTCTATGATCTGGCTATAATCAATAATGGTGAGACCGCTTGTCATAGAGAGAATACTAAGAGTATAAATACGCTTCTATTGCTAAATTAAGGACACTTAACCACTGAGTTTGATTGATTCAGTTGTGTCTCTCTCTTGTCTGAGATTATGTACTAGGCTTTGATATGCTATCGCTATCATTACGTGCTGGGGGCTTCAAATGGATTGACCTTTATTTGACAGTAGTAATCTGATGCGAGATCAAGTTGCCTTTCCCTTCTATACTTATGATTTGCTTGTCTACTAACTTGGGCAGAGCACTTCTTCATACTCAGCAGAGACAGGAGGAAACGATACGTCGTCTCAGAGATGTACTAGGGGCCTCCATTCTTAGTTGTGAGATTGGAATGGTTGGCCCTGAAGTCACTGCCTGTTCACAGAAATCATTGTTTCTGTCATCTGCAGTTACTGAAGACATGTTCAGCTTAGAACTACCGAGTGAAAACCCAACCGGCTCTCTTTTCTCTAACCCCATATCTACAATCATGGACAACTCCCTTAGCCGCTCGCACACGCTCGTTCAGATCCTTTGTCAGGACCATAAAGGTCTAATCTATGATATTATGAGAACATTGAAGGATTATAACATCCAGGTAGGCATACATACATTTCCAGATAGAAATTGTGCAATTTGGAAGCCATATTTAAAAGGCATGAGAGTCTGTAGACGCAACTCCACATTAGTCCTCGTGCTTTAACTTGATTTGATACTTTTCCCGCAGGTTTCTTACGGAAGGTTCTGTACGAAAGCCAAAGGGAACTGCGAGGTGGAGTTGTTCATCATGCAAGCAGATGGGAATAAGATAGCCGATCCTTACAAAAAGAATGCATTATGTTCTCGTCTTAGAATGGAGCTCTGGCGCCCTCTTAGAGTGGCTGTCGTGAACCGTGGTCCAGACACAGAGCTGCTAGTCGCTAATCCCGTTGAATTGTCCGGAAGGGGTCGACCGCTCGTGTTTCACGACATTACGCTCGCTCTAGAGACTCTTGATACTCGGATCTTTTCGGTACTTTCCTATTCCCTTTCCAGAGCTCTCGAGGAACGACTCATGGTATCATCCATATGACCATACGCATACCCATTGCCCATTTCTTTTTCCAGGTCGAAATCGGGAGACACATGGTATGCAACCGGGAGTGGGAAGTGTACAGAATCTTGATTGACGAAGCCGATAGCTTGCGCGTTCCCGGAAAGAAGATTGAGGAAGGCGTGAGGAACAAATTGATGGGGTGGGAGTAGGTTGAGATGTTTAATAGTCAGTGTACAGCAAATTGCTTTCAGTTTTAGCATACAAATCACATCTAGGTCATCTAACAAGGCAGTCCCTGTATATCATGAGAAGCTGGGGGGAACAGATCTTGTCTAGTTGCTTACCCCCAACTAAGGCTACAACTTCCGTCAGAATACCAGCATTCGCTTTTCATTGATGTGTATATATGTATCTCACCAAAGCGTCGACAGCCAAATTTCCTGTGCCATCCTGATCCACATTCATGGGTACAGATTTCCTGTGCTGGAATGCACCATTACTTTCATGGCCATTCAAAGTTCCACTCAGTACCTCATGATACGACCGGTTTCAACTTAGATCAGAGAGCACGTAGAATTCAATATGAAATCCCCCGTTTCATTTAGTAGATTACCACGAGATAACTTTCTAACCAAAGCGTGAAACTATGATTCTCCAAACCATTCACTTCGAGCAATCCGGACATCGTCGCCCTATCCCGGCACTGGTATAAGTCGAGTCGGGATTATCCGTCGTCATGATACAGTCGAAACGAAACAAGATTTCCTAAGATTGAGGAAAGATTGCGGAATTTGAGAGTGAGTCCCTGCGTCACTAGACTAGCCCCGTCGACGGCGATGACGCGAATAAGTTGAAGCGACATTATCCATACGGGAGTCGTCCCTTCTGACTCGCTTTGCTCCTCGAAGAAATCGTCAGAGCCTGAACCGCCAACCTTCCCATCTGGATTCGTGGAGCAACAGCGGCTCAACCACGTAGGCTCTGCTGAAGTCGCTCCCTCTCGTGCATGGATGCCACGCGTCCTCGTCACCGTATCTTGCTTGGGAAGATCTTACCAAGAAGTAATGTTGCAGCAAGATCTCTTATTTTCTTTTATATCGCCCAAAGATTATAAGCTGAAAGCAACCAGCGATGGACTCGGCCTCGCCCCGACCTTTCTGGTGACTGAGAAGTGAAAGAAAACGACCCTCCTCTTCTTGGCCTCTTACCTCTTCCACCCTGCACACAGAAAGCCAGGAAACAGATCGACAACCATGTCGCTGCTCCAACCCAACCCACCTCCATCTCGCGCCGTCGCCGTCATCGCGCTGGCGCTCTCATTCACACTCTGCTCGTCGTCGCCGGCTATCTTCCAGGTGACGGAGCACAACCCTCTCCTCACCACCGAGCGCAGGTTCCAGATCTTCATGCGCAAGTACGGCAAGAGCTACTCCACCCGGGAGGAGTACGCGCGCCGCCTCGGTATCTTCGCGGGGAACCTGGCACGGGCCGCCGAGCACCAGGCCCTTGACCCCACCGCTGTCCACGGCGTCACCCCCTTCTCCGACCTCTCTCCCGAGGAGTTCGAGATGCTCTACACCGGCGTCAGGGGTGGCGGAGGTAGCCTGGGCTCCTCCTCGAACGGCGTCGCCTCGGCAGTAGCGACGGAGGAGGAGGTGAATGGATTGCCGGAGAACTTCGACTGGCGAGAGAAGGGAGCTGTCACTGAGGTCAAAATGCAAGTGAGTGTGTTTCATCTTGGAATAATACATGCGTTATATATACCCTCATTCTTTTTAATTCTTAGTTATGGCTATTGTATGATTAATTAAACATACTGAGTTGGAGAAGGCTTGTTAAAGAGTATGGGATTAAAAGGGCAATTTCAGATTCATGGTATTGCATACGCAAAGCTTGATTGGTATTGTAGTCAACTGATGCTGTAATATTTTGCAAGTATATATCAAATCTATTAAATTTCAGGTGCAATTATATGGTGTGATCTTGAAGGAATAAATTGTATAGTAGATGCAAAACAGCAAATTGTCGTTGCTGTGGTGTAGTGGTTATCACGTTAGTCTTACACACTAAAGGTCTCCAGTTCGATCCTGGGCAGCAACATGAATATGCACAAATTTCCATTGCCATTTTTTTCTTTTTCGGGTGTCCGCTCTTTCCATGTTTTTTGTCCGTTTTATGTCGTGTAATAATAATATAAACATATTCAATATGGCGATTGCAGGGTGTGTGTGGTTCATGCTGGGCCTTCAGCACTACAGGAGCTGTCGAAGGAGCCAACTTCATCGCCACCGGGAAGCTTCTCAATCTTAGCGAGCAGCAGCTCGTCGACTGCGATAGCACGGTTAGCTCTTAACTCCCAATTGACACATCCGAATGATGATGAGAGAGATTCTGCGAAATCAAGTGATTGGTGTCGTTAGTTGTACTTGGAATGACTGCTGACATTTTTACTGCGACTTATATTTTTGTCGGGATTTTTTTCTCCTCGAAGTGCGATTTGTCGGACAAGACGGCATGCGACAGCGGCTGCCACGGAGGTCTTATGACGAACGCATACAGGTACTTGATTGAGGCAGGTGGGCTGGAAGAGGAGAGCTCGTATCCTTACGCTGGGAAACGCGGGGAGTGCAAGTTTGAATCGGATAAGATAGCCGTCCGGGTGGTGAATTTTACCACCATCCCCATCGACGAGGACCAGATAGCAGCGCATTTGGTTAAGCATGGTCCCCTTGCAGGTTCGGAATTCCGATTTAAGAATCTCTCTATCCTCCTTTTCCTTCCTTTATTCGCTATTTATTCACGTTTGCGCTCAAAACATCTGGCCCTGTCCGGTGTGAGATGCAAGGTCTCCGGATCTCATAGCTTATCTGAAGGCAAAACTATAGTCTCACATTAGTAAAATCTAACCCACATGGGCAATGCCGTTTCGCGGTATTGGTAGGTTTTTCCATGACTAACAAGGTTCGTGTCGATCGCAATCTGATTAGAATTTCTTGGAAGGTCTTCAAATTTACTAGGATAATCTTTCTGGTATGCGCAAGGAATTGTCTATAGTCTGCCTGTCTTTCAAATTAGTTCAATTGTCAACTTCGTGAATAAACTTATCTCGACTTGTAAGTATGCTGCTCTCACGACGATCATGTGAAAAGCCCGCTAATAATTGGCTAACGGCCTTAGGGCCTTATCGAACTGGCGTATAAACAGCTTTACTGATGAGTTCTTGGTTCTGATCACAGTGGGGCTGAACGCGGTCTTCATGCAAACCTATATCGGGGGCGTCTCGTGCCCGATCATCTGCGGCAAGAGATGGGTCAACCACGGGGTGCTCCTTGTCGGCTACGGGGCGAAGGGGTTCTCCATCATCAGGCTCGGCAACAGGCCGTATTGGATCATAAAGAACTCGTGGGGAAAGCGCTGGGGAGAGCACGGGTACTACCGGCTTTGCCGCGGGCAGGGCATGTGCGGGATGAACACCATGGTTTCTGCTGTTGTGACCCGAGCATTCTAGGGCTGAGAGTGTCTCTTTTTACACTTCTTGAGTATGCCCTTTGTTGTATACTCGAATAGATTATATGGAAGATTTGGCTGTGATGCTAAATAAAATGCATAAGGAAAGAACGTAGCTTTGATCATAAACTTATTGGAAAAATGAATTTAGCCTAGCCATCAAAATGATATGGAGCTGAAAGCTGGCGCCAAAAAGAAAGGGAAGAGTTCGGGAGGAATTTAGAAATGGTAGAAGCGATAATGTATTTGATTAATATTCAATCATGTCAGAAAGCTAATTAGGAAAGTTGTAAAATCAGTATCTAAAACGTTTCGGGCAACAAAACACTAATTCCAATAAGTAAAATTTTCCTAAATTCATCAGAAGTAAGAAGAAATCTCCTAATAGATAGTAAATAAATGATCAACAGATGAGATCAAGGAATAAATATCCATTCTGTGCCGTCTGCACATTGCATCGTGAATATGCGATACGTTGGTGAGAGGAAATTTAACTAGTCATGTTAATATACAGGAAAACATCTAGCGAAAATCACAGCAAATTCTTGTTTCCTCTGAAATGTTTCCAAAGTACTCCCTGAGGTTGTTTTAAAGTTGGGATAGAATAACATAAATATGCAACTCTCAGTCTAATTAAGTTGAGCAAGCTCATTAAAAAAAGTCTGTGTTTACCAAGCTACTTCAAAACAAAAAGGCCTACTTAGGGAGCGCATGAGAACGTTTCTATTTCTCATGGTTTCTGTTTTTTTGTTCCCGTGAACAAAAAAAGAACAGAAACCTGTTTGGTAACGTCACATTGTTTTTTTGTTCCCGGGAACAAAAACTTAGCCCGGGAATGGTTTGGGAACAGAAACAAGAAGCAAAAAAAAGTTGCTTCTTGTTCCCGGGAACAAAAATAAGAAGCAATTTCTCTTCTCACGGCCCTTCTCTTTTTACGAACTCTTTTTTCTCCCTTCTCAACTCACGGCCCTTCTCTTTTACGAACCCTAACTTCTCTTTCTCCCTTTGTCCTCTTGCCTCTCTTCGATCTCATCATCTCCGGTTGCCTCTCTCTGGTCCCGTCGCCGCCGATCCGTCGCTGTCGATCTTGTGGCCTCCAGTTCCATAGCCTCCGGTCGACTCTCTCTGGTCTCGTGCTCGTACTCTCCCGTTCGTGTCGCACCGACCCACGATTTCGGTGACCCGTTGCCGCCCAACGCCTCCCTGTGCCACGCCGACCCAAGATCCTGCTGTTCGTTCCCGCCGGAGACCATCTTCGCCGCCGCTGCGACTCAAAGCCCGCTGCAGCGAAGCCTGACGCCCCCACTCGCCTGAGTCGGTCCCGCACTAGCAATCGAACGCTGCTCCCCGGCCTCGCCTGAATCGCAACACTTGCTGCTCGGAGCCGAAGACCCGCGATCCACCTGCTGTTTGGAGCCAAAGACCCGTGCGTCGCCTGTCACCCAGCCTCCAAAGTCCGAGCCCTCGCCTCGCCCCGGTTGATCCCGAGCTCACTCAACACCTCTGCTGTCCATACTAACGTGTACACACTCCTGCAGTCTCTTCGCTCCGGTTGGGTTGCTTTGGTCGCGTCACCTCGTGGTTATCTTGCCCTAAATCAGGTTTGTTGCTTTGATTTTTTCTCAATTTACCTGTTCTAGTGGTGATTGGGGCCTTTTCTGAAGTTGAATTCGCCGTCTGCAGTGCCATCGCCTCTGATTGCCTTTTTCCGATCCTGTCGCCTCTAGTCCCGTCACCGCTAGTCACCTTTCTCTGGTCGCATTGCCTCTGGTCGTGTTGCCTCGTCGTCGTCTTGCCTTAAATCATGTTTGTTGGTTTCGCATGGCTGTTTTGGTGTGGGATTTTGGGATTCTGGGGGGATTTGGGTAAGATGCGATTCTTTGGATGTGGTGAATCTGTGAATGTGTGTTCTTGTTGTGGGGCGTGATTGGTCTTCCCTGCGTGGCTCATTATTGATGGTGAATGCGTGTTCTTGTTGCTGGTTAATGCGTGTTTTTGTTGTGGGGTGTGATTGGTCTCCCCTGCGTTGCTCGTTGTTGCTGGTTATTTGCTTTTTAGCTTTTGATTTGTTTTGCAGCAATTTGGGATTTGCTAGGTTTGAAAGCCTTTGATGTACCCTTAGAGTACTATTCTGATATATGAATGACATCTTCTTCTTTTTTGTCAAAAAAAAAGAAAAAAGAAAAAGGCTCGCTTGCTTTGTTTGATGATTAGTTAGCACAATCTTTTGGCAAATTTCAACCAAATTTCTTAAAGCTTTCACTTTGCTAAATTTTATAAGATAAGGTAGATTCATCCTCCAATGACTGATCACGAACCACCAAATATTGTCTGTCTATACGAATAGAGTGATACGTAGAGACAAAAAGCCTTAATTTTGTGAGTTGGCAATTGGGCATGGCTTGCCAATAAACATCCCAGAATTGACATAAACATGCACAATTTAACTTGGTCTGTGTCATTTTCAGCTTAGGATAGAGTCAAAATATGATTTGGAATATTTATAGTCGAAACCCAGCTTGTGTGTTTTTACTTCGAGAGATTTGATATGGATGCACATATTTCTTGATACAGACTAAGTCATGGTTTTCCAAACTACACATCGTGTCTGAACTTGTTTTTCTTGTGGTTCGAGAAGCAAGGTTTCTCGCCATAATTACTATGAATGAGAAACCAATTTACGTAATATCCTACGGCCATTAGACCCTCCAATGAAAGTTTTGATTGGTAATGGACAAGAACCAATTAACTTTTGAGGCAAAAAACTCTCAAAAGTGTCCCTATGCCATTCTTAAACCAACATAGGTATATGCCAGTGCCCGTAATCATCAACCTTTACTTGATCATCTCTAGTTAAAAGAAAAATAGGATCTTTAAGCAAGATATTACAGCGAAGCTCATTTAAAAAGAAAAAAACAAAAGCAAAACAGATTTCTTTATATCAGAGTTGCCACCACAAAGAAAGTGTTCAGACTAGAGAAATGACATAGAACATACTGCGTGATTTGTTTACCAACTTTGGATGTGAAATTGTCTATGATATTTCATTTCTCACTTCTCAAGTAAATCCACTAACAATATCAGTTTAGTAGACAAGAATTTTCTCACAAAGTAACCTTCATCTTTATGCTTTTTGTTAAACTTACATCAAAGCACAATGGATGAATGATAAGGAAATCAGACCACTTCCTTCGAATGATCAAGAAAGCATCACGAGATGCATTTCATCCTCTGGAAAATGAAACAGTTGTTGGTGAATGTGTGTTCTTATTGTGTTCTTGTTGTGAGTGCCTATCTATTTCATCCTTTGTGTATGTGTGTGCGTGTGCATTAGTAGTTGCAGTTGTCGATGCTTTGTTTTAGCGATAGGTTGTGGTAAAGGCTCTGTTTTAGCCAATGAAGCAGCATGTTGCACTCTCTTTTTAATTGTCTTAAACTCATATTATGCTCAACTAGTGAATGATACATGGCATCCTAAAAAGAGGCATTCATCGCAAAGTGGACTGAATCTTTAACCAATTTGTACGTCAGTTTGTTGGTAGAAGATGTCAAAAAGGGAAATCGCACCTCTTCTACTTTCAATAAAGCATGGTGGAATAACATACGGACATAATTCAATAAACGAGCAGAACTTCAATATACTCAAGTACAGTTGAAGAACAAGATGAACAAATTGAGAAAGCAATATAGTAGTTTCAAGAAGCTTATTTCACAATCCGAATTTGGCTGGGATAATGTGAACAAAAAAGTTGTTGTTGATGATCCAACTATGGGAATCGCACATCAAGACATGCTTTAACCTTTGATCATTTTGAGATCACTATAGATATACATGCAATATGTTTAATTGTATTGCTGATATATGTCATCATTGTGAAAATTGTAGGATAATATTGAGTGGACAAAATTCAAGAAGGATGGGTTTCCTCAATATCCCGACTTGTGTATTGTATTTGGAGATACATATGCTACTGGGGATTATGCAGCAGGAAATGCTGAAGGTTTTGTGATGTCAGATGAACTTGGCATTGGTGGTGATGATGCAGACGATGGACCACAGGACGTTGGATCAGAGGATGTTGGACTAGAGGACGTTGGTGAACACCATCTTGATGAGGAAGTTTTTATGTCTGACAAAACTTCTACTCCAACTCGTGACAAACATAGGATGGATAAAACTCCAAATAGTAAGAGGAGACAGAGGAGTGATTCATTTGGCATTGCTAGCACCTGCAAAGCCTTAAAAGAGATAATTAAGAGCATGGCTAGTCAATCTGTGAGTGGTTCCATCAACTCACAAGTCACATCACCACCTACAGACCCATTCTCGGTATCTATTGTGATTGATCTCCTACTTGCCATTCCTATGTTGGAGCCGGATCTTTACAACAAAGTAGTGGAACGAGCCTGCGTTAATCCCACATGGAGGGAGGCTTTTATCAAAACCCTAGCTGACATGAGATATGGGCTTCTCCAATATCTTTAGTGGATGTTAGGAAGTGCATGGAGTTTTAGTAGACTATGTTTTTTTATGTTTCTTGTTGTTGAAGATATTGATTAGAGAGACTATGTTTATTATGTTGTTGGTTTGGATATGATGGATTGTGATGGATTATGATAGATTGTGTTGATTTTTTATATTTGGTTTGCTTTCATTCTATTACTTACGTTATTGGTTTCTATTGTTTTTTATTTTTATTTTTACATATATCTATATTGATTTTCTTGTATTTGTGTGATGACATAGGTACTATGAAAGATGAATCAAATAGTGTGTCTAATGAAGAAGTTGCAGCAGTTGAATATTATATGGATGAGTTTGATATTGACCTAACAATAGGATGGTTATCTCTGGTTATTTTTGACAAGTCTTTGCATACAAGAGAGCCTATTATGGACAATAAATTATCAGGAGCCGAATGGGTAAGGGAAATTGTTTACAAACATTCACATAGGATATATGAAGCATTCAGGTTAGAGAGACATATTTTTCTTAACCTATGTGATTTAATGAAGGCAAGAGGCTGGCTGAAAGATACTCGATATGTAAGGGTAGATGAACAAGTTGGGATTTTATTATCTATGGTTGGTCACAAAAACTCTAATAGAGATTTATGTGAGAGATTTCAACGTTCAGAACAAACAATCAGTAAGTTTTTTACTCTAGTATTGAAAGCATTTCTCGAATTATCGAAAGAAATTATCAGGCCGCCTTCTTTTGATATTATTCCAGAAGAGATTCTTCTTGATCCTAACCATGGACGTTACTTTAAGGTATGATTTTTATATTAATTTTACATTATTAAAATATATATAGCTGATAATATTGTTTAACGCTATACTTTCATAAAATCATAGGACTGCATTGGTGCTATTGATGGCACCCACGTTAATGTATTTGTCCCTATATCAAAACAAATCCCATTTAGAGGCAGGAAATGGACTACCACTCAAAATGTGATGTGTGCTTGTTCGTTTGATATGAGATTTACGTTCGTATATACTTGGTGGGAACGATCTGCCAATGATTGTCGGGTTCTCTCAACAGCACTCGAGACTCCTCGATTGCAATTTCCTCGACCACCACCAGGTATTTGCTTTGTTATATCAAGTGATTTTCTTTATAATTGTATAGCTATTGCACATCATAACAAATATATGTATATATTATTGTAGGAAAATATTATGTAGTAAATTCTGGTTATGCAGCACTTCCAGGATTTTTAACTCCATTCAAAGGTGAACAGTATCATTTGAATGATTATAGGGGTAGAACGAGACGGCCCAGATCAGCAAAAGAATTGTTCAACCATAAGCATTCTTCATTGAGAAATGTTATCGAGATGTCATTTGGGGCATTAAAAAATCGCTTCCCGATTTTGAGACACATGCCTCCATTTTCAATTCGAAAGTAAGTATATATTGTAATCGCGTGTTGTACTCTCCATAATTATATTCGCGATCAAGACAAGATGGACAAGAACTTTGCCTTATATGGAGATCCGGAGTTTCCATTTGGACCTACACAAGACGATGTTGTAGATGATGCATTACATGATGAGGCGGCTGAGATAAACATAATCAGGAAAAATATTGCAAATATGATGGCAAGGGATCACAATATGCAAGAGATTCCGTGACTTTTTATTTCCGACTTTTGTGATGTGTTTTTGGTTTTTGGTGAAAACTTGTGCGATGTGTTTGCAAACTATTATGAATACATTTTTATTAATAGTATTAAGGTCATCAAATTCTATCTCCATGAGCACAAATGCCATTGAATGTATCATAAATGTGGACAAACAAAAGAAAAGCAAATTGTAAGCTATTGTATAGTTGACACTTCAAAACCTACAAACTGCCATCCGAAACTTACATCCTATTCAAGAAAGGAAAAAAGCAAAAGAGGAGAGGAAAAACATTTCCCTTCATCAAAATTAGCCAAAACCTTATAAGCTTATGTGAAACATGAAAATAAAATAGTTTGTAATTTGGAAGAAGATGGGTAAAATGTAGCATCAAGATGGGAAATTTCCAACCCCAACCTGACATCCATATCAAGATTACAAGACTAAAATCCCCAAGTCACGCATGCACTAGAATTACAAATTTCTTTTTTTTTTAAGAGTAAAAACTTAGTCCCAAGAAAATTACTACAAATTCAATATGCCTTGTGCTTTTTTTCGTAATATTTGCTATACCAAACATTAAAATTTACAAAAATATAATATATTAATCTAATAATATTTTGATCTTGTCAATTCTATGTAATATTTAATCTATTCCATTTTCTTATTTTTTTTTTATTTTTTTAAAAAAATTTGGAATAGAAATTTTGTGCGAGTTATCAAAAACGGGTTTACGTTCTTTTTCGTTCTAGAAATAGAAATTTTGTACAGTTATCAAATATGTTTTTTTGCTCAGAAATTGTTCTGGAACAGAAATAGAAAAAAGAACTAAAAAAAAAAAAAAAAAAAAAAAAAAAAAAAAAAAACTTATCCCTGGAACGAAACGTTGTCATGCGTAGCCTTAGCAATTAAGAAAGGATGATGGTCAATTTCAACTCTTGGAAGTACTTGAACTGTCGCATAACGAATAACAAATGCCAAGAAAGATTACACAATTCTCTATCAGTTGATTATATCCATTCAACTTTGGGCCCACGCTATGTAAATTTCAGTTGCATCTAATCAAGAACATGAAGAAATACAAATAGCTTTTTGGAGAAAGTTTTTATATTTTCTGTATTTTGTACCTCATTTGTTTTACAATGCTTTTGAGTATATATATAGAGAGATGGGAGATAATTCTAACCATCAATCCTAATCAAGAAACAAAATAGAAAGTAGATTGACTTAAATTCCTATATTATCTCTAATTGACAGTTTATACCAAAAATTAACTTGGATTCCCATATTATCTCTAATTGACACTCATGTTAACACTCTCTCAAGTGGGTGAAAAGATATTTTCGATACCCAACTTGACAAATGAGTTATGAAAGGCCCTGCATGACACGACCTTAATAAATATGTCTTTAGACCTAATAAAAGGAACCGAACCACCTTGGCATTGTAGCCCTCACCCGAGCCCTGCTTGACCACAATGAGGGCATCATGGCCCTTGTGGGCTCTAGGCAAAGGGTTAGGAAGGGCTTGGGCAAGGGCTTTGGTGAGGGCCACGATGCTCTTGCTTGTGGCCGATGACCCTTACCGACTTGAATCCAAAAAGGATAAAGAAAAGAAAAGAAATATTAAAAAATATTAAAATATTTTTAAAAGTATTGAAGTTAGTGCTAATTATGCCTCGTAGGATGCCATCATTTGCGTTAGTAATTTCCGATCAAAAGTGATTGGATGGATTCAATTGACAAAATGTAAAGAAATTTATGATTTAATCGGCATAATTAAGAGGTTGATGATTGAATTGACAAAAATGTGATAGATTTATGACATTCTAATTTTCTCCCATTAAAAAAAGAGAGGATGAGGTGATATGCTCAAATCTCTCCAGGTCAATTGGCCTTCTCAACTATAATCAATCTCCACTACTTCGATTCTTGGACAAAATCTCAGCCAAGGCATTAAACGGAGCATCGCATCATTAAAAAAAAATTGAAAAGTGCTTTCATCTGCCAACTAAAAAGAGACCACTTTTGTCATATATTTGGCATCATTCTTCGAACTGTCGGTTCAAGGATCGACTAGAATGCTTTAGGGTTCATTTTCACCCCAACAAACCTGAGCCCACATAGATATACTAATTCGACTGACCTTCAAACGACTTTGCACGACTAAGAAAAGATTAAATTTTGTCGTCTCTCGTAAGTGGAAAAGAGACCGAAGATCAATTTCATTCTCTAACTACTTCATTTTGGCCTGATAGCATTGGAGTTCGTCCACATTTTTCTCGTCTGAGTTGAAAGTTTCTATCCCCATAGTTCTCCTTCGAAAGAATCAATATAAATTTATCTAAATTGCATATACTAAAATACTCTAGGTTTGACTTTCACCCACAATGAAGGAAGAGAGCGAAACCTGAGCCCACATATAGATGTACTAATTTGACTGGCCTTCAAATGACTTTGCACGACTAAGAAAATATTAAGGGTGCATTTGTTTCACAAAAAACTCAATTATAAATGGAAAAACATTTTCCAAAAATATGGTTTATTTTCCTTTGTTTTGTGATGTATAATTGAAAATATTTTATGCCGTTTGGATCCCATTAAAAAATAATTTTGCACTTCATCACAGAAAAAAATGAATTTTTAATTTTAAAAAATTCGAATTTTTGATATTGTTGTTTTTTATTTACTTTTTTTTTTTTTTATTTCCTTTTTCTCTTTTCCTTCTTCTTGTCCTTCACTCCTTAGCTTCCTCATGCCATCCCTTCTACTTCATCTGGCAGTTTGTTCTGGTTGGCTTACAAAGGGTGAGCTCCATTTGTCGTCGGAGGTGACGAGCTCATCGGCTGGCCGCCAAAGGCTACGAGCTCGCCCAATCGGCGAGGCTTGAGCCTCACCGGATGGAGGCCATGTGATCTGGCGAGGCTTAAGGCTCATCGACCTCAGGTAAGCTCAAGCCTTGTTGTTAAAGGCCATGAGATCGACCGATTTGGTGAGGCCAGAACTCACTGGCCATTTTTGTGGGCGGTGACGAGTGGAGAAGAAGCAAAAGAAAAAGGAAGAAAATAAAAGAAGGAAATTCGAATTTTGTATTTTTACTTTTATTTTTAAAATGTTTTCCAAATTTTTTTTTTTAAAAAAAATTCAAATTCAAAATTTTTAAAAAAAGTAATATTTTTATAAGAATAATTATTTGTAAACCAAGCATCAAATCTAAACTTTGGTAGATTTGGAAAATGTTTTCTAGTCATTTCAAAAGGGAAATCATTTTTTTTTGAATTTAAGCTTTATTAGGAAAACGTTTTCCGTTTACTCATTTTCCTGAATGAACCAAACGTCGGAAAATGAGGAAAATATTTTTCTCGAAAATATACTCTACGAAATAAACACACCCTAAATTTTGTCGTCTCTTATAGGTGGAAAAGAGACTGAAGATCAATTTCGTTCTCTAACTACTACATTTTGGCCTGATAGCGTTGGAAGTTCATCCACATCATTCACGTTTGAGTTGGAAGTTTCTATCCTCTCGTTCTCGGTCGATAGAATAGATACTTTTATGGTCTTGGTCAATTTTTTTTTTCTTCTTGAATCCGCTGTCTCCATTTGTACATGTAAACCGATTAGTTGACAAATATCATGTATGACTCCATCGATAGGATGACGGATATGATCCTTTTGGATAAATCTAAGTTGGAGATACTTGAATTTGAGTGCACAATCTATTGTGTCCAGACCAAGCGCCTAATTAGTCCACTAATCCCTTTTGGGTTGATGTTTGTGTATTATTGAACTACCAAATCTAAAAGCTACGAGTGACATTTTCAAGCGAATTATATCTCATGCATGAGATCGAATTGACCAATTATAAACTAAATCGCAAATCGAATCTTGGATTGTGAGATCAGATTGATGATTTTGCAAATGATTGCAAGTCGGATTTCGGGCGCAAAAATGAGACTTTCAATCCTTAATTTGAGAGATTATTTTAGGTCGGAATCTTAATCATAATAATTCCACTAAAAAACAAATAATAATAATAATAAAATAAAATAAAAAATCTACCTAATTAGGATTTTGGCCTCTAAACTAGGGTTAGCGGCGGTTAGATGGGTCGCCGTTCGGAGCTCCGGCGAGGGCGGACCAGCGAGCAAAAGGGTGGACCGCGGCGTCGCGGGACGGCCCGCGGCGAGCTTGGGGCTTAGCGGACGACGGCGGCTACCGGCATCAATGGCGAAGGAAGGCGGGACGCCGGTTAGGGACCCTGCGGCGTCGGTTGGTTGCTGGGTCGAAGGGCGGCAGCCGCCGGTGAACAGAGAAGTCAACAGCAGGGAGCCCAACGTCTGGCGAAACGGCAGGCTGGTGGAGCGGCGGGCTGGTGTTGGGTCGCTGATTGGAGGCACTGCAGGTGCGGTGGTCGCTCGGGTCGTTGTGGGTCGTCGCAAGGCCGGCAAGGGGAAGCTCAGCAGCAAAGGTGCTTGGTGGGACGCGGCGGTATGGCTGGATCTCGGGCGGAAGGCACGGCGAAGGGCTTCGCGGGTTGCACGGCCGACGGGGCGGAGGTTGATAGAGCAGGAGCGGAGGCTGCGTCGCGGATCAGATAGAGGCGGAGGCGCGCGACGGCCTATGTAGCACGGACACTCTCCGGAAGCCTTTGTGTCGTGTCCGACACGCTCTGACACGTCCCGACACGCTCCAACACGTGGTCAACAAGTGTCGAAAAATCCGACATGTGGTCAACTCTTTTCGACAAGTTCCGACACGCGAGTCTAGAATTCCGACACGCGATTCCGACACGCACATGGTCAATTTTAAAAATTTATAATACTTGATGGGTCAAAATATAAGTATACACAAAAGAAGTAATAAAAGAAGTAATAAAATTGCTATAAATATACACACGGGGTCAATTTTTTTTTTTTTAGTTTTATTTTTTAGAATTTTTTTATTTTTTTAAAAGTATTTTGCTCTGAAAGAAGTAATAAAAAATGTTATATATGATAAATAAATAAATTTAAAAATATCATTTCAGTATTTTTCTTTAAACAATGTTTTTTTCCTCTAAGTTTTGTGTATTATTAACAAATTAAAATAATGAATGATATTATTTAATATTTTTTGTGTAAATTAATTGTAGGCTATTATTATTATTATTATTATTATTATTATTATAAAAATATATCTAATATATAACGTGTCGGAACGTGTTGAAATTCTCTATTTTTAAGAAATGACGTGTCGACGTGTCGTGTCACATGTCCCGTGTCCATGTCGGTGCTACATAGGTGACGGCTCGGCGACCGACTCTAGCGTCGCAGAAGGGTGCTCGTGGACAACAATGCCGTGCAACGGCCAGCGCACGAAAGCCTCACGCGGCTGCGGAGGCGCGACGGATCGGCGGCAAGGGAGTTCGAGCAGCAGGGTCGGACCGGCGAAGAGTCCTCTGAAGAAAAAGAACAGTGACTTTGCTTCTTCTTTTTTCTCTTTTTTTCTTTTTTATGTACGGCTTGCTTTATGTACGGCTTTGGAGGGGATCTTTCTTTAATTACTTTCGAGATCCAACGTGGGGTCAAAAAAACCAAACAAAATGATTTTAGCCCTCGTGCTGGCCTGTCCCCTCACGTCTTTTCCCTCCGCTGCACGTTGCTGTCTTCTCGCTTGTCAGTCGGCAGAAGAAAGTGCCTTTTTCTTTTGGATTAATATTCTTAAAAATCTTAAATTAATATAATTATAATAAATTTATCTCAAATTATTTTTTTATAATAAAAAATCTCAAAGTGGTACACTTGTGACGCATTTATCTCGATTGACCATAAAAAACCCTAAAGCGATACATTTACGATAAATTTACCATAAACTAATTTATTCGACCGCAAAAAACCCTAAAATGATAAATTTGTGACAAATATACTATTCGCTAAATTAGATTAATACAACAAAAAAATCACAAAAATTATAAACTGTGAAAAAATCTTAAATCGATATACTATTCAATTATCACGTGTAATTTAACTTAATAATTTGACGAAAAAATTTAACAAAAATTAATAAAGAGTAAATTTATCACAAGTATACAAGTTTGAGATAAATTTATCAAAAATATATCAATTTATGATTTTTGATGATTAAAAGAATAATTTAAAATAAATTTATCACAAATATATTAATTTGAAATTTTTCAAGATATTAATTTTTCATTTTTCCTTTCTTCAGCTTTCCTGTCTTCTCCGTTGTCAGCACTTAGCAGAAGTTGCTTTTCTTCTTCAAAGGAACCAAAAAGAACAGCAGAGCTCTCGCTTTACCGAAAAAAAGAAAAAAAAGAACAGCTGAGCTCTCCTCTCTTTTTCGTGTTTATTTTTTCTTTGCCCTAGCAAATTGAGAGAAGAACCTCAGGTAAAACTTTTCTTCTTTTTCTTTTTACCTAAAACCCGAGAAAAGGCCTGGGAACCCTAAGCGTTTAACTTATTTGTAGGCCACAAATTAGGATTTTAATTTTTTCAAATCCATATTCACGAAAATTCTTTTTCCAAATGCAATATTCATTTCGTCGAACGTAATATTTGCTTTTTCACTTACCCTATCCAAAAAAATTCAATTATATCCTGAAAATTTTCAAATTTTTATTTTTCATGAGATAATTTTTTATTATTAAAAAAAGGATTTGGGTCACTTTGCTCGTGAGTTTAGTTTGACGTATCAATTTAAAGTTCAAAATTACTAATTTGAACACATATGTTATCGATCCAATAAATGCAAAATTGCAAATTAAGAATAAATGTACCTAAATTTACATGTTATGTAATTAATTAAATTTTTTCAGAGATAAAATTAACCAATAATTTTTAAATGTAATAAATATCCAAATGGGTCAGTCAACAACGGGTTAAACTTTTTAATCGTCCCCAGTTCCTTATAAGAACCACCAATGTCATTGGATCCTCCCATAACAAACCATCCAAAAATTCCTCTCCAAACTCAAGCTAGTTCTCAGTCATGGCTGACGGGTAAAAAACTCTCTCTCTCTCTCTCTCTCTCTCTCTCTCTCTCTCTCTGAGCTCATTCTCTGCTTCTCTTGCTTGCCCACGGCAAGAACAGCAAACCCCTAGATGAAGAGCAAGTGGGCGAGAAGAAGTACTTCCAGAAGGTGCTTGACGACGTCGTGAGCCTCAACTCCCTCTTCACTGCCGCCGTCTTCATCGGCCTCAATTTCGCCCAGCCGCTCAAAGCTTTGACCCTCGAGCATGAACCCCGCTGCGCCCCGGACCCCATAATACACAACCGGCTCGTAGCCTATGAGATCGCTTCCTTCAGCTGCTTCATCTTTGCCGGCTTCCTCGCCAAGACCGTCAAGGTCTTCCTCTACACCTCTGAGAATCTGGATGCCATACACAGGAAAAAGAAGGAAAACCGGGAGAAGGAGAAGGAGGAGCCGCACCGCAAGTTGAAGAGCCTCGTCGGGTTCTTTTTGTCAATCTATGGGACCATGATTGGGTGCTTGCTGCTGCTCCTGGCCATGGTCGACGTCACCCAGATCAAGCTTGGCCGGCTCTCATGTCACAGCAAGTTCGCGGTCACCACTGTCTACGTCATGGTCGGCACCATCGGCCTTAGCCTGCTGATCTTCTTCTTCACAGTGACCCACGGCGTGAAAATCGCCCTCCAAGCCCACGGCGCCAGAAAAAATATGAAAAAAGAGAAGGAGTGTCCCGTCGGGTCGGCGGTTGACAAGGTGTGACGATAAGAGGTGAAAAGTCGATCAATAAGGCAACCTAAAATATGCAGGAACTATCATATAACATATATCCGTCGAGACGTGCTTTATCAGACGTAAGTTGTGTAGTGCTCGATATATCGCTGGTCCATGTGATGTTTTAAGCGAAGGTGTTATCTTCGGGTGCATTCCATGTTTCTTTTGAGTGTTTGAGTGAGTTTCGTTTAACATTCCATGTTGACTTCTTACCATATTCATATATGAACGGAAAGTCCGACCTCTCACTCAATGCTAAATAGGTTCACTTACTTCATATGTTCATCGAAAAGATGAGATATAAAACATCAGGTGTAAAGTAAATTTTGCACGAGTGATCTCATTAACTCTTAATTTGAAAGTTACAATTACTCACTCTTTCAAATTAATTATATACAAGATCGGTTGTGAAAATATTTTTACACTCGCAGTATATTCTATAGTTACTCTACAGTTAATTCATTCGGAAAAAAAATAAAACATTATTTAAGGCTCCGTCTCCCTTTCTTTTTTCCGTCCATACCCGGAGAGAGCTGATGATTAATTCTATAACCAATGGGAAGAAAATGTTGATGTTAAGACTTAGAGAGAAAGTCACGACTAGTGTTTGTGTTTATGGTAGCTCGACTCTAATTAAAATTGTATAACATGTATTTATAAGAGTGATTAATTACAGTCAAGTTAGAGCTGGAAAGATAATTATAAAAAGACTTCTTAATACATATCCACCAGCCATATGAATTCCGTGCATCAAACAATCGTTCATAAAATAAGTTGTTCCACACCAAAATTGTTCCAAAAAAAAAATCTTTTAATCATATGCAAAAAAAAAGGGGGGGGGGGGGGGGGGGGGGGGGGGGGGCAGTATCGCAAAGCAAAAGTCACAAAATCAACCTTCGAGCTCTATGGGGAGAGGGAGAGGGAGAGAATTGTGGTCGTCAAGTGCGTTGTGGCCTATGGTGGTTTGCGATCGTGGAATGATCAACGAGAGTAATGTGCACCCTAACCATATAAGCCCAGCTCACATCAACCATTAGATCACAAGGGTGGCTTACAGCTAGGGTTTTCTCGAAGATGAGCATTCCCCCATAGGAACTCCATTCCTTCAAAGCCCAAGCCAGATAAACATAGTGGAAATGTTTTTTAGTCAATGTCAGCGTATAATCACACAATTTATTCAATTACCGCATGAGAAATTTAACTTTTGGACACTTATGACCCTGAAGGACCAGAAAAATAATAGGGTGACAATTAATCACCATAGTGATTCCGGGAAAAAAAAAGCTGTTCCGGATTTTATTAGCAGAAGGCGAGGTTTTAACCTCATTCTTCATGTTCTCGCATTTTGGAATATGAAACAGACATATTTTTCCATTTCATAGATGATTAGATGATACACAATCTTAACATGCTTTCAGAAGATGAGATGATGGGCTCAAATCTCTACAGTTCCTTAATTGGCCATCTCAACACTTCAAATCTTAGATCAAATCCCAACTGAAGCATCAGAGTGACCACTACATCGTGTCACTATTCGAAAGTGTTTCACCTACCAACTTAATTTCTTAAATAAGTATACGGTTGTCATTTATCTGGTATCGACTTACTCAGATTGTCAGTTCATGGATAAACTTCATTGACCTAGGATTTCATTTCACCCAAGATCAAAGAAACGAAAAAAATTAAAGAGACTAAGGATATGTTACGTGCGTGGTAGCGCTAGCCCCTAGCACTTGATTATATTATAATTGCAATTTTGTTGTCTTTTTATCTGTGGAAAAGAGACGAATGTCATTGTCATTTCTAGATACTAAATGTGGCCTAAGAGCATCGGAAGTTTCTATCCACATTATTCACGTTTGATATAAACAATACTTCCATGGTCTTGGTCTACTTTTTTATTTTTTCCTGTCTAGAGAGATAAAGGTAAGCGTCCCCGTCACAGATATCTTATAAAATTCTACTTATAAGATCATAAGTATGGCCTTTAAAGTTACTCTAAACGAAAGATGCATGAATTTGAACATACAATCTATTGTGTCCAATCTAAGTATTGAATTACTTGACCAATCCCTTAGGGATGAAGTCTAGGTTGTTATTGGACAATCATATCAGATAGATATAACGAGCACCATTTATCTCACGAACCATGTCGATCAACTTTGGCCGAGTTATTTCTAAATATATATTGTAACACAAAATGTTTTTAAGAACTCCTGAATCAGTTAATTGAATATTAAGCAACTAGAGTGCATGCGGCAGATTTTGTGATCAAACCAAAAGGTGTTCCATTCAGAATTATTTCGAGAGCTACACCTATTGTTTTGTGAGTGAAGCATGTTGGTTGAGAGGACAATCTCCATTGTCCAACTAAACTTCCAATATCCACCTTAACTAATCTATTTATAGCTTTCACTTTTACTGAAAGATTGCAAAGGGTTTGAAAAGGCTTCAATCCCATGTTGCCGCAGTTGATTGGAGCATTGAGAGATTTCCAGATCAGGAACTGGAGATCACTCATTCAGATTTGCACCTATTGTTTGCAAAATTGGTCTGGTTACTTGCATATGTCAGCTCAGGAGGCTAGCAAGGCATTTTGTGACCTTAGGTAGCCGGGACTTCACACTTGTTTCTTTGGAATATATTAAGAAAAAAGGCCTCTTCTAGCATGGTCACTGATAATCAGAATTACTTAATAATTTTTAGTATGATTAGTGACAGGAAGATAATCTGGATCGGGACATATGAGTGAGAGGTTTCGCTGGGTGAAAATCTATATCAAGCATAGACTTTGGGTAGAAAAAAAGTAGAGTACCATAGAAAAATGAAAAAAAGATAATTCTTTCTAGCGTCAGTTATTTCCAGTTTTAATAAAGACATAGTATGAGTTGGATTTTGAGGAATAGATTTATTAATCCATTAATTCCTCCAACTTTAGTATTGGCTTGTCGTTTTCTCTTGAATGAACTTAGTGGCTCAAATTAAATACCCTGACTTAGGTAAATGACAGCCACCATTCTTCTGGCATGGCTCTTCGAGAAGTTCAAGCTGTCTACTTTTCCCCTGTAATGTCACAAATACCGAAACCCCAAACTTGCTTGAACTTCGACGAAATTTGGCCTCGGCTTCATGGAAAATGAATTTGCTGGAAAATAAATTTGAAAGAAATAACTTTCAAGGATAATGATATCAATTTTCTGTGTTTCGCTGTATTTTGCAAACAACAAGGAAGTCCTTTTCCTACGTTTTGTTGTAGAAAAATTATGAGACCCACATTTGAGAGGAAGTCTCAACTACAAGCCTAAGCGAACGTCGGGTGTCGGAGATCTAGCTCGGGTGTCAGGGACTTAGGTCTAGCCTTGGGGAACTAAGCCCGATATATAAGGGCGCGCATGACAAAATTTCTGTTCCCCGGACAAATTTCTGAATAAAGAAACCCGTTTGATAACAACTCAAAATTTCTATTTCTGGAACAGAAATCCATTTGATAACAGAATAAAATTTCTATTTCTAGGAATAGAAATTGATTAGATATCAACATAGGAAATTCTCAAATACAAAATAATTTCAATTTCGTTTTCAATTAGAGGATGTATTGAAATTTTAGCTATTTGTAATCAAAATTTTTGCGTGCTTATTAGATGGGTGTAATGTAATAATTGAATTTCGCTCAATTACGGTATACCTAAGGCAAGCTCATGATGACAAACTTTTGTTCTGATTTTTTCCCAAACTTGTAAGACAATCTCACTATGAGTGAGCTTTTGACAAATTTTGCTTTAATTACAACATTATTAACTAGGACCATTACTAACGTAGAAGTCCATGAGTAGGCCTTTCCTAGGGGAGCCAGGCCGAAAGCTTAAGACCCACATTCCGCCCGCGTATATCTCTATAAATACAGGAGTAAGCCATACCATTAGTATGCTCTCTCCCTCTATAAACTCCACGCTTTACACACTCTAGTCCCATGCTAATTTAAGCATCCGAGGATTCTTAATGGGCCATAACCTGGGAACTTCTTTTCTTTGTGGTGTGCAGGTTCAAGGCACGATTTACAGAACCAAAAATCGAAGCTCATGCTTGTTGCAACTCCAAGATAAAGAGAATAGACACAATTACCAGCATACTACACTTCGAAGAAAAGTTGGCAAGCTTCCGGAACAAATAAGCCTCAAGTCATTCGTCAGGTGATTTTTTTGCATCCGTGGATGTAGAATATGTATTACCAATGCAATATGTGACTTTCTAAGTATTTATTATTTTCCTCTCTTCTTTGCAACTCGCAGGCCTATATGTTCACAGCTTGTTAGCGCATGAAAAATGAATTCTCAAGTCATCCTC
This sequence comes from Eucalyptus cladocalyx, assembly GCA_017140615.1. Taxonomy (NCBI): domain Eukaryota; kingdom Viridiplantae; phylum Streptophyta; class Magnoliopsida; order Myrtales; family Myrtaceae; genus Eucalyptus; species Eucalyptus cladocalyx. The sequence goes on from CM029525.1 coordinate 12,968,664, forward strand.
TATCATCAGCTCCACTGATCATAGTCGAGTAGTGCATTATCAATGGCCGAGTCTGTTGTTTCATTCGCGGTGGAGACAATAGGAAACCTGCTCAACAACAAAGCCAAATTCTTGTGGGTGTGGAGGGCCAGGTCGGGGACCTGCAAAAGGAGCTGAAGCTGATCCAGTGCCTTCTGAGGGATGCGGATTCGAGACGAGAACACAACCAAGCCGTCGGAGAATGGGTCGCGCAACTTCGAGACATTGCCTATGATGCCGAGGATGTCATAGAGCAATACATCCTCAGAGTCGCCTCGAAGAAGGGACAAAATATCATCATATGTTATGCTTTCTTTGTGGCGAAATGCACGTGCATGCAGGTTCATGGGGTGGGGAGAAAGATTGAGGGCTTAAAATCAAGCATCTCCAATTTGAGAATGAATATGCAGGGTTGTGGCATACAAATAGAAAAGTCCGTGAATGAAGAAGGATGCCCAAATGGAGAAAAAAAAAAAATTTCTATTTTTACCTTACCAAAAAAAAAAATTTCTATTTTTATTTCAAAAATTGAGAAGTTAAAAATTTCAGCTTTTAATTTTTTCGATTTCTTTATTTTTGAAATAGATATTTGTTTCAAAAATAGAGAAATCAAATTGCGTTATCAAATGGATTTCTGTTCCAAACCTATTTTAGGGAATAGAGAAACAGAGAAATTGAGAAATATAAATTTTATCGTCAAGCGCCCGAGAGTCCCAAGTCTAGCCTCGAGGGACCCAGGCTTAGCCTTGAGGAACTCAGGCCCGAGCATTGATATCCTAAGCTCAATCATCGGGGTCCCAATCCCGAGAACCAAGATCTCAAGCTCGGTCTTGAGGCACATGGGCCCAGCCTCAAGGGCTTCGCCCACCGAGCCTTAAGGGACCCTAGCCCAAGTACTGAGGTCCTGAGCATGGCCTCGAGGGACCCTAGCCAGTTGGCGGGGTCTAAGGGTTGGCCTTAAGGGACTTAGGCTCGGTTTGGTGGGAACTTGGACCTAGTCAGCTGAGTCCTTGGCATGGGCATGTTGTTGGCCTAGCTTTGAGGAACTGGGCCTGATAGGAGGAGTCCCAGGTGGGAGGTTGAGTCCAATCGAATTTTGAAAATGATATTTGATTTTTTTTTTTTTATAGAGGAATCTCTTTTCTAAAGTTATGTATATGTTTTTCGTTAACAATGAAAAGGTACATTAATAAGTCGTAAAAATATTTATGACTAAAATAACACAATTAAAATATTTAGGACTGATATGACTGTCGTATAAAAAAGTTTGAGATTTTTTTGGTAATTTTGCTCCCATTGGCCTCAGCTTGCTGATTTAATTCATTAAAGTTACCTATGGCTTGGTGTTCACCGCGAAGAAAGTTGCGAGAGAGTAACGCAAAGAGGCTGAAGGTGGGATGACGAGAGGTGGGAAGCTAATTAGTTGGGCAATCTAAAATACGCTGGAACTATCCGCATAATTACCCAAAAAGTCTTAAAACTATTGAACATAATTTGAGTAATATAGTCCTAAACATTAGAACAATTTGCCAGTTTAATCCACTTGGCTAATTTTGGTTAAAATTGCTGATGTGAATATTGACCATCTTACGTGATATTGATGCTAACATGAATAATATTTTTTAATTTTTTTAATTATTTTTTTTACTATGGCTAGTGAGGGACAAGCTTAATAGAAGAGGGCCACAAAGCTCTCGCTTGCCTCAGGTGAGGCTCATGATCCTGGCCCGGCCTTGCCTAAACCATTGCGGCTATGGGTGAGGTTGTCGTCACTTGTGATTAGCGAGACCATGGTGAGGCCAACCTTGCCCATGGCTGATATGCCCTCGCCCAATGGCTGACGTGCTTCAACAACCCTCGTTGACAGTAGTAAAAAAGAAAAGGAAACACAAAAGAAAAAATAAATAAAAATTTCAGAAAAAAATTTTAAAATTGAAAAGTCAACCGTCATTTGTTCACGTCAGTAATCTTTAAGCAGAATTAGTCGAATTAGTTACATTGGCAAATTGCTAAAAAAATTTAGATCAAATTGATGAAATTGAAATATTTATAATTGAAATGACATAAACGTAATATGTTTACGATTTTTTTTTTTGATGATTTTCGTGGAACTATCACGTAACATAGTGATACGTGTTTTAGTAGACGTAGGTTGTGTAGTGCTTGATGTATGGGAGGTCCATGTATGTTGTGTTTTAAGTAAAGGCATTATCCTATTGTGCATTCCTTAATTCTTGCGCGTCCTTGGTGGGAGTTTCGTCCAATAATCAACATTTGTTTACAAAGTTTATACATCAATTAGACGTCACAAACTCTCATGATTGCTAAATTGGTTTGCCTCCTTAAATGTTCATTGGAAAAAAAAGAAACAGACGCCGGGGAAAATTATCTAAAAAATCATAAATCTATTATACCTTTACCTATTTAGTCATAAACTTTTCAATTTTACCAATTGAATCTTAATTTTTTTCACATTTTACTAATTAAGTTTATCCAGTCGATTTTTGCCCGAAATTGCTGTTGACGGCTGGCGTGGATGTGATACTTTTTAAAATAATATTTTAATAATTTTTAAAATTATTTTTTTTTTTTTTAAAAACTTTTTTTAGAGTTTTGGAGAGACGACCGGCAAAGGTGGTCAGTGGACCCTTGCCAACCTTTTGGGCGAGGGTGTTGGGGCCCTCTTTGGCCAAAGCGAGGGAGCTAAGCCTTGGCCTATAATCCGCTTGTGCGCCCTTGCTTTGGCTTAGCAAGGGTGTCACGATCCTTGCCTAGAGTTGGTGAGGTCCTCGACACCCTCCCCTAGGGTAGGCAAGGGTCCATTGACCACCCTCATTGACTCTTTCTCCAAAACCTGTAAAAAATAAAGAAAAGTAAAAAAAAAAAAAAAAAAGCACAAAATTCAAAAATTATTAAAATATAATTAAAATAATATTAAAAAGTACCATGTTAGCATTAGCAGTGTGCATCATCAATTTTCACATAAAATTAGCCTAATCGACTTAATTGACAAAATATGAAAAGATTTAGGACTCTGGCAAAATTGAGAGGTTTATGACTGAATTAATAAAAGTGTAATAGGTCAGGACTTTTTGGTCCCCACCATCTGTGTATAGGAAATTTTACACAAGCTACCTCATTCACTCTTGATTTAATATGAAAACTATAACTGCTCACTCTTTATCAAAAATAGTTTCAAGTGTTTGACTAGTTATAAGTAACTAGATTATAAATCTGATTTCTTACTAAGAAAAGATCTAAATGTGTTATTAAACGAGCGAGTCGTGAGAAATTGAATGGCTTGTTAAAAGAGATGACGCTAGTAGAAAGAAAATCTTCAGTAGACAGACTTCAACTGTTGACATGTGGTGGGCATTTAAGTAGATACTTATTGTGAAAACATACATTGTGATGACAGCGAGATGGATATATTTTGTAGTAGCAACGACATGGTGTGGTTGACCTATCACTATTGCTCATATATATGAATTCTATCTTACTTGACAACATGTATGTATGCATTTTACTAATGATTGGATAGTTACATCACATGTCATTGTCATATGACGCATCCATCACATTAAGTGATCGTACCTTGCCTATGAAGACTAAAGAAAGAAGATATTTCCACCGGAGGTTTATGCTATGAAGCAATGCTAGCAATACTTCATAAGGTAGCCGTCCAGGCGGTAAATTTCACCGCCATCCCTGCCTACGAGGACCCGATAGCACCACCTCTGGTTAAGCAGGGGTCCGCTTGAAGGTTCGGAATTCAGATTCAAGTATCTGCTTTCCTCCTTATTCTTCCATCATTCGGTATTCATTTACGTTTGCGCTCAAACCTTATGGCCCGGCCTGGTGAGACTAATTTTCTGGTATGGGCTATGGATTGTCTAATTTTTGGTATCCATCTTTCTGGTATGGGCTATGGATTGTCTAATTTTCCATGGTCTCGCACTGGTGATGACTACCAGGACATTTCAATTTCGGTTAACATACCGAGTTTGTAAACTCATCTCCGGTTTCTGACTTGTACGAATGCTCTTGAGATGATCCTGCGGAAACCCCCTGCTACTAATGCTCTAAATGTCTAATCAAACCGGCATATAAACAGCATTATTGACGGGTTCTTGGTTCTGATCACGGTGTGGGCTAAACGCGGTCTTGATGCGGTATTGCATTGGGGGGAGTGCCTGATCATTCGCAGCAAGAGATGGGTCGGTCGATCACGGGGGTGCTCCTCCGTGGCTACGAGCAAAGGGGGTCGGGATTAGCAACGGGCCGTGTTGGATCATCAAGGATTCATGGGGGAAGCGCCGGGGAGGACACTAGTCGTGGCCGCGGCATGTGCAGAGTAAACACCATTGTCACGACTTATTTTTCAGGTGTACCACCTAAAACTAGGTTAATGGACTGTTAAGCTTTTAGACTTAGCTCAGGCTCTCCCAAGCTCATACCAATTCGCGATTTCAGGTTCAAACATTTAACATGCAAAATCTTATTAATTAGGAGTCGCCACTAATCGGTTTATGGTAGATCGATTAGACACCTAAGTAAAATAAATGGAGATTTATTTTACTCCTACGAACCAGAGACTAAGGGTATGGGGACTTGATTACACTAAAATTTTCTAATACCCTTTCGGTACCATTTCTTTTTAATTTTTCAAAATGTTTTTGCAAGCAGCTGATTTATTTTAACATAAATTACTATCATGCAAATGTAATGACCACACGGGTGCTCATCCATTATTTAAAACATTCAAATAAATAAATTACATCACACAAAGCAAGCAATAATTTTTTTGGATTTTCTTAAAAATTGGATTTCTTTTATAAAAATGCATTTTAAAACTAAATGACTTAATCCTATTAATATGAAAATTCTAATTAAAAGGGTCTATTATGAAAATTAATTAACATGCACCTCATGACCTAATTTTACTAATGAACAAATTCTGATTAAATGTCTCTATTATGCGAACTAGTTAACATGCGCCTAGTATTTTTGCAATTTTTTATTGGAATTCGGAATTTATGAAAACCCTAATTAATCTATCTAAAAAGGGATAATTTTCTAATTTATTCTAGGGATTAATTTGACTTAAACCCTATCTTATCTTAGAAAACTATTTTTTTTTTGAAAAATGAGATAATTAAAATGTGCGAACATTATCTAAAACCCTAAAAAAATTATTTAGGTCTAACCCTAACTTATTTCTAAAAATGCAATCCTAAGAATGTAATCCTAAAAAATTTCTAATTTACTAAACCTAAATGTCTATTATATTAAACCCTAATGTCCTATATGCTCATGCAATTCTTTTGAATATTTTGATATTTTGATATTTTAGTTTCTTTTTGGTTTTTTTTTTAAGCTGAATAATTGTTAAATTAGGGTTAAATATAAACAATTAATATAATCACTAAATAAAGGATCAAAATAATTAAAAAAATAACCTGTCGTCTCACAAAGTTAAATTAAAAATTATTCTAACCCTAATCATCACAACAACTCAAAATAATTAAAAAAAATCTAGTCCGAAGTCTTACGGACCAAATTAAATAATTATTATGATTTAACAATTGAGATTCTACCAAAAAGCCCAAAAATTAAAAATAATTAGAAAAATGATCCGATATCTCTCGGATCAAGTTAATAATTATATTAATTTCGGACAAAATCCCTATGGATAATGCATACTAAATTCACAAATATTAACATCAAATATTACAACTTAAATAGATAAACTAAAATGAGATAAAATAGAACAAAATAAATAAAAGAAAAAGCTAAACCACCTAAAGAAAGAGGGGATTGCTGCAGCGTTGATGGGCGCCGGACGGGCGGTGGCCGGCGTCGGATACCGCAGTCGGGCCGACGGCAAGGTGGCGTGGGAGGTGCGCACGGCGTCGGTCGAGCAGCGAGAGGGTCGGGCGGGCGTTGCGGGTCGCAGTTGCCGCACGCCGATGCTCGCGGGTGCCGGTGCGCGAAGCATGGGCGGATGTCGAGGCAGAGACCGGTGGAGGGCGATTTGCGAGGTGGGTCGCGTACGGATCGGGACCTACTGTCTTCGGGGCCGCGACGTCGAGCACGGTGAGAACAGGGAGATCGGCGAGCGCGGGGTCACGGGTCGCAGCGATGGTGGTGAGCAGTGGCGTCGGGGCGAGATCGCGGGTGTAGAGGCGCGGCGGCGTCGGTTGCTGCAGAGGCGGAGTCGCGCTGGCTGAGGCGCGGCGAGTGCCGGCAGCCGAGACCCGGGCCGTCGGACTGCTGGCGTTGGGTCCGCAGATCGCGGTGGTGCTCGTGCGGAGGTGCGGTGGGCTTCGGAGCGAGGCGGAGTCCGGTGCGGCCGCCGGTGTAGCTCAATGGATGGCGCGGACGGGCGAAGGTCGCGGAGGAGAAGATGAACAGGTTGCTGTGTTTTGCTTTTCATTTCTTTCTTTTTTTCTTCTTTTTTTACTACTCCCTCAGGTCACTTGCCACGCCCCTTCTCTTTGTTTCACCGTTGCCGCCGCACTTGCTTCTTTCTTTTCTTTGCCTTGTCGAGGAAAGAAAATCGAAAATGGCCTTTTTCTCTTAATCGAAAATGGACGAAGGTTCCTTTCCCTCTCTTCTTTTCACTCTCTCTCTTGCACGAATTCTTTTCTCTTCCTCGCACGAATTTTTTTTTTTTTCTCTGAAATTTTTCGAAAAACCCCCCTAGTCACGAAAAATGTAACTCTCTTTTATAGTGATTCCAGACGGCTACTTTGTATGGTATTTTCCAAGTTTCCATCTTCCGTCGCATTAAATCAAGCTTGCAAATTGGAGCGTGATTTCGCAATCAGCTCGATTTTGCTTGATTCCTTCCATTGTATCGAAATCATTGCCCTTAATTCGCTTGATTTTTCAATTGTTTATGCATTTATTAAAATCTAAATACTCATCAGAATTTGAAACTTCCATGCATAATCAATCAAATCAATTTTCCCCTTTTTTTTATTTTTTCTTTTCAAAATGCAATTTTATTTTTCCAAAATTTGGTGTCAACACTGCCCTCTTTGAAGGTGAGCTCGCGAGGTTGCCTTCAAAGACAAATTGAGACCTAATTTTAATTATGCATATGCATAAAATGACTTTTTTTTTTTTTTGGAAAATGAATCCCATTTTGAAATGAAATTTATATGATGCATGGAAATGCTAATGCAAATGATAAAGGAACTTACCTGGAATTACTTACCTTCGGGGATGGTAGAGTAACTCAAGATAGATTAGTGTTGCATGTCCAAGACCCGTATCATTTTATAGTCGCCTAGAATAGTAACATGACTTTGTAAAGTGATTGCTTTCCCAGGACCTGTACCATTCTACGGTCGCCTAAACGAAAAAAAAAAAAATTTCCAGGACTTGTACCATTCTACGGTCACCTGAATGTTGTCTAAGACCCGTACTATTCTACGGTCGCTTTGATGAAAAAATGATTTTTAAGGACCCGTACCATTCTACGGTCGCCTGAACTAAGGTTGTCTAAGACCCATACCATTCTACGGTCGCCTAAACGGGGATCTGTTTTTCAAGACCCGTACCATTCTACGGTCGCTTGTATAGAGGTTGTCTAGGACCCGTACCATTCTACGATTGCCTAAACGGGGATCTGTTTTCCAGGACCCGTACCATTCTACGGTCGCCTGAACTGAGGTTGTCTAGGACCCGTACCATTCTACAGTCGCCTAAACGGGGATTTATTTTCTAGGACCCGTACCATTCTACGGTCGCCTAAACTGGGTCTGTTTGGTTAGGACCCGAACCATTCTTCGGTTGCTTAGCCTTGCAACAGAGGTCAACTGACCAGGACCCGAACCGTTCTTCGGTCACCTTAATCAGATTGAATTTGGAGGAAAATCTTTGGGGGACAACTCAGTCGAGTGTCGGTGTTTTCAAAAGGGATTCTGGGTTATGACAGCACGCCAGGTCAATATAAATGGATACCGGGCTACAAAAGCACGCCAAGTCAATGAAGATGGGCCCTAGGCTACGAAAGCACGCCAGGTCAATATAAATGGACTATGGGCTACAAAAGCACGCCATGTCAATTTAAAAGGATAGCTTGATGGAGTCAAGTGTCGAGAATGGGTAGAGATACACTTACCTGATTTTTGGAATATGTCTTCTGGAACTTAGATATCCTGTGGAGGCCTCTTATCTCCTGAATATCAGGAGCTCTTGGGTCTTGGAGAAATCATTATTTGTTAGACATGATTTAGAGCAAAAACTAATATGCATTCATCAAAGAGATAGACAATGCACATTTCAAAATTCGGTGAGGTTTTCATCAACTCAATCGGGGTTTATGTATAATGACCTTTGCATCACCCAAATTTCCATTGGAGAGAATTATCATTCAAGACAATCTTCACTCATGACATGGATTTCTTAAGAATACTAAATGAGAGACTTTCGGTTAGAAAGGACTTTCATTCACTCTCATTTAGAATGTCTATTTTATGCGAATCACTCAATTTCATCATATCGACATGGGTCCGAGTATTCTCGCGAGATGTACGATCTTACCAATTTGAGAGGTCTTTAACAGGGACCATAATGTGGGCTTGGTCAACGACTTAACAAAGGGACTCTTTGAGTCAAGGCTATTGAATGAATAGTCTTGTAATCATCTCCGGGTTTACAAGTCAAGAACCCTGCAAAATGACAAAGAAATAATCTTGCTCGCATTTCTTCGAGCGATGCTTATAAACATATGAACTCCTACGTTAATTCAAATACCCTAATCTGAAGAGACTTTGTAAGGGACGTAACATAGGTTGGGTTCATGGGTTGAGAAACGAAAGGATCATTAGGCTCAAAATGTGTGTAAAATGTGTGAGTTGATGATCATCTTGGCATTGCTACCAGTTTTCTTTTTCACCATCGAGGATTGTCTTTATGAAGTCCCCCATTGATTGTAGAAACTCGGCCTTCGAGTTCTTTGACTATTGCTCCATTGGGATTCAATTCTTGTAATTTACAGTCACCTATCTTGACTCTTTTTTTCATCTATGGGCATTGGTCTTGCTTTTACCAGGCACATCGCTTTTTCATACCCCTAGTTTTCATGCATTTTTTCTTCACTTCTTTCATGGGCATCGGCCTTGCTTTTACCAGGCACACTGCTTTTTCATGCCCCTTAGTTCTATTTTGAATTCAATTCTTGTGTATAATGCATGCGTCAAGCAATTACACTTTGAATGACACTTGAACTTTTCAAGAGTCTTCATCTGCCTTTTGCCTTACCCCAGTGTGGGGGATGATCACCAACTAGGTTTGAAGAAATGAAATTGCGGGCTCAAGTGGGCTATGCAAAGGATATAAGTGTATGGGGATAGAAAAAGAAATGCTCTTTGTCATCCTAAGGCACTTAAATTAACACATGAATTCAATGTAATTGCATGACTTGAAGATTGATGCAAGTGAAAGCAAGAAAATTTCAATTCATTTTCCTCATCTCATGATGCCATTTGATCTCTTAGTTGCCCCGGTGTGGGGTGATTCTTGACAATGGTGATTTGAAAAGAATATCTATAAGTGTATGGATTCAAAAGAGTTAAGCAATGGATCACCTGTAGTGTTTGGGATAGAGAAATGAATTGCCTCTTATCATTTCGGTTGCCGTATCTTTTGCGAGAAAACTCTTTACCTTGTGTATATGAACCTTCCTACACTCATCTCACAAGTGCATGAGTAGGGGATTGTGTATAGGATAAGGTTTCCCTTTCATTATTCTGACTCGTCTCATTTAGTATGCTCAATCAATTCCACATCATTCATTAAATTAGTCCATCTTGATGTTCCTTAATGGAATTGGTGGCTAAAAGTCATCATGCAAAGTCTTTTTTTTTCTTAAAAGAGCTCAACAGCTTTAGGCATGAAAAATTATCAACTCCAAAACAAATAGTTTTCCACACTGCAAAATGGTTTTACGCATTCATTCAAGGATTCATCTACAATGGGATTGCCTCGGCAGTTGATGGCTTTGAATTGTCCCTATCCGCTTTTGCCCCTGCACAAGAGAACGTGCATGAATATGATGCTATGCAACATCAGAGTAAAAACAAATGGAATATCCAATTTTGGCTTGGGTCAAGATTTTATCTTAGTCGGGCCACTACCAAAACTTGTCATGCCCCCAATTTGTCAATTCTTCCACCAGGGAATGATGGTTCTCTTTTACTTGCCCCAAATTTGTTTTTTTTTTTTTTTTTTTTTACTGCAAGTGCGCTCTAAGCCCGTTGATCACAAGTCAAGTTTATAATCGTTGAAACTTAATACGCTATTTTCAGATGTCCCTTGTCATAACAAGTGATAGAATTATGCTCTGAGACAAGAAGTAAATGAGTTAGACAAACAAACAGATTTAATCTGCGACAAGCTTTGGGAATTTTTTTTTTTTTTGACAATGAAATGCTTTTTGTTTTCAAAAATTTTTTTGGGAGGAAACATGAGAGAGTCCAGTCCTCAGGATTTTTCCGTGGATGATATTTTTCTTTTTCATGGTTGGATATCGTCATTGGACTAATTTGATATACTCCATCATGTCCTCAAAATTGGAAATAAAATTGTAATTTCATTGAATAGAATCAAATGAATTACATTTATTGAATGGAAAAATGCAACACTCAAGAATTAAAAGAAAAGGAAACTGAAAACATCTCTTAGAAAACAATAAAAATTCCCACGCAGGGGAATGTGCAAAAACAGTAAAAGAGTTACTCTTGTGGGTCAAGGCCCATCTCTTCAGGGGCTCCTTCATCAATGGTTCCAATGATGAGGTCGTCGAATAAGCTTGCAACTCCTTCCAGCTCATCATCAGGGTTTTCCGTCTTCAGGGGTGTCAGATCATCCATGTCACCCCATCCATCTGGGACTATCTCACTAGGATCAATGTAGTAGCTGAGAGGGGCTGAATACTTCACCAGATAATCAAACTTGCCACTAGGTTGTTCCAGAGTGTCTATCACTTCTGCTTCATCCTGCATCATTCTTGGAGGACCGGGGGATATCTCGTGAATGCTCGGGGGTAGTGGGTTTTGTCTCCCTCGCCCTTGGTTAGGTGGCGAGTTCCGCATTTCTTGTCTTCGTCGTTCAGAACTTCCCCCACCTCTTCTATGGTGTCCTAATTTAGTAGAACGAGACCTCCGAGGGGCTTCGATAGGGTTCTAAATGCCTTGACCTCTTCTTTCAAGGCCATATGACATCATCTTGAAACCCCAAAAGTGGAAATGAATAGTACGACGACGATTTTTCCTAGGTATATAAGACAAGACGAAGGACGAAACATGGGCATGGACTGACGAAAATTGCGACAAAGTAAGTGAATTTCAAAGTGAGGGTCCAAACAACTTACTTTCATCGGAAATGGATGACAAACACATAGACACACGCATGAAGTGTGAGGCTCGATTTCTATCTAAATGGCTTAACAAAGTGGAGCTAAGAGGATGATCTGATCATTGCGGTCTCGCATTAACGTGTCAAGTCCCCCTAACTCCGGCTCAGTTGAATGGAATGTCCAATAGTCACGCAGTCTCGCGGATATGGACAAACACATTCGACACCATGAAAAGACTTTCGGGGAAGAAAATGTTAACCTCTACATATCAGTCTTGTTTTGGAGGAAGTATCATTCTCAACACCATCCTAGAAATCCTATCGCAGCCCAGGTCCGGCCACAGGTTGTGTGTGCAATAGTGTAGTGCTAAAAACAATAAAACATGCACAACAGTTTAAATGCAAACAATACTTCTAATCATGGAAAAATAAATCATTAATCCCACACTCCAACCTGCAAGACAAAAGTTAGCATAGACTACTCCCCTTATACCTCCCATCTGCAAGAACATTTAACACCTTAGAAAGGGACGTACTTGGGATCCTTGCTGCCAAACAAAAACATTTTAAAAGAAAAAGAAAATTTGGCCTAAGTTCACTAAGTGTTTTAGCACAAGTCCCCAGTGGAGTCGCAAAGCTGTCGCGACCTATTTTTCAGGTGCACCACCTAAAACTAGGTTAATGGACTGCTAAGCTTTTAGACTTAGCTCAAGCTCTCCCAAGCCCATACCAATTCGCGATTTAAGGTTCAAACATTTAACATGCAAAAGGTTATTAATTAGGAGTCGCCACTAATCGGTTTATGGTAGGTCGATTTTACTCCTACGAACCAGAGACTAAGGGTACGGGGACTTGGTTACACTAGAATTTTCTAATGCCCTTTCAGTACAATTTCTTTTTAATTTTTCAAAATGTTTTTGCAAGCAGCTGATTTATTTTAACCTAAATTACTATCATGCAAATGTAATGACCACACGGGTGCTCATTCATTATTTAAAACATTCAAATAAATAAATTGCATCACACAAAGCAAGCAATAATTTTTTTGGATTTTCTTAAAAATTGGAGTTCTTTTATAAAAATGCATTTTAAAACTAAATGACTTAATCCTATTAATATGCAAATTCTAATTAAAAGGGTCTATTATGAAAATTAATTAACATGCACCTCATGACCTAATTTTACTAATGAACAAATTCTGATTAAATGTCTCTATTATGCGAACTAGTTAACATGCGCCTAGTATTTTTGCAATTTTTTTATTGGAATTCGGAATTTATGAAAACCCTAATTAATCTATCTAAAAAGGGATAATTTTCTAATTTATTCTAGGGATTAATTTAACTTAAACCCTATCTTATCTTAGAAAACAATTTTTTTTTTTTTTTGAAAAATGAGATAATTAAAATGTGCGAACATTATCTAAAACCCTAAAAAAATTATTTAGGTCCAACCCTAACTTATTTCTAAAAATGCAATCCTAAGAATGTAATCCTAAAAAATTTCTAATTTACTAAACCTAAATGTCTATTATATTAAACCCTAATGTCCTATATGCTCATGCAATTTTTTTGAATATTTTGATTTTTTATTTTCTTTTTGATTTTTTTAAGCTGAATAATTGTTAAATTAGGGTTAAATATAAACAATTAATATAATCACTAAATAAAGGATCAAAATAATTAAAAAAAATAACCTGTCGTCTCACAGGTTAAATTAAAAATTATTCTAACTCTAATCATCACAACAACTCAAAATAATTAAAAAAAATCTAGTCCGAAGTCTTCTGGACCAAATTAAATAATTATTATGATTTAACAATTGAGATTCTACCAAAAAGCCCACAAATTAAAAATAATTAGAAAAATGATCAGATGTCTCTCGGATCAAGTTAATAATTATATTAATTTCGGACAAAATCCCTACGGATAATGCATACTAAATTCACAAATATTAACATCAAATATTACAACTTAAATAGATAAACTAAAATGAGATAAAATATAAAAAAATAAATAAAAGAAAAAGCTAAACCACCTAAAGAAAGAGGGGCTTACTGCAGCGTTAATGGGCGCCGGACGGATGGTGGCCGGCGTCGGATACTGCAGGTCAGCGACGGCAAGGTGGCGCGGGAGGTGCTGGCACGAGCGTCGGGTCGAGCAGCAAGAGGGCTGGCGGGCGTTGCGGGTCGCAGGTTGCTGCATAGCGATGCTCGCGGGTGCTGGTGCGCGGAGCAGGGGCGGATGTCGAGGCAGAGACCGGCGAAGGGCGATTTGCAGAGGTGGGTCGCGTACAGATCGAGACCTGCTGTCTTTGAGGGGCCGCGACATCGAGCACGGTGAGAACAGGGAGATCGGCGAGTAGCAGGGTCGCGGGTGGCAGCGGTGGTGGTGAGCAGTGGCGTCGGGGCGAGCTTGCGAGTGCAGAGGCGCGGCGGTGTCGGTTGCTGCAGAGGCGGAGTCGCGCTGGCTAAGGCGCGGCAAGTGCCGGGCAATCTGAGACCCGGTCGTCGGATTGCTGCCGTTGGGTCCGCAGATCGCGGTGGTGCTCGTGCGGAGGTGCGGTGGGCTTCGGAGCGAGGCGGAGTCTGGTGCGGCTGCCGGTGTAGCTCAATGGATGGCGCGGACGGGCGAAGGTCGCAGAGGAGAAGATGAACAGTTGTTGTGTTTTTCTTTTCTTTTCTTTTCTTTTTCTTCTTTTTTACTACTCCCTCACGTCACTTGCCACGCCCCTTCTCTATGTTTCACTGTTGCTGCTGCACTTGCTTCTTTCTTTTTCTTTGCCTTGTCAGAGGAAAGAAAAGAGAAAATGGCCTTTTTCTCTTAATCGAAAATGGACGAAGGTTCCTTTCCCTCTCTTCTTTTTCACTCTCTCTCTTCCTTGCACGAATTTTTTTTGCTCTGAAATTTTTCGAAAAACCCCCTAGTCACGAAAAATGTAACTTTTTCTTTTATAGTGATTCCGCACGGCTACTTTGTATGGTATTTTCCGAGTTTCCATCTTCCGTCGCATTAAATCGCTCGAATGGAGTGTGATTTTAATCAGTTCGATTTTTCTTGATTCCTTCCATTGTATCGAAATCATTGCCCTTAATTCGCTTGATTTTTCAATTGTTTCTGCATTTATCAAAATCTAAATACTCATCAGAATTTCAAACTTCCATGCATAATCAATCAAATCAATTTTCCCCTTTTTTATTTTTTCTTTTCAAAATGCAATTTTATTTTTCCAAAATTTGGTGTCAACAACCATGGTTTCTGCTGTCGTGACCCTAGCATTCTAGGGCTGAGCTTTTATTTATTTCCTTCTTTTGACACTTCTTAAGCAACTTTCTTGTATAATTGCATTGATTATGGGTTGGTGACCATGATTATGGAGTGGTGTCCGTTGACAATATGGAGCATTTGCAGGTCGTATAATGTGAGAAGGGGCAAGCACATCTCGAGTGTTCCCTGTCCTACATGACTTCTACATTAATTGGCGGCTTGGATTTGATACCTTTCAGTCCAATGAATTTTTGTCAATCACATTGACAATTTCACCAATCTTTTACATATCTAGGCCTTCTTAACACAACTCACATGTGCCCTCAACGTTATTCTCCTAGTATTTGAGCTGTATAAGGCATGCTCCACTTTCATCCAAATAGCATTTTGGACTTGCATATCTCTAACTTAAGGCTTTACTTCTTTGCTATTAACTACCACTTCTTCTCAATAATTGTGTGGAACTCATAATATTCATTTCTTGATAAATTTTATTAACACCAATCCACACTGGAGGTGTACCAATTAAGCATGAGCTATGGTACTTAAAAAGACACCTGGACTCCTAGAGTGCCAAAACTTGGCATGAAGGATGTTTAAGTATCAAAAGTTAAGAAAAGCGATATTCAAGTATCAAAATATGAGCAAAATGGATTAGTTAAGTGCCAATGGTGAGAAAATTCAGCCAAAATGTTGATGTGACAATTTTCTGGTGAGATGAGTGCAAAATGATGTCATTTTGCTAATGTGGCTAGATAATTAATATAAATATTAAATAAATTAAATTTAAACAAAGTTATTTATTTATTTAATTAAAAAAAAAAGAGAGACGAAGAAGATGAAGATTGCAGGCGGCTAAGGGCTCAACCCCTTGCTGTTGCCGATCCGTGTGAGGGCTTATGAGCTCTCGCCCAAATCTGGAGCTAGGGTCGAAACCTTCCCCTAAATCCGATGAATGTTGCTAGCTGTTGCCCAACCGGGCTAAGGGATGCCGCTTGCTGGGGGGGTCCTAGCGATGGTGAGGGAGGCGGTGGCGAGGGCAACCTCTTGCCTTTTGCCTCCTCCTCTTCCTCCTCCCTTTTTTTTTTATATAAATATTTAATTTAATTATCATATTATATAAAAAATTTTTTTAAAAAAATACAAAACGACGTTGTTTTGGTCTTTCATTGTTGACTTAGCTTTTAGCGTGTCACGTAGTCAAATTATATTATTTAAAAAATGCCACGTAGGATTTCTAGATACATTCTCCAGACTTGGCACTCATGTATCTCATTTTTCAAAATTAGTGGTATTTAAATGTCATTTTGATAACTTTTAATACTTAAGTATCCCAATGCCAAGTTTTGACATTCACGTGTTGAAGAGATTTAGTTATTATACTAAAAAATGGGGAAAATTACCAAAGGCTTCTTAGACCAATTAAAAATCTTTCAAATTTAACCAATTTAGTCATACACCTTATGACAATTTGCCAATATACTCCTTTAGGCCAATATGGGCCTATAATTGCTAATGTGACGCTTCTCATGCAGTGTGGCATGGTCGATTTTTACGTGGACAATTATTTAAAAATATTTCTTTATTTATTTTTGCATTATGGCCAACGAGGGCTGCTAAGGCCTTGTCGGCCACTGGATGAGGAATTTGGGTCATCTACACATTGCATTGTGATTATAAATGATCATAATTGGTGCGAGGAATTTGGGTCGTGTGGGCCGAGAGGAAGAAATGCCTGCCGTTTGATTGGGTCTCTACCCCTCCTCAAGTCCTTTGGGCCCTTCTATGTGATGAGACTCCTTGTTTGGGCGACGCCACTAAATCTAGTTTATGATACAAATAAGAAATCGTATTATGACAAAAAAAAAAAAAAAAGTTTAACTAGTCACGTCTTAGATTATTTACTTTAGAGCATTGATTAGAAATGGGAAAATAGAATTGACTTAGGATTTTTAAACGTGTTTTGATTGAAAGAAATAAAAACAGATTATCCTTAACATTGGATCCCCAGTCTCATCCCCATTATGATGCCAAATTCTGATCAATTATGGTCCCAAGCTTTTTCTAGTGCAAACATTGCCTTCTCTGGTGGAAGAGTACAAACAAGTTGATCAAGTGCATTCGCATCGTGGTCATCTGTTAGAAACAAAGTTGATTGAAAGGGACCGCCTTTTGAAAATTTCTTGAGTGCTATGCGTTTAGTTCAACATTGTGAAAGCCATTGAGAAAATGTAAAGTAGTTTAGCCTAAAGGACTTTAGGAAAATTTAAAGGCCATTTTGTAAACTATGTTTTGAAAAGTAACTTTGAGAGAAATGCCATTTGGTAGAAAATACATTTGAAAAATTCTTTGGGTGATTAATATGGTTTTTTTTTTTTTTAAATTTCATTTGTTTAAAATTGAAAAAAATAATGTATGCAACTTTTTAAATAAAAAAATTTGACAATAATGCTAAAAAATCAACTATATAATTAATTTTTTTAAAAGACCAAAAAATATTTAATTTTTTTAGAATTATATAAATTTGATTTTTTAAGCATTATTATGGCATTTAAAAAAATAATAAGGATAGCAAAATAAGAAATTTGAAGAATAAGTGATGATAGTTTTGGAAAAAAAAAAAAGTTTCAGCATTTGGCCAAATGCTGAAAGTTTAAAACTAGTCCCTATGCATTGGGCTTTTAGTATTCACAATCTTGACTTTCACTTGAAAGTTACTTCAAAATGATTGTTAAATAATTCAGCATTTCCTCAAGGGGCTTTGGAGGCTGAAAACTCCTTAAGAATGTTGAACTAAATGCACTCTAAGTGAGTCTAGTCGATCAACTTACGTCATTAAATTGGGTGAGAACCCACCTCATCTAATAATGCACGTGATTGGGCTTGCCTGCCTGGAGAGAGCATGGAGTAAAAAACAATGACGTGTCAGATATGAGAAAACCAAGGGTGACCAACTGATTGTGGAAAAAGAAAGACGCCAATCACAGTCTCAATTGGAAGCTCGTCGAGTTGCTTTTCTAGGTTTACAGGCACCAAACCCTATAAAAAAAATTGGTGGATAGCTATAATCAACCATATTAGACCATAGTGCTTAAAAATAAATGTCTTATCTCTGCACACAACTCAAGTTCTAGAGGCAATTAGGCTGTGACCCTTGCTAGCAGCTAGCAATGGCTTTATGACCCTCCCTCAGTGACTGGTGAGCTCCAATGATCCTTGCTGGCCATAGTAAAAAGAAAGAGAAAAAGTTCAAAAGAGGAAAAATAATAGAAAATAATATCAAAAATAGAAAATTAAACAATTAATAATAAATGTTCATGTTAGCGATTGGCTAGATCCCTGCTAGGCCCACCTATGGGATTAGAGTCCTATCTTGAATAGCCCTTTTAACTAAAATTGATAGAATGAACTACATTAACAAATTGCCAAAAAAATTATGACTAAGTTGGATAAATTTTTGAAAAAAAAAATTAGACAAATTAAAATGTTTAAAACTGAGTTGAGATATATGACTTTGATCATTTTCTCCTCATCTATTTTCCCTCTTCCAAAGAGTATGATGACAATCTCCTTTGGAATTCATTTGATTCATTTCTCGAGAAATTTCATCAAACCAATCCATATTGAAGGCTTACCAAGTATCCATAAGCTCTTATATTAAAAAATGTCGAAGAGATCTAGCTATGATACTGAAAAATGCATAATGGAAGCACGTAGCTTTGATCACAAATTTATGGAATGTGAATCTAATTAGATATCAAAATAACGTAAAACTGGAAGCTGGCAATTGAGAAAAGAAAGGGGAAAAGTTTGGGAAGAATTTCAGAAAGGACAGAATAAGGAATTCAGATAGAAGCGATGAACTCCATAAATAATGACAAAAAGCCAATCAGAAAATTTTTTAAAGCCAGTATATATTATTTAAAACGTTATTGGCAACTAAGCCCTAATTCCAAAAGATAACAGTTTCCTAAATTATCGAAATAAGAAAGAAATTTCCTAAGAAGACTGGAAAGCAATAATTGAAGTCCATTTTGTACTGCCTACACATCGCAGCGTGATTATGAAATACCTACCGAACTTAGTGGGAAGGAATCTAACTAGTCATGTTCATATAAGACAGAAATATTCACCACAGGATTATTTACTTTAGAGCATTGACTAGAAATTAGAAATTAGAAATGAGAAACTGGTATCAATTTAGGCACTTTAAACAAGATCATCCGCAATGTTAAGGCCCTAGTCTCATCCAGATTCGGGAAACCACAAACCTTGGTCTATATAGCTTTTGCATCAACCACTCTGATGGCATGATTCTAATAAAATTGTGCAAAATTTTGATTCATGTTTATTTGTGAAGTTTGCTATACGAAGAAATAGGAACACAGTTTCGTATATGGAATCGGTATGCAACTTCTTGTCGGTACACGAGAGCTCAACCGATCAAGTACGGTGATGGATGAGGCAATGACCCACCTCATCTGATCGTGCATGTGTTTGGGCTCGCATGTAGGGACGGAGCATCGAAGACCTTTGCTCGTTCTTTCCGCTCAAATTAATCAATGGAAGTAAAGCTTATTCACGAATAACAATAATGTTTAAGAACAAAAAATTGAAAAATTACTTTCCACTCGACACCTTTATCTGCATTCATCAAATGCTTTTTGACTTCTTATTAAAAAAAATAAAAATGATGAGTTGGAATGTGAGAACGAAGGGCGACCCCATCTAATTGCGGAAAAAGAGGGTACCGATCATGCGGTTTCCATTGGAGGCTCGTCAAGCGCTTTGCTGCGCTGGTAGGCAAACCCAAAAGGAGAAAAAAGAAAAAAAAAACCAGCGAAAACGGTCTACGTGCCGCCATGTTAGCACGTGTGAGCTATCGGAATATACAATAGGCTCATGTATTCTTTTTTTTTTTTTTTAAAAAAAGAAATAGCACAGGCTGCAAGGGCCAAGCCCTATGCCTTTGGGGCACCAGCGAGGCTCATCGATCACAAGCGAGGGAATGTTGGCCCTCTCCCAATTCTAACAAGGGCTAATAGGGCATCATCTTTGGTCGGCCCATCGCCGACGCCTCACTCACTAGGGGGGGCGGCCAGCCATGAGTAGTGGGCCCCAGCCCTCCTTCTGCAAGTATTATTTTTTTTGGGTTTTTAAAATAACTTTTAGCCTTTATTTTTTTTTTTTAGTTTGCCTACTTTTTTATTTTTTTTTTTGATTTTTTAGACCTAATTTAATTAAGATGCGGTGTAAAAGGAATCTCATCAAAACGACGTCGTTTTGGTGCTTTAATTAACCTTAACGCCACATAGCACACCGTCTAAAATAGAGATAATAATATAAAAAGTCATATGAGCATTTTACGTTGGTTAAATTGGATGAAATTTACATAATAACTTGATTGTACAAATTAGACAAATTCTAGGATTTAATTGCTTTTTTTGAAAATTTTAAGACTTAAGCACACTTTTACGATAAGGTGTAGAATTTCTACTATAGTTATCCCTCCATGTTTATAGGCTATTATTATCACAAAAGCGATACCAAAAAATAACCAACTTTATTAGCACAATGCAGGTTCAAGCTTGGTTCGTGGCGTTCTTGTATCTCTGAATATGAAATTACATTCATCTATTTTCGGAGACAAGTAGAAGGTATACAATTTCAATATATTCTCAAAAGACAAATCATTTGTTTAATCTCATCGCATTCCTAATTGGTCTTTTTCCAATTGTAATCAATTCCCAACACTTTGATTGGTATGTAAACCAAGGCAATAGAGGTGTAAGAGCTATTTATGATTTTTTCTACACTATATTTCTATATTGAAGATAATTATGATATTTTTATTAATTTTTCATATCTTTCAAGATTACACATGTAACTCAACTTGATTGTGTATATCTCAATTAATCTAGTCATCTATAAAAACTTATAAATAAACTCATGTACTCTTCTTCAATACATATCGAAATATATAAAAATTGCACATTTTCACATTTCAATATTTCTTATCTAGCATTCCATCGTCTAAATATTGAAAAGTACTTTCATCTGCAAGTCCACGGTTTTCATATATGTCGTATTGATTTTCTCGAAGTGTCCATTCGAGGATCAACTACAATGATCTATGATTTCATTTCACCCACAATTAAAAAACAAAAGGAAAAAGAATATGTCGTGTGGGTGGTAGGCCTAGCCCCTAGCAATTGATAATTCAGTAATTGCAACATCAGATTTACATGGTTTTGCTTTCCTTAAAACGACTGTGCACAACCGACAGCAATAACTTCGTCGTCTTTCATATGTGTAAAAGAGACCAAATATCATTTTCTAACTGCTACAAGTGTGGCCCTAGAGCATTGGAATTTCCTATCCATATTATTCACCTTTGATACGACCAATACTTGTGGTCTTGGTCTACTAATGTTTTTTTGCTTTCCCTTGCATCCGTGGATCTCCATGAATACATGTAAACCATAGGATTAAGGGTATGGTTTCCAAGATTAGTCTGAATGGGATATGCTTGGTTTTGGACATACTCTCCGTTACGTCCAAATCCAATATTTAACTACACGACCAATCCCTTATGAATGAAGTGTGTTCTATTATGAACAATCACATCCAATAAGTGCGAGTAACTTTTTCAGATGAGCACCATTTGTCACGTAAATCATGTCATTCACCTTTGATTAAGATATTACTAGATGAATTATAAGATAGAATGTTCTTTAAAACTCTCAAGGGGTGATTTGAATGGTCAAGCAATTAGTTTGTATGTGCACATTTGTACTGCTTTGGATAAATTCGACGGCTACATCTATCACCTTGTGTGTGGAGCCTTAAAAATGCATGTTGACATGACAATTTGCATGAAACCATAAAATTAGTTGAGTTAGAAAAGTTTGGATATTCCATGTACGTGGAGACCTTGACTTAGGGGCCATGGACACGGACCAAGCCTTAGTGGTACTGAGATCAACCGCTGAAGTCTTGAGACCGTCCTTGAGGAACCCAAGCTCAAGTGCCGTTGTCCCAAGTTTGGCAATGGAGGTTCCCAGCAGGGCACCGTGGTCTTGATCTCAAGGGATTGTGGCTTAGGGGCGCGGAACAAGGCTTAGCCTTAGAGGACTTGAGCCTAGTTAATAGGGTCAAAATCCTATTGAAATAGTCTGTTATCATAAAAGAAGTGACTCTTCGTCCTAAAAGGAGGCTATCGGTAGTTTTAAAAGAAATTTATTTTTGACATGCAGAGTAGCAATGGTTGGGGATAAGGTACCTATTAGCAAGAGATGTGTTGATTGGTTGTTTGCAAATAGAGATTAATTCACATATTATTTATAGTAACTATAACTGTTCATAAATGCTTTTTCAGAACTCTCTCTTTTTCTCTTTTCATTCATGCAATTTTAATACATTCAATGTGAAATTCCAAAAAAGATATTGAGTAATTGCTGGACTTATTTCTTTGCAGCTTTGGTGTATATCTTGAAGATGTATTTATTCTAAATCCGGCAGCAACAATAGTAAAGACAAATAATACCTCAAGATCATTGATCGTTATTACACATCAAAGTATCAAAAATCTATTATTACTTCTCTATTTTCATCAACAATCAAATTTCCCTAGCAGACATGGCCTCAAGGGACTTAGGATTAGATTTCATTCCGAGGCCCAACCATTGAGGCCTTGGCATAGGTGTCAAGGACTTTGCACACTATTGCTAGGATCCTTAGTTTGACCTTGGCGGGGTGCCAAGGCCCTCGGTTCAATAGCCAAGGTTCAATTGTGTTTTTGAAATTGTGTTTTGACATATAAAAGAGGGAGCTATTTTCTTAAATTTAAGTATAGATTTTCTGATAATTATGATTAATATTTTTCATTAATTTTTTAAATGATCAAAATGTTGAAAACCTATAAAAATGATTTGCGACAGTGACCATTTACTATCTTCAAAGGAAAGTTACCGTCAGTTTAGCTAAAATTAGCAGGAGAATAGGGAAATTGCCGTTGTTTTAGATAATTACAAAACTTAGGTTCTACCACCGATGATAACTCGAGAAAATTTTACCATACCATCGGATTATTATCGAGTGCTAATATCCCCGAGTTAAAAAATTTCCGTCCACATTACTCTTCACCAGAAAAGAAGGCACTAACCGGAGGTGCCATCGAAATTATTTCACAGTTACAATTGTTGAAAACAATTACTGACTATAAATACAATTAGTTGTTGCTATTTGAGGAAAAAAATGATACTGCTGGACAATAATTAAGATAATTTGTTCAACCAATTCGTGAAAATCATTTCGTGAGAACTTTCTAAGTGATGGTCAAAGGAGTAAAAGTTTATAGGATGTAAATACTATCAAAAGTAGTAAGTCCACCGGTTCATTGAGTAACTTTTCTTGAAAATATTTATTTTCTTTAGGAAAAAAGCCACCAAAAACTCTCAACTTTGCCTCGAGTGACAGATTTACCCCGAAGTTTGTTTTGTGACGTGAAAACCCCTGAAGTTTGCTAACCGTGACACATTTATCCCAAATTTTATTTGTGACACAAAAAATCCCGAACTTTCATTTGTGTGACACATTTACCCTAAATCATAAGGACGTTTTAGTCTTTTTAACTTTTAAAAACTTTTTTTTTTTTTTTTTCTTTTTTTCTTATTCTTCTTCTTCCTTCCCTCCATGGCCATGGCGGAGCCGGCGGAGGAAGCCGGCGTCCGGCGAGGGCATCCCTCGCCCGACACAGCAAGGGCGGCCCTCGTCGGCGTCGGGCGAGGGCCTCCTCGCCAGATCCGGCGAGGGCACCCTCGCTCGACGTCGGCGAAGGCACCCCTCGCCCGACGCGGCGGGGCAGCCCTCGTCGGCGTCGGGCAAGGGCCTCCCTCGCCAGATCCGGCGAGGGCATCCTCGCCCAACGCGGGCGAGGGCCGCCCTCGTCGGCGTCGGGCGAGGGAGGCCCTCGTCCGACCCGGTCGAGGGCCTCCTCGCCCGACGCCGGCTTCTCTCCCCGGCTAGCCGGCGGAGGGAAGAGAGAGGAAGAAAAAATTAAAAAAACAAAAAACAAAAATAATAAGATGAAAATATCCTTAATGGGGTAAATGTGTCACGGTTAGCAAACCGGGATTTTTCACGTCACAAAATAAAGTTCGGGGTAAATTTGTCACTCGAGGCAAAGTTGGGGTTTTTGGTGGCTTTTTCCCTTTTCTTTAATAGGAAATAAATGATTTTGCCTTGTGAGGTAGTAATTTTTCTCGTGCAGCCAACAGTTTCCCTCGCATGTTGGATTTATCCGGTACACGGTGGCGCTCAAGCAAAATTTCATCTTAAACCGAACTCTCGTCTGAGAGTGATTTATAATTTGCTAGATTTGGGCACTCTTTTATCGTAGCCGAAAAAGAATTAAAAAAAAAAAAGTTGCTCCACCGAAAGGCTGAGTAGGCGGTTGGAACGCTGAATTGGACTAGCTGAGTTCACCTTCCAATTTTCAATTTTTTATACTTATATCCACATATTTGCACAATTGATTTTAAGATGAATTTAAATGGTCTACGTGTAAGTCAACATTTCTCTATTATCATTAAGAATGAACATCAGTCTAGGGTCAATCCTGGACCGACTTTGGACTTGCTTTGGACCTACCCAATGCAACCGGTCCTGGTTTGATTCCAGAGAGGACTGGGTCGATCCTTAGTCCTAAGACCCTTGGACCTTGCACCGTGTAGGTTGATCCGTAGTCTTGAGAATTTAGGAGTTGTTTGGATTGGACCAACCCTATATAATATATATATATCATGATTTTATCTACTTTAAAATTATAACGCCTCCTACTCTGTTATCTTCGCAGTTTAGTTTGTCATGTAAATTAGAAGGTAGAAAGAAACTCAGCTCTTATTCAACTAAATAAAATAAAATAAAATAAACCCTCTTCACTCACCTTGACCTTGCTATCCTCACTCACCTCATTCACCGCTTACCTCTCGGCTTGCCTCTCTTCACTTGTCTTGCTCTTGCTGCCCATCTCTGTTCCATTGTCTCGCATGTTTCTTTTTCTAGTTTGTTGCTTTTAAGAAGTGTAAACTTATGTTGTTACCTTCTCTTATATTTATGTTTGATATGTATTGTGTTTATAGTTTAGTTACTCAATATCGCATTGTTGATGAATATGTAATTTAAAATAGTATGTTTGTCATTTTAAGGAATGCAAAAAATGAAACAAAAAAGTAATCATTTGGTTTCAGGTTGACCTTGGAACTGGACCAAACCTATATGGTTAGTTCAATCCTCAGTCCTAGGTTCAACAAAATCGATCCTTGGTCCCAAAAATTGCAGACTAATACTATGCAAGTTGGTTTTGGGGTTAGGTGTTGGATTGGCTCAACTCAAACCATGCTCATATCTAATTATCATCAGTCTCCCTTAAAAGTATTGGTGAGAAATGGAATACTAACCTAATTCAAGATCAATTTCTCTCTCAAAACTAGACCGATCGAATCAACTTAATCCCAATAACAACCATAAATATATAATGCCGAAATGACAAGAAGACAAAACCAACAACAACAACAACAACAATAATAACAAGAAGATTTTAACATGGAAACCCAATGTGGGAAAAATCACGAAATGCCCAAAACCTTCCACTAATCACTAAAAATAGAAGGGTACATAAAGTGTTCTTCTTTAGTCACATACCAGAAGCTCAATATAAACAATACAACTGTATTTTTAAATTGGTAAAGTACAATACAACTGTATTTATTCACCACAAAAGTGGATTAACATAAATAGAGTAAGAAAATCTTAATCGCAATTGGAAATTCGGAGGAGGTTCTCAATGAATGAAACTAATCAATTTGTAGCTTTTAATGTCACGGATAGCATATTCAAATTTGAGTCAATTCCGTTAGCGTTTGGCTTTCAAATCGTGACCGCAAAGTTGCACCCATTTTTCTTTCTTCTCCCCTGTTCTCTCGGCACACTCATGGTCACTCTTTTCTCTTTCTTCTTTGCTGCTCACTTCGGGCTCCAACCTCTCACTTGCACGAAGCCTCTCTTTTCTTTTACTTTTCGACTTTTGATCTTGTCTTTTTCCTCTTTGTTTTCTGTGTTAGCTGGGCCCCACAAATGAGGCGGACCGGCCAACAAATTTCTCCCTCCACCTCTCGTCCCAACTTATGTAAAAAAATTTGCAACCACAAGAGTTCCTTTATCTCTTCAAGTGATAGCTATTTATTCCGCCTCAATAATAGACGAAACAACCCATTTTTGCAACCTTAATTTTAGTGATGCATTTAAATGGTCAACGTCTAACTCCATATTTCTCTATGATCATCAACTACCCTTAAAAGCAACCAACAGTGTCATTGGATCCTCCGATAACAAGCCAACCAGAAATTCCTCTCGAACCTCAAGCTAGCTCTCATTCATGGCTGACAGGTAAATCTCTCTCTCTCTCTCTCTCTCTCTCTCTCTCTCTCTCTCTCTGTGGTGCTCATTCTTTCCCCTCATTCCTTCTATTGCTGGCCCACAGCAAGAACAGCAAATTAACTGGAGAAGAAAGTGAAGAGGAGCGAGTGGACGAGAGGAAGTACTTCCAGAAGGTGCTTGACGACGTCGTGAGCCTCAACTCCCTCTTCACTGTTGCCGTCTTCGTCGGCCTCTCCTTCGCCCAGCCGGGCAAAGTTCAGAGCCTCGAGGATGACAACGCTTGCCACTCGGACACCAAGATGCGCAAGCGGCTCGTGGTCTTTGAGATTGCCTCCTTCAGCTGCTTCGTCTTCTCCGGCTTCCTTGCCAAGACCGTCAAGATCTACCTCTACATCTACAAGAAGCACGGCGACTTACCTGACAGCGCCGCGAAGAACCCACAACGCCAGTGGAAGAGCCTCGTTGGGTTTTATTTGTCAATCTACGGGACCATAGCCGGATGCCTGCTGCTGCTCCTGGCCATGGTCAACGTGGTCCAGATCAAGCTCGGCCGGCTCTCGTGCAACGGCGATTTCACAGTCATCACTGTTTCTGTCATGGTCGGCACCATTGGCCTCAGCCTGCTGATCTACTTCACTGCAGTGACCTACGGCCTGTTGTTCACCGGCAAGAACGCGCTGTCCCAAGGCAAGGCGGCAGAGACCAGCAAGGGCGTTCCCGTCGAGGTTAGGAAGGTGTGACGATGAGAAGCGAGAAATTAATTAGAAGGGCAATCTGAAATACGATAGACTTATCATGTAACGTATATCCAATGAGACGATATATCATAGGTCCATGTGAGTATAGTACATCTTAAATGATGGTGTTATGTTGTCGTGCATTCCATGATTCTTGCGCATCCTTTGAGTGAATTTTTATCTGATAGTCGACATTGATTTACAAAGTTTACATAGGGAGAACTCTCGCTGAGTGCTGAATTGATTCCTTCTTGAAATCTCCATAGAAGAAATAGAGTTCACATCGCCAAAAAATTTACGCAAACAGCCTCGTCCACTCTTGATTTGATGATTATGATAGAAATTATATGCGACCGGAAGTGATCGATGTATTTCTCCAAACAAACAAAAAAGAAACGAAATACGAAACACAAATCATTCATCAGCTAATGTTGCGGGGCCAGTGCTGTCTCCATGAAAGATTCCAGCCACTCCTTGCTCCATGAGCTGCCCCACTTACGTCACTTTCATTCTTTTACGGATCGGTAACACTTATAAATAGCAATCGATATTAGATTTAAGTGTCTGCCTAGTTATCAGGAGCTAGATTATCCAAACCGAAATAATTACACGGGTAGATTATCAAATTTGATTTCTTAATAAGAGAGAAATATCGAAATGTGTTATTAAACGAGAAAGAACCGTAGGAGAGTGATTGGCCTTTTTTTCTGAACGTTGGATTTTCGGAAGAAACACTGCCAGCAAGAAGACGGACGGATTTCATATGTTGGCATGCGACATTTACTTACCGAGAAAATATACATGTGTGATGAGAGTGAGAACGTACTTTATGTGATAGATAAATGTTCATGGCAGTGAAATATGGTGTAATTGATCGATTGCAATTGCCCGCATACTATAAATCTTGTCCTACTTGGCATCCAGTATGTGTGTGTATATCTCATTTTTGATTGATTGGTTACACCTTGTTTCATTCTCACGTGATATTTTTGTCATATAAAACACCTTCTCAACATCATCCCCAATAGTGGTTACGTATAGGGTGTAATTGGTCAATCGCTATTGCCCACATACTATAAATCTTGTCCTACTTGGCACCCTATATGCATATATATCTTACTTCTGATTGATTGGTTGCACTGTGCTTCATTCCCACATGATGTTTTCGTCATAAAAAACACCTTCTCAATATCATCCCCTCATAGTGGAAAAAAGAAGAAGATATTTCTACCAGAGGTTTATGCTGTGAAGTAATGTTAAAAATATTGAACAGAAATTTCAAAATGTTTCGACTTGAAGAATACAAATAATGTTAGTATCTCATGTTGAATCATCCCAAATGTAACAGAATCTATGAACTGATCTTAACATTTTGAACACTGTTTATAGCGTAATTCTTTAGCGTCTAACAAATACCACGACCCTTTCCCCTCTCCACCCAACCTCACTCTAAAGAGAAGCAAAATGACATATATATGTATATGTTTTAATGATGGAAAGAGGTGTAGTTACATACGTTACATCAATTAAAATGTTGATTTTGTGTATTAGTCTATCGATATCAAAGAGGTCAGAGACTCTAAAAGTTAACACAAATGCAATCGCGAAATTGTGCTCCACCTGAGAAATTCAGCTCAGGATGCAATGCATATGATAAGATAAATGCTCACTGCTTAAAAAAATCTACCTACTTAAGTTGTTAGATGAATGCCTAGTTTCTTATTTAAATATTTCAATGCTCTCCCTCACATTTAATCTAATCTTTTGCTTAGCACTAGGCGTGAAAGTTTAATTAGGGAGGCAA
Organism: Eucalyptus cladocalyx; assembly: GCA_017140615.1. Classification (NCBI taxonomy): domain Eukaryota; kingdom Viridiplantae; phylum Streptophyta; class Magnoliopsida; order Myrtales; family Myrtaceae; genus Eucalyptus; species Eucalyptus cladocalyx. The sequence continues at coordinate 12,997,295 of CM029525.1, forward strand.
ATATGATTTGGAAAGATTCGAATTTAGAACATTTTACTTTGATACCATGTGAACGTGAACCACAACCAACTATTCTAAGAACTTAAATTATTAGATAAATGTGTGGTTTATCATTTAAATATTCTAATAAAATTCTCACTACATGAGGAGTTCACCTCAGGATACAGGGCATTAAGCCTCAAAGGAATCCACCAAAGGAATACAGAGTTAAGCGAAACTCAAATCCAAGGGTAAATTCATTGAAACACTCGCTTACCCTCTAGGAAACCTTAGACGGGTTTTAAAGACACAAACTTAAAAAATTCCTTCTAAGCATTGGCAATTCTCAGAGACATTGCATTGGACTTAGCAAGAACATAAATGTATTAAATTACCTCATCTCAGATTTCCTAACCAGCGCCTCGTTTTTTGGGAGTAACATTGCCCAGAATATTCCAAAATACATGAAGCTCGACTCACTTAAAAGTAGACACAGAGCTTTCCAACGGCATATTTTTTAACCATATTTCAATATCTGAAAAAATGACCCTTAAAATATTGTCAAAAGAAATGGACTTCACCTCGTGCCATGGAGCCTAGCGCATTGTGGGATCTAACAGAAAAATTAGAAGAATCCATGGATAGTAAAAGAGGAGGTCCTTCGTTTGCGTGTAGGGCTTCTATATGGTCTTTTTATCTAATACTAAGTATGGAAATATTTAATTGGAGAGGCAAGTGAGGTATGGAAAAATTTGAATTCAGAATTTCTAACCTTTGATATCATATAAGATTTTATGGGATCATTTCTAATTGTTGTAAAAGCTTAAGTTATTATATAAATGTGTAATTTATTATTTTAATATTTTAATAGTGATAGTCATGCTTGTAATATATGAGTGTTATTCATATTAGAAAGAAGAAATGACCTAAAATTGCTCGAGCAAATCCAAATGGTTTTGAAAGCATAAACCCTTTGGAAAGTAGAGATGACTTTGGATTTTACTTTCCACCTCCGCCTATTTGGATTTTGCAATTATCCAGAAATCCTTAGCAATAACATTCGTCCAGGGATGACCCGTGAGTTTATACTTTCTGCATTATCCTCTAGGGAGAGAGAGAGAGAGAGAGAGAGAGAGGTTATTGTTAGAAGCATTTATGACTGCTGAGATAAGAAGTTACCAAGATTTAAACCAATCATCTGAAGAAACTAGGACTACAAATTTATAAAATGAAGAGGTTATTGTTAGAAGCATTTATGACTGCTGAGATAAGAAGTTACCAAGATTTAAACCAATCATCTGAAGAAACTAGGACTACAAATTTATAAAATGAAGAGGTTATTGTTAGAAGCATTTATGACTGCTGAGATAAGAAGTTACCAAGATTTAAACCAATCATCTGAAGAAACTAGGACTACAAATTTATAAAATGAAGATTGTGCTGCAGGGCGGGGCGGCGCATGAAAGTTTCCCTCGTTCCGATTTGCCTCGCTCCGGCGCTATTGTCACTTGACGGATGAAGTTGTCGTCCCTATGATCCACGCGATATCTTGCACACACTCCCCACATGACCTGCCAACATAGCTATCGGCAGCAACAACTAACAAACTCCATGTCCGAGAATATTGAACAGAAGATGCACGTCAACTTCCTTCGCTGTCCAGCTTACTGAGTCCAAATGGTGGCTTTAGTGCATCCGCGAGTCGCTATCTCTGTATTCATGACATTTCACAATTATGGAAGGGGGTTGGTATTAGGTAATGCTAGCTCATGGCGGACCCCATATAATGTCTAGCAGAGTCCCAAACTATTTATTGGATAGCCTGTTTTATAAATGATGTGATAGATAGACTCAATCACATAATTATTACTATACAAAAGAATTCAACTTCCTCTTAAATCTATGGATCTGGTAGATCCTCGAAGTTCTGTCCACTTGATTTAGTAAAATGAGTTTGGGCAAATATGAATTGGTGCATTGGCCAATTAGTCTTGTGGCACATTCATGTTATTCGTGTGGTCAGAATTGGGCCAATGTTCAACTTTTTTTTTTTTTTTTTTTTTTTTTGGTTGAAAACGGGTGATTTCTATCGTTCATTCTTATGATAATTACAAGACAAAGGGAAACAAACTTCCGAACATAAGATATCCCTAAGAGACTGGGGATGGGAAGATGTCCAATTGAGAGGGAGTTTTTTTGGTTTGATGGGCTTTTGCTATCCAATCGGAGGCGCGATTTCTGTCCCAAAGGCAGTGGTTCATCTTTGCTTGTCTGAAATGGGCTAGAATTCTTTTCCCTTCATTGACTATGTTCCTCACAGCCCAAGGGGCTTCTTCCCGGCCCATTATGCTTTCCACTACCCCCACGTTGTCACTTTTGCAAAGAAAATCTGTATCTTTCTTTTGACTTTGCCCCCACGTGAGACTCTTGGATTTGCTTCAGAAAGTGCAGGCCTTTGACAGTAGCAAGGGTTTTGGCTTCAAGAGGGGATGTTGCTCGGATCTCACACGTGAAACCTCCTTCCACCATACCACTGGAGTTCCTCAAGATCCCGGCGATAGAGCTCGGGAACTCGCTCCCCACCCAAGACGCATCGACATTCAGCTTGAGGTTTGAATTTGTTGGGGGTGTCCACTTTGTTTCTTCCTTCCCAGATCTGGTTTTTGCGCTACCGTTCTGCGGGATCCATCTGCGGTAGGTTACAGCTTGAGCTCTTGCCTCTTCTAATATGGCGGTGGGATTTGGTTGTTGTCCTCGAAATACCGCATTATTCCTCGCCTTCCACATACACCAGAGGAGCGTTGCTATTTCATCTGCTTTAGTTGCTGTTGCGTTGTTCTCAAAGACATCTATTAATCATTTATCAGCTCTGATGAAATTTTGTAGGGTTGTGAAGTTCTTCAAAGTTGAGTCTGACCAAACTCCTTCTGTCCAGCCACATAAAAAGAGTACGTGTTCAATTGTCTCAGGGTGCTTGGAACAGAGTGGGCATATTGGGTCCAATAAGACTCTTCTCTTGTAAAGTTTCTCACGTGTTGGTAGAGCGTCTTGGCATAATCTCCAGAGGAATATTCGTATTTGGGGGGGGGGGGGGGGGGTTAGGATATTCCATACTTTTGTCCATAGTTGTCTCGGTGGCTGGAAGGAGGTCGATGCCATGTTTGTATTTGCCTTGAGAGCCTTGGACCACTCGTTGTTATAGCCGCTCTTAACTATATAACTTCTAGTTTTGTTTGTTGTCCAGTATAGAGTGTCTGCCTTTGGGGAGGGACTTATGTGGGTTGCTAATATCTCTTCGACGACTTTTTCCGCAAAGAGGTTCTGCAAAGTTTATTCTTTCCACTTCCTTGTGTCATCATTTATCAATTCTGCCACTTTGTAAGGCTCATCCCTATTTGCCGGACCTCCAATTATGCCCGAGGCTAGCCACTTGTCCTCTCTGATTTTTATAGATTTGTCGTCTCCCATTACCCATCTGACCTCCAACTCGATAACTTCTCTCCCAGATAAGATACTCTGCCAATCCTAGGACGGTCGAGATCCTCTTTTGGCTTTCCGAAATTCCCCATCTAGGAAGTATATTCCTTTAAAAATTTGACTCCACAGTGCATGAGGATTTTGATGTAGCCTCCAAGCTTGTTTTCCCAACATTGCTCTATTTAAGGTTTGCAAATCTTTGAAGCCTAAACCTCCTTCATATTTCCGGAGTTTTAGCACTTCCCATTTTTTCCAATGCATTCCCCTCCTGGCCTCGCTTTGTTTCCACCAAAATGAAGCAACTCTCTTCTCTATAGCATTACAAATAGAATTTGGTATCTTAAATATTGACATGGCATATTGAGAAATGACTTGCACTACACTCTTTATCAATATTTATTTACCTACTTTCGAGAGAAATTTTTCTTTCCATCCCTCAATTTTCATATTAATTCTAGCCAAAATCCAAGCGAACATGTCTTTTTTTTACTGACCCCAATCGGATGGTATTCTGACGTACTTCTCGATCTTCTCTATAATTGGGATGCGTAATTCTTGAGCCATATTCCCCTTCAAATTCTGTGGATAGCCACTACTGAAGACAAGTCCATATTTGTTTAAATTGACTACTTGACCGGTTGCATAACAATATTGATTTAGAATTGCAGCCAGACTTTGGCACTCCTTAACCGTTCCATCCAGGAAGAAAATAGCATTATCAGCAAATAATAGGTGGGTTCAATGTTGGCAATACCTGTTTAGAGTAATTCCCTTGAGGCTTCCATCCGCTTTTGCAACTTAAAGGAAGGAAAAACTAGGGAATTCTCTCCCATCCTAAACCTCGGCGCATGGCTGCATCCTCAAAGTCCATAGGCTTAATGAGACAAGATACAAAAGAGTACAAAGAAAGGATATCCCTTCATGGCTAGTCTCAGAATCGGGTATCTCTCTCTTTCTATCTCGAGCTTTACTATAACCTTTCGGTCCATCTTTCCTTCTGTCTCGAACTTTACTACGTCGTACAACCTGATAAAGAGACTGGAGAATCATAGAGCATTCATCGTTATGCTTTTGCTTTTTAACTTTTCCTTTCCAATTTTAAGAGATGACTAAAGAGGATCAAGGCGACAAAGTGGAAGAGAGGAATACTTCCAAAAGTGCAAAGTGGAACGGATTCTTACAACAAAATCATTTATGTCATTCGGCCTCTCTCTCAAAATCAAACTCGATGTGTGAGCACAATAATTCACATGGAGTAACCCACCTCTCGATATCATAGAGTTCCAAGAGTTAAGTCACTTTTCAAATATTGATTCTTAAGTCATTTGAGTTCGCATCATCTACAGAGATAGAAAAAATACTTTAAATTCGGTGCTCAATCAAGTATTTCTAAAAGGTTTTCCTATAATTGCATAATAACCTGAGATTTGACAAAAAAATCAAATTTTTATGTGCCACTTCAAATCAATATCAACAAAATGAGTAGTGGGAGACATAACTCAAACATATACGACGTTCATGTTCAATAAATATATACTTTGCAAAATCGGTAATCTACTAAAGCATAATTATAGGCAAGTCTTACTCAACACACAATAGTTAAGGGTTGGTGTCCTTACCTTGTTTATCTTATGAATTGGTAAGTCAAATCAGGGAAAAAGTGTTAGAAAAGTTCTAAATCTATTACATTTGTGTCGATTTATTCATAAATCTTTTAATTATATCAATTTAATCTTAATCTTTTGACATAATGCCAATCCTATCATTCCGGCTAATTTTGGTTGGATATTGCTAATGTGGATGCTAGCCGTTCTATGTGACATGGTAGGCACTAACGTAAAAAAAAAAATAATACTATTTTCTTTTTTTAATTTTTATATTTTATTTTCATTTATTTTACTTTTCTTTCTCTTTCCTTTTTTTTTTCCCTTCAGTTCCTTCCTTCTCCAGTCGGTCACAAACCTTGACAACGGGCCAGAGGTGAGGGACCTCATTAGCCTCCCTAAGCGAGGCTCGAGCCCTCACCAAAGGCTGCAAGGGTGGGTTTGCACCGGGAGAATTACCAAAAAAGTCCTAAATCTATTGCAATCTTGTCAATTTAGTCCTAAACTTTTTTTTTTGACCAATTTAGTCCTAAACATTTTACAATTGTGCCAATTTAGTCCATTTGGCCAAAATTGGCTAGCCAATGTTGACGTGGATGCCGATTCGCGACGGCCGTTCGATGAACGCTAACATGACAATTTTTAAAAATATTTTTTTCATTTTTTTCATTTTTAAATATTTTTTGAATTCTTGAATTCTTTTTGTCCTTTTTTTCTCCACCTTCTCCTTCCTCTTGCCGGTGTCGACCAACCAGAGGCGAGGTTAGCCTCGCTAGCCACTGGCGAAGTCGAGCCTCACCCAACAACGGTGAGGCCATCATTGCTAGATCTAGCGAGGAGCCTCGTAAGCCACCGATAAGGTTGACCCTCGCTAGTGGCCAGCAAGGCTGTTGTCGCTAAATCTGGTGAGGAGCCTTGCTAGCCACTGGCAAGGTCAACCCTCGCCTTGGCTAGGCGAGGCCCTGCCGGATCTGGTGTGGCTCGACCCCGCCCAACCATGGTGAGGAGCCAACATCGCTAGTGCCAATGAGGCCGGCCTTGCCATGGCTGCGTGAGGCTCGCCCTTGCTAGTGGTTGGTGGGGGGGGGGGTGAGCCTCGCCAGCCAAAGGAAGGAGAAGATGAATGGAAAAAAAAATTAAAAAAAAAATCGACAAAATATTAAAATATTCAAAAATAATAATTTTAAAATTGCCATGTCGTGTTCGCTGGACGACCATCATCGACCGGCTAAATTTAGCTGGATGGACTAAATTGGCACAATTGCAAAATGTTTAAGACTAAATTGGCACAATTGCGATAGATTTAGGATGTTTTTGGTAATTTTTCCCCTTGTACTAAGTTAGTGAAGGTCAAGTCTCACCAGCCATGGGTGAGGCCTTGATTACAAGGTTGCTTTTGCAGCCTTTGGTGAGGGCATGCCAAAAGCCAATGAGATCGACCTTGCCAGCCCTCGTTTGGGATCCATCTTAACAATATTTTACCAAAATTATCCAAAAAGACTAAAATGGCACTAAGTTAAAAGATTTAGAACTAAATTGCTACAATTGTAATAGATTTAAGATTTTTCTTAAAATTTTCCCGTCTACCCATCATAATTCAATTTTCTTCAATATTTAATATATTACATTATGGAAAATGAATTTGATAAACACATCATCACATTATTTGACCGCCAATGATATCCATTAAAATGCCATTAACAAATTTAATTCAAAATAACATTTTAATAAAAAGCTATTTTCTTTTTTAAAATACTTTGTAACGATACAATTGTTTTGGTTAAATAAGCAAATTATAGTTATTAAAGACTAATGATAGTCTTAAACAGATTCGAATCCATTTGGCGGGAAGCTTTCCGTTAATAACATAGAATTAAAAATAAACAGATTGTTGATTATGAAAAAACAAAGAAAAAAGTTATGTTTTCGACTTAATGTGTTATTTTGTAGGGTTAATATCACGATAAACCCAAATTAGTACACTTATAATAAATTAACCATAAACTAATTTTTTGACCATAAAAACCCCAAATTAGTATACCTATGATAAATTTACCATTTGTTACTTTTCGTTACATTTTACCATCAAATTATTGATTTGGATTATATGTGGTAGTTGACAGGTTTACAAATTTGGGATTTTACCATTCGCTTATCACATGTGTACTAATTTATGATTTTTTGTGATATTAATCCAATTTAACATAAATTGATAGATGGTAAATTTGTCACAAATGTATCAGTTTTGGATTATTGGAGTTCATAAAATAGTTTTGAGTAAATTTGTTACGAGTATACCAATAGAAGGTTTGTTGCGGTAAAAAAAAAATTAATTTGTGATAAATTTCTCACAAATATACTAGTTCCTAGTTTTTCATGATATTAATCATATTTTGTAACATTCGAAAAAAATAGGGTAAATTCTGGACATGAACCCAAAAGATCAAGAGAAGGTACGAAGAGAGGGAATCATGAAACATGCCTTACTTACTGCAGTTCCCTTTCATTATGTGTAGGGTTACTACTGGCCATTTTCACCTAACCAGAGGGAGAGAAGCAAGAGGAAGAGAGAGGAGACAACACACCGGGAAGAGTCCAGACTCCATAGAAAAGTCGACCAATTCGTGATAGGTTCCAGACTAACTTAAATGAATTGGTAAGTTAAGTCGATATTGTTAGTATATTCCTTATTCTATCTTTAATTAAAAACATAATAATTGTCAGAGATTGAGTGACTGCCAAAGAAAATGTTTATTTTCCTCTAAATTGTTTATATTGTCGTAGCACTTATATAAGCTTTGCCACCATCGAGCAAAAACAACAGCATATACCCTATTCATATGCAATGTAGGATCCGATTTTTTGCCGTTGAAGAAACCTTTCATCCAAGGTGGAGTTTCACATCATCGAAAAGGGAAAAGAAATTAAGTGAGAAATATGTGAAGACACTAAATTATGAATTTGAAAGTACAATGATGGTTATAGAATTCCATTTCACGTAATAACGAAATTTGACACAAAAAAGAAAAGAAAAAAAGACGTTCCCTAGGCTGGTCCCCATGATGAAAGGCATTTGGATCACTTGGATCACCGCAGAAGCTTTGATAGGAAGTTCTCCATCGCTTCACCTACCCCCAAGGAGAAGGAAAGACAAGTGGTGGTTGGGGGCGGCAGCGGCGGCGGCAAATACATATATAATCTTTTTGAGGGGAACATGTTGTAACTTTTTTTTGGTCACGCGAACATATATAAATCTTTGTATAATGTGTACGACTCCCAAGGTTAATATGAGTGGGACATGCCGGATTTAGAGATACCATTCGTTGTGTCAAAATCCAGCGTTGAATGATGCAACCAATCCCCTGTTGATCAAGTTCTAGTCTATTATGAATGATCACATCCAATAGCTACAAATGACTTTTCAAATGAACACTATTTATCTTATGAATCAGTCAATGAACCTCTCGTGAATCATGTCAATGAACTTTAGTTGAGATATTTCTAGACGAATAATGTTATAAGTGTTTTTGAAAACTCTCAAGGGATGAATTGAATGGTCATGTAATTAGTTTGTATGTACAGTTTTAGTGCTCAAATCACAACATGTTCCCCTCAAAATAATTAGTCGGATGAAAACAAAAATTCATTATTAACAACTATTTATGTCTAACATTTTTATAAATAATGAAATTATTTTATTTATTTATTTTTATAAGCGATATAAGTAATGTTTTTTGAGAGCTACGATTGTTGAGAAACAATTACTCACTATAATTAGTTGTTGCCATTTGAGAAATTTTTTTGATAATGTTGGAGAATTATTATGATTACTTGCTCCATCTTTTTCATGAAAATCATTACATTATTAGAGAATTTCTAAGTGATGGTCAAAGGTGTAAAAGTTTATATAGGAAATTAATGTTATCAAAAGTAGTACCGGTTAATGTAGTAACTTCTTTTGAAAATAGTAATTTTCCTTTGTTGGAGAATGGATTTGATTTGACACATTCTGATCCTTGAGTGATTCAGATTTTCTTTTTTTTTTTTTTGGTAAAAGTTGATTGATTCAGATTGATTCTCAGTTGGGATTTAATTTTGTAATTGATACAGTAAATTGTAATATAGGATATTGTATATATTCTTTCCAATTCATTTCTTGTACTATAAATATGGGTACATTATTGTACATTGAATATGGTGAAATATACAGAAAACTCTTTTCCTCCATTGTTCCACATTTCGTGTCATCCTTAATAGGAAATGAGTGATTTTGCCTTGTGTGGCGGTAATTTTTCTCGCGTAGCCAGCATTCCCACCCGCATCTTGGTGGAATAGGGCGACCGACTTGGCCGGTAAAGAGCGTCGCGCAAGCAGTATTTGCGATCTCAAACCGAACTTTCTCCTGAATTGGACTAATAATTGAGCTTCCAATTTTCAAAATTTGTATACTCATATCAACATATTTGCACGGTTGATTTCAATAATGAATTTAAATGGTCAACATGTGAGTCAACGTGTGAGTCAACGTCTCTCTATTATCATCACTTTCCCTTAAAAGCGACCAACAATGTCGTTGGATCCTCCTCAGACGAACCAACGAAGAATTCCTCTCCAACCTCAAGCTAGCTTTCGTCTATGGCTTCCAGGTGAAAACCTCTCTCTCTCTCTCTCTCTCTCTCTCTCTCTCTTTCTCTCTCTATCTCCACTCATTCCTCCTTCTACTGCTGGCCTCCACAAGAACAGCAACTCGACCAGAAATGGAAATGAAGAGGAGCAAGTGGACGAGAGGAAGTACTTCGAGAAGGTGCTCGAGGACATCGTGAGCCTCAACTCCCTGCTCACCGTTGCCGTCTTCATCGGCCTCTCGGATGCCCAGCCGGGCCAAGTTCAGAGCCTCCAGGATGACGACACTTGCCACCCAGACGCCAAGATACGCAAGCGGCTTGTGGCCTTTGAGATCGCTTCCTTCAGCTGCTTCGTCTTCTCCGGCTTCCTCGCCAAGACCGTCAAGATCTTCCTCTACATCTACAAGAAGCAGGACGGCACCAAGAAGAACCCGCAACGCCGGTGGAGAAGCCTCGTCGGGTTCTATTTATCGATCTATGGGACCATGGCCGGGTGCCTGCTGCTGCTCCTTGCCATGGTCGATGTCGTCCAGATGAAGCTCGGCCGGCTCTCGTGCGACAGCACATATTCGGTCAGTACTGTCACCGTCATGGTCAGCACCATCGGCCTCAGCTTACTGATCTACTTCACTACAGTGACCTACGGGCTATTGTTCACCACCAAGACGGCGAAGATGCGGCCGCCTGACGTGGAGAGCGGCGAGAAGGTGGACTTGCGACGAGGACAGGCCTGAAGCCAATTCATCTAAATATGCTGGACTTGTCATGTAACCTATATTCAGTGTCATTAAAAGTAGGTTCATGTTTGTATGTTATGTCTTAAGTGAAGGTGTGTTATTTTATTGCGCATTCCATAACTTTTGCGCATCATTTGAGTAAGTTTCGCTGATTGATTGATAAAGACCACATAATTAATTGAATCGTGATAACATTTGTTAAGCGTTGAATTGATTATTTTTTAAAATATAAGCAAAACAATAGAGTATACATCGCCTACAATTTTATGTAAATGGCTTGATCCACTCTTGATTTGAGGATTGTGATGGAAATTATATACAACTGGAATTGATCAATGTATTCCTCTAAACAAATAGAATCAAGATGAAATACAAATCATAAATCATGGATCAACTCAGCCCTCTTAGAGACTTGCTCGAGAATAAGAAAGAAGAATCTCATATAAATTTCATGGAATTAGGTTTAGATTCAAGAATCTCATTTATGGGGACGCCATAATATCTTATTTCAAAAATAAAAAATTCGAAACAGGTCTAGATTCGAGAATCATATGACTCCTCACTTTTCTCAAATCAATGATATATAATAACGCTCATGTAACCACCAGCCGCGGTGGCTCCACTTTTGCGCATCATTTGAGTAAGTTTCGCTGATTGATTGATAAAGACCACATAATTAATTGAATCGTGATAACATTTGCTAAGCGTTGAATTGATTATTTTTTAAAATATAAGCAAAAGAATAGAGTATACATCACCCTACAATTTTATGTAAATGGCTTGATCCACTCTTGATTTGAGGATTGTGATGGAAATTATATACAACTGGAATTGATAAATGTATTCCTCTAAACAAATAGAATCTAGATGAAATACAAATCATAAATCATGGATCAACTCAGCCCTCTTAGAGGCTTGCTCGAGAATAAGAAAGAAGAATCTCATATAAATTTCATGGAATTAGGTTTAGATTCAAGAATCTCATTTATGGGGACGCCATAATATCTTATTTCAAAAATAAAAAATTCGAAACAGGTCTAGATTCGAGAATCATATGACTCCTCACTTTTCTCAAATCAATGATATATAATAACGCTCATGTAACCACCAGCCGCGGTGGCTCCACTGACTAAGACTCTACCCATCCTCAACGAAGAGGTGAATGATTCAAAACCCAGGGGAGGCGCTAGGTGTATTAAGCCGATTCCTCCAGCACCAAAAATAAATAAATAAATAAATAACGCTCATGTAGAATTTATATTTAGCAGCAGTGTATTCTATAATCACCGTTACTCTTAATCCATTTGAAAAATAAAAATTAAAAGCAGATGGCTGGTGATTAATTCCTTTTTTAATGGGAAGAAAAAAGCAGGCAGTGCCAATGCTGTCTCCATGAAAGACTGGTGGGGATTGATAATGTTGCGGCCCCAACTTTCTCCATGAGCTGTCCCACTTACGTCCTTTCCAATCTCTTACGGCTCGTGATGTCGCAATTAATCAAAAATAGATTTACGTGTCTTACAAGTTATAAGTAGCTAAGATTAACAGGGTCAAAATTTATTGCACATGAAGATTACAAAATTTGACTTCTTGATAAGAAGGATATAAATATTTCATTAATAAATCAGGAGTAGTAAGAAAGTGATTGGCTTCCCTCTTTTTTTTTTTTTTTTTTGGGTTAAAAGTTGCATTTCCAAAAGAAAACCTCCCACGGATGGACTTCGAATGTTGGCATGTGATGGTCATTTAAGTAACTACTTATTATAAAAATATAGACGTGTCGTGATATTGAATGTACTTTATGCGACAGACAAGACTTCGTGGTCAATCCCGATGGCTTCAGTCAATCCCGATGGCTTCCATATTATGAATCTCATCCTTCTTGGCACCATGTGTCTATGCATCTCAATTTTGATTGGTTGGCTACACTACGTCTCATTATCACGTGATGTTTCCGTCGTATGAAACGCGTGCTCTATAATTATACTCTAATAGCGGGAAAAATTTATATATTTTTCCACCATAGTTTTACGCTATGAAGTAACATTAAAAATATTTAATAGATATTTCTAAATATCTCAACTTTAAGGATATTAAAACTATTTTCTAGGCATAATTGACATTAAAATATGTAACGAATTATGAGGGAAAATTCCAAATAAGGGCGTGAAATATCTTCATTTTCTCAAATAAGGATCTAAAGTAGATCTTGTTTTAAATAAAATGCTGAAGTGCCTTCACTTTCTCAAATAAGGGCTCGAAATGGATTTTGTTTCAAATAAGGGCCTAAGGCAGTTATTCAATTTCAAAGAAGGGCTTGGGAACATTTCGTCCTTTATCTTTTTAAATTTTTCTTTCTTTCTTCTTTTCTTTTTTATGATTGTCTTCTTCACTAGTGCCTAGTCTCAAGCAATGGCCAGCCACCAAAGAGGGTCGGGCAGGGGTCACCCTTGCCCAATCTGACGAGGGCCACCCTTGCATGCCCGTACTAGCCATAGGCAAGACCAACCCTTGCTAGCGGTTGGTGAGGGATGGCCTTGCCTCGGCAAGCCAATCCTCGCCTTAGGTAGGGCTGGCCCTCGCAAGATCTGGGTGAGGATCACCTTGCCCATGATCGGTGAGGGTCGCCAGGCTCTCCTTGGCGCTCACCGAAAAGAAAGAAAAAAAATGATAAAATAAAAAAATATTTAAAATTAATATTATACTTTGACGCAAATGCCCCTTGATTAGCCAATGACCTATGTGATCAAACCTTTATTTAAAATTTTCATGACTACTTGAAGCTCTTATTTGAGACTAACATGACCCTTTAAGCTTTTATATGAAATAATATCCACTTCATGCCCTTATTTGAAATTTTCTCCAAACTACCACTAGATAAATTAGGGGAGGGGGGGCATATTCAAGTATCTCATATTCAATTATCTCGTATGTAAAAGTAATTATGAACCGATTTGAACATTTTCAACACTATATAAACTGTAATTCTTTAGCATCTAAAGTTATACAACTCCCTCTCCTCTCCCCGCAACCACGTTCCAAAGAGAAGAAAAATGACAAAGATGTTTTCTTATGATTGAAACAAGTATGTGTAGTAAATAATGAGGAAATATAATATGTGAATTAAAGGTTTATGATTGAATTGATAGTTGTACAATAAGTTTAGAACTTTTCCGAAAATTTCCTCAATAAAAATTAATCCTTTTGAAAGATCCTTCGACATCTTGGAATACCTAGCATTACTATTCTATTAGTTTTCCATTTCTTTACTAAAACTTATGTTCTGTCTATGGTGTCACATAAGGTTTTTTCAGTTTTGCCTTTTTGAGAGAAACATAGGAAAACGAGAGTTCTTCTCTGAATGCAATTTTATGCAGTGGGCAAGCTTCTCTACTGTATTAAATCAAAATTCGCGAATCTATTATCTTTTCCACTGCATCAGTTAGATTACAGGAACGGGAAATTTGTTCTACAAACGCAAAATAGTAGAACATGCTTCAAGAACAATTGTAAAAGTTTTCAATAATTTGTACTTCGTAAGGGGGTAACTGTCTTTTAAGTAGAACAGTATAGGTAACCCTAGCTAGTAGCAACCTTAACTGACTCAGAAATTAATTTATCCGAAAAAAAAATTATTTTAAAGAAAAATGAAGTGGAAAGGCCTAGAGTTGTTCATATAAATCCAAATAGCTATAAAACAAAAACCCTTTTAAAAGTAGACATGATGTTGGATTCCTTTTTCCACCCTTCCTATTTAATTTTCGCAATTACCCGCTCGATCCAGAAATTCTTGAGCAATGGCGTTCATCAAGGATGACACTGGGGCGGGACAGAGGAAGTAATAGAAGAAAAATAACAAAAGAAGAAGAAGATATTAGTGGAAGCATTTACGATTGATAGAGGAAATAATAGATGAAAGAACAAATATGTTACCAAACTTTACACAAATCATCCGAAAAAATTAGGACTAGGAATTGTATAAAATGAAGATTGCAGGGCAGCGCGGGACACGAAAGTTTCCTCCATTCCGATTTGCCTCGCTCCGGCCCGACGGCGCTATTGTCGTTTGGACGGATAAAACTATCGTCCCAATGGTCTGCGCCATATTTTGTACGCACTCCACGCATAACCTTCCAATTTAGGTGTTGGTAGCAACAAGACAACTAACAAACTTCATGTCCGAGGATATTGAACAGAAGATGCACATCAACTTCAGTCATTGTCCAGCTTACTGTGTAAAAGAAGGTGGCTTCGGTGCATCTGCTGATTCCCAGAGAGATGACTTGGGGTAGAGAGCATCTAAGCAGCTCGTGGGGTCAGCCAGAGACAAGGAGGCGAGGCTGGCGCGGTGGCAGATAGGGGTAGGCACTGGCTCTAATGAGGCGGGTGACCGCTCTAGCAGGTGGTTGGCTGTGAGCAATGAAAGGGAGTTTCGATAGGACTAGTGACCAAGTTAATTTAGACTCTTGGCTCTAAGCATACTGATATGGCATCCAACTTAACGCCCCTAACAGAAATGTGCCAATCCGATATTGTCGTGTCACAAAGTTCTAAGCAGATCGCTCTACAAGGCAACAAATGACCGAGCTACATATAAACACTTCCTACTAAGCATAATTGCGAAACTTATGACTAGTGAGAATTGGGAGATTTCTTTGGCATAAAAGATCTGTGCAAAGATGTTTCTGCAATTTTTAAGGGTCAGATCCCTTAAGGTTAATAACATCAATCGTGATCCATGAACCGAGTTTGTCATATGCAGGCTCATTGGCAATATCAGATATCTAGGCTAAATGGTTTGAAGTCAAAAAGAAGACAAGAAACTTCAGACGAAATTGATTTTTCTCCAGGAGATGAATAACTATCTTTACTCGAAAATAAAATAAAATTAGCAGTCTGAGAGGATTATTCTTAGTAGATGCTTTTATCAGAAATGGGTGCATACTGTGTGACGACAATCGCTAGTTTGATCTTTCCTCTCAAATCTAAAGTCCTTTAGAGCGCACGTGTTGAATAGGGCCCAAGCATGTAAGGAGAATCCATTGGAAGTCGATAACATGGCTAATATAATCTTAGCTTATAAAAATGCATTGTCAGTATAATGAGAAAGAGGTCTCTAGTTTAATATAATTCTACGAAGAGCATAAACAGGAGTTACATCTCAATATACAGTATATGCACTGTCATATATATTCAGAAGTGGCTACTCTCCCTACAGGTCGGTTTGATGTGTAGGGAACAGGTCGGTTTGATGCGTAGGGAAGAGATTCAAAGTCTTCTTCGCGAGGCTCCGGATGTCTTCTCTACTGGATTCAACTGAAATTCTTTGTATTCGTTTCACCGCCCCATCGGACATGAAATCCCTCCAATTATCCTCTGCAAGAGCAATGCGACTCCATTAAAAACATATTAGAAGCAAGAGTAGCATGATGCCTGCCAAACACTCATGCCAGTAAAGTAATTTCTGTCGTATTATTTATTCAACCAACATCGAATGTTTACGTAATAGACAGAGTAGCTTACTGTTTTGGGCCAAGTGGCACAGAGCGAGCTCGATATGGCGCTTGATTGAAGTAGAAGCACAGTCAGAGTTTGCAAGCAACCACTCAAGGGCACCATCTTCCATGAGAAGTGAACGGCCTTTCCGATGTCCTACAGGAAGTCAACTCAGATTTTGAAAGAAAAGAAGGCCATCGGTTTACCAAGTGTTATCAAGCAACATCCTGAAGAGAAGCTGCGACTAACCTTGAATTACCGCTTGGGATTCACATTTGGCAAAATTAGCAATTCCTCTAGCAACCTGTGCCGAGACATCAGTAGTCCCTGATCTAACCATTCCCAGAAGTGCTTCCAGGCCTCCGTCTTCCTTCAACATCACATGCAATTTTTCTGTCACGAGCAAACTTCAGGGCATCAGTCCATTAAATAAACACACTTGATCTCAGAGAAATCAGGAGCAATATGTAGTTCGTTTATCATTTATAGAAATCATATATAATAAGCATGATTAAAAACCCAGGTTCTCCTCAATTCACATCCCTCAAACGAGGTTGTACAGGTTTAAGACCAAATGGCCGGGTTTCTAACGACAGGAAGATAAACTAGAGAGGATGAAGAAGCCTACATAATTGAATTACAAAGACTATGTAAGAGCTTTCAGCAAAACATTAGAAACTCTTTGCTAGTTTCTGGCGTATGTGTTCAAAATTATTTGATCCACGAAGTTTCTTTTTTTCCTTTCAAAGAACGGGCCAAGAAATAGCATCAGAGAGTGACTACAGAAAAGGAGATATGTTTTGGCACGACACTCTCCATCCATGTGTAGTAGGGAACACATGATTAGACTAAAGTATTGCACTCATGTCAAAGATAACTTCAGCTCACCATTTCCACATAAGTTAGCAATTGCACCAGCTACCATTCTTTGAGTCTGTGGATCATCTGTTGTAGATGCTACATTTGCAAGTAACCGAGCACCTCCTTTGCTCATTATCAAGCCTTGGTTCAACTCTAACATGGACAAGCACAGTAGTTAGAGTTGGTAAGATAATGAGTCAAGTCAATGAAATGCCATTAGAACAGTACTCTGGTGGGATGAACAATTTAGCACCAAAGTTTTCAAATGTGGAAAGGTTGAACAAACCGGTTCGATGGCTTCAGTTAGAACTACTAACATTATCATGATGTCCAAGTTTGACTTTATCTCAGAAGTGATAAAAAATTTCAAGAAACAATCAGAAAGAAATTAGAAAAAATACATAGTAATTATTCACCGATTTTCTCACCTAAGATGGTCATGGTTATCGTTGTTACTCTCAAAATGCAAAACTGGTCAAAGCATGATGTGTCATAAGGTCTACACGATGGCTTTCAAGCTTCTAAGAAGTATTTTTCTATCTTTTGACTAGTAAGTGGCAATACTTAGTGAGAACGTGAGAAGTGAGAGCACCAATCCAGCATAGAATGGAATGGACATGGGACTTTGACGCAGTAAGTCAAAGACATTTCCAATTTTTACCCCTTGAATACTGCTTCAGGAAGAACAGTACAAACTTTTAGTGAGAATGGAATGGACATGGGATTTCTCTCTCTCTCTCTCTCTCTCTCTCTCTCTCTCTCTCTCTCGCTCGCTCGCTCGCTCTCTCTCTCAATAAGGACAAACATTGTCGTCTTACAAATTACAAATTGCCTAAAGATGCAACAGCATCAGCTTGGTCTGACTTGGTGGGTCTTTCTATATTCCTTGAATTGTAGAGCGAACGAACAATAAACGACCGTCAGGAACAAGCAAAGCACCATTGAATATCACAATTCGGGAGTAGTGGGGGAACGATCTTATCTACTGTTATTATGCGGTGGTAGTAGCCCCAGCCCCAAGAAATTGGTCATCCACTAATTGCAACATAGGTGTACGTGATTTTGCTCTCCTTAAAACGACTTTGCACGACCCACAAAAATAAGGTCGTCGTCTAGAATAGAGACGAAACTGTCATTTTCTAATCACGACATGCGTGGCCCAAGAGCATTGAGAGTTCCCATGCACATTATTGACGTTTTATATGAGCAATACTTTTATGGTCTTGGTCTACTTTTTTTTTGGTCACGTGAACATATATAAATCTTTGTATAATGTGTACGACTCCCAAGGTTAATATGAGTGGGACATGCCGGATTTAGAAATACCATTCGTTGCGTCAAAATCAAGCGTTGAATGATGCGACCAATCCCCTGTTGATCAAGTGCTGGTCTATTATGAATGATATCCAATAGCTACAAATGACTTTTCAAATGAACACTATTTATCTTATGAATCGGTCAATGAACCTCTCGTGAATCATGTCAATGAACTTTAGTTAAGATATTTCTAGACGAATAATGTTATAAGTGTTTTTGAAAACTCTCAAGGGATGAATTGAATGGTCATGTAATTAGTTTGTATGTACAATTTTAGCTCCCAAATCACAACATGTTCCCCTCAAAATTATTTTGAAGGTTATGCCCATCACTTTGTGAGTAGAGCCTTACAAAAAATGCAAGTTGTCGAGTTAGAAAAGTTTGAATACACATGGGCATGTGCTGAGCCACAATGGAATAGAGCATAACCATCGAAATCTCAAGATAGGCCTTGAGGGACTTGGGCTCAAGCGCCAATGTCCCAGCTTGACCTTGAGGTCTCAAGTTAGGCACTAGGATTCTAGGTCCAGCCTTAGGGATTTTGATCTCAACATTGAGGGATCGTATCCCGAGCATAGGGGTCAAAGCTTGGCTTCAAGGGACCCGGGCCTAGTTGCTCAAGTCCAAGACCTAGCATGGGTGGTGGGGTGGTGGGAACCGAGGCTCAAGCTGCTAGGGCCTAGTCTTGGCATAGGTGTTGAGGACTCACACACGACGGGAAAAGTACCAAAATAGTCCTAAACATTTTGTATCGGTACCAATTCAGTCCTAAACTTTTTAATTGGACCAATTTTGTCCTAAATTTTTTTATATTGATACCAATTCAGTCCATCCGGCTAATTTAAGCCAGAAATTGTTGACGTAGCCGTCGGTAGTCTTATGTGGCGCCATGTGGACAAATTATATAATTTTTTATATATTTTTTCATAAATTATAAATTATTTTGTATTATTTTATTATTATTTTCCTTTTTCTCTTTTTTCTTTCTTCTCTTTTCCTTACCCTTGGCCTTGGTCGGCGAGGTCGCCGGCCGGCCGACCATCGCCAGCCACAAGCTGGTTGGGGTGAGGACCTTGCACCCTCGCCGGCCACCGACGAGGGCCGCCGCACCGCGCCGGCCCCGCCGCCGCCCTCGCCGAGCAAGTGAGGGCGACGGCCCCCACCCGGATCCGGCAAGGGCGAAACCCTCGCCCGTTGGCCGGCGAGGGCCACGGCGGCCCTCGCCCGGATCCGGGCGAGGGCCACGGCGGCCTCGCCGCCCGAGCGAGGCTCGCGACGCTATCGCCGCGCTTAATCCGGTGCGAGATCGCGAACTTCCCCAAGCCATTATCCCTCCGAAGCAACCCGAGCTCGGGACACCGACCACCTCCTTCAACCTCCGGGGCCGCGAAGGCTCGGGTGACCATGTCGCGATCGGAGGCGACGGAGCTCCGGATGGGGCGACGCGGCTCGCTTGGATGCGGGCGAGGGCCGCCGCAACCTCGCCCCCACGAGCGAGGGCTGCCGCGCCCTCGCCGGCCAACGGGCGATGTTTCGGCCCTTGCCCGGACGGGCGGGGGCCATCACCCTCGCTTGTGGCTGGCGAGGGCACGGCGGCCCTTGCCAGTGGCCGGCGAGGGCGCAGGGCCCCTTGCCTCGACCAGCTTGTGGCCGGCGATGGTGGGCCGGCCGACCGGCGACCTGGCTGGCCAAGGGTAAGGAAAAAAAAAAAAAAAAATGAAAAGAGAAAAAAAAAAAAATAATAAAATAATAATAAATAAATTTAAAAATCTGAAAAAAAAAATATTTATAAAATTATAAAATTTGTCCACGTGGCGCCACGTAAGACCGCCAGTGGCCATGTCAACAATTTCCGGCTTAAATTAGCTGGATGGACTAAATTAGTACCAATGTGAAAAGATTTATGACTAAATTTGTTCAATTAAAAAGTTTAGGACTAAATTGGTACCGATATAAAAGGTTTAGGACTATTTTGATATTTTTCCCCACACACGACTACTAGGGTCCTTGGTTTGGCCTTGGGGCAACCAAGCCCAAGTCTCATATAGCATCGAGATTCAATTGCCTTTTTGAAATTGTGTTTTATAAAAGAGGAAGCCATTTTTATGAATTTGAGTATAAATTTTCCTTTGACTCAATTTTCTAAATATCCAAATATTAAAAAATGAGAAATATGATCTCCAACATTTAGTTTTCTATGAAACAACTGGGTATTTACTATCTTCAAGGAAATCTTTTTTTGGTCAGAATCTTAAGGAAAAGTTACTAACCGTTAGTTTAGCTAACATTAGGAATTTAGGGAAATTGCTGTTATGGATAATTACTATATTAAGGTTCTACCACCTATGATAACTTCAGAAAATTTTACCATACCATCGGATTATTGTCAAGTGCTAAAATGCTCAGAGTTGCAAATTTTCTGGCCACATTACTCTTCACAAAAAATGAAGGTATTAGGGCCACATTTGTTTCGTGAAAAATGAATAAGTTGGAAAATATTTTTCTAAAAATGATCGCTTGTATAACTTAAAGTAATTAATTGAAGGAAAAAAAATTTCATTATTAACAACTATTTATGTCTAACATTTTTATAAGTAATGGAATTTTTTTTATAAGCAATACAAACGATATTTTTTGAAAAATATTTCCTAAATAATTCATTTTCAACAAACAAACAGAGCCCAATTGGAGGTGTGGTCAAAATTATTTGAGAGCTACGATTGTTGAGAAACAATTACTCACTATAAATACAATTAGTTGTTGCTATTTGAGATTTTTTATTTTTTATTTTGATAATGTTGGAGAATTATTATGATTACTTGCTCCATCTTTTTTCATGAAAATCATTACGATATTAGAGAATTTCTAAGTGATGGTCAAAGGTGTAAAAGTTTATATAGGAAATTACTGTTATCAAAAGTAGTAAGTCCACCGGTTGATGTAGTAACTTCTTTGGAAAATAGTAATTTTCCTTTGTTGGAGAATGGATTTGATTTGACACATTCTGATCCATTGATTGATTCATATTGATTCTCAGTTGGGATTTAATTTTGTAAATGATACAGTAAATCGTAATATAGAATATTGTATATATACTTCCCAATTCATTTCTTGTACTATAAATATGGGTACATTATTTTACATTGAATATGGTGAAATATACAGAAAACTCTTTTCCTCCATTTTTCCACATTTCTTGTCATCCTTAATAGCAAAATAAGTGATTTTGCCTTGTGTGGCGGCAATTTTTCTCGCGTAGCCAGCATTCCCACCCGCATCTTGGTGGAATAGGGAGACTGATTTGGCCGGTGAAGAGCGTCGCGCAAGCAGTATTTGCGATCTCAAACCGAACTTTCTCCTGAATTGGACTAATAATTGAGCTTCCAATTTGCAAATTTTGTATACTCATATCAACATGTTTGCACGGTTGATTTCAATGATGAATTTAAATGGTCAATATGTGAGTCAACGTTTGAATCAACGTCTCTCTATTATCATCACTTTCCCTTAAAAAGCGACCAACAATGTCGTTGGATCCTCCTCAGACGAACCAACGAAGAATTCCTCTCCAACCTCAAGCTAGCTTTCGTCTATGGCTTCCAGGTGAAAACCTCTCTCTCTCTCTCTCTCTCTCTCTCTCTCTCTCTCACTCACACACATTCATTCTTTCCACTCATTCCTTCTTCTGCTGTTGGCCCGCATCAAGAACAGCAATTCGACCGGAGATGGAAAGGAAGAGGAGCGAGTGGACGAGAGGAAGTACTTCGAGAAGGTGCTGGACGACATCGTGAGCCTCAACTCCTTGTTCACCGTCGCCGTCTTCGTCGGCCTCTCCCTCGCCCAGCCAGGCCAAGTTCAGAGCCTCCAGGATAACGACACTTGCCACCCAGACAAGAAGATACGCAAGCGGCTTGTGGCCTTTGAGATCGCCTCCTTCAGCTGCTTTGTCTTCTCCGGCTTCATCGCCAAGACCGTCAAGATCTTCCTCTACATCTACAAGAAGCAGGACAGCACCCAGAAGAACCCGCAACGCCAGCGGAGAAGCCTCGTCGGGTTCTATTTTTCGATCTATGGGACCATGGTCGGGTGCCTGCTGCTGCTCCTTGCCATGGTCGATGTCGTCCAGATCAAGCTCGGCCGGCTCTCGTGCGACAGCACATATTCGGTCTGTACCGTCACCGTCATGGTCAGCACCATCGGCCTCAGCTTACTGATCTACTTCACTACAGTGACCTACGGCCTATTGTTCACCGCCAAGAACGCGTCGCTCCAAGTCAAGGCGGCGGAGACCCGCAAGGGGGACGCTTGACGAGGAGAGGCGAGAAGTCAATTAGTAGGGCCATCTAAATATGCTGGACTTGTCATGTAACTTATATTCAGTGTCATTAGAAGTAGGTTCATGTTTGTATGTTATGTCTTAAGTGAAGGTGTGTTATCTTATTGCGCATTCCATAATTCTTGGGCGTCGTTTGAGTAAGTTTTGCTGATTGATTGATAAAGTCCACATAATTAATTGAATGTGATAACATCGCCTACAATTTTATGCAAATGGCTTGATCCACTCTTGATTTGAGGATTGTGATGGGAATTATATACAAACAGAATTGATCAATGTATTTCTCAAAACAAACAGAATGGAGATGAAATACAGAACATAAATTATTGATCAACTCAGCCCTCTTAGAGGCTTGCTCAATAATAAGAAAGAAGAATCTCATATAAATTTCATGGAATTAGGTTTAATCTTATTTATGGGGAAGCCACATATATCTCATTTCAAAAATAAAAAGTTCAAAACATGTCTAGATTCGAGGATCGTATGACTCCTCACTTTTCTCAAATCAATGATATATAAGAACGCTCATGTAGAATTTATATTTAACAGCAGAGCATTCTATAATCACCGTTACTCTTAATCCATTTTGAAAATAAAAATTAAAAGCAGATGGCTGGTGATTAATTCATTTTTTAATGGGAAGAAAAAAGCAGGCAGTGCCAATGCTGTCTCCATGAAAGGCCGGTGGGGATTGATAATGTTGCAGCCCCAACTTTCTCCATGAGCTGTCCCACTTACGTCCTTTCCAATCTCTTACGGCTCGTGATGCTTTCGCAATTAATCAAAAATAGATTTACGTGTCTTACTAGTTATAAGTAGCTAAGATTAACAGGGTCAAAATTTATTACACGGGAAGATAACAAAAGTTGCATTTCCAAAAGAAAACCTCCCACGGACAGACTTCGAATGTTGGCATGTGACGGTCATTTAAGCAGCTACTTATTATAAACATATAGACGTGTCATGATATGGAATGTACTTTATGCGACAGATAGGACTTCGTGGTAGTGAAACACGGTGTCTTTGGTCAATCCCAATGGCTTCCATATTATGAATCTCATCCTTCTTGGCACCATATGTCTATGCATCTCAATTTTGATTGTTTGGTCCCACTATGTCTCATTATCACATGATGTTTCCATCATATGAAACGCGTGCTCTATAATTATACTCTAATAGCGGGAAAAATTTATATATTTTTCCACCATAGTTTTTTGCTATGAAGTAACATTAAAAATATTTAATAGATTTTTCTAAATATCTCAACTTTAAGGATATTAAAACTATTTTTTGGGCATAAATTGGCATTAAAATATGTAACAAACTATGAGGGAAAATTCCAAATAAGAGCATGTCAAATAAGGATCTAAAGTAAATCTTGTTTTAAATAAAAAGGTTAAAGTACATTCACTTTCTCAAATTAGGGTCTGAAGTAAATTTTGTTTCAAATAAGGCTTAAGATAGTTTTTCAGTTTCAAAGAAGGGCTTGGCTTTCCCGTTGGTCAAGGACATTTTCGTCCTTTATCTTTTTAAAATTTTCTTTCTTTCTTTTTTCTTTCTTATAATTGCCTTCTTCACCGGTGCCTAGTCTCAAGCAATGGCTAGCCACCAAAGAGGGTTGGACAAGGGTCGCCCTTGCCCAATCTGACGAGGGGCACCCTTACCTGCCCGTAATAGCCATAGGCGAGGCCAACCCTTGCCAGAGGTTGGTGAGGGATGGCCTTTGTCTCGACAAGCCAATCCTCACCTTGGGCAGGGCTAGCCCTCGCAAGATCTGGGTGAGTGTCCTCGGGCTCTCCTTGGCACTCGCAAGAAAGAAAAACGAAAGAAATGAGAAAAGAAAAAAATAAAATAAAAATAATTTAAAGTTAAAATTATATTTTGATGAAAATGCCCCTTGATCAGCCAATGACTTGTGAGATTAGACATTTATTTGAAATTGTCACAACCACTTCAGGTCTTTATTTGAGACTAACATGGCCACTTCAAGCTTTTATATGAAATAATGTCCACTTCATGCCCTTACTTGAAATTTTCTCCAAACTATCACTAGATAAATAAGGGGGCCATATTCAAGTATCTCATATTTAATTATCTCGCATGTAAAAGTAATTATGAACCGATCTGAACATTTTCAACACTATTTAAACTATAATTCTTTAGCATCTAAAGTTATACAACTCCCTCCCCTCTCCCCGCAACCACGTTCCAAAGAGAAGAAAAATGACAAAGATTTTTCTTATGATTGAAACATGTACGTGTAAGTAAATAATGAGGAGGACCCTTCTTGACTTTTGAAAAAAAAAATCACTTATTTAGATGTCTACCACTAATATATTACATTAATTAATATATCGATTTTGCATACCAATCTATTGGTATCAGAGACGTTAGGGATTCTAAAAGATAACACAAGTGCAATCGCGAAAATGCTCACTGTATAAGAAATCCATCTTAGGATACATGGCATAAGATAAGATAAATGCTCGCTGACTTAAGAAATCCACCTCATGATATATGGCATGTACAGTAGGAGAGATGCTCACTACATGAGGAATTCACCTTAGAATACAAGAAGTTACGCCTCAACCGAATCCACCAAGGGATACAGAGTTAAACGTAAAACCCAAATCCAAGAATTCAATTCCAAAATTTCATTGAAACGCTCTCTTACCCTCTAGGAAACCTTGGATGGGTTTCAAAGACACAACTCGGGAATGCCTTCTAAGCATAGGCAATTCTCAAGACGCCTAAACTAATTTCCCCCGAAACAAGACCAACAATCCTAGATAAGAAAACAAACAAAAAATTGAATCTTGACTCTACTTGGCTCTAGGAATAAATTACACTGCATTGGACTTAACAAGAACATAGAAATCTGAAAAGACCTTATCTCAGATTTCCTCAACGCCTTGTTTTTATAGGGTAACATTCTCCGAAAGACTCCAAATTATATGAAACTCGATTCACTTGAAAGCAGGTACATAGGACTTTTCCACGACATATAGTTTTACCATATTGAATCATGATAACACTTTACAATATCCGAACAAAATGACCCTTAACTTTTTGTCAAGAGAAATGGACTCCAGCAGTTTCACGTTAGTTGTTGGATAAAACTTAGGATAATTATCCAAAAAAAAAAACCCTAAAACTATTGTACAACAGTTAATTCAATCATAAATTTTTCAATTGTGTCAATTTAGTCCTAAACCTTTTGAAGATTTACCAACGTAGTCATTTTGATTAATTTTGACCGAAAATCACTAATATGGATGCTTACCATCAATGTTGATCGTCCTAAGAGATCCAGCCAACACTAATGTAGAATTTTAAACTTTTTTAAGTTAATTTAATTTTTTCTTTCTTTCTTTCTTTCTTTTTAACTATTAAGGCTTGTGACCCTCGCCTAGTGGCCAACAAGGGCTCACGACCAACAAGGGCTTCATGACCCTCGCAAGATTAGGAAACTGAAATTTGCACCACGCAGGCACAGAGGCAGAACATGCTCCAAAAACAATTGTAACAGTTTTCAATAATTTGTATTTCGTAAAGGGGTAACTGTCTTTTGAAGTAGAAAGGAATAGTATTAGGCAACCCTTGCTAGTAGCAACCTTAACTGATTCAGAAATTAATTTATCCGAAACAACACAATGTTGGTAAAAGAAGAAGGAAGTGGAAAGGCCTATAATTGTTCAAATAAATCCAAAAAGTTATGAACACAAAAACCCTTTTAAAAGTAGACATGACGTCGGATTCCACTTTCCACTTTCCTACTTGGTTTTCCCAATTACCCACGCGATCCGGAAAATCTTGAGCAGTGGCGTTCGTCAAGGATGACACTGGGGCGGGACAGAGGAAGTAATAGAAGAAAAATAACAAAAGAAGAAGAAGATATTAGTGGAAGCGTTTATGATTGATAGAGGAAATAATAGATGAAAGAACAAATACATTACCAAACATTACACAAATCATCTGAAAATATTAGGACTAGGAATATATAAAATGAAGATTGCGGAGCGGCGCAGCATGGGCCATGAAAGTTTCTCCCATTCCGATTTGCCTCGATCCGGCGACATGGCGCTATAGTCACTTGGACGGATGAAGTTGCCATCCCTATGGTCCGCGCCATATTTCGGACGCACTTCAGACATAACCTTCTAATATAGCTGTCGGTAGCAACAACTAACAAACTTCATGTCCGACGATATCGAACAGAAGATGCACATCAACTTCGCTTGCTGTCCAGCTTACTGTGTCCAGATGGTGGCCTCGGTGCATCCATGAGTCACCATCGCTGTATTGATAACATTTCGCAATGATCAATGTGGGGTTGGTATTAGATAATGCTAGCTCATTACGGACTCCATTTAACATCTAACGGAGTTCCAAACTATTTATTAGATAGACTTGTTTCATAAATGATATCATGAATAGACTCAATCACAAAGCTATAACTATACAAAAGAACTCGACAGATTCTCAAGGTCCCATCAGCTCGATTTGGTAAAACGAGTTCCGCAAATACAAATTAGTGCGTAGGACCAAATGGTCGTGCAGCACGTGTACATTATTCATGTGTGTGGTAAAGACTGTAGGTTGCACCAAACACATTATTGTTCTTTTTCTATTCCGAAAGTATAAATTTTGTGTAGTTACTAAACACGTTATTTTATTCATAAACTATTCCAGAGAATAGAAAAAGAAAATTATCTCTAAAAAGAAATTATTCTCAGAAATAGAAATATTATGAAATGTACATTTTACCTTTTAGGAAACCTTAGTTGGGTTTTAAAGACACGACATGGGAATACCGTCTAAGCATAGGCAATTCTCAAGACTCCCAAAGGTTTTCCCCTAGACAAGACCAACAATCCTAGAGAGAGAGAGAGAGAGAGAGAGAGAGAGAGAGAGAGAGAGAGAGAGAGAGAGAGAGAGATAGATGAATTTTGACTCTAGGAATAAATTACATTGCATTGGGCTTAACAAGAACATAGAAATATGAAAAGACAGAAGTTTGACTTTACTTGACTCTAGGAATAAATGTAGATGAATTTTGACTCTAGGAATAAATTACATTGCATTGGGCTTAACAAGAACATAGAAATATGAAAAGACAGAATTTTGACTTTACTTGACTCTAGGAATAAATTACATTGCACTGGACTTAACAAGAACATAGAAATATAAAAGACCTTATCTCATATTTCCTCAATACCTAGTTTTTTTAGGGTAACATTCTCTGGAAGACTCCAAATTATATGAAACTCGACTCACTTGAAAGCAAGCACTTGGGACTTTTCCACAACATATTATTTTACCATATTGAATCATGATAACCCTTCACAAAATCTTAACAAAATGACCCTTAAACTTTTGTAAAGAGAAATGGATTCAGCACTGTCACATTAGGTGGTGGATAAAACTTGGGATAAATGTCAAAAAAAAAAATTAAAAGCCCTCAAACTAATGTACAACGGCCAAGTCAATCTTAAACTTTACAATTATGTCAATTTAATCTTAAATCTCTTGGGGATTTGCCAATATCGTCATTTCAGTCAATTTTGGCCTAAAATTACTAACGTGGATGCTAATACTCCTAAGCGATCCGGCTGGAACTAATATAGAATTTTTTAATTTTTTAAAATTAAATTTAATTCATTTTTTTCTTTTCTTTATTTTTTACTATTAAGGCCTACGACCATCACCTAGTGCCCAACAAGAGCTTGCGGTCAACAAGGGCTTCATGACCCTCTCTAGCAGCCAACAAGGGCTCGTGGGCCCTCAACTAGTGGTTGGTGAAGGTCATCAGGCCTCTACCAATGGCTTGGGGCATGTGGGGGTGGTGGGGGCACCAACTGTAATAATAAAAAATTAAAAGAAATAAAAGGAAAGTAAAAATTCAAAAACATTTTCAAAAATTGTTCACGCTAGAACGTTAGCATTGACCATACCACATTAGGAGCCAACATCTATTTTAGTTATTTTAAGCCAAAATTGGTTGGAATGATTATATTAATAAATCGTCAACATGTTTAAGATTAAATTGACACAATTAAAGGTTTATAATTGAATTGACACTCGTATAATAAGTTTAGAATTTTTTCAAAAATTTTCCCAATAAAAATTAATCCTTTTAAAAGATCCTTCGACATCTTGGAATACCTAGCATTACTATTCTATTAGATTTCCGTTTCTTTACTAAAACTTATGTTCCGTCTATGGTGTCACATAAGGTTTTTTCAGTTTTGCCTTT
Organism: Eucalyptus cladocalyx; assembly: GCA_017140615.1. NCBI lineage: Eukaryota > Viridiplantae > Streptophyta > Magnoliopsida > Myrtales > Myrtaceae > Eucalyptus > Eucalyptus cladocalyx. Next base: position 13,025,983 of record CM029525.1, read on the forward strand.
TTAAGAGAAACATAGGAAAACGAGAGTTCTTCTCTGAATGCAATTTTATGCAGTGGGCAAAGCTTCTCTGGTGTATTAAATCAAAATTCGCGAATTTATTATCTTTTCCACTGCATCAGTTAGATATACAGGAACGGGAAATTTGCACTACACATGCAAAAAAGTAGAACATGCTTGAAGAACAATTGTAAAAGTTTTCAATAATTTGTACTTCGTAAGGGGGTAACTGTCTTTTAAGCAGAACAGTATAGGAAACCCTAGCTAGTAGCAACCTTAACTGATTCACAAATTAATTTATCCGAAAAAAATAAAATTATTTTAAAGAAAAATGAAGTGGAAAGGCCTAGAGTTGCTCATATAAATCCAAATAGCTATAAAACGAAAACCCTTTTAAAAGTAGACATGATGTTGGATTCCACTTTCCACCCTTCCTATTTAATTTTCGCAATTACCCGCTCGATCCAGAAATTCTTGAGCAGTGGCGTTCATCAAGGATGACACTGGGGCGGAACAGAGGAAGTAACAGAAGAAAAATGGCAATCTATATATATTATTGGAAGCATTTATTATTGATAGAGGAAATAATAGATGAAAGAACAAATATGTTACCAAACTTTACACAAATCATCTGAAAGAAATTAGGACTAGGAATTGTATAAAATGAAGGTTGCAGGGCAGCGCGGGACATGAAAGTTTCCCCCATTCCGATTTGCCTCACTCCGGCAGGACGGCGCTAGACGGATAAAACTATCATCCCTGTGGTCCGCGCCATATTTTGTACGCACTCCACACATAACCTTCCAATATGGTTGTTGGTAGCAACAACTAACAAACTTCATGTCCGAGGATATTGAACAGAAGATGCACATCAACTTCAGTCGCTGTCCAGCTTACTGTGTTAAAAGAGGGTGGCTTCGGTGCATCTGCAGGTCGCCATCACCATATTCATGACATTTCGCAATTAAGGACCGGGGTTGGAATTTGGTAATGCTAGGTCACTCTCGACTCCATCTAACGTCCAGCAGAGTTCCGAGTAGTCACTGAGTAGACCCGTTTCGTGAACAATGCGATGGATGGAGTCAATTGCGTCGATATAACCATAGATCGAGGTGTGAAGGCTATCAACAAGACAAAAGATACAGAAGAGCACGAAGAGAGGACATCTCTTCATGGCGACTCCCGCAAACGGGTATCTCTCTTTCTATCTTGAGCTTTACTATGATTTTTGGAGGCATCTTCTTGTTTTGATCTTCTCCTTTTCATTTCCTTAGAAATGACGTGACAGTCGAAGTGCCAAAGGCGGAGGAGAGGAAGTACTTCCAGAAAGTGCTGGACGACATCGTGGGGCTCAACTCGTGGTTCACGGTGGCCATGTTCGTGGGCCTCTCGCTGGCGAACCCCGGCCAGGTCCACAGCCTCGAGGAGGACCGCCCCGAGTGCGACCCCGACGCAAGGCTCCGCAAGCGGCTCATCTTCTACGAGATCGCGTCCTTCAGCTTCTTCATCTTCTCGGGCTTCCTGGGGAAGACCGTGAAGATCGTCCTCTACATCTACGAGAAGAAGAGGTACGCGGACCCTCCCAGGCAGACGTTCAGCCTCGTGGCGTTCTACCTGGCGATATACGGGACCATGACCGGGTGCCTGTTCTTGCTCCTGGCGATGGTCGACGTAGTTCAGATCAAGCTTGGGAAGGTCTCGTGCGGTAGCGATTACGCGGTCCGCACGGTGACTGTGCTGGTGGGAGCAGTCGGAGTGGCTCTAACGATATATTTCTTCACGGTGTCGTATGGCATGCTGTTCACAGAGAGACCGAGACGCAAAGCTAGTCCTCCTCAGACCCTTAAAAACATTTCAAATATTTTCTAAGCTTTATCAGACTTATTATCATGATGAAGTCTTGTCGTTGGAAGATGTAATCCTATCGCTGCACAAAGTAATTCTTAATTTATCTTGTGAAGAAGATTGACGGTCGGCGCGTTTGTACAATTTTTCTTTTTTTATTTCTTCTAATATAGTTTGTTTATTCTTCTTCCCTTTCCCCCAAAGTAGGCATCTCATATTCATTGTCCTGAGATCTACTTGCCACCATCTTTCACTATACCGTCATTGTCACCGCCGTTGCCGACCCTGGCCAGATCACTGGAGTTGCTCTACTGACCTCGGCCTGGGGTATGAGGTCATGGACCTCCAATATCACTAAATTGAAGAGCTGAGAGAGAGAGATGACTTGGGGTAGAGAGCATCTAAGCAGCTCGTGGGGTCAGCCAGAGACAAGGAGGCGAGGCTGGGGCGGTGGCAGATAGGGGTGGGCACTGGCTCTAATGAGGCGGGTGACCGCTCTAGTAGGTGGTTGGCTGTGAGCAATGAAAGAAAGTTTGGACAGGACTAGTGACCAAGTTAATTTAGACTCTTGGCTCTAAGCATACAGATATGGCATCCAACTTAACGCCCCTAACAGAAATGTGCCAATTTATAAATGACAAGCACCATATAGACACATCCTACTAAGCATAATTGTGAAACTTATGACTAATGAGAATTGGGAGATTTCTTTGGCATAAAGATCTGTGCAAAGATGTTTCTGCAATTTTTAAGGGTCGGATCCCTTACGGTTAATAGCATCAATCGTGATCCATGAACCGAGTTTGTCATATGCAGGCTCACTGGCGCTATCAGATATCTAGGCTAAATGGTTTGAAGTCCAGAAGAAGACGAGAAACTTCAGACGAAATTAATTTTTCTCCAGGAGATAGATAACTATCTTTACTCAAAAAGAAAATAAAATTAGCAGTCTCGATTATTCTTAGTAGATGCTTTTATCAGAAATTGTTGCATACTGAGTGTGACGACAATCGCTAGTTTGATCTTTCCCCTCAAATCTAAGTCCTTTAGAGCGCACGCGTTGAATAGGGCCAAAGCATGTAAGGAGAATCCACTGGAAGTCTATAATATGGCTCATATAATCTTAGCTTATAAAAATGCATTGTCAGTATAATGAGAAAGAGGTCTAGTTTAATATAATTCTACGAAGAGCATAAACAGGAGTTACATCTCAATATACAGTATATGCACTGTCATATATATTCAGAAGTGGCTACTCTCCCTACAGGTCGGTTTGATGTGTAGGGAACAGGTCGGTTTGATGCGTAGGGAAGAGATTCAAAGTCTTCTTCGCGAGGCTCCGGATGTCTTCTCTGCTGGATTCAACTGAAATTCTTTGTATTCGTTTCACCGCCCCACTGGACATGAAATCCCTCCAATTATCCTCTGCAAGAGCAATGCGACTCCATTAAAAACATATTAGAAGCAAGAGTAGCATGATGCCTGCCAAACACTCATGCCAGTAAAGTAATTTCTGTCGTATTATTTATTCAACCAACATCGAATGTTTACGTAATAGACAGAGTAGCTTACTGTTTTGGGCCAAGTGGCACAGAGCGAGCTCGATATGGCGCTTGATTGAAGTAGAAGCACAATCAGAGTTTGCAAGCAACCACTCAAGGGCACCATCTTCCATGAGAAGTGAACGGCCTTTCCGATGTCCTACAGGAAGTCAACTCAGATTTTGAAAGAAAAGAAGGCCATCGGTTTACCAAGTGTTATCAAGCAACATCCTGAAGAGAAGCTGCGACTAACCTTGAATTACTGCTCGGGATTCACATTTGGCAAAATTAGCAATTCCTCTAGCAACCTGTGCCAAGACATCAGTAGTCCCTGATCTAACCATTCCCAGAAGTGCTTCCAGGCCTCCGTCTTCCTTCAACATCACATGCAATTTTTCTGTCACATGCAAACTTCAGGGCATCAGTCCATTAAATAAACACACTTGATCTCAGAGAAAGCTGAAGCAATATGTAGTTTGTTTATCATTTATAGAAATCATATATAAGCATGATTAAAAACCCAGGTTCTCCTCAATTCACATCCCTCAAACGAGGTTGTACAGGTTAAAGACCAAATGGCCGGGTTTCTAACGACAGGAAGATAAACTAGAGAGGATGAAGAAGCCAACATAATTGAATTAGAAAGACTATGTAGGAGCTTTCAGCAAAACATTAAAGACTCTTTGGTAGTTTCTGGCGTATATGTTAAAAATTATTTGATCCGCGAAGTTTCTTTTTTTCCTTTCAAAGAACGGGCCAAGAAATAGCATCAGAGAGTGACTACAAAAAAGGAGAGATGTTCTGGCACGACACTCGCCATCCATGTGTAGTAGAGAACACATGATTAGACTAAAGCATTGCACTCATGTCAAAGATAGCTTCAGCTCACCATTTCCACATAAGTTAGCAATTGCACCAGCTACCATTCTTTGAGTCTGTGGATCATCTGTTGTAGATGCTACATTTGCAAGTAACCGAGCACCTCCTTTGCTCATTATCAAGCCTTGGTTCAACTCTAACATGGACAAGCACAGTAGTTAGAGTTGGTAAGATAATGAGTCAAGTCAATGAAATGCCATTAGAACAGTACTCTGGTGGGATGTACAATTTAGCACCAAAGTTTTCAAATCTGGAAAGGTTGAACAAACCGGTTCAATGGCTTCAGTTAGAACTACTAACATTATCATGATGTCCAAATTTGACTTTATCTCAGAAGTGATAAAAAATTTCAAGAAAAATTCAGAAAGAAATTAGAAAAAATACATATTAATTATTTACCGATTTTCTCACCTAAGATGGTCATGGTTATCATTGTTACTGTCAAAATGCAAATTACACTGGTCAAAGCATGATGTGCCATAAAGTCTACACGATGGCTTTCAAGCTTCTAAGAAGTACTTTTCTATCTTTCGACTAGTAAATGGAAATACTTAGTGAGAACGTGAGGAGTGAGAGCATCAATGCAGCATAGAATGGAATGGACATGGGACTTTGAAGCAGTAAGTCAAAGACATTTCCAATTGTTACCCCTTGAATAATGCTTCAGGAAGAACAGTACAAACTTTTAGCTCTACTGAAGTTCAAAGTGAATGTTAATATTAGCTATCCTTAGTTCGTTGCTCTTAAAATCTTCATCGTGTATAAGGTAGTTCTAGTTCACTGAGGTGTTCTCTGAGTTATTTTACCCAGTGATCTCACAGAAAATCATAGCAAGTTCAGGAAATCGGGGGAAGTTGTACACTGCCTTGTATAGGTTAGCTTTCGCTGAAAAGAACTTTTTACTACATAGAGTCAATAACAGTGGATCACTACATTGCCTTCTGCAAGCTTTTACCAGCAAGGATAAAGCATCATTTCAATCAAAGAAACTGCATAAGACTCAATACTTGATAATAAAAATAAAGAAGAATCAATTAGCAACATGTTAAGTAAAAGCCTCCATTTTAGAATAAAGATATGTGAAGGACTTGAAGTACCATTCATTGCCAAATTGGCAATGGCACCAGAGGCCACTCTAAGCACAGTTGCATTTCGTGATGACTGCAACAACATGAGCAGTGCATCCAAGCCTCCTTCCTCCACAATTTTTTCCTGATGAATGTCTGAAAGTACAAATAACATTGAGGTCAGAGCATCAAATCAGGTACATCACCTAGCATGCTAGATGGTCAGGCAGTTTAGACAGTAAAAATTTGTGTACTCCTAATTGGGAAAACAATAGCGATGGATACAATTCTTGGGAATTTTCTAAGAACATAGGTTACACTCCTTTTTTCGTAACCAAATTCATGTGCTCTGGAATCTTAGAATCACCACCATGTCAGTTTAGTGGACACAAAGACTTCCAGGAAGGACATGGACTTGGGGATGCTGTTGAAAATCACATAAGAAAAGGATAATTCTCGAGAAATACCAACAAGATAAGACAAAACCAACTGACAAAGGAAGCCAGCAAAATTTACTTATAGATCTAGAAACATAAGGAGTTTCTTAATATTGAGCACTACTTTAAAATCATGCGGAGACCATGAAACAACTCGTGCAGTGATCAAGAATTTTGACAAGGAAAGAAATCTGGTCACGACCATTCTGTTATATTGATAGTAATATGATTAGTTGAACCATCAATAATCCCCATGTACGCATCTCCACGTTGATAAAGTCTATAGTCAGGTTACCTAAATGTTGTTATCCCACATATAACGTTTTTGGAAGATTGCAAACTATGTAGATTTATAATATGGGTCTTGTTAACAAGTACCCTCACTAGTTAAGTAAAAATGAAAATAACACTTTCTAAGACACTTCCAAAATGGAAGACTTACACATTTTAATATAGTCATTCACACAGTAAAATTTAAGTTTCCAAAGCACGTTGACTAAACCTTAACAAGTGTCCTAATGCCACTCTTTAATATTTTTTCCTTATCATATTAAGAAAAGCTTTACATGAAATTGTTCCCTAATGATGTAATGATATATTTATAATATATACAATCCCATTCAACAATAAAAAAGAAAAATGGAATTCCAACATTAATTACTGACCAACATAAATCTTCATGTACCTAGCAAATACAAATATCTTCATGTAGCAAATCTCCCAAGTTTTACTTTTTTACTTAAAATAGGATGGACGCTACCGTTATTTTCACATTCATTCAACCACATTTAATTTAGCAAGTCATTAAGATAGACAAATCCCAAACATCATCGGGCAATTGTTAGACCACATCCTCTCCTTTACTCTCTTTCTTGACTTACTAGTCACCACTCACCACAGCACAATCTACGTATCCACTTAGGAAAGTCAACAAAAGAAGAATGTTTCAGTCATTATAATGTCTTCTTTTCTCAGCAATTATCATTGCAAGCCCTATTGAGAAAATCAAATGTCGCCCAATCTTCAAATGAACTCGAGAAATCCAAAGTGAGGGTGCCACTAGTGTTAGACAGGTAGGACTGACACATGTGATCAATGAAAGTCAGAAACTATGGCAATATTTTACGTACCTTCAGCTGCTAGATTAGCCACCACTTTCACAGCATGAATTTGGACATCAATATCTTCAGATGCTAACAATGCTAATATTTTTTCCAGACCAACTTCATCAAAGAAACAAATTGTAAGTTGATATGAGCCTTGAGATTAACAGCAAATATAGGTGTAAGCTGTGAGCTATATTGGGATCTATCTTGCCTTCTTCACATATTTTCGCAATCGTGGTCCTCTGACTTGATTGTGTCTCCTTCAATGGGTTAGACTTATGGAGAACCCCCATAGACTCATCTGGTGAAAACCCTTTACCACCATTTTCTTTCATGTCTAGTTGCTTCTCCTGTACAAGGGTTGCCCATATATCAGTCCAGAAGCAAAAGAGTGTACTTTCTCTATGAATTCCAACTCAACTTACCTTTTGATCTTTCTCATTATCAGCTACAAGCTTCTTTACCTTAATTAGCTCATCTTCAATATTCTTTCTGTGCTTTTCTTCTTGTAGAAGTCTTTCCCTCATCATATGAAGTTCTTCCGTTAACTTTGCCTTTCATTGCAATAAGCATGTAACAAATCATTTTAAGTCATTAACTCCACTGGGAAAAAGCTTGTATGTGATTCTTTGAGCTGTCATGGGTTGGCTCAAATTGCACTAAAGTAATACTTGAATAAGGCAAATTTGTTATGAAATTTGTCCACAATACCTTCTCATGTAAAAGAGCTTCATATTCTGCTTTTATGAATTGAAGTTCATCTGCACCTTCCTCATGAAGCTTGTGCATTTTTTCTAACTTCATGTTGAGTTCATTGATCTCTTTTTGCCCCTAAACATGAATGTAACAACAGAGCAATAATGAAAATGGTCCATAAGGGATTAAAAAGTTCCCTCATGAATTTACGAGACATAAACATCAGCAACACCATTTCCAAGAGAATCGCATTGATAATACAAATATCAAGCTGAGATAGAATCATTATGCATATCTGATGATGAAGTAACAGTAGACTGTAAAGGAAAATGCAATCTTGCAACTTCACAGAAATATGCTAGTTCACATGTTAACTGATCTATTAATTTAAGTTGAAAACTACATATTTTTCCAGGTCAAGACTCAAGCAGAAAATCCTCTCTCATCACCTTCCCTCATAGTTCAGGCATGCCCAAATACTTGAAGATGCCAGTATGGGGAAGCAACAGAATATCTATGACTGAAGAAATGCTAATCAGTTCCCTTCAGGAACTGGTTAAGCTATATTAGATGCCTTCAACATAACGAAAAGGTCTATTGTGCATGTTTTAACGCCTTGTCAGGTGCCAAATTACTATCCTGCACTCTTTTGAATATCTCTCAATAACTTAAAACATAAATCTTAGAGAGAGAGAGAGAGAGAGAGAATCTTATAATGATACACTGTGCACTATTTAACAAAAACTTAGAATATCAAATCTTTAGAATTTTTATTTACAGGAGAAGGTAACCTGCAGAGCTTTGTATTTTGGACATCCCAAGGCAAATTACTAACCAAAAGGACATTAATTCAAGATTGTTACATTAAGTGCAAATTCTTAAAGGAGTGCTAATCCCCACTCAACCCGTTTAAGTGCCACTATGAAGGAAAAATGCTAGTCAAGAAATTAACCTGCATGGAGCTCTTCTTCGCCAAATCAAATTCCTCTTCAACGGCTTCAGAATGGTGATGTCTGTCCTCTATTTGCTTCATTAAGTCAGCAATTTTCTTCTCATACATCCGAGTAGTTTCATCAAGTGTCTTCTGACAAGAACAATGTTCCATCTCATGTTGCTAATATTGGGGAAAAAAACTGCCTTCAGAATGTTGCAAAAGTTACAAATAATTTATAAAAATAAAGAGACCATCCAAAATAAGTATAGCAAATTGGCAACTTTCCCAGTATTAGTTTTTCTGAGATAACTTCTTGTGAAATTACAGTATACATTCTAGCATCATATAGGGAGATCCTAATATCTCATTTCATTGTGCTGCTTCTGTGCATTCTAAAGATACTGCAAATATTACGTGTTTTTCTTCACCAACCTTAATTTTTATCTGATGATCACTCAAAAGCTCCCTCATATGGTCTAATTGTTCCTCAGCATTTATGGCATGAGAACGATCTTCTTCTGATTGCCGAGTCAACTCTGCTATTTTCTTCTCATACATCTGTGTGGTATCTGCCAGTACACTCTGATAGGTAGATGCTTCTGCACGCTGCTGCTCCTGAGAGCAACGAAGAACTTTTTTAAAGTAACAGGCTAAATTACAGTAAGTAGCATGTAACCCTTTATGTTTGATACCATGTCCAAGGATGTCTAATAAATGAAATGCGAACAAAAGAATCATGATGTACATGCATATAAAATGGGAGAGACAGCTGTCAGGCTTCCTTCTAGACCTCCAGTTGGTTTAAGCTACTGCTGTAAACTGGGAGAGATAACTGTCGAGCTTCCTCCTGGACCTCCATTTGGTTTAAGTTACTGCTGTGCTGGCTGTTGAAATAGTATCCCACATCAATTGACAATGAGTTCTAAATACTCTTTATAATCATATGGTTTCCTCCACCTAATAGCTTAAACTTTTGGGTTGCACTTTCTAAAATGGTATCCGAGCCAGTGTTATCCTTTTCGCGAATGTGCATGGTCAAAATTCCATGTGAATGTGCATAGTCAATTTCACGTGCCACTTGTAATCAGGCTTGTGCATGAGTGGGGGTGTTGAAATATCATCCCACCTCAATTGAAAATGGGTTCTAAATGCTCTTTATATTTATGTGGTTTCCTCCACCTAATAGCTTTAAGTTTTGGGTTGGACTTTCTAACACCAAACCATACAACTGTCTAGCAAGATAACCCGAGATAAAGGTAATGACACAAGTTACTTCATTGGTTGGTCTCACATCTTTAAGGAAGAGTTAATGGTATGGCTTGCCTGCAGGTTGGGTGATTTTATTTGCACATGCCTGAGATAATTTTATAAAAGTCAAACATTAATAAATTTCATGATGGGGTTTGCTCCACTTTTCATGTTATTTCTTATTCAACTTCCACACTTACTTAAACATTAGGACACTAACTCTTGAAAGAATGGGTTTCAGGATGAGAAATTAGCATTTTAACCACAATCTTCCTTTTTGATCTCAGCAACCAAAACCTTTACCTATAGAAGTATTACAACCTACGAGGCATTCCATGCAGAGAAAAACACTAGGTCGCTGATTCTCATTACACAGACTTCAAAACAAAATTAGCGGGAAGGGTTATTTTTCAAGACCCGGCCTCTGTCACACATTGTTGACAGTATTTTCAGCACTATAGCCAGGCAAACCATAAAAAGACATAAAATTAATGGGAAAACACACAAGCTGGCTATTGCAGCTGGATTGAGAAGTCAAATCAGGTTAAATGGGGTTCGATCAATCTATCCACTGCCACCACAGGGTTGGCTACCTCAAGGTTTGACACGCCAGCCAATCGCCATATTAAAGTTGGTCTTGAGCTTTTGCCTTTTGTATCGGGCATAGCCAAATCCAGAATACAGAGTTTGCAATGGGCAGGCCTGGCCTGGGCCTTCAAAAATTGAGCTTACTTAGCCTGCCTAGATCCAATTTTTTTCCTTTTTGTTATCTTTTTGCACCAAGCTTCACTTTTCAATAGATTGGATGGACTTTAAATGGCAAAAGTGTATGGATATAGATGTGGAAGAGCCCGGCCTGACATGAGCCTATGCTCTGGGATCGAACGCCATTGAGCTAATGTCAATTAACAGATAAAATGTGCAAGCTTTCCAGAAGAGATTAATAGGTGAGTTTTAAGCTTTAAAATCTCATAAGGAGACTAGTTGTAACTACACATGTGAAGATGTTGCCTTTGCCTACTGGGGAAAGAAGTTCAGGTTGTGTTGCTCCTCTCTTGAACATATGGAGGCATAAGTCGCTAGGTCTTTGTCAAGTGATATTTAAATTAACACTTGAGATGGTGATTCAACAGCCAACTCCTCAGCATCCAATCAAGTAGTTTTCCCAACAGTGATCAGTTGGACCTTCTCTGGCTGCATGCTAGTTTGCTTTAGCAAAGTAGGTAATTGTAATTCATATGACTGAACAACTCAGATTCCACAGCTCAGTGGCTTAAAACAATAAAACAGTCAGAGATAATTATCATTAACTAACTTGACTTGGTCTCAATACAAGAAAAAAAAATTAAGAAACCGTGGCTTTCGAAAGTCAAATTAGTTGAGGATTTTTTACCCTATGATTTTACTGTAGATTGCATAAGAACAAAAGTTAATTGCATTGACACCAATTTTGCAAGTAATTAAACTGGCTCTCAGAGCATTATGCCAGTCAATTTAGAAAAAAATGATAGCAAGTTCCTATCATGCTGCAACATTATTCCAAATTTTATTATAGAGAACTACCATGATATGGAATTTTCAGCAAGAAGGCACCACCAACATAGTAAGGGAAGAGGAAATGTCTTCAGAGAAGTAAAGCATTTAAATGAAGGAGGTACCTGGATGTAATTTAGATTTGCTTGGAGCTCTAAAATCTTGTTATGCATCAGATCATTCTGATCTTTCTGGCGGTTTAAGTTAACTAAAATGTCTTTCATCTCTGACTCCAGCCGCTCATTTTCCTTTTCTAAGAACTGGAAGAAGATGAAGAAGCATTACTGAAGGGACATTTGAAGAAAGTATAAGAAAACTGTACTTATTCCACCAGACAAACCAGATGAGGAACTAGGAAACTAATCTGAACCAGCGACAAAACGGTGACATTATATAAATGAAGCTGTAACACTAGCAATAGAGTCAACTACCTCGGACCTTTTCATTAGACTTTTTTCTGCCCCAGAAAAAGAGTCTTCACACTCCTTAAGCTGTCTCTCCAATTTGCCCTTATCACTCTCTCTCAACTTTTCCAGCCTGTCAACTTCTGCAGTAAGGTGGTCTACCTGACTCTCCAACTTACGGCATAAACTTTCATAATCAAATTCTTCTTTTAGTTTCATCACATTAACAATTTTCATTGCCTGCAAAAGCAACTCATTGTCAAGCTTCCCTGGCATTTTATCAAAGAGATCGGCAGATGATGTATGTATACACACATTTATGAATCCACGTGCATTAATAGAGACATGCATGCAGTTATGAAAGTATGTCGGCATGCATCTACTCAACACCTGGGTGCATGAATGCGCCTACCTGCAATCACACACACACAAAAAGTACATCCATATATTTCTGTTATTCTCTTGTCTATTCTTTTCTCCCCCTCTTTTCTTCAGCACTTTCCAGTTTCAGCTTCACTTTCTAGAGCAGAATTCGTTCAGCACATCTTTCACAAACATCATTCTTATATTTTATATGTCACTTGTAGCTATGTTGTTTTACAGCTGCTGTCCTGATCTTCTCAACAAAGGTAAAAACCAAAAGAAACATTCTCAGAGATCAGCTCTGTATGGCAGATAAGAGCAGTTAGACCACAATCATTATCTTCTTAGACATATACAGATTGCTATTTGTATCTTCTAATTAATATAGCCAAACTTAAAATTGAAACAGTGAACAACTTATCATCTGAAATGAACCAGATTCACAGATAGGAAAAGAAAACCCAGAACTTTAAGTAATGGGGTTCTGATTGATCTGCTTCCGAGGAACTCATTGCGATAGAGGTGTGACAATGAACTTGATATGATCATTAATATCAGAATTAAACTTCAGAAGCCATAGATTGACAAATACCAATATGTATTGCACAATGATTTGCAGTATTTTGCATAATGAACTCTTATCTATCTCACCCGCTGCCCAAACATTATCGTGCTAGTGGTCTCAGCATAATGTCGTGCAGATGGCCCAATCGTTATGATAAGTGAGGTCCTTGCCGAACCTATCACATAAAAACTAATGACAAGCTGAGGAAGAAGATTTGCAATGATATGCTTGAAATATTAATTCTTAACTGAATCGTTCATCTAGGATGGCTATAGCATACTCAAATCTTAAAAGAATAAAAGCATGCTAATGAAAGAATGATAGCATGTAATTGGATAAAGCCGTTATTTTGCACACTAAGAAGCTGTTGTTGCATTCACAACCAGTGATGAATACAGATATATGGAGAAAATATGTACGTACATATGTACTACCGCCAACAGTCTTCATCAGAAAACATGTCCACAGATGGAGGATATGATGTGTCTTGCAACTAAGTCTGGCAGTAAATGCATGTTTAAAATTTGAAGATTGAAGTAAGACAGCGCGCTAGATTAAATGATTGAGATCTTAATTTAGTAACTAGAAGGTTGGTGTTGCAAACAAAGTTTTCAAAGTTCTTTACATTCTCTAGGAAGCTAGTATTAAGTTAAGAACGGATAACTGAAAGTAGTATTCACACACCTCCGAATGAATCACGAAGCAATCTTGTCAGTTTAGAGTCCCTGAAAGGTATATGCGCACTGTTCTCAGCCAAAGCATTTATGCATTTGCCGAGAGAAGTGAGAGAAAGATTAATAAACTTAGCCTCTTCAAGTAAGTGGCCCTCACTGCCTGCATCAATAACCACAGTAAAATCCATAAAGTACCATTCTGAGGACGCCAAAATTCCTAAGGACAAGCATAAAATGTAGGAAAAAGTGTAGAACTTGCAACACAGTGTATCTGCCACAGAAACTTCAGGAAACAACTGTATAACTATGAATAAAAGATATGTTGAGTATCAAATGTGAGTGTCGCCCAAGGATCAGGGAATAATGGTAAGAACAATTAAAGAATAGTCACAAACCAGATTTATCCAGTCTTTCTGAGCCAGCAAGATCCACGATGAGCAATTTGCTTTTGCGAACTATAGGAATAGGCTTGCTACGATGTAAATCAGTCTGATCCCTGTCCTGGAGATTGTTCTCATCCTTATCTTGACCATCAACATATCTTCGAACATTGACCTAGGATTATGAATCATTCCTTCAGTGTTAATATCATGTCAATCAAAAGAACAAAAATGTCCTCTAGAAATTAAGGTACAACAATTCTATAAAATCTACAAAAAATGCTCACCATGAGAATCGCATGACTGCGCGAAGATTCAGTATTTAGCTTTGTATTAGCCGCATGACGATTTGCTTCACCAATTTGCAACAACTCTTGAAAATGATCAACACCATGAACATTAACTACCGTGGCTCCAGGCAACGACAGCTCCCCCGTTTTGGGGTCCTCGCTAATGGGAATATTGATTTTTCCTGGGGAGAGCAAATCTTGTATGGATTCCATATATAACTAAGAAGCAATGGTCAAAAAAAAAAAAAAAAGATTTCAGTGGAGGTAATTTGCAATTAAAACCTTTATGTATATTTGATCATGAATAAGCCCCAACCAAATATTGCATAATCAATGAGAGAAGCATGCAGAAAGACAAGAAACAGACAAAAGCTATTTGTGCATCATATACTGAGTGACAGGACCATATTTTCAGTGCAGAGCATATTGATGTGGCTGACATTTAAAGCAGTTCATATCACAAGTTTGTACTATAAACTTTTATGAGAAATAGAGTTCAAAGTTATAAACCTCACAAGGCTGACCTTAGTCAACCAAGAGTAGAAGAGTTATTTGATTAAAGAGACTAAAACTTCCAAAGTCCGTCTAGCTTCTACACTTAAATAAGATAGCACATTGCTGATTTATGAGTTTGTCTTGCTAGGCAGTTCTGTTCTAGCTGATAAAAACATGACACAGTTAATGCATCACATGTCAACTTAATTACCTGCAGATAGGATACTTCCACGCTATCAGAAGCGTGAGAAATATTAGAAATGATGTCCTCCAAAGCTCTAACCATTATACCACGTTCTGATACATCATCTTTGCCTAGTCGCCCAACTGTGTATGTCTTGCCAGTGCCGGTTTGACCATAGGCCATGATAGTCCCATTGTAGCCACTCAATACACTCTGAGGAAAAGCAAACCTCACTGACAAACTTTTCATTATTCCCAACACCACCCCCACCCCCAAAACAGAGAGAGCAAGCAAGTGAGAGAGAGAGAGAGAGAGAGAGAGAGATTCCGATAGCACACTAGACCACCATTTAATCCCAAAAAGTTCTAAGTCCACTCTTGTCATCCAAAATTTCAAAATCTAATACTCAATATTTTGAATGGCATAGTAATCCAGCATGGAAAGTTAAAGAACATCTTAGATCTATTTCAAACTTAGTAAGTAACGCCTGGTAATATACTTCTACTGTTCTGCTGTAGTGATAAATCTATTGTTATCAAACAATTCAATCTACTTTTTATAAAGTGTAAGGTCCAAGTCTATTTAGAGTATTCTTGAAGATGATTCCAAAGGATTGGAGATCATGTTACTGGGCAAGTTCATAATCTAAGTTAATACATCCATCACTCTAATTCCTCTGTAAACAGAGAATTATTATCAACCCCTCACCTATAGATTATATAGTTTAGATATATAGGTTGGATGTGCATATGACGAAATATTTATTGGAGACTTGTTTTTTTTTTTTTTTTGATCAAATTATTGGAGACTTAGAGAGTGGATATTTGAGCATAATTCTGTGGCATATTATAACTTGTTCAATTACAAATTCTGAGATAAAGCCTCTCCACCAAAATTGCTCTACACTGACATTATAAAACGAAACAATAAATAAGTTCTCCCTTAATAGAGTTTCTGTGACAGAAGGATAATGCCCTGTGCACACTTTCAATTGCATACACATACCAGTGAAGATTCTCATACACTTAATTTACTTACCTCAACAACAGGTTTTGCTACCACTTCATAAACACGTCTTTGGGAGGCAGTATCCGTGAAGACTTCATCAAATCTATATGATTCAGAATTCCAATTATTTTTTCTCAACTTTAACCGCTTCAACTACATGAAAGTGCAAAAATTTTAAGTTAGCTCAAAGGCTATATTGATGTTCCTTGCAAAATATGTTCATGTGGTAAGACTGCAGTACAGATATTCACTCCCAACTCAGCAAAGCCATACATCTGGGTTTTTTAATAGAGATAACCAACCTCAGGCTGCAATTCGACACAATCAGCATAGTCAGCATCCAAGAGTAGATCCTCCGAGTTTCTTGGTCTAAGTCTGACAGCGACTCTAACCCTGCCAGAATCTGTAAATTTCAACAAGCTTTAACTTGAGAACTTGAAAAGCTAAAGGCAACGGACGAAATGCATCAATTTCTTTCAACTACGGGAGAACTGCTATAAAATTGTTTGTCAAGCTTCATAATCAAATGAAACAAAATTAAACTTAATGCTAATATGAGCACGGACTAGTTGATGGTCCAACTAAGGCAAAAAAATCTAGTGGGAGGGAATGCGGGGCAGCTAAGGGATCTGTACCTTGCATCGGTGCACCAAATCATAAAATTTGACATCACAAGCTATTGTTGCACAAAGTTTTTAATTAATGGATTATTGCCCTGCTACCTGAATAATGACTTAATCGTGGAAATTATGATAAAAAATCGAGCTTTAATCAGCAAATCATTTTGCAGTCATAGTTACTTTACATACAATATACAAAGGTCCTTTCAAATTCAGAAACTTAATGGCTGATAAAAATGCGACGCCACCTTAAGGAGGTAAAGTCAATAGAGGACACGGCTCGACGTGTACGCACTCTTTTCGAAGTTAAGTTTGAAGAGCAGTACTAGATAGCCGCGAAACCAATCAAGTTGTCAGCTTCAACTCTTCTGCATATCTCAACTACAGTTACAAAGTAGCATAGGACCTTCTTCGAAGCATCCACGGTCATGTGTTATACCGTGACAAACATGTCTACTATCGTTTCTACCGCGAAAACGGAATCTCAACTTCAACTTCGAGCTCGAGCTTCAAATCAAAAGTTTCTTCGAAGCCGACCCAAAGCCGAACGCGAGCCATGGCACACATGATCGAGTCGAGAGCTCAAGCAAAACTCAGTTCCCACCGAGCCAGAGCACCGACCCCGTCCCCATCCAAGTCAAGCCAAAAGCCAACAGTCAAAACCCATTTCCTTAAATCGCAGAGAGAGGAAGGAAAACCAACCTTCGTCGGCACTGGCATTGGAATGTGCTCGGGAGGTAGGGGTGACGGAGCGCCTGACGCCCGGAGCTTTGGGGCGAACGTTCTGTCCCGGGCCTGCGTTCCCGCTACTCCTCACCACCGCCGCCGCCGCCGACGACGACGACGAAGAAGAAGAAGAAGTGCCATGAGAGCCGCTGCCCGCTCTCAGATGGTGGGTCGCTCTCGAACCGGACCCCGTGGCCATGGCTTTCCGGGTTCCTTCAGGACGCGCTGCAAAATGAGACTGCAGGGAGCACCGAGGAGCGCGACAGCCTTCCTTGTCGAAGCTCTTCAACGAGTCGAACCGGTCGCGGGCAGAGAGATCGAGGCCGGCACGACGCGAGAGAGAGAGAGAGATTGTCGCTGGGCGTGGTGGAGAGACGGCAGGATTTTTTTTTGTATGGAGAAGCGACGACGAGGATCGACCGATCATGGCGGTACGGGAATTTTATTATTATTTCGAAGATTTTCCTTCTTTTTCGAAAGTTTGAAAAAGGCTATGTTTTTGGCTGACAGACAACGAGGTACGGTCGTCGTGTCTGTCCGAGGGGATACGACGTGGATCCCACGAGCTAAAAGAACCGATGTCGCTTTCGGGCTTCCGCCGAGACATCAGGCGGGGGGATGCACGGGATGATGGAGAAGCTACCTTCTTTTTGGGTGTGTCGAGGCCCATCAATAAGTCAGCCTTTCCCAATCTTTCACCGACGGCTAAAGTTGAGATTGCACTTGTCGCGACCGCGACGTGATTGGCCCGAACATCGCACTCATCATGACCCTCATCATCATCATCATCAACGCGGTGCGATGCGTAAAATGCTTTTTTTTACATTTTCGATGGGGGCGTTCCATGTCCCAAACATGATTTTCAAATGTGATGTCGGGTATTTGATGAGTCTTACTCAACGTCTGCGTGCCTCTATCCAAGGGAGTCATTGGTAGTGATTATGATCAGTATATTATTTTATTGACGTTGTATCAACATATGTATCATCACGTTTATTTTATGTGTCATCTTGGAGTTACCAAATAAGGAAATATAATATATGAATTAAAGAAACGGGCGACTCAATAATAGTGATTATACCAAGATGTATTAAAATAGACTATATTGTTTATTATAGCCTAAAGGCCTCCGTATTCATGATATCGTTGAATGCTCGGAAGAATTTCTGACTAGAAATTGCTGACGAATGTAGCCGCTACCCACTGCATCGGGAGAGGCGGATAGTCCCGAGGAGATTTGCTTCGCAGGAATGGTGATCCACTACTTCCAAGCATCTTCAAGATTGTCAATGGCGGAGGAATTGTATTGGCATGGAGGGTTGTTGTAAAACTGGACCCAGACATAATCGAATAGCCCTGTTTCTGACACACGCAACCCTTGAAAGTCGGATTGCAGTGACCGGCGAGATTGATCATAGGCCGTTGGCCGTCACCGAAAGTCGGGAGGAAAGCTATGTTGACAAAGTCATATTTGCTGGTGCCGCGAGTCTCTTCCTGGGTACCTTCGTTTCCATTGTTAGAAAATACACGAGAATTTTCTGAATATTATTTAAATTAAGATTGATATATGAAATCAATCGAGATCAATTTAATATCGGATTTGATTTGTAGATTATTTGGTTGCATTTTTCTTATATACATTTTGTACTATAATATGGGATATGTACATTGAGTTTGTAAGTAATACAATATACAAAAATTTTCCCACGTTCCTCTCTGATCCTCCTCTTTGCCTTCGTTTTCTGCTTAGTTTTCATCCATGCTGGCCCTAGTATATCGCGATTCCTCCAGTATCACTGGGAACAACGAACATAAGAATGCATGAGCAAATGATTGCTAAATATTCCCTGCTTCATCTTGCTACAAACCCAGATGCCAAATGTGTAGTTTCTTCTCTTTAAGCAATCTTTTGAGCTATTTCCAATGTGCTTGTTCAAGGGATTGAGGAGACATTAGGGTTTTATATCAAAGAACACATCCCAATACGACCAACGTCCTATGCTTTCACAAGAGGTTTACATACCTTATCATGCAATTGAGTCCCATAATCTATTTCGCTCCAATGGTTGTGGACTAATGTAGATGCTTTAGTTAATAAAAAGAAAAGAAAAGAAAGATAATAATCTATTTTAGATTGTTGTCTCCTACGTTGATGTCTTGCTATTTGTCTACATGTGGAAGTTTGTCTTGCGTTGTTGAATCTTTCCATTCATTTGCTAAAGACTTTGACATAATTATAAGTGAGATGTGTTTTGTCTTATGGGTAATCTTAAATTTTTGTTCCCGTTTCGAAGGAGAGGCAAGGGATATAGCTTCTTATTTTATTCGTGTCCGACCTGATCCATAAGACAGGTAAGATGGAATTCCTCTCGTCATAAAACTATAATAATTTATTGCTAGGTGTCGAGGACTCCCTAAGTATTTAGCTAATCCCTGACAATACACTGGATGTTATGTCTCGTAAATATTAAAATATTACTGTAGAAACATAGGGCTGTACCTCTGAAGTTGATTCAATAGAACATGGTGACTCAAACCTCGACATCAAGTGAGAAGGATGAGGTACACTCGCCGGTCGAATGCTATCTCTTGCTATTGGACATGAATTTGGCTAAATGGGAATGTGTTTTGAAAGTCTAAGGCCCTGTTTGGTAACCATCCAAACAGTAAATCTGATCTTTGTTCCCGAGAATGGTTTCGCGAGAATCGCGTTTGGTAAATTTTTTTGTTCGGGAACAAATTTGTTCTTAATCAGTTTTGGACAAGAATTTAGAATCGAAAAATGTGATTCTTAATTCTGAATCAGAAAAAAGAATCAAAAAAGCGGCTGCTCATCAACGTACCTCCTCTCTGCTCCACGTTAAATTAAAATTAACATCCATCCATATTGAATTCAAAATGGATTAGATATTTAATCATAGAAATGTAAATATTTATTGAAAATGAGAAATCACCATGAAAAAAAAAACTCATATTTAAATATAAATGATATTGAAATTCTAATAAGAAAAAATTAAAATAACAACAATTTTCGTTTTTATTTTTATTTATTTCTATATTTTATTTTAATTTCGTCCTATTCTCATATTTAAATATAAATGATATTGAAATTTAATCATCAAGAAATATATATTTGCTATATATAGAATACATATTTAATATTTCTTTATAATTTAGTATTTATATTTATTACATATTTTAGGTATATTAGTATAATTTATACTATGGTTTATTATTAAATATTTAATAAAAATTGATTAGTTAATATTTTTATTACTTAGTATAAATATAATTAATCAATGAGGGGTTTATGAGAATTCAATATCAAATTTATATTTATCTAAAAAGGTAATTAAAAAAGAATTGGAATAGAAATTTTATGCGATTCTTACCAAACACATTTATGTTCTTTTTATTCTGAATTAGAAATTTTTACGATTACCAAACGCTTCTTTTTTCGAAATCGGTTTAGACGGCTAATCAAAAAGAATCAATTGATCGAATCTACTCCTAGAACGAATCGTTCAAACGCTACCCTAAGTGATAACCATGTATTTTTGTACGACGCTTAAGGCCTATTTAAGAACAAGTGCCTAATTTTTTTTTTTTGCTTCAAAAAAAAAAAAAAAAGAAATCCATTTGATAACTTCTTTATTCTTAAGATTCGAGAATAGATTTGGAACATAATAAAAAAATAAAAATAAATAACTTCTTTATTCTTAAGAACAACTCCAAAATCAAGGCAAACAATTTTTTTCCTCTTTTCCTTTTCTCTTCTTCTTCCTCAAGGGTCACCTCATTGATTTGGGCGAGAGCCTCGGTTGGCCATTGGTGAGGCTCCGGTGAGCTCACCAAACCTAGCCCAACTCATCGCTAGCCAATACTGTGGGTAGCCATCAGCTAGAGAAGAAGGAAAGGGAAAAAAAAAAATAAGAAATAGAAAAGAAAAGAGAAAAAATATAATAAAAGTACTACAAAATTACAAGAAATTCTAAAACACAAAAAAAAAAAGGATCGTATCAAACACATTTCTATTCGAAAAATAAAATAAAAAATCATGCAATTATTAAATGTCTTTAAATACTAGAAATTCGTTTAGGGAATAGAATAAAAAAAACCCCTTTTTGAGTAAAATTTTTTTTGGAACTAAGGGTATATGGCAACATTTATATTTCTTTGTTCTTTTGTTTTTCAAAATAGAAAAAAAAAACAAAAAATCCATTTACTTAGAAACTATTCGGAAATAAAAATAAAAAACAACTATTTTTGAAAAGAAATTGTTCTCAAAAATAAAAATATCATTAAATGCACCCTAAATAATTACCAAACACACCATTATTTCATCCTTGAATAAGTGGAGCAATGTTTTATGTAGGGGGGACAATGGCATAGTCCAAATGACTTTTATCGACCCATCTGTGCTTATATCACAGCCTGTTTGTATTTTGGGAGTTGTAGAATATATACTTTTAGTTGAGTAATGCTTGTAATTGTACTTCACATACTTCTTTCAAAAATCCTAAAACTTGTGCGGACATCAAATTCGAATCTTGAAACTTTCCTGTTTTCTCATGTGGCTCCTAAAACTTGCACAAAAACTACAAATTAGGCATATGCTTTAATCAATTTTTCTATCCTACCAATATAAAGAATAAAACAAATCCAAGTTTGCTGAGTTAATTAAGATAGGGATATCAATTTATAAAAAGCAGGAATAATTGCTACTTAGACCAGCTTTTTGGGGGAATTGCTTTTCGACCCCTAATTTAGTGATTTTTTTTTTTTACATCCAGAGAGCTTTTTCGTTTCTTATGAACGTCCGATCGCCGTAAACCCGGGGCCGCGTGCTCAGCGCCGTCGCAGGTTTGATCGGTTTCGCTGATTCTCGCCGGCCATGAACCTCGCGCCTCCGCCGCCGCCGGCGATGCCGCCGCCGAACTGGTACCCGATGCTGCCGCCCAACCCGCCGCCGTCGAGCGCGCTCTGGAACGGCGCGAACGTCCGCGACCGAGTTCGAGAGTTGCAGGAGACGCTCGCGCGAGCGAAAGCAATGTACGGTTGGTCGCCGCTCGATCCTCTCTTTCGATCTCGCCTTCCCGTTTGAATTTGTTCTCAGCGCCGTGTTAAAAGCAAAATCGGCACATCGACAGGCGGAGGGAGCTGCAGCTGCTGGGGGCGATCAAGGAATCCGAAGCGCGCGGCGATGGAGGCGTCGAAAACGGGACTCGGAGCGGTCCTGTGCGCGAGTTGTTGAGCCATGTCGAGGACGAGGGCGTTGGCTTGGAGCTGCAAGAGATGCGCTCGCTGGAAGCTGCGAGCTCTCTGATTTTGAAATTGAGCGCCCAGCTCGAGCCGTTCAGAGCCGTCGCGGATGAGGCGAGCCCTTGGGAGGAGAAATCCGCGGTGCATAGATTGTCGAGCAAGCTGTCCAAGTCGAGGCGGAATAAGCTCTGGAGGAAGAGGAAGAGGCGGCGCGTCGCGGAGCAGCAATTGAAGGCAAGGGGTTGATTGAATGACCGTTTGGCTCTTGTTGTGTGATTGGTTAGTGTTGGAGTGGAGTTTTCGTTTTGTCTGAATCTTGCTGTTCTGTGAATAATTTTTAGGAGCGCGAACGGTTTGACCAAGCTGATCAGGATGCGGACGAGTGGAGAGCAAGGGAGATTGCCAAGGATATTGCGAGACGCAAGGTATCATGTGCGCGGATATGTAATGAGATTCCGAGGTTGTGGATTTGCATTTGTTTAGTCGGGGTCGATCGTTTCCCGAGCCTTCTCGTCAATTGTCACATGATCTTTATGGGGGAGCATTGGCCTGATTAACTTCATTTGTGTCTTTAACTGAGAAATATCACTTCCTGATAGGGGAAAAGCTTGGACCGCTTAAAAGTCGTAGATATGTATATAAAGCAAGGCATTTGGAGGAATGAGAAGAAGTATTTTGAGTATGCTCATAAGTTGAAGAAGCTTAAAAAGATGCTCTTTAACACATTGATGTGAAGTCTCTATGGAGTTCCTTGGATCCACTAACCTTCTAAATGGGAATGTAACTTGGATTAATATGATCCTGATGATTGTTACTTTGCTGATCGCATTTTGGAGTTGTAGTTTCCAGTTTCTAATCGAAACAAATGTCATCTGGTGATGTTCAGATAGAAAAGATGAAGGAAATAGCAAGGCTTAAAGCAAAAGAGGAAAGGAGGAGGCTAGAATCCGAGGTGAGCGCTGCTAGTCTGTTCACTCCACTTGTTTGGATCCTTGTACTTATTTTCAGAGGAGAAGTTTCCCATGTCATGTCTTGAATTCACTTTGCATTCCTCTTTCATTTGCTTTTATTGAATCTGCTACTTTAGATTCTTCATGGTGATGATTTGGATACGTAACACATCTTAGCATTGTCTTACTCTGTCTTTACATCAATGACTTTGATTTAAGTCGCTCAATGGGCTACAGTTGTTGCTTTATGTTGTGGATGACCAAGGTCTCATAAATCACCAACATGCTCAATTCTTGTTCTACATATTCTTTAGTTTTACTGCTATTAATTCAAAAAAGGTTTTGAAATTGGTGCTAATAACTAGCATAAAGAATTCAGATTGTCAGTTCGAAATTTTTTACTCTGTTCTTGTTAATTGCTTTCTGGGATAAAGTAAATATGTCTCTTTCCCAGTGAATGCTCTCTTTATCTGATTGCCTGATGGTATTGATTGTTTTTACTTATATTGACTCGATTTCCTTGAATATTACAAATAATTTAGAGCACAGAACCCGATTGTTATGTTTAAAATTGGGCATTTAGAGTAGAAAAGCTCTAAGCAGCACTAGCAGCATGGGTATCATGCAGCAGTTCCATCTAAAGACATTATGGAGATTGATTCTTTGTATTGTCTTGCTGCTCCCTGTTATATGTGTTTGTTGGCTCCTGTTGCACTTGTTTAATGATCTTATTCTTTCTTTTGCTTTCAGCTAGAGCTTGTCTTGATTGTGGAGAAACTGCAGGAGCTACGGTCAATGAGGGTTAGAAAACTGAAGAAGCAGGGTAAACTTTCATGCTTAGTGCTTACCCGTTCGATACCCATGATAACTGTTGTAGTTTCTACCAGCTTTATGACTTTTACGACATTCCATGTTGTGTTGCCATAATCTGCAACTTTCCACTGGCTTTGTGCATTCTCATTGGAAATGAATTGAGCATGTTTTCAACTACTGAGGCATCCACTTTTTCAATTGTCAGTCAGATTGAGCTGTCATTTATGTGAACTTCTTTTTTAATTTTCCCACCTGTGTGTTAGGCATATATATCCTTTATTGTAATTAGTGTGTCTACATATGAATAGGTGAACCCATTGTGCGAGTGCTGTAACTATGTACTAGAAAGTCATTTCCTTTAATTTGCATGCTCCATCAAAGATTGCAATTTTTATGTTGTTCATTTGCTGAAAAGACAACAGTTTGTTACATTCATGGCAAATGTTCTTTGTACTAGCTCACCTGGAAGTATGAACGATTGGTCTGTTTTGACAGGACATTTTCTCCCAGAGGAGGATAATGAGTTTCTTGAGAGAGTTCGAGTTGCTGTTGAGGAAGAAGAGAGCCAGGCTCGGACTGCGGCTGATGCAGATGCTGCAAGAGATGCCATTGCGACTGCCGAAGAATCTCGCAAAACAGCTGATGCTACTGAGTCTGACCTGAAAGATCAAAATGATGTCACACATCAAAAGCTTGAAAACAAAGATGAAATCACTGATGAGGAAGGCAACATTAGCTCTTTGACGGGCAGTCATAATGAATATAAGAAAGAAGCACCAGACGGGAAAGCTCATATTGGATCTTATGATGCCTTGGCAAATCTTCCAATTGAGTTCTATCATTACTATCATGGCAGCAACACTGATATGGGGACTCTAATAGAGGTTAGATTGGGTGCAGTTTTGGTTTATTCCTTACTTCTAAATAATATATCAGTATCAGGGTTTTATGACCTAATAATGAGAGTCTGGTCGTCCTTGCATTACCGCAGATCTAATTAACAAATCACTGTTGGTGTTGTGAGTTTCCTTAATAGCCCCTATGCATCGTGTATTGTAATTTGTTAAGGTTATCCTTGTATAGCAGCATCATTAAGTGATAATTATCTGCTTTATGGGAATTAGTGAGGGAAAGTTGATGTATTCTTATATATCATGTAGGTCAGAAGAACATGGGATGTGTATCTAAGAAGGGGAGGAAGGTGAGGAACACATTATTTCTGCTACCTTCATTTTATGAGGTTATGTATCATGCCTGTTGATTGACTTTGTGCATTTTTTATATATTGATAACAACATACATGTGAGAACAACTTAAAAAATGAGAGTAGTAATCAGGGTAAGTGAGAGCAAGATCCAGGAGGTTTAGCTTAATGATGGGCCCCCTTAGGAAGATCCAAGAAGAGGCCTTTAGATTGATTCCTATCTTCCCCTCTCCATTTTCCTATAAAGCAAAGGAAGTGAGAACAGCAAACTAAATGCACGACTAGTATGTATGAAAGACAATGTGCTGATTCTTGCCTCGGGGCAAGAATCTATGTTTCAGGGGCGTGAAGCGATTGACATGTTTGCCCGTTTGTTTAGTCAATAATTTCTGTGTCCTGCTGATCTCTATAATGTGGTCATCATCTTTGCTACTTCCATCATGATGCTTTATTAGGAATGTACACTTGTGGCATGCATTTATCACCACTAGAGTCTCTACCTCAATTGTTATTCCTGCATCAGCTTCAAAGTTCATGCATCATATATAGATTTCTCTTCTGAATCACTGATTAAGTGCATTGCTAGTGGGTTTTGGAAATTCTATCATTGCCTCACAGAAATATTGTATTTACTGTAGCCGCATACCTGGGCACTGGGTTCAACCACCACCTCCTGCAGATGAAGTGTGGGCTTCCTACTTGGTGAAACCAAACTAAGGGATTTTGGCTTGCAACTCAATTCTGTTGGTACTTTTCTCTCTCTCAAATGAGTAAGATCTGATATTACCATTAGCAACGTGTATTTTTCTATACATTCTAAATATCTCTTTGATTTGTAGGCATAGCATCCTGTTGAGGTTCCCATGATTACAATCTTTAAGTTTCCCTTAAATTAATTAGTATGAAGTGCGCTTCCTACTTGGTGAAACCAAACTAAGAGATTTTGGCTTGCAACTCAATCTGTTGGTATTATTTCTCTCTCTCAGACGAGTGAGATCTGATATTACCATTAGCAATGCTTATTTTTTTTATTGATCTTAAATATCTCTTTGATTTGTAGCCATAGCATCCTGTTGGTTCACATGATTACAATCTTTAAATTTCCCTTAAGTTGATTAGTTGATAATAATGATTGGTTACCGCCAATTCCTTTGCAAAAAATTCCATTCATTGTAAATTACACATAATAATAATAATAATAATAATATTTCTCAAGTACTGACCAGCAATACATTACAAATTGTTTGGACCTTGCAGAACTGGTACTTTTGTTTATTCTGACTAACGTTTCGGGTTTCCCTCTTTTCACCATCCATCTGTAACTTGGCAGTTCATGTGGGGCTTCCTGCTTTTTTAACAACAGTGTCACTTTTGTTTCATAGGTTCAGGAATCTGATAGTGGAGCATATGGCAGACAAATTTGTCACTAGCATATATATCATGCTGCCTGAAGTATTGGTATCTAAGTTTGTTCTCCAGTGGCGATGAAGGTTTTATTATAAGGTTTGCCTGCTGGAAACTGCAGCTGCTGCTCAGACAGATCCAACAACTATTCTTTCAGATGATCCGTATCAAAACAGACAATGCACAAGCTGAATATGTTCATTCCCAAACAAGTTGCTGCCAAGCTATCAAGCTTCAGACAGACAATTGTGGGTCAATGTTGTGACTCTTGTCTACCATCCATGCTTCCATCTCTTAGAATATTCTTGGCAGCAAAAAAAGAGAACATCGGCTTGCGATGCAAAAAGGCAGTCATGGAATGTCAGAAAAAGGGAATGCCAGGACAAGTTGCCAAAAAAGTTTTTACGATTCTTTCTAACATCTGAAACTTACTTGTTATGCTTTTCCCCCTATTTGACTGAAATTGTATCAAATGTACTTTTAAGAGGTTAAAACTACTAGTTTGGGGTCTTAACTGTGAAAGTCGGTCTGAGCAGAGCAGCTAGTCGTAAATGGGCAATATGTCATGACTTGCCCAATCCTGCTCTTTTGTCGGGGTGAGTAAGAGGAAAGATCCCAACTTTGGAGAAGCTGGACCTGAACCAGAAGTGGGAAAGCTTTTGCCTGACAAAAGTTGATCCTAGGGCCTGTTTTGTGATCGATCGCGCTTAGCAGCGCCTGAAATTTGTATCAGATGATGAGGTGCTTGGGGATCTGAGAAGGGCAAACTTGATTACTTCGTTGCGACTGGGTGTCACTTGTAATCTTATATTCTTCTCTGCCTTCATTGATAGCTGGGTCTTTCGATGTTGTTACTGTAAGCACTGATTGGTGTACTTCTTTTAGTGACCCTCTCCAGACGATTTGCGATAACAGTCTCATTTATGCCATTCGATGTTGTAGATGCGGAACTGATGATGTTCCCTCCGTTGGAGATGGTCATAGCTTTCCTCAACTTCGGCAAGTCTCGCCCGCTTGAACAGAATTCCAGAAGACTTCTCTTTAACTCGAGCACTGTCTTTAGTCAACATCGTTGTGCGAAAAGGAAAAAAAACTGGCGTCCAGAGAAGTTTAGAAGTGCTTTTGGATCCCATTCTTCGTCAAAAGCTACATAAAAAGACGAAATTCCAACCCTTTTTTCCCATAAACTTTATAAAAAGTTCTCATTATGTCATCTTTGAAATCTCCTGATTAAGAAACCTCAAAGATCTCATCGCCTATACACACGAAACGATGCCGACTGAACAGTATGTGAATATTGAAGAATCCCAACTTTTGGCCTCTTTATTCGTATTTTTCCTCATTCATCTTTTTGTGTGCTTTTTTATTGAAAAAAACAAAAGTTTGACTTGAAATTTAGTCTTTTTTATTGATGCGTTGGAAAGTTTATCAGTTGAATGTTATGGAAATAACCTTGAATCGGGGAAAATCATGAAGTTTGCTAATGTCATCGCCATTGGACGATTTAGATCAAAAGACTTGTTATTTCATGATTTCGTCATTAGATTGGGGCAAATTGGGTGTCGCCGGAAAAGTTTGATGAATTCTACCCATTTGCACCACCTGCTCGTTTTTTTTTTTCTTTTTTTCTTAATGAGGTTTGGGCACGGGCCGAAATTGGTCAAACTCGAAAAATTATAGATAAGAAAATGAGGTGTCTCCAAGAGACTTTTGCTCCCAATGGCATGCCTTAGTACTTTTGTTTGTAGTCTTCTTATTGTTTCTACTACCAACCAATTAAACAAGAAGAAAGAAGTTATAAACAAAGATGCTGAAGAAATCGATCAAGCAAAAATAACTAAAAGACATGCTCTTGATGCAAAAACTATTTATTCCTTATATTTTTACTTTGTCTCATTGACTGTAATAAAATTTCTTCATGTGAAACAGCTAAAGATGTTTGGCATAAACTTCATGTCACTTATGAAGGTACAAATCATGTAAATGAGTCAAAGGTGAATATCTTGCTTGACCAATATGAGTCTTTCAAGATGAAGCTTGGAGAATCTATTGGAGATATTAAACGGTTTATAGAAATTAAACGGTTTGGCATGTCAAGGATAGCCAATTTCTGCTCCAGTGAAAGTTAGCAAACTTCTGCGATGACTCAGAGGATTGAAATCATGTCAAGACCTCAATCCAAGAAATGCGGAGGATTATGTCACTCTCTATTAATGAACTAATTGACACTCTTCAATCTTATGAAGTGAAACAGATCAACGATGAAGATGATTCAAAATGTAAGAAGTTCATTGCAATTAAATTTAATGCTGATTTTGATGATACATAATCAGAAGATGACTTGACGATGAAGAACTCGCTATTAAAAGTTCAGAGAGCTAAATAGAAAAGGAAATAGGTTCAACTGGAAGAAGCAATATAAACAAAATTCCTAGAAAAGATCGATGGAATAAGATGAATCAAGTAAGGATATGATATGTTTTGAGTGCAAGAAAAGGGATATATTAAGCCAAACTGTCATTTGTTGAAAAAGAAGAAAGAAAAGTATGAGAAGTACAAGATAGTACTAAAAGCATAAATTTAAAGCGACACAAAATGTGAAGAAAGTGACGAGGAGTATGCAAATATTTGTCTAATGTATTACTTAGAGTCAGATTCACAATCTGACTTAGATATAGACTCTGAATTAGACAAGAATATTGAGGTTATCATAAAAAGGAAGAGCAAATGGTACTTAGACAATGGATGATTTAGGCATATGACAGAAAACTCAAATGGCTTTGTCAAACTTGAAAAACAAAGAGGAGGAAGTGTTTTCTTTGGAGAAAACAACAAAGGAAAAATTGTTGGACAAGAACCATGAAGATTGGTAGCTTGATCATTAATAATGTTTCCTTGATGAAAGATCCTAATTACAACATTCTAAGTATCAGTTAATCATGCGATATAGGGTCCAAAATCAACTTTCAAGAGAATATTTGTTCTCGAGTCAGTCAAGACTTTTCTCAATCTTTCATTGGTCGAAGGCATGACAACATATACCTTTTGGACATAAATTCAGAAAACTCTCAATGTCTAATCTCAATCCAAGATGAAGAAAATCTTTGGCATCACAAGTTAGGACACATCAGCATGTAGTGAATTGCTAAGCTATCTTCTAAGAAGCTGGTCTATGGTCTTCCTAAAATGGTTTATCAGAAGACTAAGCTATGCATTCCGTGTACTTTAGAAAAATAGGTTTGGAGTTTATTCAAATTCATAAATCATGTTTCCACTAACTATGCTTTGTAGCTTCTTCACATATATCTTTTTGGACCAACTAGAACCCAAAACATTTGAGGTAAAAAAAATTGTTTAGTGATTGTGGATGATTACACAAGGTTTGCATGGATTTTCTTTTTAACAACTAAAGTAGAAACCTTCTCTTATTTTTAAAGTTTGCTAAAAAGGTTTAAAATGAGAAAATTTATACAATTTCCAACATCAAAACAGACCATGGTGGAGAACCATCGATGTCTTAGTATATCAATTATAGTTTGGAGAAGGGAAATTACTGGAAAAAAAAAACTTAAATTTATTGTAATTGTGCCAACTTAGTTATAAACATTTTGTTTTGGTCAAATAAGTCCTAATCATTTTGTATTTATGTCAATTCAATCCATTCAACTAATTTTGGCCGACCAACACTAACATTGACAATGGTTGCTTTATAAAGCGCCATCGATGATGATGTAGATAATTTATAATAATATTTTAATATTTGTTTTCTTCCCTTCCTTCTTAATCTAGCTATTCATTGGCTTAGCAACTGGTTAAAGACAGGGCCAACAAGGGATCTTGTTAGCCTCGAGCAAGCCTCGCCTAGCCCTTTGCATGACTCGAGCCCTTGCTAGAGGCCGCTTGTGAGGTTAGTGAGTATGGCTTGGGCAAGGTCAAAGGTTACGACGTTGTGGTCTTCGGCGAAGGTGGGTGAGACATGACCTTGTTGAACCAGGTGAGGTCAAGTCTCAACCATGGCCCACCCTAGGAGTCGGGCGAGGCACGACCTTGCTTGATCTAGTGAGGTTGCTAGCAAGGTCAAGCCTCACGCAACCATGGTGAGGTCCTTTGTTGGCCTTGCCTTTAGCTAGTTGCCCCCAGAAACTAGTTAGAGGAAGAAGGAAAGAAAGTAGAAAAAGGAAAGAGAAAGAAATGGAAACAAAAAAATTCAAAAAAAAATATTGAAAATATTATTAAAAATTGTCAACGTTGGCACTAAAAGCACCACGTAAGATAGTTGGCACCTATGTCAGGTCCAATTGATCAAAATTGGTCAGATGGATTTAATTAATAAAAATGCAAAATGTCTAGGACTTATTTAGCAAAAACAATATTTATGATTGAATTAATAAGTTTAGAATTTTTTGATAATTTTCCCGTTTGAAGATGTAATTTTTTTGGGAAAAGTGCCAAAAAAGTCATAAACCTTTTGTCTTTGTGCCGATTTAGTCCTAAACATTTTTTTGTGCCGATTTAGTCCTAAACCTTTGTACGTTGTGCCAATTCAGTCCTTTCCAGTCAATTTTGGCCGGATTTTGCTAATTGGACGCCGACCGGCTGACGTGGTTTGATCGGCACTAACGTGGACACATTTTAATAATATTTTAATTTTTTTGAATTTTTTTTTTTTTTTAATTTTTTTTTTTTTTTTTTTTTTTTTTTTTTTTTTTTCTTCTCTTTTTTCTTCCTCTAGCCGGCCGCGACCACGGCGACCAGCCGAGGCGACGGCCGGCAAGGGCGAGGCCGCCGTCGCTGGCCACCTCGCGGGCGAGGGTCGAGCCTCGAGCCTCGCTGGTTGGCGAGGTGGGAGGCCCGAGAGCGAGATCCGAACTGTGAGAGAGAAAAAAAGCCCTGGGGGAGGGCAGATCCGAAGAGAGAGGGAGACCCCAGCCGCGTGAGGCCTCCGCCGCCCGACGCTCCCCGTCGCGCCGTGGCCTCACCCGTTGCCTCCCCATCGACCATCCGCGAGCCCCGCCGTGCCGAGCTTGCTGCTACCGTTACCCTGATGCAGATCTGCCGCCGTCCTTACGCCTGGAGCCCGACGCAAGCTGTCGTTGTTCCTCCCCGACGTCAGGTGCACCGTCCTACCTGCCGCCCAGCGCGAGGCTCGACCCTCACCCGCAAGGTGGCCGGCCGGCAGTCGCCTCCAGCCGATCGCCGACCGGCGACCCGCCGAAGGAAGAAGAGAAGAAAAAAAGAAAAATAAAAAAATAAAACGAAAAAAGAAAAAAAAGAAAAAATTCAAAAATATTAGAATATTATTAAAATGTGTCCATGTCGGCGCCGATCGGCCACGTCAGCCGGTTGGCGCCCAGTCAGCAAAATCCGATCAAAATTGGCTGGAAAGGACTGAATTGGCATAACGTACAAAGGTTTAGGACTAAATCGGCACCAAAAAGATGTTTAGAACTAAATCGGCATAAAGACAAAAGGTTTAGGACTTTTTTGGCACTTTTCCCTAATTTTGTTAGAAGTCTTTTGATAGAGACTCAAAATACTCTTGTATTTCTTAAGAATAAAATATACAAAAGTTACATATTTCTATTTTCTACAAAATTTAACTTATGTATTCCCCTGGTACTCCTTATCTTAGTTATGTTATCGTACTCTCCCTCAGTATTATAGGCTATAGCTCATTTTGATTCCTCTAACATTGTGATATTGATTTCATTATTTCTCATGCCTTATTTCTAAATGACATACTAGGGTGCGAGACATAACATAAATGAACAAATAGAGGGGAAATTACTCAAAAAGTCTTAAACATATTGTATTTATACAAATTCAGTCATAAACTTTTCAATTTAGTCAGTTGAGTCTTATATCTTTTGACAATTCATCTCGCCAATTTTAATCGAAAATCGCTGGCATGGATGCTGTCCTACATGACATTACAGGCACTAACATGGACAATTTTGTAATTTTTCATTGTTTATTTAATTTTTTTTTTTTTTTTTTTCGTTATTCCTTTGCCGATCGCTGAGCCTTGGCAATGACTAGTGACGATCGGCAAGGGTCGCTCTCCCCTACTTCGGGTGCTCGCCCTTGCTAGCTTTGGGCGAGGCTTGACCTCATTGGATTTGGCGAGGGCAAGCCTCTCTCAAGGTTGGCGAGGTTGCCCCTTGCAAGATCCTAGTGAGGTTGAGTCGTACCTATAAAGTTGGTGAGGCTGGCCTTCACTAGATCTAGGTGAAAATCATCACCTTGAGTTAGTTGCCGGCCATCACCGAGAGCTAGCGCCCGATGGAGAATGAATGAAAAAAAAAAAAAAAAAGAGAGAAAAAATATAAAAATCAGAAAAAAATAATATAAAATTATAAAAATTTATGGTGTTCACATTTGCCATTTCCAATCTAATTGACCAAATGGATTATATTGGTAAATTTTCAAAAAGTTTAAAACTAAATTAGTCAAATTAAAAATGTTTAAGACTTAGGTTTACTATTCTTTTGGTAATCTTCCCAATGAAGAGACACGGAACCCAACAAAAAATGAAAGGACACTACAGTGGGGAAAAAAGAAGGATGAGAAAAAGTTTTGACATGTTTGGACTGAGCTAACTCCTCAGGAGACAGTCCCACCTGAACATCACCTGACGCTTCAAAATTCGATCAACGTGGTCCGTTGTGCATCGGTCTTCTTTCGTTGAGTTGGACACCATTAACAGACATCTCCCTTCCATTAGTCTCTAACCTCCATTATTCACTTCCAAAGCATCTGAAGACGTCGCTTCAATATCGAGACTTTGCTGTTTGCTCCGCGTAGGTCCACAGCTGTCACCTTTGGAAGATATATAGGAGGTACGCGCAACTTGAGGATAGGGTTCTTGTACGTGTGTCTGTGTAGGCTCGAGCTCATGTTGCTGTAAGTATAGAGAGAAGCTTTCCCCACAAGCTTACCTTCCCAAGCCTGCCTTTTTATGTAGTCCAATACCATATGAAACTGACTGAATCGTATATCTCTGCCAACCATTTTCTTGCCAAAGGGTTTTTTCCAGATGAATCAATCCTATTATTGGCCAAGAAGAAGAAGGAGGAGGAAAAGAAATATGAACTAATGCCTATTATTTCCCCCTTTCTCCTCTTTTTGATAGCCAATGTTCAATTATAGTTTGCCTTCCGGTGATTGATAATATTGAGATAAGTGATGGTCAGCTCAGCATGACTTCATGTTAGCCAATTAATTCACTTTAATGGTTATGATCCGGGCAAAAATTTCCTCAGATTCCTAGTTCTATTTAATAATTCACATGCACTAGCGAAGGAGGCCTGGTTATTTGGAGGTCCATGAAACACTAGACAACCTCATGAATCGATTAAATTTTTAGAGGATGTGGTTCATGCTCTTCATCGATTAATTGGCACAGGGTCTCGTTCCCGATGAGTGGGTAGGGGTCACGGAGGCGACGCCCCCAAGCTGCCAAATAGCTTTTATAGTTTAAGTACATATTTTATTGGTAGTTTGGATTTGGGCTCTTGAATATCTACTAATTATATATAATTTCTTTCTATTGTAATTGGCAAATGTATTATAGACATGCAACATACTAATTATAATAAAAACCCTCATTGAATTTAGCCCTAGTTTAAGGGTGAATCAAGACAAAATATTGTGTTTCGTATTTTCAAGCGACCTTCAATTCTTGAGTTAGAAATCCTTGGGCCTTAACGTCCCATACAACCATACCATTTTTTGAAATTACAAAATGAAATAGAGAAATGTCTCTGTCCACACTTGCAAAGGTACCCTCCAAAAAGTCAAAACCTTTGTTGAATATCTATCTCAAAGATAATAATTCATCACGGCACATCGGACTGAAGATATTTCGTTGTTCAGAGAGAATGTTTTATTCCAATACTAAAGCCTGGCAACATTCGTAAATTTGCTCTCTTTATATGGTAGAGTAGCAAACTACAAGTAGTTCCTGCTAAATCATACGTTCCCACAGCTTATCGTATGATAGGCTGGCATATCCATACACATAAACACAGCATGAAAGATTAAAAAGGAATACGATGCTCATATGCCAAAGCTAACTGGTACACAAATGGAGAGGCTGACTTCTGCTATATGGACTAAGAGTCATTAAGCTCGTGCCGTCGCCAGCAAAGGAGGATGGTGAGACATCGCCGGAGAATGTAAAACCTCGCCTTCTGCTCCCTGACCTTCCTGCTGCATCTCCGGCCAAATGACCTGCACGCGCTCGCCACCCGCCTCTCGCAAAAACTCCGCTCCTTTCCCCCCTCCATCTCTTTGCGCATAGCGATTACTCCTCCTTGATTCCTTCTATAGAGAGAGAGAGAGAGAGAGAGAGATTCTTTTTAGTTTTGATTCATGAAGATAGACGCTTTCTAAGGCTTTATATAAGTGCGGTTAAAAAGACCTTGATAATGATATGTCGTCACGTCCTCTTGATGCATCGTGTTGTCCTTGATTTCCATTTATATTTCTCAAACCACATGAGAGATGATTGAAATTATGGTTTAGTCCTTGGAGGTCCCTGCAACATGAAATTATTCTTTATTTGATTAAACTTGTTTTTATATGCTTCTGAAACATGAAAACATCGTTTAGGATTCTCAAATAACTTATAAATTTTGATCAACGTGGTCCATTGTGCACTAGGAGAAGCATTGAGTAATACAAATTCAAGCTATGAACCAACCACGACTATTACACCATTTGATAAATTGCAATTTCAAATAGCATTAAAAAATAACTTTAGCATAAACAACATTTGACAAAATTCGCATTTGTAATTGGTTTTTGCTTTTTTTATTCTTTTTAAAGTCTGAAAATAAAATCCAGCGGCTGGCTAACCACCGACCAATTGCTAGACGGCCAGATTTGGCCGCTGAGGTCGCGACCTTAGGTGGCATCGCCTGGTTGCGCGAGCAAGGTGATCGGAGAAGCCGAACCCTCAGGTGGCGGGGAAGACGAAGATGACCGGGGAAGAAGATGAATAGTTATAGTGATTAACAGTGAACTTGCATTTCCAAAATGCCTAATGCTCAAAGCTGGTTTGGACCTGTATTGGGCTTTCAACATTGTGAATGTTGATATTTGGCCAATGAATTTTCAAAAATGATTGCCAAACACAAAATATTTTCTTCAAGAGGTTTTGGAGGCCTAAAGCCCCTTACGAAAACTGAACCAAACGAGAAATTTCTTTAACTCAAAGATATTTGCATTTTTTTAAAGTCATTTTTGCAAAGTTGAACCAAACGGGCCCTATGTTCTCATTCACAACATATTAGAGCCAGGAGTTTTAGTACTAGTTGTCTGAAATTGAATCACCAAATCAAGCTATTCACTGCATCTATCCTATCGGGATGAGAATGAGCAACGTGTTTCACCTTCTCTAATAGATATGAGAGAAATAATTGAGCAGGGGTGAAAGCGGATTGGACTCATATAATGGAGTTCCTGTCTCTTCCTAATCCTAACGGGACTTAAAATAGGGTTTGCGACTAATTTGGATATCCAATTTGTAACATGAAGGATTTTCATAGTCTAATAGTTTTTGGGCTATTGTAAAAGTAATGACATCAAATTCTTGAAGAAAGTAGACTTCGCGATAATTTCTAATTATTTGTTATTTATATTTTTAAACCCTAAGTAAGCTATTAATCTTATGGTGGATTAAGGATGGTCACGTAAGTATTTCTCTAACATGAACCTTGAACTTGATAAATATAGTTTATTTTTTAAAAAGAATTGTAAGGTTATAAGTCATGCATAGAAATGATTATAATCTAATCTTTTTCTCACAACAGCTATTATTTGGAGCTTAACTTCTTATTTTAAGATGGTTAAGTTATAGAATTTCCAACTCTTTGATCTTATACTTTTACAGTCTTCAATTTTGCGACTCTCTAGAGTTTTTCAATCATAGATTTACAATACATAGGCTTCAAATGACACGATGTTATTGCAAACCTAAGGTATATGTTGATACTTAAATTTTGACGACCTAGGAAAATAAAGTAAAAATCGCATCAAAACAAGAAAAAGGAAAAAAAAAGGGGAAAAACAATATGATTGATTATGTATGTAAGTTGGAAATTCTGATGAATATTCAAATTTTGATAAATGTGGAAGCAATTTAAAAATTATGTGAATAAAGAGTAATAATTTTTACAAAATGGAAGAAATCGAGTAAAATCAAACTAATTGCTAAATTACCTTCCGATTTACAAAGATTGATTTAATGCAACAAAAAATGAAAATTCGAAAGTCGTTATAAAAAAAAATGGCTGTCTAGAAATCACTGTAAAAGGAGCCACGATTTTCGTGCCCGGAGAGAGCGAAATTCAAAGAAAAAATCGAAGAGAAAAAATTTCTTTTGTTTCGTGAGAGAGAGAGCGAAAAAAAGGGAGAATTTTCGTGAAAAAAAGTAAGAGGAAACCCCCCTCCCCTCTTTCTCGTCCAAGAGACGTTTAGAGGAAAATGTACACCACACAAAAGTCGACACGTGGTAAATTTGGATCCAGGTCTTGTCCCTTCCTCTCTGACAAGCTGCAGAGAAAAGCAAAATTAGTCAGCAGAAAATACACGAGCGATGAGGAGATCGGAGAAGAGAGAGAAAAGAAAACGTCGTCTTCTTCAGGGAAGCTTCGCCCGACGCCGACGCCTGTCCCGCGCCGGCCACCGCGACGCCCAGCCTCGTCGCCAAAGCCCGCCGCTGCTGCCTCGTCGACGCCTACTGCGCCTCTCGCCGTTCCGTCTCCGCGCTGCTCGCCACCACCAGCAACCTGCAGCACCCCGTCCGGCGCCGCTCGCTCCCTCACCCGTCGGCCCGCGATCTGCTGCTCCCGCCTCACCCACGACTGCACCTCAGCCCGACGCCGTGAGCTCACCACCGCCTGTCCCTGCTCGTCCGCGACGCCGCTGCAACCGAGCAACACCTCAACCCAGCGCTCGACGTCTTCACCGGCGCCTGCACTCGACGCCTCTGCTGCCCACGATCGATGCTGCTCCACCGGTCTCGCCCGCGACGCTCGCCGCGCTGCCTCTGCTCACCCGATCGCTACCACTGGTGCCTCCCTCCTCTGTTGCCCGCGTAACAGCAACCGCCGCTTCCGCCCGTCACCGACGCTCGGCGCCGACCTCCACCGGCGGTTTCCTCTTTCCAGGTCCCCTTTAGTTGGCTTTTGTTATTTGTATTTTTATTTATTTTATGCTATTTTAGTTTTTTTTTTTTTTAAGTTTCAATATTATTGTACGGGTGATTTTCATTTTATGCATATTCTGACATTATTTTCGAGGATTTTGTCCAAATTATTATAATTATTAATTTGATCCATAAGACGTGGAATTATTTTTTTAATTACATTAATTTTTAGATTTTTTTATAATATTTTAATTTTTAAATCATTATAATTATTAATTTGATCCATAAGATTCGGATCAGATTTTTAATTATTTTGAACTCTTTATTCTGATAATTAGAGTTAGAATAATCGTTAATTTGACTTGTGAGACAACATATTATTTTTTCGATTACTTTAATAATTTATTTGTTGATTATATTAATTTTTTAGATTTAATATTTAATAATTACTCATCTTTAAAAAAACTAAAAAAAAATCAAAAATAAAAAAATCAAAATCCTGCATAAGCATATAGATTCGGTAAATCAGACATATAGGTTTAGTAAATATTTTTTTTAAAACTACATTTTTAGGATTATATTTTTAGATAATTTTTTGAAATATGTTAGGGTTGGACCTAAATAACCTTTTTTTTTTTTTAAAGTAGGGTCTTAGATAACATTGGCATATTGTTATAATCTCATCATTTAAAAAAAAAATAATAGTTTTCTAAGATAGGATAGGGTTTAAATTAAATTAATCCTTAAAATAAATTAAAAAAATATTCATTTTAGATAGTTTAATTAGGGTTTTTATTAATTCCGAATTTCTAATAAGAAATAATTAGGTCATGAGATACATATTAACTAGTTTGCATAATAGGATCATTTAATTAGAATTTTTTTAGCAAAATTAGGTCATGTAGTTAAAAATGCATTTTTTATAAAAGAATTTTAATTTCAAAGAAAACCCAAAAAAAAAAAAATCATTTGTTTTGTGATGTAATTTATTTTATTTATTGAATGTTTAATAATGGTTAAGCACTCGCGTGATCACCTTTTAACATAATAGTAATTTAGGTTAAAATAAATCCAAGCTGCCTGTAAAAATATTTTTAAAAAATAAAAAAGAAATTGTACCGAAAGAACATTAGAAAATTTTAGTGTAATTAAGTCCTCGTACTCTTAATCTATGGTTCATAGGAGTAAAATAATTCTCTAATTATTTTACTTGGTTGTCTAATCGAACTACCGTAAACTAATTAGTGGTGACTCCTAGTTAATAATCAAACAGAAACCTAAGTCGCGAATTGGTATGGGTTTGAGAGAGTCCGGATTAAATTTAAAACTTAGTAATCCATTATACTAAACTTTAAGTGGTGCACCCGAAATTTAGGTCGCGACAATATATATCATACATTTATCTTGAGAGAATTTGTTTATGAAAACTATAATGGCAAGTTATGAGTACCCGGCCGATACCCTACTACTTTAGTTAAGATATTATGTCAAGCTCATGATGGTTTGGGATGAATTTATGGGGAAAGTTATCAAAAAAGTTCTCAATCTATTATAATTATATTAATTCAGTCATAAACTTATTTTTTTTGGCTAATTGAGTCCTAAATATTTTATAATTGTGCCAAATTTGGTCGATTGGCACTGACAAGTAGCGGTGATGTAAATGATTTTTTTAATAATATATATTTTATCTCCTTTCTCCTTTTTCCTTTGGATGTTCGTTGAACAGAAATGACTAGTGATGCTAGCCTTAGCCGAATCTAGGTGAGGGCAAGCTCACCCACACCTTGTCGATGTCTAGGAGAGCTCACCCTTGCCCAATGACAGTGAGGTCGAGCTTGCCGAGCTGCTGACAAGATCACTTCAATTTGGCGACCAACCAGAGGAAGACAAAGGACAAAAAAGAGAGAGAAAAAAAAAAAAAATAATATATATATATATTTTTAAAATAAAATATTATTAAAATTATCCACATTAGTATCGGTTGGATGATTGACATCCGCATCAGTGCCAACAGATCAAATTTGACTGACAGAATAGATTGAATTGATACAATTATAAAATGTTTAAAACTTAACTGGCCAAGAAAATAGGTTTATGATTAAATTAGTATATATTTACTACATTTTTAGTAATTCTGCCCGAGCTGGAGAGATCCTTGAAAGCTAACAAGAAAACAGGCTTGGGACTAGGTCAACCGGCCCAAGCTGTTCCGCTTTCATCTCCGACATTTATTAGATTGTCACAAAGAAAGTTTCCTATCTATATGGAATAACACCTCAGACGACTATATCCATGACTATATCCATTTGTTATTTTATCAATCGAAAATGAAGTACCGAAGAAGGCTTCCAACCTTTTCCGTCTCTACTCGTGCTTTTGTATTTTGCTATAGATCATGGGTTCGTCACAAATCGTTTGACTGAGTCCATCATGTTTTCAATTTTCCGGTTTGTTCACATTGAACAGCACAGCGATGAACAAACGGACAACGTCGTAACTCTTAACAACAAAAAAGGTCGAAGATTTAGAAGTTAACACAAGGCGATGGACAAAAACACTTGCCATCTAAAGAACTCATTTCAAGATATAAGGTATGTACTTCTTCAAATCAAACGCTTAATCGTATTGATTCCCAAGGGTATACTTTTTCAAATTAAATTAAAATATCAAAAAGTAAGATATAACAACGTTGTGTCCAAATTTTCAGCAAATCACTTGCGTTGAGACCTTCAATTGGGTCAAAGAATTACCTTATCTAAAGTAAACACATATCAACCAAAGTAAGTATTTTATATAAAGTTTCCCTATATATGCCCTCAGTACTTCTCATCTGGATTGTTTCGCACATAGAGCTTTCTAGCCACGTAGAGTTAGACGATATTGAGCATGGAAACCCTTTCTACTACACATAACAGAGCTACTGATTGTGTTATAAAGATAAATAAACATAACATTTTGAGCTCTTTTCTACTATATGAACTTATAAGACTGTCCGTAAGCAGTTGATTACTGAATTGAATGCGGATCATCACATGCACAGACGGTAAATAGTGTTCACATGCGTTGTCCTTGATATTAGATTAGATGGAGGAGGTGGTCTTGAAACTCACTGAAGCCCAATAAGGTTTTATCTGGGCCGGCTCTCCAACGGCTTTTAGTGTGTGCTGCACTATCATTGGCCCATTGAAGTTTCTCTTTAGCCTATGCGCCGAAGGAGAAGATTGATGTAACTCGACGATGGATGAAGATGCTCTACCTCGCACGACTCTTTCGTCAATGTTTCCATGGCCCATCAAAGCACCATTTTGAAGGTCAGACGTCCGCGAGAAGTATATACATTTGCTCGACACACTGGGTGGTCGGTCAGGTTAGTAAGTGTCGGGACTAAGGGCGTCCAGGTTCAAGTCCCGGCACGAGCAAAAAGGGGAAAAAAGAAGCAAAGTATGTACTTTTTTATTTTCACCTCAATGGTCATGGATTTTTGTTCATGTATTTATGATTTCGAGTTTTATATCCTACTTGGCATGATTTTTTCAATTTGGGTTTTTCCGAAATATCACCTGATGGTAACACTAAAAACCAAAATGAATTTAGTTGCCAAAATAAATATATATAAAAAATGAAGAAGTTTGAATAAGTTTGTGCAACAGTTTCATCGGCATGACAAAACTCATTAAGATATGTTGAATCTCTATGACTTGGTAGGCGTAAGAAGCTCCCATTGGTGCAACGTGCATCATCAATCCCAGAACAACACTCAATGATCCTTACATAATATAAGGTCGATTCTCTAAATAATCATTTATCAAGATGACTTTCAGCGTCCCCCACGAGACAGAGATGGTCACTAGACTCATTTGCACCCGACATAGGGGGTTGCGCGTAAAGAAACTGAGGCGATAACCTAAAGAAATCGGCACCACTTAAGCAGGCGGTATGTCAGAAATTAACCCTAAACAAATGGGAAATTGGAGACTGATGAAATCAGGCGAAAACTGCCAAAAACAGTTGTAGACCAGCAGTAATAAGAAACGAATCAAGGGTCCGTTGGTCTAAAGAGGGACTGTTTTTGGAAAATTGCTTTCCTCTCGGTGATTTGACGATGAAAAACTATTCAATTTATGAAAAACGTTCTCCATGGACTGAAAACCATAAGGTTAAATTGGGGGAAATGACAACCACTTATGATAATTTTTCCTAAATCACTAAACAAATGAAAACTAATCATTTTTCTTTAAAATGATTTTCATTTTAAATTGAAGTTTTCAATAGAACAAATGCATTGTAATATTCCGTTTGTTTCCTGAAAATGACTTCCAAGAATATATTTTTTAGATTTTCAGGTACTTGGTAGACTTAAAAATAAACTAATTAAGGAAAATATTTTCCATCAGCAAAAAAGAGGTATTCTAAAATAGTAGAAAATGATTTCCCCTTCTGAAGAAGCGGAAATCATTTTCCCTCCTCTTTTTTCACCCAGATCAAAGACTCTGCACTCCTTTTAATTATTTTTTTTTTTTTTTTTTATTTTTTTTTTTTCACTTTCTCTAGAAAGCAAATTTTTAATTATTTTTTCCTTTTCTTTGTCTTATTTTTCCTTCTTTCTTAGCCAGTTGGCCATGACAATAGCCAGCGACAACC
Source organism: Eucalyptus cladocalyx (assembly GCA_017140615.1). NCBI lineage: Eukaryota > Viridiplantae > Streptophyta > Magnoliopsida > Myrtales > Myrtaceae > Eucalyptus > Eucalyptus cladocalyx. The sequence continues at coordinate 13,068,404 of CM029525.1, forward strand.
ACAAGTGAGGGACAACTTTGCGGGAGGCCGGTGAGCTTGACCTCACCTATGGTTGGTGGCTGACGATCGGTCAAAGAAGAAGGGAAAAGAAAAACAAAGAAATTAAAAAGAAAAAGAAAAAGAATCAATTTGTAAAAAAGACAAATAAAAAATAAAATAATATATTATTAGAAGGAGTGCATGGAAAAGAATCTATTGAGAAGATCTCTTAACATATTTTGAAGATGACAAAGCTATCCAATATCTATCTTGAATATGATAAATCACAAAATAGCGCTACCCATGAAGAGAAGGTTATGCTGTTCTTATATATATTTAGACTCTAAATATTGTTGATTTAATATAGTGACCAAAGTTTTGGATAGTTACCTCATTGATGTTGCTAAATGGTTATGATCAAAGCAACAATATAGATATCGACAAAGTTTGTATGTGAATATCATCATAACATAAAAGAGTCTACTAGAGCCGGATATCATCCGATTTACATGTATATATACATTCAAATGCACGCTCCATTCATTACAATGTCACAACTAGTGATCTGGCTAATATTTCCATTTTAGAAAGTAATCATTAATCGTCAATCTTAAGGATAGTTTTGCAATGAAATCTTTTATACAAGACATCCCATTGCAAAACTATCCAGATTGATTGACAACCGTTACAAAGACAAGTTACTTTATTTAATTGAAGAACTGTACTTACGAAAATTGAAGATTTGCTTGTATGAATGATCAAATCAATGGGGATTCAAATCTTATCTCTCAACGGTCACTCAATCTTCTTGTTACATTTCATCTTGTAGTTGATTGGGGATTGATCCTCTAAAGAATGTCCAATGTTTAGTTTGGAAGTGGAGGAGTAGAAAGGAGATTAAAATGTCGAAGAGACATAGAAGGATATCAAGAATACAAATTCCAAATTTACAAGAGAGCTTCGAACTTATATACTTGTCTTTTGTGAGTTACAAACTGTAAGCAATTGAATGAGATAGTGAGACCTATCGTATACTCAATATTATCACTTATGGTCGTAACATTTATTGATTAGTGAAATTCAGCCAATAAGCTGTTAGTGTAAGAGAGTGGACATAACTTGCTCTAAATCGAACCACTATATACCCTGTGTGCAATTTTCATTATCTCTCAACTCTTGTTCAAAATCTTTATAGAGTTTTGTGAATAAGCTATCAAATTCATCATTTTAGACTCAAACTTCAACCTAGTTAGACAATATTAATCTTGATAGTTTTATTTATGCATTAATTTGTCAAGAGTTCTTTAAATCATTTATTTACCCCCTCTCAATGATATTACTAGCTACAACAAAATCAAATTAGATTTTTCATACCAAATGGCACCAAATATTTTCTAGTTCATTTTTAAATTTCAGCCTAATATCGGAAAATAATTCATTTTCCTAAAACATGACTTCTTAGAAAACATTTTTTAGAAATGTTACATTTTCAAAACGATTGGAGCTTAAGATCCTTTTCATTTTATTGTAAATTGACATCTTCAATTTACGCTCATTCAAACGGTGACTTTAAAGGTGGTTCATCATAAATCACCCGTCGCTGTCTCATTTTCTTCGAAATTCCATTTCAATCACCCATCAGCGTGATCTCTCTAGCTTACTAAAGTCGCGGCACGACTCCAACGCCAGGCATCTTCATCCACCATCGCTCCCTCCTCTCTCTCTCTCTAAACAAGAACGACAGAAATCAACGCTAGAGACCGAAACTAAGTTCTTTCATGGTTGTTTATGGAGGCCAATGCCTATCCAAAATTGCATCAGCAATAGTTCTTACACGTAAGGGTCCCGTACCCATGAGGTTAATGCCAGCAAAAGACCATTAGTGACCTCCTATTTCAGGTCATCCATTGTCGCGGGTGGTGATGCTTGTGTGCGCGTGCAAGACCATCAAAATGCCGAGTTCAGGCATGGAGCTAGATCAGGGAAAAGTAACTTAATCGCGTGTAGGTGCGACGCTTAAGCGTGACGTGCAACGCTTAGTTCAACCTACTGGTCATCTTCTAATACCTCCATCTGAATGTGAACACCATATCTGAAAACCTGACCAAAAGAAAACATCATAGAAGAGATAATAATAAAGATAACCATAGCATGTGAAAGGGCAGAAGATCTTGTTGAGATTTAGTACCAGGGAGAGATTCCTAGTATTCGTTTCAGCGCACATGCATGGGAATCAAGGCCTAAGAAGAAGGCTTTTTCTTTCCAAGTGGAAATAAAAAAAACGAACACGAAAACCGGTTGAATTTAATACTCTATGAATCCAAGAGTTGGCAAAGTTTGTTTGTTTGTTTTTCTTTTTTTCTTTTTTTTTTTGGGGGGGAGGGGGGCAGCATTTAAAGAATATCTAGCCAAGGAACTGGAGGTCATTTGTTTATATCGCACCAGTGCGTGTGTTAGAGCCATCTGCATGGATTAAAAATCTAGGCGTAACTAAGTCATGAAGGGATAATTATCAAAAGAGTCATAAACCTATGAATGTCAATTTAGTTCTAAACTTTCAATTTGACAAAGTTAGTCATAAACATTTTCATGATTTGCTAATGTGGTTCTTTTGATCAATTTTTGTCGAAAATCACTAACATGATGTCGGCTATTTTATGTGACATAATCGACACTAACTTGAATAATTGTCGTATTTTTAAAAATATTTCCTGAATTTTTATAAATTATTAGTTTTTATTTCATGGTTGGCTAGTGAGGGTTGCCGGGGCCAAGCAATGGCTAGCGAGGGTCCTGAGCTTGCTAGAGTGGAAAAAGAAAAGAAAAGAAAAGAAAAGTTGTTAAAAAATAAAAAAATATTCCAAAATTCAGAAAATTTTAAAAAGTTGAAAAAAAATATTAATGTTAGTGTTGCTTATGCAATATATTATGCCATGTAAGATGGTTGGCATTCACAAAAGTGATTACTAACCAAAATTAGTCGGATGACTATATTGACAAATCGTCAATAAGTTAAGAATTTTTTGGTAATTATCCTATGATTTCGTGAGTCTCAAAGGCGACAAAGCACCATGTGGGGGCAATGACATAGGACTTGATAGACAAATTCCATGCTTGTGAGATGATTAATCCACTTGTTTTTTTTTTTTTTTTGTTAATTAGTCGATTATTACTACCAGCCAATGATAACATAAATGACGTACATAGTTTTTTTTTTGTTTGTCATAATGACATACATAGTTGGATCAATGGATCTTCACTGGGGTCGGGGTGGGCTGTGCCTGTAAACGAACCGAGCTATCTTTCTGTTGAACTCGAACTGGACTCGGAAGGCTTTTGAACTTGGCTTGATTCATCTCGATTTTGCGCAGCTCAAGTACTTAATGTAAATTGTGCTGGAGCTTGAAAAGAGTACACTTGAGTAGCTCACAAAAGCTTAATTGGATTGTAGAGCTTTTAGATATTGATATCATATATAAACTTAAAAAATTCCTAATTTTTAAGGGGGAGAAAAGCATTGATATTCCAAGTAATTAATTCATGCTTTTATAAAAACTTTATTAATCAAGTCGTGTTTGAGCAATAACCATGCGGGGCTCAACGCTGATCGAAATTGAGTATCAAAGTATCATAATTGCTCTGAGTCTAGCATAAACTTTGTCAAGACGACGCGTCTCTTTTATATCCTTAGGTGGCCGCTAGCCCCGAGATCCCAACATGTTTAAGTATATTTTTTCTATCGATGTGTTGAACTTTGATTTTGTTCTTTAAAAACAAAAATCTCTCACCTTTCCTACCCTTGCCTATTGGTGTTTTGCTCTTTAGAGGTTCGATTCCTATCTTCTTCATCACGATTGCCTAGCTAATTGACGAGAAGAAAGGGGAAGATGACCTAATTTCTTTCTTTTATGTTTCAGACTATTATTTTCTAAATGCATCTTATTCGATCCAAAAGTTAGGCGAGTACCACATTAAAGCAGAGCTTACCCACACAAAGAGGGCTTCACTTTTGTTAAGACAATTACTCCACATATAATCCGTCATTTGAATTTCTTGTAATCACTAATCATCAATATCATCCATTGTAACACGTCAAGAATTTAGGTTGGTAACATTAGATGCTTTGTGCTAACACATTAAAGGAACATGATCTCAACATGGGAAAACATCATCTGCATCGATGCGGATCTCAAGAAACACGATTTAGCAGGAAAAAACAGCGACCCAATTTAAATTTCATGTCAATACACAAATGAAAAACTAACCACCTGTAAATTTACTTGTCCATATGCTCCGGGGGTACCGTTTGGATATATGCTGCTATATAATATACAATTTGAAGATACCGTGTCTTGGAAATTTCATTTTTGTTTCTAAATTGTAAACATTACTGTCAACTCTGCATTGGCCATGCAGTTAATAAGCAGCCAAAGTTTTTCGGCACCGAATCCAAGGGATGCACGTGCACACCATCATTAATACTAAGTACTCTTTTTTTGGTCGAATTAAGGCTAAGTACTTCAATAAACAAATATTATGCTTAAAAACAGCCCACCGTTTTGATACAAAGCCTCATTCTCGAGAACAATACCGCTGTTAGCAATGTTTAGGTTAGGGTTAAGGACAAAGTTTGAAAAAAAAAACCGTGCAATCTTGATTAGCTAAAAGATCAATAAACTTCTTAATTGAAGAAAATGACGGTTAGTGATTAGAATATCAATGAAGTATCCGAGATTAATAGTAGGCATGGTTATAACGCATTTACCGACCTCAAATAATATATTCGCACCTTTCCACTCGAGCAATCAGTCATCATAATCGAATCAGTTTATATCTCGTGAGATCTAATCAGTGCCACGATATCGTATGGTGGCCGACAATGAGCCGATGATCACATGAGCTTATCAATAAGTTCGCCACATAGCCCATGTGAGATCATTACAACAAGATTGACAATTTATTTGAAAGCACTAATCTAACGGAGATTGAAGGTAAATTAATTTGGCGATTAGTGAAATCATCACTCCTTGAATTGATTGATTGGTCTTAACCCCATGATCTCCAGAGGAAGTCCCCCAATTAGTTGATTGATACTCTTGCGTACGCTTATATCCCTATTTTGTCGTGTCCCTAAACTTTATTAGTTAAGCAAATTTCCTTTGGTCCTCCGATCATTTTTTTTTTTTATTTTGCTTTTTCTTTGGAAAAGAAAAAAATTTCGTAAACGTTCCTAAGTACAGACGAAAAGGAGATTCCTGATTAGGTGAATCCAAAATCATGCGAAGGGACGTTAGTGTGGTACTAGGTTGTTGGCCATTAATAGGGCATGGCTACGTCGTTCATGGTATGGCAGGCCCACAAGACTAATTATTTCTGGTCATTATTTGAATGCCCCATGTGTTTGGCCAATGAATCAGCCGTTTATTTATTGATTTTTGGCCGTTAAGCCAATTGTTTGGTGGGTGATTTTTCAAATGTTTCGAAGCTATCACCTCACTAATCTACTCAACTAAACAAAGATAATGATTTAATATCTTAAATTTCGTTCTTTTGTTTCATAAGAGAGTTTTTAGTTGAAGATTCTTTGACATTGATCCAAATTATTTGTAATTATAGGTGTTTGGTTGCACATGTTTTGTATTATTGGCTATGTCACGGATGCACCAAACTCTTCTTAGAGAGCGAGTTTAAGCGGCATCACTGGGAGGAGGAGCTAATGAGCTTTCTAGGCTCAACGCCATCTTAAGAAGAGGTGGCAAGACATCTGTTCTCACTCTTAAGGTGGAAAAGAAGGTCAAGCAGACCGATTGATTGACCATAGATGCGAAGCCCTGCACCCGTAGACAATATTGGCAACTAGCCCATCGTGCTACAATCGGGAACAAAATTGTAGCTGAACTTTTTTGGAATTGGATGTTTTTCCTTTTAGAATGAACTATGGCCCTCAATTTGCGATCCAAACTTCATGAATTCATTTAAAATTTAAATGCACACAAGTATAAGTGAATTAGATAAAGTGAAAGTTTTAGACCTCACAAGATCAAAAAATTGACTCAATAAGAGCTAAGTTATTGGAGGTTCGAGTGTTTGTATTTCTTGTTGAGGGGTAAACTGCTAAACGATCAAGTACCTAAGAGATTCTCATGATTGACAGTAGATAAGGATTGAATCTGACGTGTGGCCATGAATGTCTCTGTCTTTGGCGGCTTATCCCACCAATTAGCTTCTCATGTCGACATTGGCAAATTTTCTTTTCTTTTATCTTCTTATTTCTTTTGAGCCTATAAAATACTTAAATATTTCAAGTAATCCGAAAAGAAATTAAATGACTTTTCAAGAATCAAAATCCAAAATTCCCTGTATCTTCTAATATAAGATTATGAAAACGAAATCTACTCACGTTAATTCATAGCCATAAATTTAAATGATACAATAGTTAATGTCAAAAGTAAAAATTGCTTATGGTAAAAAGATAGATTTACAAAAAAAAAAAAAAAAAAAAGGATACAAAAAAGATTGGTTAGACGGTTGAACATATTTTATTTCACTCGTTTAACTTTCCACATATTGGTTATCATTACTTTAGAAATCTTCTTCTTTATCATGACTAAAGTGAGATCTCGAGATTTACATGATTTTGGAAAGCTTTTGCTTGCAGACTTTAAAAGCTATAAAGAAACATTTCAAAAGTCAGCCTCACCTCAAAAGCCACACCAAACTAAAAGCCAAGTTCAAACCTCGTGAGGATCCAACGTGCGTACATATATTTTTATGTGACAATATATCGCCATCGAGATAAATAACTCCCCAGCCGATAAATACTTTCACTAATTCTATAAGTCAAGTAGAACGTGAGTCAAAATCCGGATGAGTAGTCTAAATATAAAAATTTTGCACTCATTGATTTAGAAGGATATTGAAACTGAAGATTCCAAAGTTGAGCGATACCTAATCATCTGTATTTAATTTACAAGTGTCTGCTCTTTGAGAATTTTAGAAAGGTATACGAAATTTGTTTATTTTCTCTCCCTCTCCAGTCCTTTTCACGAAATTCAGGCGCTTCCCATATTGTTTACATTTTTTGAAGTTGGTTGCTTATGATTGAATTATATTACAACGTTGTACATGTACCGAAATGAGTAGGAACCATTAAATAATGTTGGATTTTAGATGGATTTCAAGTGTTTCCACCGGATTTGACCGTTCAATTTTCCCTATATACTAAGTTCATTAAATAATTTATCAGTGCTTCCTAGCTTGTAGACTCTAATGTTGTCATAAACTTATAGACACAGCGGCAGAGACGGCTTGAAGCTATTACTGAAAACCTTAATTAATCCCGCATATGAGATTAAACGAGATTAAACTAGCTAGTCACGTTACTTGTATAGCTGCCAATCACCAGATCTGACATGATAGAAAATATTTAAATGAATTATAAGCAGAGGACAAGCCAAGCAAGTGAGGAAAAGGCACCGACTGTCAGCCACATATGCTGGACATCAGTTGCTCGAGTACTTATTGGGCCACCGCGTATTAGCTGTTTATAATTTGTTATTGGCAAGAACTAGGAATCTCCATATTCCTCAGATTATATATATGTGGTAAAAAGGGTTGCTTTTATATTTTCAAATTATTAGGGAGCAGCTCAGTCGTTGACAAATTCAAACCTACGCCACCAATGTCAGGGACCCCTTTTTAAAAAGTTAGCAAGCGTGATAAATAAAAACGGTGACTAAATTAAAAGGTGAATTCGCAAAATATATATTATATATTATATCGGTACGATGGTACATAGATTGATCGAGAGTTGGTTACCTGAAAGGGTCAAATCTAACTATTTAATAACTTTATTGGAGAAAATTTGTTAAGTTATTCAATTAAACATCGGTAATTTTGTATAGTAGTTGGTAAGAAAAGGTAAATACAAATTGATAGAAGATGAGTCTTTTCTTTCTTTGTCTCAAATAACAGAAGTTGGTTGGTTGAAAATGCCTGAAACAATACTAAATAACATACAATCTATTGATAGTCACTCCAACTAAGGTTAATAACTTTTAAATAGAGTTAGAATTAAGGAAAATAAAAGTTAATCAATAGTAAAGTTGGTAATTTAAAAAAAAAATAGAGTTGGTAAATTAAGTCAAATAAAAGTTAGTCAATAGTAAAGTTGGTTATAAAAAAAAAAAAAAACTTTGGTAAAACAGCTCCAATTAAATTTGGAAAGTCAATAAGGATTCATGTGTTCGTACACAAGAGGTAATAAATTTATAGCGTCCAACACATGAAAATTGGGAAAAGATAAGAAAAGTTGGTAATTTACATATTATCTAAAAGACTTGGTAATTTCATAAACGTTTCGGCAAATTACAAGCAAGTTTCCGGGAGATCATGCGACGGTAATTCTTTCTACTATATATCTCTACACTTGGCAAGTCTTTCGAAATTTATCGGCCCGGAAAGAAGTCCGTCTTGACATGACGCCAGATTCCAGGAGAATTAGGCGAGTAATCTGTGAACTTGTCCAAAATTTTGTAATCATTAGTCTGTTGACAACCGCTAATCTCGATGGCTAACATGGAGTGGAATGACGGTTTTGAGGCGGCGGCGGAGGTCAGTAATGACGTTCGGGTCCCTCACATGGACGGTATGGCTTATCTTCTTATCTTTAAAGATGCCATCTTATCAGCCGTGTGATTAAGACTTTGATTTATTCTGTAACTTCTTTTTAAAGTACACATAGTGGAGTCGTGCCCTAATTAAATACAATTAGGATCCCTAATCTCCTTTAAATATCCACGGCAGCAACATTTTCGAATTCCAATTTACGCTTCAGGCATTTTCTTTAGGGGTATACATTATTAAAACTTTTCATTCCGTTGAAATTTCTAGTTTATCTATCGTGCTTTTCTTTGGGATAAATGTCCAAAAAGTCATAAATCAATCGAATGACAGTCAATTCAATTTTAAACCTTTTAATTGTGCCATTTAATCCTAAACCTATTATTTGGATAACTGGCTAAAATGATTACATAAACTAATCATTAAAGGGATTATGACTAAATTGGCAAATCATCAAAATGTTTAGGATTAAATTGGCACTATAGAAAAGTTTAGAACTGAATTAACAAATCATCAAAATGTTTGAGACTAAATTAGCATAATGAAAAATGTTTAAAACTAAAATAGTTATCGTATAATATGTTTGAGAAATTTTCCTCATTTTTCTTTTATCATCCAAATGCACGAGCCTAAAACATCCTATAAACCTCATGAATCGATTGAGTTTGGGCCTTTGGCCTACCAAAGTGGCTGTGATAATAGGTGATGACTCATAGCAAATTATGATAGCACATTCTTTTATGTTCCTTAAGCTTAAGTGCTTTGCGTATTTCTTTATTGTTTTTCGTATCCACAAAAATAACCGAGTCAACAAAATAGGATGTGAATCTAGTGTCTCCAACTTCATAGGAGTTCTGACCCATAATCCTCTGTTCTTGTCTTCGCAGCGCGAAGCCAATATTGTCACCTCGAGAATAAACCTACTCACTTTCTGTTAGCATTCTTGGCCATTGGTTGAGTTTTGTTCATGTTGAATATTTTAATATTGAAACAACGCATTTATTAAATAGTAAGTTTTTTGAAACAGTTTTCACAAAAATTTCATACGACATGAGAGTGAACTAAAGTTTAACCCACGTGGCTTGAGTTTTTCATTTGTTTCATATATAATAGCTTAAACTTTAGAGTAGTTGATAAGGATCTTGCAAAATTTTACTTGACCTTTTAAGTCGCTATTTTCCTAATCCATTTTATATTTACACAGTTCAGGTTTTAGGTCAAAATCTGACTTATGTTTTAGAGGAGCATAAAAATATTTGAATATTAAAATACCACTTCACATGATCATCATCTCTTGTTGTACCAACACAAATTGTGACCATAATTACCAGAAGCAGACAAAAATAATTGCAAGTGAGATGAATTTCGTAGGTTTCTCGGGAAAAGAATCACGACCCACTAGCAAGAGTTTCATTCTCACAAGCCCTAAAGAAAAGGAAAGAAAAGAGGAGAAGAGAAAAGAAAAGAAAAGAAAAAACAGTCAATGACGTCTTGTCTATATAAGAGCCCTCCTTCCATACTCTTCTTTACTTGACCTCTTCATGTGTCTCAGCTCTTTCTTAGATTCCTCGCCGTCCTCCTCCTTCTTTTTTCCACTTTTCTCCGACGGAAGGGGAAAATGACACCAATCTTGATGATCCAGAGGAAAAGATCTTTTATCTTCATCTATTCTCTCCGCTTTTGCACATCCTAGATCCTACGAATTCCATCATCTGTTTCGAAGATAATCTCTCTCTCTGTCTCTTTTTCTTGTGGATTTTTTTTTTTTTGGGGGGTTGGTGGGGGAGAGAGCATCGGGCCGCCTGTTAGGGCTAGCTCAAGTCGCTTCACTTTCTAATGGTCCAAGGATTAGATGGCATTTTTTTTTTTTTTTTTTTTTTTTTTTGGGAAGGGAAAAAGGGAGTTTGTGCTGTTAATCGTACATATAAGATTGGCAAATCTAGAGACTGTGCCATGGAGACCATATTTCGGTTTCCGACCGGCGACAAGGAGGTGCGCACGCAAAGTTATTTTTTGCAGGTGCAGCATCATTAAGATTCACATCGATCCAATTGCCACGGGGCGGCTTGTGTAGATCGTTTGTTCTTGGCGCTTTGTGCAATTTGCTGATGGTGAGAATCTTGATGATGCTGCATCAGCAATACATGACTATATCCCACAGTTCAAGAAGCTGATTATCTGTTTGGATAGTTCAAGAAGCTGCTCGGTAATTGCGGAAAGTGGACGAGGTTAGCTTTTCTTCAGCTCCGGTACCACAATTTTAGGTTTTTGATTCCCATCTCTCTCTCTCTCTCTCTCTCTCTTCCTGAGGTTTGCTGGGCTTTGAATTTCTTCCAAATTACAGGGGAGGGGACTTTCAGAAGTATGAACAAGAGCATATTTTGATGTCAGCATTGGTGACAGTTTTCCTTCCTTTTTCCCCAATTTTTTCTCCGACTAACTGATAGGAAGATACATAATACCCGTTGGCTTATTTCGATGTCAGCAACGGTGACAGTTTTCCTTACTTTTTCCCCAATTTTTGCTCTGATCAAATGATAGGAAGATACATATTACCTGTTGGCTTATTTGATGTCAGCAACCGCAACAGTTTTCCTTCCTTTTCCCCAACTATCGCTCTGATTAAATGATATGAAGATACATAATACCCATTGGCTTATTTTGATGTCAGCAACCGCAACAGTTTTCCTTCCTTTTCCCCAATATTTGCTCTGATTAAATGATATGAAGATACATACTACCTGTAGGCTTATGCTTTGTGGAGTTTCTGCCATGAATTCCGTCGACTGCCATGACTGAATTAGGGTTTCTTTTCTTCCTTTTAAAGTTTCTAGGCAAATCCAAAAGGATTATTCCTCAGGTAAAAAGTTTAGACGCCCTCCCAAACAATTTTCTCGTATTAGAGCCTGAAAAGCCTGTATCATCTGAGTGTTTAGCTTCTTATTACACTTAATTGTCATAATCTTACTACGCCTTGTAAGATGCAGTTATATGAGCACTCATGGTGGCACTCTAGGTGTGATACTATGACAATGGAGTTCAGATTGAAAAACAGTTTTATCAGGCCTTCGACTCAGAGGAAGGATTGGATAAGAGGTTTGTTCTGGAGAAAGAGCGATGCATTTGCTCTCAGAGATGGTCAGGTCCCCTATGTGTAGAATGTGTTTACGGCAATTCTCTCTTTTGGCAGGGGGTATTTTATGTTGATTTTGTTGCGCCGGATCAAGTCCACTTTTGATGTTCTATCGGAGACTTGAGGCCAAGTCATTCAGTCCCAGTGGAACTATCTCGGAGAGACCATGTCAAAAATCAAACGGGAGACCACGTAAAACATCTCAGGTTCCACCTCTACCGACAGATGGAGAATAAGAACCCTAGAAGTTGGATGCTTTTCATTAAGGTCAAATGGAGTTTGAGACAGAAGAATCGTATGGATGTAGCAAAGATTTGCCTGCTCATACATCAACCAGAATCTTCATTCATACATAGAATTCGTCATGGATGTATACTTTTTCCTGTAAAAGTCGGTTCTGTACATGATTGAAACATGCTTATGTACTGTAATCGAAGTGTCCCAGTTGCTGAAGGTTGGAGAAGAAATCCAGGTTGTACCTGCTACACCTGGTAACTTTTGTTGAGTAAAAACACATTTGAATCGACCATCAATAAATGGATCATTTGATACGAAGTGTTCACTTGAGATGGACATGACTTTATTGCATTGCATTAGGTTCCTAGTGCTAAATTTTTCCATGCACAGGCATACTCAGCATGAAGACAGATGCTCTCTTGCATAATATCACCCAGATGGAGTTATTGTTCAACCTGGTAAATTTTGAATTTCAAACTAAATCAAGTGATTTCAATCAGAATTCATTCGTCACCCAGCTTAAATGATGATTGATATCAGTAATCATGCTTAATTTGTTTCAACAAAGATAGTGGGAGGTTAAAATGTAATAGGAGATGATGTTTAATTGTTATAAAAGATTAAGCGATAATTCTATATTCAAAGTATTATAACACTCCCTCTCGCAAATAGATTGGACTTTGTCATAGGACTAATATGTGGGAAATAAGGGGTCTGGAAAAATATCTTATTACAGTTCATGCGCAAATCTTTCATGCTTTTCTGACTACCGTGATTTATCCAGCAAGTAATATGACCAGAAAAACCGCCGCCTCTTCCACCTAAAGTATGGTGATGTCTCTTCTTCACATGGAATGCAGTTGAGACTGGCTGGGTTCGACCATCCGAACGGTGGATTACTTGCTGCACCTTACACGACGTGTGGGTGCGGCGATGCCAATGAGGCCTTCTATGATAAGGCCATAACAGGAGTTTTAGGGCTAAATTCTGAAGCGTCATCCCTTGCAATGATGCTTGGAAAAAAGATTCTTATATTGCGTCCGAGGAGTGAGCGGCTTGTCCCCCAATAAGAAGGAATTAGTTTAAGGGGAAGGGGCAACACTCATCGGTGATTCGACCTTGTTGGAATTTGACAAGGGCTTCTACTATGGTGGTTTGAAAGGTCTATGTTTTGCAGAAAACATGCTTGATGTTCCTGCAGGTACGTCCAAGAACACTTCCTGGGCAAGATCGAATGCTCATAGATTCCGCGACACCATATTCTTCCCTCCTGCAAAAGGCACTAGAAAGCCAAGTTAAAGCCATTTCAGGGCGGCAACCACAGTACGAGGGAATGACGAGGCTTTGGGGGATCTTTATCTGACACCCTCACACGTAAGCTCACCATTCTCCCTCTCCCGCAGTGAGCCTTCAACGTTGGCCACCACCCCTTGCTGGGTATTTTTCTGCACGATAGAAGTAAAACTCGAATGTCCAACCATCGCCAACTGATGCAAACACGTCTTAATCCATTATCTTGTTATGAAACCGAACCATCACGGTAAACCTCACTTGACAGTCACAACGATTCATAAGATTCCTTGCTGAGTAAAGATACTAACAAATATTAGGGATTCCATCAATCAATCATCAACTCTAATACCACTATGGAGGTAAGCGTAAGAGAAGTCCAACACCTTAAGACTTTAATCGGTTGACATATCTAGTTAAACCATCTTCATTAAAATGTTTAAGCCATTGAATTATGATCCAACTAGATATTATCAATCACTTCTTTTACTCCACCTGTCTAACGCGAATCTTTGTTCTACTCTCTTGTGTTGTGTGACTCGACATAGTTCAAGTTTTTCACATTTGCCGTTACCTATTCCGTGGATGATAGCGAAACAAATAAATAAAAAATGAGTAATTTCGACTTTTGAAATTTAAAATTAGGATTGCAAATCATGTGTGACCTCTTTAAATAAGATAGCATATTCTTCATTTGATCAAATAATAATAATAATAATAATAATAATAAATAAATAAATAAAAACAAACATATTCTCCATTAGCCGGTTCCCTCTAACTGCGACAACGTATGGGAGAGAGATTCTAATTATAAAATCGATCTATAAAATTGATATGCTGAGCTATAACTTCTAATGCAAATCAACATTAAATTAAATGGGGTATATCCGATGCTTATTCCTGTAAGATTATGCGATCCGGTCCTTCCTATTAGGGTTTTCTCCATGGATTGCTGGAGACGGTGGACACTACGTAGCGATCTCCTCCTCCTTTTGTTTTGCGTCCAATCAGCATCGGTAGCTTTTACTTTGTCTGCACAGTAGCAGCTGTGTCGGTACAATTCTCTGGCGTTCATCATTGTACTATGTTTCTGAGCCTCTGGATGCCAAATTATACCAAATTTCCAACTGCTTCTTTCGATTTGAATCCTCGGATGCAAGATCGACTTTTATTGGCGCAACATCGTCCTTCTATCGGCATCTTCATGTCCTCGGAGATCCAATTTCGCACTCAAGATTTGGTTATATATTGAGAAAAGGAGTGGGAGAAAAAAGGTATGCGCAAGGGGTCCCCGCTACGTACATGCATTATAAAGGGTACCAAACGAGGTTGGCCTAGGATGCGTCTCCCTCGGCAGATCTATATCATGGCACCAAGCCAGATGATGCTTTTAGATCGAGTGGTTGTAGGAATTAGCATCGTACGCGTCACCGTTGTCCTCAAGCATGTAGACATTTCATCTGGTCCTCCTCAAACTTCCTTCCTCGACAAGGCTCCCCCTTTAGTAAATTTGGCGAGATGTCCCAAAAATCGTGATGGATTGGGTACAAACGACCAAGAGGGTTTATTAGAAACCTTCAAAGTTTTTTGGGTTTAAGTGCATATTTGATGGTCGGACATCCTTTAGTTTGTTTACTATTCTTAAATTCCTTTCAAACATCAACATGTTCCATGTCTAATAACTTATTCGCTGTTTGTAAGGTCTATCTAGTCAGATAATCCAATCCATGTTTAATAGTTAGGTCTTCCTTTTTAGAGCAAAAAATAGATACAGATGTTCCATTTTTGACAATATACCTAAATGTAGAAGATATTTCATTTGCACACTTTAAGCTATTTGGAATATTTTGTCATCCTCAAAACATTATTCTCAAAGCAACTCGTTGATAAAGAAAGATGTGACTGTTACTTGAATAGAAAAGACCTGGATTTGTCCGTCTCCTCCTCCATGGTGGAAGAGATGCACATCTATGAGTTGTCCTTTGTCGATGGGGCAGATGAAGGCAACGGTGGTGATTATACAAGGAGGGGTCAGGAAGGCAGCGGCTTTGCCGTGAATGGTATGACATCGATTCCTTAGTTTGGGTGAAGAAACATCAAGACTGTGACTCGGTGGTGGCGTGGACAACAACGTGCCGGTCGCAGTGGCAATAGCAGCCGTGACAAAGTGCTCGGATCAAGAACCGTAAGTTATACGGAGAGTTTTCTTTTTATTTTTCATTTATTTTACGAGGAATGCCATATGGTAGATGTCGCCACATGTCACAATTTTAATGGAAGGTTAACCTCACCCACTTTTTTGCCCCAAACATAATACTCTTTACCACAAGAATTGTATTTATAAATTCTTTTGCATGTGGTGCTAAATTAATAATTTCGTAGTTGCCTAGGATTGGCCATAACTAATTATTCCTTTTGGGTTTGGTGGGTGCCCATTTGAAATCCATCTCAAGGAGAAATACTTAAAAAAAACACATCCTTATATTTTTCTCCAACTCTACTTTGTATGGCTTATTTCTATTTATGCTACTTCGCATTGAATATGAAACTACATAAGCATAAAGAGGAGATTACTCTTGATCACAAATATCAAAGAAAGCTCTACCGCCCAAACCACATAAACCTCTCCTTCTCTCGGCTCAAACCCTAATTTCTCTCCTACCCATCACTCCTTGCCACTGGCCAACCCACCCGCCGCCTGCCACCACTCCGTCGTCATAATCGTAGGCGTAGCTGATACTTCATCATAGCTCTACACCCAACATGTGACAAATCTCTTACCCCATCAAGATATGACATTTTTTAAGGTCGATAAAATTTGATATATTTGTTCGCGCTTTGAATTAATCTCATAATAGCTTCTTAAATACTGATCCATATTTTGAGTAGTTTAAACAACAGAAGATGTAATTATGTAACTTTACTATAATGTTTACAAAAGGAAATTTTGATATGCGGATGAGGTGGGGAGGGGATAGCGAGAAAGCGCACGAGACATAATAGTTCTATCGTTCCCCCTAATTCCGTGAAGGTTTGGGCCGGACGAAACGAGCTAGAAGGCCTCTATAAGGGGTACTTTTCGTATCTCTCCCTTTCTGCGACGAGAATGACCACGTAGTGTCTCACTAATATCGTTTTGCAGCCAGGGACTCTTTGGTTATTGAATTTAATGGCCTAAGATCTTAGTCTACCATCAATTTAGAAGCTTAAAATGCTCAGATATCTCGAAAAACGTGTACTTCCTGTCACTTTTAACAAGGGCAAAATGCTGCTTTCCTCCCAAATTGAAATTTAGTAGACGACTGCTAAGCAGTTAATTATGCTCCTTCCCCTAGGTCTTGCCAAAGTCCCTAAAGGTTTGCAGAATATCCAATAGCGATTTTCCATCATTGAAAGCCACTCAAGACTGGTGACTCAGATCCACACGTCCAAATATCTTCGCACTTGGAGAAGATATTTATTTCAAGTGACTAGTTATCGTCGATGGTTGGAGAAAATTATCAAAAAAATTATAAATTTATTGTAATTTTTCCAATTCAACCTTAAACATTTTTTTGCCAAGTTCTAAATTTTTTGCAATTGTATCAGTTCAGTCCATCCAACTATTTATAATCACAAAAGTCACGTATGTAATCTTAGTCGACACTGGGCGGCTTGTTTTGAGTTGTTTTGCTTTATTAAAAAAAAAAAAGAAACTCCCAATGGCGTCACTTGGTTGGAGATATCAGAATCCAAAATCATTCCTTTCCCAAATTGTCTTTGATCCAGATGAACCCTAGTTTGATTTCGTTCAAAATTCTCACAGATCTTCTGTAGATTTGATCTCGTCTTGCCATTCTCATCAAGTCAAGTTGTTCACCTGTGAATGGCCTAGGTTAGTTGAGTGTCCTTTGGCTTGACGACTTCCTCCATCTTAGACTTGCTCGTCCAAATTATGAAGACCCGATATGCCCATAGTCCAGTTGTGACTCGATTCATCTGTCACAATTTGTAGTAAAAACTAGCAAGTCTTGTGGTCCCCCTTTAATTGTGTTGTCAACAAGTGTTGAGTGAGCACAACAAGTCTACGTGGTAATCCTGAACTCAGCGAAGAAAGGTCAAAAAGGTATATTATTGTTGTTCCGAACCGAGTTTATTGTCATTGTCTTATTTTATATAGTCCATTTGTCTCGGTTCTTCGTGTGTTGTATTATATAATACGCAAATTCTGGGTTTTCTCTGAGCTTTTACGGATTGTATAATGTAAGAGTTTTTCTAATGTTGACTAAATTAATTGATATTGTAATTTACTGCTTTTACGATTACCATAAAACATGGTTGGTCTAAGGTGAGATAGAATGTTTTTTAATTAGTCTAATATGGGTTTGGTAGTGTGGGGCGAGTTGAGCTTGGCCAGTAATGAGAGGATTTAAACTCTATAAATAGTCTTCAAGTCTTCTTCTCTAACCCGAATTCTCACATGTATCTTCACCTAATAGGCGTTTACCTAACGCTAAACGTGAGGGGGGCCGCCTCATTGAGCCAATGATACGGAGGGCAATAGAGAAGAAAGACTTGTGCGTGGAACATTGTGTTTCCGCTTCCGCTTCAAGAACAATGGATCCCAAAACATGTGCGTTAATCTTTCTACTCAATTATGCATGTTCTTGTTCTAATTATGGAGATCTTAGGATTACGCAATTTGCGTCTAACATGTGGTATCAGAGCAACCATAACCCTAGAACTTGAACGCATAAAGGTTTTGCCATAATTTGTACGGATTAGCCCTAATTAGTACGGATCTTGCCATAATTTGTGATTTTCGAGACTTTTTGTTCAATAAAAATAAAATTAAATCACAAATTCGGATTGGGCTCAACGAGACGAGTAAGACGGTCGGCGGCGCGTTGCCGGAGGATGCCGCACGCGCCCCCACGTGCGGACACATGCCGCCTGGGCGTCGAACGTGCGCCGCGCATGAGCTCCATGCGTCGCGCACTCAGGCGGAGCGTGTGGGAGCGTGGAGGCTCCGATCGGCGCGTGGCTGGCGGTGTTGGACTCTTATGGTAATTTCTTATCTCGTCGTATATTTATTTTATACGTTTGATGGTTTTATTGATGTGAAATTTCATATGAAACCCTAAATATGTGTATTTTAAATGAATTTTTGCGTATTTTTCTGTGATTTTGGAAATACAAGTGCTGGGTTATAGGTATATTATCACATAATCATTATAAATGTGTGATTTATCAATAAAAATCAAACTTTATTATGAACTGAAGCCAGCTTAATGAGATACAACCATTATGGAATAGTAATTGAGCTATGTATTGAGCTGATGAGAAACAGTAAAGGTTATGAAACTTTTGTTGCTCATGCATACTCCTTGACATGCTGGTAATCTTTGAATGATGGATGTCTTAAGAATTCGTGACCAAAATGATTGTACTGATTTACATATCTACTGTAAGTTACTGCATATTGTACATGAATTCATCTGGTCACTTGTTAATGTCTATCAAGTTGAATATTTTTATGGTTAAGGAGTATGACAATATTTATGCAGAGCAATAGTATCTACTGTTATAGTTTAGATATTTAGTTCTGTGGTTTGACTCAATTTATAGGCCATTGGTTGAAGTAATGATATTTGTTACCTAAAATTGATTAATAAATCAGTTGTTGGCCTTGGAGTCATTTTTGCCTTATGAACTCATGAGTGATAATGGATCAGCTGTCAAGCTTGTCGATTTGGTGTACCATGTATTACTATTGATGTTAATTTGTGAGAGATATTTTAGATCAGCATTCTTTTTATGTTGTTCTGGTAATATGTAATTGGGGTGCATAAGAGATGTTTTATTCTCTGTTATGAGAAGTTTCTTGTGTTATTGTGATCAATGATTTCATTGGAATCTGTCTAAAAAGTTTGCTGTATATATATTTATATATATGTATGATTAATTTTTATTAATAGATAAAGTAATGCAATTAGCATGATATGTGATTTTAGTGATAATATGCCCCTATCACTAAAGTTAAAATCACATGTATATGATGTATGTGAGTAGAAAAGATTATATCACTGGTATGAGAGAATTTCAAGGATTCAATTGAGTTGTAACGGCCAAAGTGGCACACTTGATTGGGGTTGAGAAATTTCGATCTCGTATATTTGATTGGGATGTCTCCTGGTCTAATGCATAGTTATACTCCCAAAGGGGGTGATTGTGTATTAGTTCATGGAAGGATATATGATAGTGTGGTGGAGGAGTGACTAATCCTAATGGTTCATATGTTCAAAGGTGATGAATTCACAAAGATTGAAATATATTCTCATAACGTTTATCATGTGAGGAGTGTACAATTGCATGTCATGTATTCTGCCTAAAGGTGATTATGTGATTTTGCATGTAACTCTTTGGATGTGTACTTGTACGTCAAGTTACACAATGCTCACATGATGTTAATTATATACTGCTTGTTTTTCAGTCACATTTTCTATAAATGGTAATTCCTTCACCATTGAGGTTTTTACTGCTTCAAATTTTAAGTTGTGGACATATGATTTGTTGCTTGAGAAAAGAGCAATTGAATTTGCTTACTATCCATGAAACGTTCCATTCTGGAACACTTAAAAAGAGGTTTGCCTGCGGACTGCACTGCTATAAGATGATGGAAGCCTTAGTTGTTTGAAATTATGTCTTGTCTGATATTGAAATTAGGACACATCTGCAAAGATTGTGTTTAAATCCTAATGACATATACATCTCGTATATGATTAAAAGGTTGTTTCTAAAAGTTTTTTTTTTATTTAAGGAAAATGACCGAGATAAAGGTCTTAAAAGGTTGTCAGGCTTAATAGTGGCTGTGAGTATTTTGGCAAGTATGACAATGCGAAATAACTTAAAGTGTCATTTGTCAAATATTTGGTAAATTCTGGGGTGGTAACTTAATTACTATGCTTGAAAATCCTAACAAAAGATTCACTCGAAATTATTTTGTATCTTACCTAGATTATTCAAAAAGGTATTGATTTTAAGACCCCAAAGAAGATACAAGAATTATGGAATCACATAATCTAAAGCTTCTAAAGATTGACGTAATTGTAAAGGATAATTGCTCTCAGACTATTAAAGATAAATAGTATGATGAAGGTTACTATGTTTTTGTCTTTACATATACAGATAATTATGGAATCTCATGTACCATAGATTAAACTTGTTGAGGTTCAAGGTACTATTCTTGATATAGTTTATAATGAAATTTCTTAAACCTCTCAAGTGTAGAATGAAGTGGTTAGTCTATTTGTAAGAGCATGATTTTATTAAGGAGATTTGTTAGGGAAAGACAATCAGTTATATCATCATACTATATAGTCTATTTGTAAGAGCATGATTACAATAACCACTACATGGTTGATTTATCGACATAAATAAATGTTGTTTCCTATCCTCAATTAAGTATGTGATTAGATGCCATAAAATGCGATATGCAATCTATGAAACATGTTTGGAAACTTACTGACTTGTCTAAAGATCACAAGTTTATTAGTTGCAAATTGGTGTACAAAACTAAAAGATTTCAAAGAAAGATTGTAGAATTTAAAGCCAAATTGGTAACTAAAGTTTTAACTCTGAAAGAGGGGTGGATTGTTTATAGTGAAGAAATAATTATTTCTTTAAATATTCTTTCAGAGTAAACGTGGCATTAATAATTTATTTTGATATAAAGTTACGCCAAATAGATACAAAATCTATATTGTGCAACTGGATGATTTTGCAGCAGATTCAAGTAAACTTATGTATAGATTGAAAAGTTTTAATTCATGGTCTTAAGCAAGTTTCCAGACAATATTATTAAAGTTTTATAGTGTTGTTATTTTGTTTAATTTGGAACAAAGTAATTCAATATACTGCAAGATTAGTGGGAGGAATTTTTTTTTTTCATATTTTATGTATATAATATTTTGCTTACAAGTTGTGACCTTGAGATATCTTATATCCTTTATACTGAGGTATGTAAGGATTGTTTTTGCAATATTATATTAGATTTTCTCAGAGGACATTTGCTAATTGTATATTGGAAATATTCAATATATATTATTGCAAGTCAGGAATTGCTTCTGTTGTTAAGGGTGATGGACTAAATCTATCACATTGTCCTTATTTAGATATTGAGAAAAACTAATTAAAGGGTGTACCTTGTGTCAGTGCACTTAAAAGTATAATGTATACTCTAATTTGCACTAAACTAAATGTTATCTTTGTGATGGAACTTCTAGGCAGATATCGATCAAATCCAGGACATGATCACTAGGTTGCTGTCAAGAAGATTTTAAGGTACTTAAAGAAGACATGAGATTATATGCTACTTTACAGACATGTTCAATTCTTGCAGTTAGTAAGGTATTCATATGTTAATTTTGCTGGTTGTTAGGATGATATAATATCAATAACAAGATACAGATTTATGTTAGTAAGAAGTGTAGTAAATAAAGTTTTATGTTATCTTCTACTATGTATGCAGTGTTAGTAACATTCTTTTAGGTTGTTACTTGGGCTATTAGGCTCTAGAACCTCATGACGGAGTTGATTATTTTAACTTGATGGATAGACCCATACGGTTGTATTGAGATAACAAATTTGTAATATTATTTATTTACTACAGAGGTCTCAAGGGGTCTAAATATATAGTGGTCAAAATTTTTGACCAAAAGCAAACGGTACAGAAAGGTGACGTTTTAATATAATATATTTTCACAGATGATGTGATTGCAGATCCACTAACTAAAGGCCTACGCCCATATGTATTTTAGTGACATGTCATTAGCATGGGCTTAAAAGTATTTTCGGATATTGTTGTTTAGTGGGAGCTATTTTGACTTTACTCTGATAAATGTTTCATCTATGTTCGTTATACTTGGTAACGGTTTGATATGTATCAACTTTTTCATTCAATAAAATATTTTTGAATGTATTGTTATTATGTTGAATACATATTGATAAAGTCTCAAGGGATTGTATAAACCTTGAGTGAAGGCTAGGGGCATCCGGTTATTAGCCTTGTGCATATGTCTTGTGATACATAAAGAAAGGTTAACCATAAGGACAAAACACATGTGGGTTCAGTGGAACCATAAATCATTCTCTAGTAGCACAAGTTTTTGTGACACCTAAAGTAAGAGAATGGTGACTAACAAATGGGATCTCTCTATGAGAGATGTTATCCATTTGACACACTACCATATTGAATCCATATCAATAAAGTTGAGAACATTCGTGACCAAGGAAGGCTCTGTGTGTATACATGCAGTTACCGCCATGATTCGGTATTTAAGAATTTATGGGATATGATTGACTATTAAGAATTATCTTTGGACCAAATGTGCGCACATACAGTAAGATTTCAATTAATATAGTCCAAGTGGGAGAATGTAAGAGTTTTTCTAATGTGGACTAAATTAATTGATATTGTAATTTACTGTTTTTACGGTTACCGTAAAACATGGTTGGTCTAAGGTGAGATAGAAGGTTTCTTAATTAGTCTAATATGAATTTTTATTTAGTGTGGGCCGAGTTGAGCCTGGCCCGTAATGAGAGGGACTGGCTGAAAACTCTATAAATAGTGCTCAAGTCTCTCCTCTAACCCGAATTCTCACATGTATCATCACCTAAGGGGTATTTACCTAACGCTAAATGTGAGGGGGGTCGTCTCATTGAGCCAGTGATATGGAGGGCAATAGAGGAGAATGATTTGTGCGTGGAACATTGTGTTTCCGCTTCCACTTCAAGAACAATGGATCTCAAAACAGATACGTTAATCTTTCTACTCAATTATGCATGTTCTTGTTCTAGTTATAGAGATCTTGGGATTACGCAATTTGCGTCTAACATATAATATTATGTAATACACTGAGTCTATGTTCTCTGGGCTTTCGCGCATAGTAATTCTTTATAGGCTGCAAATTGTTTTATCGACATCTTCTAATGTTATGTGCAAGATTGATGCCATTTGTTGAGTAGGTGTTGGAAAAGCTCTAGTAATTAATCGTAACAATAAAACTGAGGCTTCCTTCTTATTATTATTACTACTTTTTAAGCCAAACTAAGGTCGTATAAGCAAAACTCGATAGTGCAAGGCGTATATTACACTTCTGGGGTTGGTCACAAGCTCGCTGAGGGTGAAGGTGTGGGTGCTGGTTAGAGTGAGAGTGATGGTCAGAGTGTCGGTGTGGGTGAGGGTGAGGGTGCTGGTTAGAGCGAAGGTATTGGTCACGGTGAGGGTGCTCGTGATGATATTGATTTAGCTAATGAGATAGTCGTTGAGCATGGGGTAGTTTAGATATTGATGACTTGGTTGATGAAGGTGATCTACTAGCATAGAGAGTGATAATGTGGATGACGATGGAGATACAAATTTTCTCGGCGATATTAGATTCTTAACTGATGATGATGATCTAGATAATGAGGAGCTTCTAGAAGCAAAGAAAAACAGGATGAAGTTCTACGGGAAGGCCACAAAGGATATAATTATAGGGTAATTATCTACAACATTGGTACTATCCCAACCATTCGACGTGGATAGTGTAATTGATGCTCAAGCTGATTACGAGACAAAACACTACGAAACAAATATAGAAGAGAGTTTAAGATATGATGTAGAAGGAGAAGATAACGACTTTAGTAGAATAAAAATAGGTTTCCAAGTTATGGTCCTAATTGTATTGTGCTTGTGTTTATTATGGCTATGGCATTTACAAGTAATATGAAATTCAGAGATGCTTTGGAAAAGTACTTAGTAGCTAAGTGTAAAAAGATAAAATTTATACTAAGTTAAGTGTTGCACCACTGTTTATTGTGGCTATGGCATTTGAGAGCAATATGTAATTCAAAGATGTTTTGGAAAAGTATTTAGTAGCTAAGTGTAAAGAGATAAAATGTATGCTCAGCTGCCTATGTTTATTGTGGCTATAGCATTTGAGAGCAGTACACAATCCAAAGATGCTTTGGAAAAGTACTTAATAGTTGAGTGCAAAGAAATAAAATTTATAAAGAATTATAAGAAATTTATTGGCAAAAGAATACCTCAAATGCCAAAACTTACGAAATGAACACTTAAGTGTCATTTTTTTTTAATGAAAAATGGAACACTTGAGTGCTACTTTTAACGAATCTCATTGGAAATCTTACGTGGCAATTTTTTATTTATTTTTTCGCTTACATGGCTTGTTGGAAGGCTGACTTAGCAAACCATATATAAAAACGACGTCGTTTTGGTATAATTTGAATTTTAACATAATTATTAATTAAATTAAATTTTAAAAACTAATTATTTAAAAAAAAAAAGGGGGGGGGGGGGGGGGAGAGGAGGAGGGAGGCATTCGGCGGCCCTTCGTTGTCAAAAAGGTGGAGGAGGGTCGGCCCGGGCCACCGAGCCCTTGCCGCCCCAGTGGGTGGTGGCCCTTAGCTCGCCCGAGTGAGGGCTAGTGACCCTCACCAGATCTTGGGGAGGGCCGCGACCCTCACCCCAGATCTAGGCGAGGGCATGCAAGCCCTTGTCGCTGATCAGCTAGGGTCACTAGCCCTTGGCTAGGGCTCGGTGGCCCCTATCGACCCTCCCCCACCTTTTTGGCAAAGGAGGAGAGGCGATGGTGGCGAGGGCTGAGCCCTCAATTGCCGGGTGCCTCCCTCCTCCTCCCCCTCTTTTTTTATAATTAATTTAATTTAATTGTTGTATTAATTATTTACCACGTCAGCACCAAAACAATGTCATTTTGCATGCAGCTCGTCGGAAAATTGCCATGTTAGCATTTTGGCCGGATTTTCTCGCCAGTGGCACTTAAATAATCCATTTTGCTTCGATTTTGGCACTTAAGTGTCCCTTCGTGCTAACTTTTGGCACTTCAGGTGTCCTGGTGTCGAAATTTGTTGGAGCAAAATGTTTTTATGAAACTTGTCCTTGGAAGATTTCTAGATTTGTTGATGGTTGTACTCGATTATTTCATTTGAAGACCTACCATTCAAATCATATTTATTGCATCAACTTAAAAAATAGAATGGTGACAAGTGCTTAGTTGACAAATCACTTTCTTCCTATAATAAAAACAATGCCAACTATTAAAACTATTGCTCTTAGGGAGCTAATTAAGGAATAATTGGGCTTAGCTGTACGTGTAGCTTAGTATACAAAGGCTAAGTTGTTGACCTAAAACATGTTAGTGGGAAAGTATAAGAAACAATATGCAAAGTTGTAAAATTATATAGAGCAACTTAGGGAGAGAAATCCTAATAGTACTATTAAATTAAAGGTTGAAAAGCCTAATATGCAATTCAAGGCATTGTTTGAGAAAACGTACATTTGTTATGCCGCTTGTAAGAAATAGTTTCTTAGTAAATGTAGGAAATTGTTGGAGTAAATTGGTGCTTCTTCAAGGGAATTTGTCAGGGTTTTTGTGCGCTGTCGAAAGAGATACAAACGATCAGATATTCCCAATTATTCAAGCAGTTATTAAAGTTGAGAGTAGCCAAACCTGGACATGGTTCATTACAAATTTAATGTATGATCTCAACATTTTGCCCTTATATATACTAGGTTGAGTCATAATTAGTGATAAACAAAAAATAAGTTTCTTATTTAATTTTTTTTGTTATGCTTTTTAAATAATCACACTTATAACATACATTTTACATTGCATTCATATTTTGCATAGTCTTATAGCTATAATTGAGTTCTTGCCTATAGCTAAGCATAAGATGTGTACTAGACACATTTAAGCTAATTTGGACAAAAAGTATAAGGGAATACAAATGCAAATATTGTTATAGAAATGTGCTAATAATAGTACTATAACGGAGTATGATGAACACTCTTAAGCATTGAAGAAAATTAGTCATGTTACATATAACGAATTTGTGCAAATAGAGCCAAAGCACTGGTTTAAGATTTTTTTTCACCATTGATGTAAAATGACATTATGGACAACAACTTATGCGGGGCATTCAATGGAAAAATTATACATGCTAGATGTAAGACAATTTATAGTATGTTGGAGAAAATGCAGATGATGATAATGACAAAATGCATACAAAAAGGGGTGTATGTGCTAAATGGAAAATGGATTATGGTCTAAGAATTGTGAGAAAGTTATAAGAAAATAGAGTTTGTGCAATATACCATCAACTGATCTGAAATAGTGACATTGGATACGAGAGGATGGATAAAAGTGCTCTTGTAAAATATGGCAACTTATTGGCATCCTTTGCCCCCATGCCATTTTTGCTATATATCACAAACATGATAATGCATATGACTATGTTTATGAGTGTTATATGAGAACATGATGATGCTAGTTCAAGGAGAGAAATATTGAAAAAAGACTAATAGGAAAAATTACTTCCAACCAAGGTGAAGCCTAGTAGACATAAACAAAAAAGATCAAGAGAATAAAGTGAGGTGGCAAATGGAAGTAGGATGTCAAGAATAGGAATGAAAATGACACATTAAATATGCTCAAAGACAAGATACAGTAGTTTAACAATTAAGACGACTGGGTCTACATCTTCGCAAACATGATTTTTAAGGCAAAAAGAATCGGTTAGTACTTTCATTTCCATTATGTCATGATTGCTTCGTTAATAAGGCTTTAAACGAATATACTTTTTGTAGGTTCAGAGACAAACAAACAAATGTGCAAGTGATAGTGGTGGTGGCCCTACCAGCATAAATCATTTTGCTTAGGTAAATAGTACAAGTGGTAGAAGTTCCAAGAAGAAACGGAAGTGATAGAATGTTTAATTGGGTAAATGTTGATATATTGTCGCTATTTTTTTTTTAAAAATAAGTCTAGTGAAGTGATGTTAATCTTTTTATCTACTAGAGAATCAATTATTTCAATTATGAGTCGGTTCCTCAATTAACACTTCTTTTGCCATCACCAAATTCATAATTTCTCATTGATAAGGAGCAAAAGTCTAATAACGAGTACAAAAATTGTAACACTTTGCAAGTATTTATTATGTTTGTTTCGTTTCTCACAACTTCATGAAATGGATGACAACATTAGTAAGAGCAAGAGAATTTTGACTACTATATATCTAAGGATGAATAACAACAAATGGATCATTGGCTCAAAGGATGCCGTTCTTATTATTACTATTATAGTGATATATTGTACTTTAATATCAAAGTAGTTTGGTTTTTGAATGTTTGCTTTGGGTTTGCCTTTTGGTTTTGGGTGCGGTGTGTTTTTTTATTTATTTATTGTGGTTTTCTTTGCATGCTGAACAACAATATTAAAGAAACTTACACCGCGATCTCTTATGCATCATGTTTTTGCTTGGTCACTGACATTTTCTCACTTCTTTTATGGGCAATGTCTTGATTATGAGTTGGTTCCTCAATTGTTGCTTTTCTCGCCATCACCAAGGGAGCGAACAATCTAGTGATCTAAGAAATCATTGACACACTCCACAACGCTGCATATTTTGGCTAACACTTCGATATGTATTCGACACTCTCCAACAATTGATCAATGTCCCCGACACACTCAGACACGCAAGTTCGGAATTTCAACACCTGATTTTGATATGCACGGGGTTTATTTTAAAAAATTTCAATATTTGAGAGGTCAAAATGTAAAAATATGAAAAAATATAATAAAAAAATAAATATAATAAAGTTAAAAGAAGAAAAGCTCTTCTCAGTCCACTTCACGTTCCCTCTCGTGAGTTGTGAGTCATCAGTCTTGACGATCAAAACGTCCTCCTCTCGTCATTGTTGCTCCATTGACTCCATAGCCCACCCCACCAATTGTTGCAGCTCCCCCGCACCTTTGCCCCACCTACCACCACAGCCGCCTCCGACCCCACCTTTGCCTCTTGCAAAGCATTAGGCCATCACCCCAACTCCACCTCCACCTCCACCTCTCGCAAGCGTTGCTTCTCTTCATCTCATATTTCGTCTTGTTTCGCTCATCTTAGGTTAGCAAGTTGCGTTATTCCGCTTTCTTTTTCGATTTGGCATCTTAATTTGATGTAGGATTTTTATGCGAACCCTAGAGCTCGTTTTGGGGTGGGGGGGGGTGGTGGTTAGGTCATTTTGGTTTCCTCTATTCTGATTGATGAATGATCCATGTGTTCACTCTCACCTCTTGGAAGCCATGCTTCGGCCTACCTAATGAATGATTTCGTGTACTCACGCGATCACAATTCCCTATACCTACTTGATTAAATTCCAGAGAGCATCTACTTTGGAATGGTCTTCTTAAATTTTATATCTTTCTATTTGCTTTGAATAAATATATATATCCATGCTAATTCTGAACACTTGACAAATGATCCTCTTATGTTTTTGCAAAGAGACTATTGTTTGTATTTCCGTATCTGTTATTGGTATTTGGTAAGATGTGCCATATGTAAATTCTTCTGTCACCTTTTGCAACTTATTGTCTCAAGAAATAATTTGTCGAGCATGATTTCGACGAACCTTTTGTAACGAGAGGAAATTACATGATATTTCATTCTGGCCATTTTCTTTTAGATATTTGTTCTCGAGAAGAAATTTAAGCATGTAGAGAATGGTCATTTGGGTTCTTTTGGTCTTTGGAGATTAAGACATTTTGTGGGATTTAGAGAACAAAATATCAAGATCCTTTCTTTGTTTCTTGAGCTGTGGTCCTTGAGATTGGTGATCTTTCATGTAGGTAAGTTGCTCTGCTTTATGAATTGTCTACTTTGGACGGTTTATACTTTGGCATTAGCCATGGAAGAAAGGTGCTTTTCAGTGCCCCTTTTATTTCTTTGATTAAAGACACTTGCAATTTTTTTCTTTTACAAGGGATTTTCAACCAAGATCATAAAATCTAAGTTCGGTTTGTTAGTATATTATTGGGTCATCAATTTTCTAATTATTATTTATTTCTATGGATGTGCTTATTATTATATATGTTTATTTTTCCTTTTTTAATTACATTTACTTGTAGTATATATTAAACTTATAGTTCTTGTATTATTTTTTTTTGTATAATGTCTTTAAGTTCAAACATGGGTAACAGCACTTCGAGTACACAACCACCTACATTAAGCAATGAAGTTGTAAAACAACCATTATTGAGGTATGTTACTAAATTAGTTAATCATAGCGATTCGGAGAGAAACTTGTCTTGAAGATGAAATTTTTGTCAAAAAGATTTTAGGAGTTCATACACGAGAGTAAATGGTCATTTGTTGATGATAAGTAAAAAAAAAGAATTAGAAAATGCACAAAAGTAGAAAAAAAATGATCTTTTAACGATGGAAAGATTAGAGGAAGAGATCAATACTAAATTAATGAGTATTACACCTAGAAATGTACCTTTGCCCCCTTCTAGATTTTCACTTAGTGGCAGTGGTGGTGGAATTGATTCATCATTTGACTCCATAAAACAAAGAATATTAGAAGTGGCAGTGGAAAATCACTTGAGAGTGCATTCAATATGATTTAACGGAAATATTTAGATTGCGAGATTATTAAGATATTCTATTTGGCAGGCTTGCCAAATAACCTAACAATGAACCCTTACTTTCGATCTACTTTCACTTACTTATGCTGCTAATCATAATATTACGAGGTATGCACCGACAACTTTATTGCATAAAGAGAAAGCAAATATTGATAGATTGTGTTCACCTATTAAAAGCATGTGAATGGAGAAGATTGTGAGTATTGTGAGTAATGGATGGAGCAACTCGCAAAAGAGAACGCTTAATAATTTTATGGCAATGTTGGATGGAGAACCAATGTTTATAAAATCGATTGATTGTTTAGGATAAACAAGGGATATGCATTTCATTTTTAACTTATTTAAAGAAGTTATCAATGAAATTAGGTATGAGAATGCGGTCCAAGTAACTATAGAGAAAAATTTAAATTGGCTAGGCGTGAGACAACTCATTGAGTAAAAATTTCCATCCATTATGTGGACATCTTGTATGACGCATATCCTTAATCTAGTTTTGAATAATATTTATACTACAAACAATACAAATACCAATTAAATAGTTTATAAGGAATGTAGCTGCATTCCATATATTATTAAGGAATTTATGCAAATCAACCATTTTATCATGAACCATTTCGTGAGATTAGCAATATACAATGAGTTTATTAGCTTGAAATTGCTTTTTGTAACAGATACACATTTTGCTTCGATGATTGTGATACTTAGGAAATTCAAGTTAATAAAAAGTGATATTCAAAACATAATGATTTGTGACAAATGGAATATCTATCAAGGTGATAATCAAGGGAAAGCTAGGTTTGTCAAGAAGAATGTGATGGATGATTTTTGGTAGGATTTAATTGATTATATATTTTCCTTCACAGCTCTTATTTATGACATACTTAGAATTTTTGTTACAGACAAGCCTTGTCTTAACTTAGTTTACAATATGTGGGATTCAATGATTGAAAAAGTGAATAAAACTATATATGCACATGAAGTGAAAAAGCTAGATGAGGAGTCTACATTTTATGAGGTGGCTCATACAATTTTTATAGATTGTTGGACAAAAAACAACACTCCACTTCATTGCTTGGCACATGCCTTAAATCCTAGGTAAGTTCTAAAATAAGATTATTACTTTGGTAATTATTCTTTGTTTGACACGGTAACATGATACTTCTCCTCCTTATTATTATTTTTATTATTATTTTATTTTATTAAATAAAGGTATTATAGTATTCAATGGCTTAATGAAGATCCTACTTGAGTTTCTCCATACAAGAACAAGGAGATCAATCAAGAAAGACTTAAATACTTTAGGAAATACTTTTCTAACTCGGGTAAGTGTAACAAAGTGAATTTGGAGTATGTAGATTTTGTAGGCCAAATGGGGATTTTAGAGATTTTGATTCTATTCAAAATCGGTATTCTATGGATCCTAAGGCTTAGTGAGTTAATCATAGTGCATGTGCACAGATGCGTCAAATCATAGTCTTAAAGCTTTGTCGCAACCTAAATTTTGGGTGCACCACCTAAAATTAGGCTAATGGACTACTAAGTCTAACTTAACTCAGCTCTCCCAAGCCCATACTAATTCGCAACTTAGTTTTAAATTTCTTAACATGCAAATGAAATTTATTTAAAAGTCGACACTAATCAGTTTATGGTACATCAATTAGACACCGAAGTAAAATAATTTTCTAATTATTTTACTTCTATGAACCAAAGACTTTGGGTACGAGGGGACTTGATTACACTAGATTTCTCTAATGCTCTTTCAAGACAATTTCTTTTATTTTTCAAAAATATTTTTGCAAGCAGTTTGGATTAATTTTAAATCTATTTCCCTAACATATGAGATGATCATGCAGGTGCGCAAACCACCAATTTAACACCCAAGAAAATAATGAATAAATTATAGGACTTACTTTGTAGCAACGAAAGCATCTGCGTTGTTAGATCATAATTCACATCAACAACCCTAGATATGATTTCTAATTAACACACAATTTCTTTTTGTTTTCATTTAATTAATGAGAATCATGCTTTATGCAATGCAATATAACTAAATGACTTAATTCTAATGACAAGCAAATTCTAATTAAATAGACTTAGCAACAATCACTAAATGACATGCATTTCATGAATCTAATTCTGTATGACATGCTCATGATATGTTTGTATTTTTTATATAAAAAAATTCGTAATTAAAAATCTAACTAAAGTGAGATATTATATATTTTAAGTTAGGAAACAGACTAATCTGAAGCCTATCTTAACTTAGAAATTTATCTTGACATGCAATTTAATTCAAAAATATTATCTAACCTAGATACCATCTAAACATGCATTATAATATAATCAGAAAATAATCTAACTATTCTATCATGCAATTCTATCTAGGAAATCAATTCTAATCTACATGATATGCAAATGCAATCTTTTTTGTATTTTCAGGATAAATAAAGCAATTAAAAGATAAACACCAAATCATTCAGAATTATCAAAGATATTATAAATTGTTCGAATCAGGGAACAATATCCAAATCAACTTGATTATTTCGCTAATAAAATCGATAAATTGATCATAAGCCTGAAAGATCAAGATATCAATTTTATTCCCACGTGATTAATTATTCCATCTAAAGCTTATAAATTGAATAAAAAATCGGTGTGCAATTGCTTAGGCAGTAAAATACAATTGGGAACACGTTGATAATTCAAACATGCATGTAAGATATTGAAAAGCATGTAATAAAATATCCAAATCAAATTCAGATTAAATAATTACCTAACTTCGCAAATAATATTGCTAAATTTGAACTCAATGGAATCAGCTCGATAGATGAGCGGGAAAGGGTTGCGGCACTCACCGTGGCTTGGTACCAGCAGTAGTTCAGCATGGTGGATTATTGCATCGAAGGGACCCAGGCAGCGACGAAGAGCGGTGGACAATAGCACTCGATCTCGCGGGAAGACTAAAAAGAAGAAAAGAAAAGTCTTCTCTTTTTTTATACGTTGATTTCATGGGCGTCTCTGGTCACACAAGTCAAAACCAACGGAGAAAGGATCCCAATTTTGACTTCCCTTCTACCAACGAGTGCTCCCTCATTCCAATGTGGACGTCCTCTTTTACTGTAAAAATGTATGACCTTCCCTAGCATAGATTTTCCTTCAAATAAAACAATCAATATTGGAGAAAATAAGTGAGAGAATCTGCGCTCGCCAATGGCACCCCTGGTCGTTGACGGATAGCCTTTTGGAAGGCTATAGTGGCTGGTGCAGGATGGTCTCCTCAAAACCGCGAGCAACTTATTTATAGGCCACCGATTAGGGTTTCAATTATTCCAAATCGATATTCACGAAAATTCTTTTTCCAAACGCGATAGTCGTTTTGCCTAACGCAATATTTGCTTTTCCACTTGTCCTATTAGAAAAAAATTCATCATATCTCAGAAAATTTCAAATTCCTATTTTCACAAGATAATCTTTGATCATTAAAAAAAAGGGGGGGCTTTGGCCAATTTGCTCCAGCTTGCCAAGTTAAAACTCAAAACCACTAATTCGAACCCACCCATTACCGGTCCAATAAATAAATGCAAAAAATGCAAATTAAAAATAAATGCACACAAATCTATATACTATACAATTAATATTTTTTCAGAGATAAAATTACCCCCTAATTTTTAATGGGATAAAGGACTAAATGGGTTGTCAAAATTTACGTGTCAACAAGCTTCTTGTACAACATTTTTCTTTATCATGTGCTAAGAGAAATTTAAGTACTTAATTCTTTGTGCACTCGGCAAGAAGAAATAATATTACTCCAAAACGTGCAAAAATTTTGGTTTTCATTCACAGGAACCTTCTCTTCTATCAAGAAAAAGCCCACAATATGCAGAATGAGTGACCAAGATGTGGGATATTGGTGGAGATGCATTTAACACGTTTGAAGATGTTGGCCCTCTTTGGTTCAACATTTGGAATGCTCTTTGGGGCTCTAAAGGGGTTTGGGCAAAAGCGAAGGTGTTTGGTTCAATTTTTTGAGCACTTTGGGGAGATACAATTACATCTCCAAGGGGGTCGAAAGGCCTTTGGGAGAATGGAGGGATAAAGGTCTATTGGGAAGTTGCATTTTCGGAATGCAACTTTCAGTACTATTCGTCACTGTTTATCTCTCCGGTGGAGAAGCTGATCGAAAGCTAACGATCGCCGGCCAAGGGGTCGTGCATGCCGACGACGCGCCGACGACCGCGCGACCAAGGGTCACGGACCCCGGCAATCGTCACCGGACCTCAGGCGACACTTGAGGTCACGCGACCCCAAGCGACGGCTGTCCGAGGTTGCATGACCCAAGCGGCTAGATCTGGCCATCCGATCGCCAAATCCGGCGGTCCGACGGTCTAGTGGCCAGACTTCAAAAAAGAAAATAGAAGTTTTTGTTTTTGTTTTTGTTTTTGTATTTAATAAAAGTCATTTACAAATGCAAATTTTACCAAACGATATTTGCATTTCGGAAAACCCCATTCACCCAAAGATATTTGCATTTTGACAAATGCATTCCCCAAAAGCCAAACCAAAGGGCCCGTTAGGGTGCTTGAAATTGCAAATCTTTCATTTAATAAGTCCGAGATGGAGTCTATTAATTTTCAAAAGAAGTGGATAATGTAAATGAATGACTTATTATTATATTTTATGGTGAAATGTGTTGATACCTAAATTTTTCCTTTTTACTTGGGACTTAATCGCATAGAAAATTTGGAATTAATCTAAAAAAAATAAAAATAAATAATTTTTATTAAAACATATCGTGTTCTCATTAAATTGCATCGCATATAGATATTAGGAACATTTGCATTACTAGTATTAAAAAAAAATTATTGTTTTTTAAATTAGAAAAAAGGCATCGGAGCGGAGTTAGGGCTAGCCTTAGCCCAGCCCCTCCTTCATTTCCCTTTTCTTTTTCCCCACCTAGGTCGGCCCAACCCACTTCTTCTTTTCCATTTTCCCCGGCCCGGCCCTCTCTTCTTCTCCTTCTCTACCGTTGGAAGCTGGCTTCCCAAAGAATGACAAAAATGAAGATGGTACAATCGATCAAGGAGGCAGGCAGCTGTCGTCGTTGGAACGGAGGGGAGCACGCTCCATACGGGTACGGGGAAGCTGCTGGAGATCTGGGGCCTCTTCGATTGAAAATGGAGAGACAGAGGGGAGAGAGGACCATCTTCACTGATACCTCGATTCATCCACCATCGTAGCCGGGATTCACCCACCATTTTGGCCTAGCCCGGAATCTTTTTCCATGCCTCGGAGAAGCGCCATCTCTCAGCATCACAGAGGGAGAGCACGGTTTTTCCACCGAGGAAGAAGCGTCGGCCTACCACCTTCAGGGTGCATTTTTCTTCAAAAGAAAGAAAGCATTCCCCATCTTTTCTTCTCAAACTCACACGACCAGCCACCTCCACCATCTCCTTCCAGCTCCTCACTCCTTGGCCGTCACCTACTTCTCTTTTCCTCCAATGACGTCTCATGACCCATTCTCACGAAAAAAGAAAAAAAGAAGCATCCTGCTCTTTCTCTCCTCTAGGCATGGTCGCCATTGAAGCCCCACATGAAACGTCGCAGCCACAGCCGATCGACGTCGCCCCCGCTGCCATTCGTTGTCGCCGTCCCTGACCTCGGTGGAATCGATTGAAGCCAGACACGAGTTTGGAGTCACTATTCTCAACCTTCGGTACCGGCGATGCCCGCGGCTCGAGGCCGCCAAGCCAGGTAGGCCTCCGCGATTAAGTGCTCGTTCCGTCCTTTTCTTTGCCTCGTCCCGCTTGATTTCAAAAGAGCAAAGCAAGCTCGATTTCTTTAATCCTCACTCGCGTCGGACCTGAATGAATCCGTTTCTCTTAAGTTTGAACGTTGCTCGTTTATTTCTCTTGAGTTTGGGTGTGAGCTCGACCCCCGAACAGGTCCATATTCGCTCTTTCGAAGTTGTTCTCTTCAGTGCAAGCGGTTCTCGATCGTTGAATGCGTTTTCAGTCAAAAATTCCATTTCCATCGAGTCCGAAACTCTTGAAACTTCTAGTTGTCTTTGCTGGGTGCTTTGATATTGCCCTTGTGAATACTCTTGGAGTTGTGATCGTAATGTTCGGAGACGTTTCGCTGCGAGCCAATGATGGCATTTCTGTGAATAAAGATGTTGCCGTGGTGACCCGTAACGATGGTCGAGCGTGGTGACCAATGGCGGTGGAAAGCTGGTGAATGACCAAGTGTTTTAGCCTTGGAATTTTGAGTTCTGGGCGTGCAAGGAAAGGAAAGGATGACATTCTGTGGGATGAGTTGTCAAACGAGATGACTACATGGGCTTAATGGGCTTAATTGGGCTGGCCTCGGTTTGGCCACATCCGGGGCGAGGTCGGCCGACGAGTGGCGATCGGGGTGGGCGACCGGTGTGAGGTTGGGTGTCAGCCGGCAGCGGCCTGAACGCCGGCGAAGGCTCGCCATGGTAGTGGCGTCGAGTGCTCTTGGTTTTGGATTGTAGGCGTGATGGAGCGCTCGGGGAAGAAGGCGCGAAGAAGAAGATGGCGCAGGGGAAAATGGCAAAACAAAGAGGAAGACAACAGAGAAAAAGAAATAAAAATAAAAAAAGTCATTAAAAAACTAAAAAATTTGAAAATTTTCTTTTCTTTTTTTAATCCGACTGGGTCGAATCAGGGTTTGGGTCGGGTTAATGGCCGGATCGGGTATGCCCCAAACGCTTGTCATTTCACGAAAGGTCGTGGTAATACTTGATAGTTAGTCTAGCTGCCGATGTTGCGAGATCCACGAGAGCTGCTAGATTGCTAGATGGTGACATGAGGCATGGTAACAAGAGGTGTCGAGTGTGCTGGTCGAAAGTCATTGACTTTAGGGTGGCGCTTCGTCAGGTTGAGGCGGATTGGTGACTTGATTTACGTGTGAGAGCTGATCTGCGATTGTATAGGATTGAGTGGCACAATTAGGAGAAAAAAAAGGGTATTTTCCTTGACCTTCTTTTATCTGTGTCCTCTCCTGTGTACTGTGATGGTCCTCAATATCGTCTATACAAATTATATACTATATTTCTTTCTTGCAAACCTCCCTCATTTGCCTTTTCCTTTTGAGCATGTAAAGTGGACGAAGACAAGAGAGGGAGAGAAAGAGCCCCTTGTCGAGTGTGTTATTTCTTCTTTTTCGAGAAAATAACATTAGAAGTATCAAAAGTTATACACAATGTTTATTTTAGAATAAAAAGTTTTTTTTTACATTACTTAAGGGCCAATTCTTTTTTTTCTAAACAATTACTAAAGTACCAATTGTGATCTAAGTCACCGAAAATCTAACTTAGCCATATTTTATTAATTTCTCGATCCTATGTGACTCACCAGTGTGCCTAGTTAGCATATAACTCCAAAATAACATTGTCTAAAAGTTGTAAATAGTTATCATTTGAATACCAAATTTTATTTAAGGTGATTACTTCGGCATTGGTCGTTGTTAAAAAGTTATTACTCCGATGCCAAGCACACACGCAAAAATGATACGTGCATTGGATTTTTTAAATAACATGCTTAGTCATATAAGATTTTTAATTATAAAAATCATTTAATTTTTTTTGCTATTGGCATTTAAGTAATTTTTTTTTCCGATTTGACACTTAAATGATTCGGCGGTGGAAAATTTTGACATTAAAATAAATATCGTACACAATTTTTGCCATTAAAATAAGTGTTGTACATAACTTTTGGCTCTTCTACCTTTTTTTTTTTTTTTTTATGGCCAATCCCCCTTCTTCTTTTTTTATGAAAGAGGCTCCCTTTTATACTCTCTTCTCACTAAGGGTGTGTTTGGTAATATTTATGTTTAAAAATTGTTACGGGAAATAGAAATAGAAAAAAGTGTTTATGTTCCAAGGAATAATTTTTGAACAAAAAAAGGCGTTTGGTAACTGTATAAAATTTCTGTTTCTGGAATAGAAAAAGAACATAAACACGTTTAGTAATTGCACAATGCATGAATTAACAGTATTAGGATGCATCCACCTATGCATCAAGCTCTCCTAGTTGCAACACAATCCAAAGATCTTCAAGAAGTTCAATAATCAATATCATTAGGCGCTCGCTGCTCTGCTCGCTTGAGCGTGAGCAGCAGCGAGCGAGCAGAGAAGCAAGTGAGTAGACGCTCGCTGTTCTGCTCGCTCAAGTGTGAGCAACAGCGAGCGAGCAGAGGAGCAAGTCTGCTCGCTCGAGCGTGAGCAGCAGCAAGCGAGCAAAGAAGCAAGCGAGCAGACACTTGCTACTCTACTCGCTCGAGCGTAAGCAACAGCGAGGGAGCAAAGCAAGCGAGCAGACACTCGCTGCTCTGCTCGCTCGAGCGTGAGCAGCAGCGAGCGAGGCAGGGCTCGCTGCAAGCAAACACTTGAGCGAGCTGCTCATCTGGGCAAGCGTGCTCGTCTAGATCTTGAGCGAGCAGATGAGCCGCTACCGCAGATCTAGCGAGCAACGGTGCCCTAGATCTGGGCAAGCGCTGGCTCGAGTGAGCCCTCACGCTCAAGCTCCAAGTAGCCATCGCCCAGATCTGCAAGGGGTGGCTCTCGCTGAAGCCCTCGTCAATCGGTGAAGGCGGAGCAGTGAGCAAGTTCACCTGGTGAAGGAGTAGCGACTGTCGATGCCAGAGAGGACGATGGTGGAGAAGCCGGATGGTCTCAAGACAAAGGCGGTTGTCGGCGCCGGAGAAGATGACGATGGAGAAGATGCAGGAGGTGAGGCAGTGTTCGAACGGCTAAGCAAGAAACGGAAAAGAAACGTGAGAGCTTATGTTTTTATTCCTTTTTTGTTCTTAAAATGTGTTCCAGAAACAAAAAAACAAATTTTTTTTGTTTCTTGTTTCTGTTCCAGATGTGTTTCTTGGAACAAAAACGCAAACAAACGCATTTATGTTCCTTTTTTGTTAAAGGGAACAAAAAAACAAAAAAATTTATTTAAAAACAGAAAAAAGAAATCAAAACAAACAAACTCATTTCCTTTCCTTTTTTTCCTTTCAATCAAATATTCTCTTTGTTAACCAAATCTTGCCAACAACCAATTATTTCCTCAAATAAAATAATAGGGTTGATATCTTTCTTCAGTTGCCATGTGACCAAAATTGCTTCTCAAGTTTTATCTTAATCAATTTTCCAACTTGGCAATCCCAGTCTCATATATTTCGGCCATAAGGATCTTTAACGGGCTTGATGGAATTTCCTCTCACCGTGGGCTTAGTCCAGTTAGCTAAATTAAGCTCAAAACTCTCCATTCGAACCCATCTATTGCAGGTCTAATGCAAATGCAATTACATGGGCCTACTATATGATGCAATTTAATTATATTATCTTTGTCTAGTTATGCAATTAATGTAAAAGAATTGGCTAAAATGTAGGCGTCAACCGTTAGTATATTTAGCTTCATTTTTGGGCACCTCTGGTCTCTCTGAGGACTTGGTCTCCTTAGTAGCGAAGGCGGAAAGGGATGTAAGTCAAGGTCAGGCCCACCCGACCCTTGAATAACTTGGAAAATGGAATGGGGAAACAAAAAGAGATTGATGAATAAATTGATAGGCATTTCAAATCGTTCTGTCTGGGCCCTTATCTTGCCACTTAAGCCCAGTGATACTTGGAGTCAAGTTCACTCGCACAAAGACCTCTGCGCAGCTCCGAAGTTTGGTCGTCTCGTCTTCGTCTCTCCCTTCAGTTTTGTGGGCAACAAAACCACATATTCCCACTCTGCCGCCCGAGCCCACGGGCGATTAGGCAACCATTGCTGTGCTTATATATTTCAGGTTTAAAGGAAAAAAAAAAACAACTTTAGATTTTTAATTTTTAAGCTAATTGCAATGCAACTTGTGAAGAGAGCTTTGTGACCAACATCCTCTGACATAAAAAAAAAATAAAATAAAGATGGCTTGTATCACTTTCTTGCCTTGGCCTTCTATCCGGTCTGGCAAGGGTCACAGCCATCTCCCCGTTCCCTTGCCTCTAGTCAGCGAGAGTTGCCGGCCCTCACAGCCAGCGAGCCCACCCGTGAATAGGCAACGGCTGTGCCTATATATTTCTTTAAAGAAAAAAAGAAACAACTTTTAAGCTAATTTGACTAAAATTTATGTTAAAATTGTCTTTAGACTAAAATGTCCTTGACCAACTGAAATATTTAATATGCTGACGAGATTAAACCCTTATTTGAAATTGTTATAAATACTTCAAACCCTTACTTGAAACTGTTATGGCCATTTCATGCCATTTTTTTTATAGATAAAATCCACTTCATACACTTATTTATAATTTTCTCTTGGAGAGGTCTAGTAAAAGAGCCAATGCTAAGTCAAGTAATCAACTAACGCATTCCACTTTCTCTCTTCTTCATATGAGGGTTAAAATCTTAATATAAAGAAAATATCATTCGCAATCAAGCTAATGCTGTTGGGTATATTATATGGATATTTCTTTGCCTTTTCCTAAAGGCAAGGCAAACTCTACTTTATACTATTTCTTTCTCCTCTTGTCATAATGATTTAGGTTTCATTTATTTTATGAAAAATATAATATTTTTGAAAAATGTTTTCCTAAAAAATTATAACATTTTTCAATATATAGCTGAAACTTGAAAATAAACTGAAAAATATTTTATATCATTTGACGAAGGAAAATTGATTTGATTTTCCTAGATAAACACACATCATTCGAGAGTCACTAACTTGCATACAGGAATCGAAAAACCAAGCATGGGCACTAGGGTCTCAAGCTTGAATCCCCCAACTCCCAAGCACGAGCAAGGGCATTGGTCTCAAGTACACAAAAGTCAAGCCCAAGAACTTGGTGCTCGTGACCAAGACCCTAGCACCCTGGGACCTCATCTCCTATAAATAGCACGACTAGCATTAACACAAACAAATTCTACTATTTTTTAAAATATTTTTCTGTATTTTTTATTCTTTTCTTTTCTTTTCTTCTTGTTGTTTTTTTTTTTTTACAACTTATGGGTGACGACATCGTCTATCGACGTGACGTCGGAGGTGGTGGGTCCTTTGACGACCTCGCCGGTTCTTTATCGGTTCCGGATCATCAAAAAAAAAAAAAAAAACATCATCTATCGACCATTGTCAACCATAGGTGAGGGCCAGCAACCCTCCCCTAGTCTAGGCAAGGACCTCCACATCCTCGCCAAGATCTGAGCAAAGGGCTTGTGGCCCTTGCACGTGGATAGCAAGGGCCTTGTGGTTGTTGGCCAAACCAAGCAAGGGCATTGCGATCCTTGCCCGTCAATAGGTGAGGGTCATGGCCCTCTCTTAGATGTGGTGTGAGGGCTCAACGCCCTTGTTCATGGCCAGCGAGGGCCGGAGGCCCTCACTCAAAACTCGCCTACGCATAGTTGAGATAAAAAAAAAAAAAAAGAGGGAAAGAAAAGAAGAAATAAAAAAGTACTAAAAAAATTCCATTAAGTGATTTATAGAAGTCAAAATAGTGATTTATAGTCAAAATAGATAGATTGACTAAATTGCTAAATCGTCAAAAAGTTTAGGACTCCTTTGGCACAATTAAAAAATCTAAAACTAAATTGACACAAGTGTAATATATTTAGGATTTTTAAAATTCTTTCTCATTTTCATCTACATATTTTCTTTCATTTTTACTTTTTCTAAAAATCGTCTCTCTCTATTATCCTCTCGATGCTTAGATTAAAGGCACTTGCACTTTAATATATTCACCTTTACCGGCATTTGCTTTCGGGTGTCCACGGTCAACAAAGAACCCTTTTTCCCGCAATGTGGGGTCGAGTTCGACTACCATGATCACCAATTTTCACTTTCCGGCGTACCACGTTGGAAAACCATCTTTACCACGATGATGCGATTGACTGAAATGTATAGTACACCTGGGATGCACTCTATCTGCAAGTGGCTTAATTTCTTGGAGAGAATCTATTGGGGGGCAGAAAGAATCATGAAGGATTCGTCTCGAAGAATTAAGAATCTTGCGGAATACTACTGATTCCTAGAAACGAGAAACATAGAAAATACACGATGTTTATCCACTAAGGTCATCATCGTCATGTATGCGCCACGTTTCTCTCTCGTGATTTGCTCTTTGATAATTGACTACTTATATAGAGTTCGCAAACAACATCAGACGCTGTCGAGGCTCTATGCTCTTTATTCCATCATGCGCCACGACGAAGAAGACATAGGTGAGTGGTTATTACGTAAAGGAGAGAGAGATACAGCCATGCCCACATTGGGATTTCAGTGGAAACATTCGTCAAGATTATCTATTGTTCAAAAGGAGTTGGATATGAATCCCCGTCGAACCTATGAAATTTAAGCAGGTGGTCATGGTGGAAGCAAGACCAAGGGTTAGCCGATGCATGCCTTTCTTGTCGTGTGCCTTGTTCTTTCATTCTATCGTGGATCGGGGATAACTTTTATAGTTATTGTCTGGTAGAAAGTAGGCACTTCATCATTCGCCTCCTTTTCCGTCGAAGGAAAAAAATTTCGACGCATGAGAAGTGAAAATACTTTGAATTCGATAAGCACATGCAAGTACAACAAGTACTCGATCGTGTTGCATATGCTTAGGGATATATGCATACTTTTATAATAGTAGAGATGCATCCATGCCGGTGGCAGGCGGAGACATAAGCTTTGCTCCATTTTCATGAGCTTAAGTACAATAGGGTTTTCAGATAATAAAACGCATATCTAAAGAATTAACGATAATATAAAATTCTTAGGACATTTCAGCATTCTTTAAGATGTTTTTAATGGGTGGCTTATATAAGAAACTAACTCGAAATATAGTTATTTGAAAAGGTTATTTTTGTTTTAAGTATGGAATAAGGTAGGGCAAATATCAAATGGTAGATCGAGGGAAGAACAAAGTTCATAGCCTTTCTTTTTTCTTCCTATCATGGTTGTCCGTGAACGTGTAAAAGTGAAATAACAAAATATCTACGGCAACACGAAATGCAGAAAATATAAAATGAAATGTGAGAAAACATCCACGAATAGAAGATAAATTATCCAATCAATTATAAGCATATTGTACGGACGTCAATTTAGTCTTTAACTTTTTAATTTTGCATATTTAGTCCTAAACTTTTGTGTGAAATTCTAACATAATCCTTCTTGCTAATTTCCACTGAAAATCATTGACATTGTGATAGGTAGGATGACTAGCGGTGACTAGATCAACATATTAGTGATTTTTGGCGAAAATTGATCGCAATGACTACATTGGAATTTTGCGCAAAGATTTAAGAGCAAATTGACTAAATTGGAAAATTTAGGAATGGATTATGACTGATTAAATAATTTTCCTATTAGTAAATCATCTAGAGTTTGCATAACTTTAAAAATCTTGAAACAAAAAACTCTAACTATACCCAATCCATTGAGATATTAGGAGATTTCCAGCTCAAAAATGAAGATCTTTTGTTCAAATCCCACAAAACGTGTGCAAACTCTAAATCAGGTCTAGGCCAAAAGTTTTTTTTTTTTGGGTAAATTTATCTGGGCCAAAAGTTTGTGCCTCTTTATTATTAAAATTATATATATTACAAAAAAGACCTTGAAACCGATAACATGAAAAAGGAACCAAATTCTCAAAGGACGACGCTAGATTGTCGACAGAAATCAATCAAATGTCTAAATAAACTTATCAAGAAGGTTAATATTCAGCAATCACGTGAATCAGATCAATCTTGCACGTGATGAACTAAAATTCTGAGAGTTATGCAAGATAAGGAGAAATCACAATTTTGGTCCTCATAGTCTCTGAAGAAGTCATTTTTTAATCCTGGTCCTTTGTGGGATTATGATTCTAATAAAATAAAACAGTCCTTCTCAAGGCTGCCAGTGCTGATGTCGAGACGTCGAGCAAGGGGAGCATCATTGCAAGTTTTAATACTATGGTAGTCCAAATCATGCACTGTGACGTGGAGATAAGCATCCGTTCAATTTCCCTTGATTTCTTTTATATGTCTGGGGAATTATTTTGATTGATAAGGAGACAAACCCTCAATAATTTGCAAGAGACATTCCATAAACTAATCAATGACTCGACCCCATGCTCACTCTTTGATTGAGAGTTGATCAAATCTAGCAGACAGACATGAGCAGGAAGAGATGGAAAAGACAGCTAACATTG
This sequence comes from Eucalyptus cladocalyx, assembly GCA_017140615.1. NCBI lineage: Eukaryota > Viridiplantae > Streptophyta > Magnoliopsida > Myrtales > Myrtaceae > Eucalyptus > Eucalyptus cladocalyx. Next base: position 13,112,313 of record CM029525.1, read on the forward strand.
GATGGGTCTCGAGATCTAATCCATATTTTGTCTACCTTCATCATGCACAACGATTTGATCCTATTCATAGATCCTAAATCAATAAGATCTGATGAAAATTTGTCAGTCTAGGGGTAAAAGTGGATTATGTACAGTGGGAAATCTTATGGTACTCACCTTTTGATTTTCATATAATTCAAGGCACTCGAAACTTTTTGAAAAAAACTCATGTATTGACATGTGAAATTATAGATATTCCTTCGTCACGTAACTCAATTATTTTCTAATTTTCGCATATTTTTCCTGTAAATTAAAGAAGATATTTCTATAATGAACAAAGGTGTGGCCTCACCTCCAGGTTTCTTTTGATCTACATCTCAAACCAGATAATGATAAAATACTCTCCATCAAGTGCTCGGGACACAAAGGGGATCATGCACCACGTATACAAGCATAGTTTAAAGTGACTCAATAATAAAAAAATGCATGCATCACGTCACTGGTATTCTTTTTCTATTAAAAGAGGATAGCGGTAACAATTGTTGGCAACCGACTCGGTATTTATATATTGTCTTGAAAACTTTAACTAATGATGTCCGTGGCAAGCAAGAGAATCTTAGATTTGATCCCTATGGACCTCCAAAGAATATCTGTCCGGTCTTTTGGTCACTAATTTATTGAGTAAATGGTTTATTGCTGGCCCTTTCCTCTTTCTCTTCTGTTCATGTTTAAAGGCGTAACATCAGTATGTGCGAGTATTTTATTATGTGTTTTGCTCTTCCATCTGTATTTAGTCTAAGAAAAATCAAATTATATCAAAGATTGATGGGACCTTCCATCACTTTGTATGAGTTTGTAACCTCACTTCAACAGAAGCGTGACCTCCGCTACTGCAGCCAGGGGACTTGCCGCCATGCCCGTGGAGAACCTCACCCTCCCTCCCTCCCCGTAGTGGACCTCAACAAGTTCACCAAGGTCGTTATGGCTCTCAACCTTGTCAAGGTCCAACCACGAGTCACGACGATCTGGAATCAAGGTTTTGACGACCATGGCAAGGTAGCAAGAGTAATAGTTACTTCAACCTTAACTATATTTAGGTCATCGTGGTTAAGGGTGAGCACCGAGTAACTTCTAAAGGGGAATTTCCCGGAATTGGTTTTATTAATTTGGTTTCAAATTGGTTCTAGAGAGAATGCGTTCAGTACCTAGTTCTAAGGCGCAACTATCGGTTTTACTTCGGAGCCGATTCAACTAGGCCAGGTCCTAAGTTGAATTGGTTTTGACAAAAAGAAAAAAGAAGAAGCAACCATTAGTATTTGAATCATGGATTTCAATATAATCAAACAATCACACAGCCACTTGACCAAGGAACATTTTGTAATGAATAAAATTTATTTTATTTTATGGAAACATAAGAACGGGGCAGTTTCCAAGTAGAACGAGGACCAAAAATTCCAAAATCAACTGAGTTTGGTGCACGATTCCAATCTTTTGGAATCGGAGGTCATAGAATCAATTTCTAGTTCTAGTTCAAGAATTGATCCGTTCTAAAATTGATCACCTTTCGGACCTAAGCAGGTCCTTAAACTACTAAATGGAGGTAAAGGTGGGAGAACCGCCCAAGGGTGGGAGACCCCATACTTGCCTCCCCATCCCCTCGGTCGAGTGGATAGACATAGGCCGGGGATTTGGGGGTCCATAGGTAATGGAGGTGGGTAACCAATCCCAGAAACACTGCGTCAGGGGCAACTCTGGCTACGACTGGGCTGGCATCAGGTAACCAATCACTGTCCCTCGCCCGACGTGATATGGAGTGGGTGAAAGTCCCACGGTTGTTTGACCATGCCTTTGGCACAGTTCTATAACCAACTGGGTCAAGTAGTCCCCCTAGTTATAGAACTGTGCCGGCTGGGATTTTGGTACCCTTAGGGAGTCTTCCCCTGGTGGGGTACCGGTTGAACTAGGCAGGATCACCCTGCTCTTACAGGGGGCCCCCTGACCGTAAAAAACTAAGGGGGTAGAGACAACTCCCGTGCCTTGATAAAGATAACAGCTAGGGAACTCCCCATAAGATAGACATGAGCAGGTCTTTAAACTGCTCCACTAGTAATGATGGGGTACCCTTGGGGAGTCTTTCCTTGGTGGGGTACTAGCTGAACTAGGTAGGGTCGCCCTGCCCTTGTAAGGGCCCCCCCGACCGTAAAAAACTAAGGGGCTTAGAGGCAACTCTCGTGCCTTGATAAAGATAGCGGCTGGGGAACTCCTCGTAAGACAGACTTGAGCAAGTCTTTAAACTGCTCCACTGGTAATGACGGGGTACCCTTGGGGAGTCTTCCCCTGGTGGGGTACCAATTGAACTAGGTAGGGTCGCCTTGCCCTTGCAGGGGTTCCCTCGACCGTAAAAAAACTAAGGAGGGTATTAGCAGCTCCCATGCCAAGAAAAAGATAGCAGCTGGGGTACTCCCCCATAAGATTAGATCTGAGCAGGTCTTTAAACTACTCCAATGGTAATGACGAGGTACCCTTGGGGAGTCTTCCCCTGGTGAGGTACCAGCTGAACCAGGTAGGATCACCCTGCCCTTGCAGACCCCCCCCCCCTCGACCATAAAAACTAAGGGGGGTATTGGCAGCTCCCGTGCCAAGAAAAGGATAGCGGCTGGGGTACTCCCCCGTAAGACTTAGACCTGAGCAAGTCTTTAAATTGCTCCACTGGTAATGATGGGGTACCCTTGGGGAGTCTTCCCCTAGTGGGGTACTAGCTAAACCAGGCAGGGTCATTCTACTCTTACACCCCCCGATTGTAAAAAACTAAGGGGGGTAGAGGCAGCTCCCGTGCCTCGATAAAGATAGCGGCTGGGGAACTCCCCGTAAGACGGACCTGAGTAGGTCCTTAAACTACTCAATGGAGGTAAAGGCGGGAGAACTGCCCAAGGGTGGGAGACCCCGTACTTGCCTCCCTATCCCCTCGGTCGTGTGGATAAACATAGGCTGGGGATTTGGAAGTCCGTAGGCAATGATGGTGGGTAACCAATCCCAAAAACACTATGTCAGGGGCAACTCTGGCTACGATTAGGCTGGTATGGGGTAACCAATCCCTGTCCCTTGCCCAGCGTGATATGGAGTGAGTGAAAGTCCACAGCTGTTTGACCATGCCTTTGGCACAATTCTATAACCAACTGGGCAAGCACTTTCACTCACTCCATATCACGCCAGACGAGGGACAGGGATTGGTTACCCCATGCCAACCCAGTCGTAGCCAGAGTTGCCCTTGACATAGTGTTTCTGGGATTGGTTACCCACCTTCACTGCCTACGAACCCCCAAATTCCTGGCCTATGTTTATCCACCCGACTGAGGGAATGGGGAGGCAAGTACGGGGTCTCCCACCCCTAGGCGATTCTCCCGCCTTTACCTCCATTGAGCAATTTAAGGACCTGCTCAAGTCCGTCTTACGGGGAGTACCACAGCCGCTATATTTTTCTTGGCACGGGAGCTGCCAATACACTCCTTAATTTTTTACGATCGGGGGGGGCGCCCTTGCACCCTGCCTAGTTCAGGTGATACCCCACCAAGGGAAGACTCCCCAAGGGTACCCCGTCATTACCAGTAGAGTAGTTTAAAGAATCTTTTGGAATTGGAGGTCATAGAATCAACTTCTAGTTCTAGTTCAAGAATTGATCCGTTCTAAAATTGATCACCTCTAGATGGGGTGATAGTAGAGAGGGAGGGAGGGAGGGGGTGGTATCCATTGCCAGCGGGGTCCATGGCACTAGAGGAGTGGCTAGCGGCAGTGGAGGTGGTGGCGGACTTCAATTTAGAGCGCGTTTGATAATATTTTTGTTCAAAAATTGTTCGAAACGAAATAGAAAAAATTGTTTACGTTCGGAGAACAATTCTTGAATAGAATAGCGCGTTTGCAGAATCGCACAAAATTTATATTCCTAGAATAAAAAAAGAACAGAAACATGTTTGGTAAACTTATATAATTTTTTTTTTATTTCTTTTAATTTTTTAATATTTGTATTTTCTTTTTTTTTTTTTTTTCTTTCTTTCTTTTGGTCGGCTGCCGGCCTCGACTATGGCCGACAACCAGGCTGATGAGGGCCGGTGGCTGGGCAAGCTCGGCCTCACCAAGGCGGCGACACTCCGGCGAGGTCGCCGGCCATGGCCGAGGCCGGCAACCGGCCAAAGAAAAAAGAAAAAGAAAAAGGAGAAAAAAAATAAATATTTTTTGGAATTGTTCTCGGGAACAAAAAACAAGTTTTTTATACTTCTTGTTTCTGTTTCAAATCTGTTCCCAGGAACAAAAGTATAAACAAATGCGTTTCTGTTATTTTTTTGTTCCGCGGAACAAAAGAACGAAAATTTGTATTCCGAGAAACAGAAACAAATTTAAACAAACAACCCTTTAGATTCTGGATGAATTGGTAGGCGGATGGTTTCGGGTTAGGATATTTTGGGTGTCCATGATGGAGGCATTTTAGTCATTCCAACGAGATTGTGGGAGCAAACTCGAACTTTCAAGAGGAACGTACGTAGGTGGAAAGGTGCTGAAAAGCCAGCCACTTTCTTGATAATTTCTCATAAATTAAATGGAAAATTCATTTTGATTGGTCAAGGAAACCACGACATAGAGGCACGGTAGATAAAATAAAACCTATACGAGCTATACGTTGGAGTATCTCTCTTTTTCTAATTTGATATTGGACTAATGTTTAATGAAATATAGTTATTTCGAGACATGGATCCTCTACGTCAACAGATGTATCTGGATAGGACTTTTAACTATTCTTTCGGTGTAAAAATAGAGGAGTCTTTGCGGATTGATGGCTTCAATCTGCAAGTTGAAAAACGACCCCACCGTGGGACTTTCTATTTACTCGGGAAGACTACACAAGTAGTTATCGAACACTAACCTAATATATAATATTATTCTTGAATTTTTAGTTTATTTAATAAGGTCTTTGAACTTTTTATCTATACAATGTGATTTTTGGAATTTTGGTACATGTTCACTTTAATTCATAAAATATACGATGATGTACAATATTGTCCCTAAACTTGAATTAATGGAAGGATAACACTGAACAATTCCATATAATTTGAAAACTAAATTGAACATGTACTAAAAGTTCAAGAATTATATTGAACAAATTAAAAGTTCAAAAACATATTGTCATTACCCATATTAAATTACCATGGAACCATTGCAACTAGAGGCGACTGACAAGCAAGCTAGATCTCATCAAGGCCTGCCCAAAGGTGCCTTTGGTCGTTATGGCTCGGAGGGTCAAGTCCACTTGCAAACAACCGCAACTCTTATCAATGGTCACTATTCATATTACATCTCTAGGACAAAATTCATTTGGGGTGTACAGAACGAACCGCCAAAACGAAGAATAACCGGCCGATTGGATCCGATTCCCAAGAGTATTGGTGCGGTTCCTGGTTCCTAAAAGTGGAACCGATGTTCGAGCAATCTAGGCTGCGTATGGTAACCATCCCCATTAACTATTTCTATTCTTTTCTTCCCGGAACAAAAAAAGAATAGAAACCCGTTTGATAACGGCAGTTAGTTTTTTGTTCCGGGAACAAAAAGTTAGCCCGGTAATGGTTTTGGAATAGAAATGAGAAGTAAAAAAAAGTTGCTTCTTATTAAGGAACAAGTTTAAGAAATAAGTGAATTTTTTTTCTTTTATTCTTCTCTTGCTAATCGCCATTGACCGCCGTTGACCACCACCCGCCGTCGCCCCCCGCGCCGCCGGCCGACCGTCGCCGCCCATGGCCGCCCGACCGACCGCCACCACCGCCCGATCCGCCACCGCCGCCCGGCCGACCTCCATTGCCGTCTCCGGCCGACCGCCCGCCGCCGCCGTCGCCGATCGACAAATTATCGCGCTGGTCGCCGCTGCCGCCCATCGGTTGCGGAGGCGGACCGATCGCCGCGCGCGGTCGCCTCCGTCTGGTCGCCGGCCGCTAAGCGTCGTCGCCCGCCGCGCCATCTCCGCGCCGCCGCTGGTCACTCGCCCACCGTCGCCGCCGCCGCCCGCCCGCCGCTGGTCGCGGTTATCGCTGGCCGCCCGACCCGCCGCCGCTGAAGCCCTTCGGCCGCCGACGACCGCCGCCGGTCGGCGGTCGTCGGTGGTCGAAGGGCTTCCGGCGGCGGCCGGCGGTCGGCGGTGATGGTGGCGGGCCGGGCGGGGTGGCGCGACCGACGGTAGGCGCGGCGATCCGTCTAAGCAAGAATAAAAAATGAATAAATACAAAAAAGAAATTGTTACGTTACCAAACGCATTTCTATTCTATTTTTTTCTATTCCAAGAAAGTATAAATTTTGTGTTGTTATCAAACGAGTTCTTTTACTCGTAAATTATTCTTGAGTAAAATAGAAAAGAACTATTTCGAAAAAAAACTCTCTCGGGAACGAAGCGTTGTCATGCGCAGCCCTGGTTCCCAATTCCAAAGGGGAACCAAACTGGACTAGACCAAACCGACTATGTATACTTTTTTTTTTTTCTGAAAATAAAAAGTGGTCAGTTTTTTGGTATTTCTTCATAATATAATGCATCGAGTAATGGGAAAAAAAATGTGAATAGTTTCATTGAATCGGATCAGACCGAAAACCTATCACTTCTAAAATTCAACAAGTTAAGGTGAAAAAGAAATGGCAAAGAATTAAGAATGACTATCATCAGCTCTTAAATCTGGGTCACATGTATAAATAGCTGTCCACAGAGTGTAGTCAGTGCCCAGTAACTCAGTGCAGAGAAGGAAGGAGGGAGGGAGGGAGGGAGAAAGTTCTGGGCATTTCTGGTGGGATTCAACGGGCAGAGAGTTATCTCTTCTGTTGTTAGAGAGAGAATCCACAGATTCTCAGGAAAAAAAGGTGAGCGTTAGCAACTTCCCACTCTGTCCTCAGAGCCCATATTCATGCTTAAAAAGAGGGAAAAAAAAGGAGAAAAGAAAAGAAAAGAAGCCCTTCTTATGTATTTACATCAGATGTATTTTCTTTTATTTTCTTCTCTTCATTTTCTTTCTCTTATCGAGTTTTTACGGTGTTTGCCGAATATAAGGTTCCGTTTCCGCAAAACGCTCTTGCCGACGCGGCGAGTTGCAATGAATTAGACTGGAATTTAATGACATGACATCGATATTAGCTGGCGATTCCCATGAACCGCAGCGTCGAGCTTGGCTTACCATATTCAAAAGAATAAATTTTCTTTTCTGGGTTTCCATAACGGCGGACCTTCACTTTAGGCAATAGCATTAATACTGGTGTAAAATATAGGCCTGCATATCTTGAATATGTCTATTCGTCCCGGATTGGATCTCCATATATTCTTTTCTGGGATTCGTTTCCCGTGACTTCTGCGGTGTTCATCGAGGACTGAGTTTGTCTGAGTTGCGCAGGAGAGAGGGAGAGCGAGAGAGAGAGAGAGAGAGAGAGAGAGAGAGAGAATGAATAATTCAGTTTCGGAGCAGAGCTTCTACATCGAAAGCGACGAGGAAGAAGAAAGAGATGAAGAGAACGGGCTCAGCAAAGAGGGCGGCGGCGACGACGGGAATGAGTCGGATTCCTCCGCTTCCTCAGCGGAGAACCGCCACCAGAACAGGCCCAGCTCTTACAACACCTCCTGGCCTCAAAGTTACAGGTCCGCCTTTTCCTCTCGATTATTATTTCTTCTAGATTGAATTATGTGATTATTACAATGTTTTCACAGCCATCTTGTCATGTGAGAGATTATCATGCCGGCAATTCTCTTTTTTCCAGAAAGTAGCAAAAACATGTGCAACTTTTTTTGTTTTTCATTAGAAATTGCAACAGAAATGTAGAAAATGCAAGCACAGTGATTTTTTGAAAATTTTCAAATAAAGGGCTCTTTTTTTTAATTATTGTTAGATTCACCGAAAGATCAAACTTGCTCATTTATCATTGGATGAATGACTCGTGTGCTTGAACTCAATTTTATGACTTAATTTTTTCGCATATTAATATCCCAATGGCAAGTGTCTAAGCTAATTAATCCAAATAATAAATTGAGTGATTCGTCTAAATTCTAATAAATACATTGTTTTGGGCCATATAATTGGTATAATCAAAGACCAATTAATTAATCACTCCCAACGATCCATGTTCCAGGCAATCCATCGATCTGTACAGCAGCGTACCATCGCCGAGCATCGGATTCCTCGGAAGCACGCCGTTGTCGAAACTAAGCAATTCATTTCTTTCGTCGTCGGCACTGACAAGGAGGCACACTCCGGAGATATTATCCGATGTCGCAAAACCATTATTGCCAGAGCAGGTGGAGGAGCCGCCGCAGAGGCGGAGCTCTCATGCCTTGCTCCCTCCGTTGCCGCGGAAGGCATCAGTCCGGAAGGATGAGAAACCCTCCAAAGGGGCTGCCCATGAGCTGCCGATGTCGCGCCAGAGCTCTTATGGACAAGCTGTGGTCAATGGTACGTTTCTTTTACGAGTCACGTCGTATTAATTTCAACTCATATCCATTTTATATGATTGAACCAATCACTGTGTGGTTCAGGCAGTGCCACTATTCGACATGGTTAGTGATATTCTGTTTCTTTTACTGATCGTTTCAATTAGAGCATGTTGTCCCCCCAGGGACAGTACCCGTCTAGGTGTAAAAACCCATGTTTTTGCACGTTCAAAACAGCAGAAAAAGGGGTAGGCAAGACATGACATGAAGGTCCAAATCTAAAATGATCACAAAAGGCTACAAGTGCAAATTGGACCAGAATTGGATGAGTTTGACATAGGGCAACCCCACCTCCCCTAAGATTCTCTATGGCCACATGTTGTCCCTCCTCATCAAATTTATTCTGAACCTTAAAAAGGGGAGACGATAAGGGAAAATAAGAAGGGGTTTTAATGTCATCCGGTAAAAGCTTATTTTTTATAGAGATTTTAATTCATAATTATAATCGCTTAGAACACCTGTAGGATTTTTTTTTTCTTCCTACTCTACTTTTATTCTTAACTCTCACTCTTAAATTTTTATCTAATAGGATATAAGAATCGAAATCACACTTGAAATTAAATCATCCACATCATAACCTCTCCTAAGAATGTGGAAATTCGAATTCCCACCTCCCTTTCCATATTAAAAGAGTCTGCATTCTTTCATGTTAAAAGGGTAGTCTCTGAGACAAATCTCAATGATTATCTATAGAAAATTATTATCAAATTTTAAGATGTTTTTCGGCTTTAAGATACTTCGTGTTAGCTGCGATGTCATAGATGATAAACCCATATAAGCTAACAAGTTAAGACGTGTAAATTTAATAAAACACGAAAGATTAGACTCCCATTGACAATTTGTAGTGATGAACGTGATGATGTGGTCATGCGGTGGAGGCTGGCCATGTGAGTGGGAATGGGGCCCACGGAGTCCCAATGATTTTATTGCGACGTGGGGGAATGGAATTGACTGATGATGATGTCCTTTTCTTGCCACTTGCCCTCTCATGATTTCTCCAACCCTTCGAATGATTTTTTTCAGATCCGCTTGTCGGGCCGTCCCCATCAATAGAACTCCTCCCCTTGGCTTTTTCTATTGCATTTTTCGCAAAATCAAATTGAAGTTAAGGGCCAATTTCTGTCGAAAAAAATAATTCGAGATATATTTTTCTTAAATAATTATTTATATCGATTAAAATAATTAGTCAATAAAAAATATGTCTAAATATTTTCATGAACGATAAAAATATTATTTTTTTTTTATATGAGATACAAACAATCATTTTTATATAAATATTTTTCAAATCATTTATCATTCACTTAAATTTAAGTTTAATTATCAAAAGATAGTTTGTAGATCAAAACAGTATAGGTAATTCTTTCGGATACTGTGATCATCCAACATTTGTGTGATAGAACATACCCCATAATTGCAACCGCATAGGAGTTGTTTATAGTTTTGTTTTTTTCTTTTTGGTTCAGCTAGTCTACAATATAATATTTTCATATAGCCTCAGCTTAATTTAAGACCTATCTTGATGAGATCTTTGGATGCAAGTGGAGAAAAGTCTTTTATATTCCATATGCTCTTGCCAGCCTTGTTCGTGCCTCTGTCTTCTTTGTGCGTTTTTCTTCCTTTTTTCGAGTATTTTAAGTTAGTGAAATCTTGGCTGGTGTGGTAGGTGGTCGGACTGAATCAATCTATGTTTATTGCGTGATGGCACATGGTGCACATGAACCGTTCAGCTGCCCAAAAAAAAAATATGACGTCGCTATGGGATGGTCAAAGTAGTATACAGTAATAATGCACAGAGGACAAAGATATTAACTCCAGCTTCTGTTTAGTATCTTTCTTCGGATACATCAATAAGAGAAGAGCATCTCCCCTTTTCATAACTTGGATGCATAGATAGTTGTTCTGGACATTCCACTTTTGGTCCTCGTACTTGCACGGTTATTTGATTTGAGTAGTTGAACTTTTGGTTTGTCCGATCAAATCCTTAAACTGTTCTGGGAATTCCACCTTTGGTCCTCAAACTCGCATGGTTATTTGATTTGAATACTTGAACTTCTGGTTTGTCTGATCAAATCCTTAAACTGTCATACTTTTCTGATCAACTCCATCCAAGTTCCAATCCGGTTTGTTGGACCCGATTCGTGTGTTGGAACAGGCAAGATGTTTGACATGGAGAGTTCAAATGCAATGTCAGTGTTAAGAAATCGCTGTACTCAAATTTGGATTTTGATCTTTCGAGTCCTTAGGTCTCTCAAAACCATTCCTACTTTTCAAATTCTGTGCAATTACATTAGATTACATACGGGCAATACTTGTTTCAATGAGTTCGTGTGTTTTATGTTTAATTCATTTAAAAAAACCTTCTCTATAGGCATGAACGTTCTATGCGGAGTTGGGATACTGTCAACACCATATGCAGCAAAAGAAGGAGGGTGGGCCGGCATATCCATATTGATCGTGTTCGCGGTGTTGTCCTACTACACCGGAATCCTGCTGCGTTACTGTCTGGATAGCCAACCTGGGCTCGAGACTTACCCGGACATTGGTCAAGCCGCATTTGGTACTCTTGGACGGATTGCCATCTCGGTAAAACGTCATTTTCACATGCTTATTTCAATGAAAGTAAACTTGAAAGACTGTAACAACTGTAGATCCCAGCGATATATGTTTGGATTGGCCTCTGACGTCGGTTTCTTTTCGTGTGTTGTCTTTGTGGTTGCAGATTGTTCTTTACGTGGAATTATATGTAAGTACAATTGGCTAATTCAGTGAGTTTTTCTTGTGATTTTCTTTATTTGTAATGTCTATAAGAATGTGAAGAGAGCAACTTGGGACCAAGTCATCTTAACAAATACATTTACTAAGTTACAGTTATCCTTCTTGTTAATATTGGGGTCTTATATCTTTTTTCTTTTGGCAGACTATTGGGGTTTTCTATCATCGTTTCTTGTTTTATACGGTGATATGATATGATTTTTCTTCGTTTGTTTTTACGACTATACACGTCGCATTTGCAGGCATGTTGTGTGGAGTACATCATATTGGAAAGTGATAACTTGTCGTCGCAGTTCCCAAATGCGCACCTTAGTTTGGGTGGATATAATTTGGACTCGCATCACTTATTTGCTTTGATGACAACGCTCGCTGTTCTTCCAACCGTTTGGCTTCGAGACCTCAGTGTCCTCAGTTACATCTCTGGTGAGTTAACTTCATTTCTTGATTGCCAATATGGGAATTTCACATAAAAGCTCTTGTCACATTATCGGAAAATCTACATATATCAGCCTCAAAGTCATAGGTCATGCATCCATGGGTAGTGCGTTGGTTGAGAGTCTTTCCTCATCGCAAAAGTCGAGAATTTGAAACCCACAATTGCTAACGATTTAAGTGGGGCTTTGACGGTGGGTTGCTGGTTTCCTCCGAGGTATAGGGGCTGGCCCTCAAGAGCCATTCGGGCACGGGGTCCATGGTGGAGTCCTCGGTTACCAAAAAAAAAAAGAAAATAGTCATAGGTCATGCATGTAAAGTGTCGAAAGCTTTTGGGGCCACGTTTTACATTTTTAGTACGCTAATGGCACTCTTGTTTTGGCTGGAACAAGTACATTGGCAAAAAGATTGGACTTGATCAATGTTTTAGGTGTTTTCGACATGTGAAAAGGCATATTTAAACACCAACAATGCATTGCGGTTCGGTGACTTTGATGGCTTACAGAGGAAACGGTGTCTAGGAGGGTACACATGGTGTGAGAGAGTTATTGAGCCAAGTTTCACTTGGTGCATAAAGGTCTTGCTATGTTGGTTGTTCTGTGCATGACATTTCTTGTAGTTTTAACCACATATTTGAATTCTGAAACTCAATTTAGTCCATTTTAAAGTAATTTGCAGGTTAGAAAGGCAACATACCTTTATATTCTTTTTGTTGTCCAAATTTCGCCTTTCACTGTTCCTTTCTCATGCATATGGTCTAGCTGGGCTGACGCTCCTCCACTGAGCGGAATGCCTGATGAGCTATTTTAAGTGCATAATGATCTTGATTAAGGATAACTTTTCAGCTCATTGATCCTTGCTTTATCTTTTTGTAGCTGGGGGAGTTGTAGCATCCATACTGGTTGTCCTATGCTTGTTCTGGGCCGGACTTGTTGATCAAGTTGGTTTCCATGCCAAGAGCACAACGACGCTGAACCTATCCACTCTTCCTGTGGCTATCGGTCTTTATGGCTACTGCTACTCTGGACACGCCGTATTTCCTAATATCTATACCTCAATGGCCAAGCCAAGCCAATACCCATCTGTCCTTTTAACCAGGTAAAGCTAATCCTCTGATGTCAATCTAGAGACCAAAACACCATCAGGTGTCAATCTAGTGGCTCTGTTAATCGTCAAGTTTGTTTTTTGAGCATTTTAGATTCAAAGTTGTGACTGAGAGCAATGCACAAGAGCAGTACCATGTTCTGAAGTTGGATTTACAACTCGTCGAATGCTCTTTGGAAAGGCTTTGACAAAAAAACAGTTAGTGTGGTCTAAATATTCATAACACTTTTCTCTAAATGAATATCATTGTATTATGGGTGTAGTTTTGCCATTTGCACTGTGATGTACGCCGGAGTGGCCATTCTGGGGTACCTGATGTTTGGTGAATCGACAGAGTCGCAATTTACACTCAACATGCCCCAAGATTTGGTTGCCTCCAAAATAGCTGTTTGGACTACGGTATGCTCACATCACTTTGTTTGTCAGGAGGATTCTATATATCATACTATGATAAAACATTCGTAGCTCCTTTCCTATTTGAACTCTCTTTGTGAGATCTGTTCATCATGTTTCTGTTCTTCTTTTTTTCCTTTCTCACTAAACAAATCTTGACACTAAAAGGATGTGATTTCTTTTGTTCTTCTGCAGGTGGTTAATCCTTTCACCAAATATCCTTTTCATATATCATTTGGTTTATGAGGATAGTATTGATGAAATGAATCACCCATCAGATTCCATATTAGTGTCTGGTCGACATGAAACTAAATGGTTCCACATCTTTCTCAACAAATTTCATTCTTACACCAGAGGTTTTGCTTGTCCTAAATTACTACACATGTATATTTAATATTTCTAACATAGGAAACGAATTGATCTCAATCTTTTTTATACTCTGAAGTGGTTATTTATACACTTTTAAAGTCAATCACGGGTTTGATCTATTTTAGATCCAGTAGGTTCCTGTTTTCAGCATTCTCCTTAACTAGAAATTACATATGCATTGACCATGTCTCCGGTAGCGATGAGTCTGGAAGAACTAATTCCATCAACTCATGTCAAATCTTATGCTTACGCGATCTTAATAAGAACTGCCCTTGTGATATCAACTTTGATCGTGGCCCTATCAATCCCTTTCTTTGGTAAGTTATCTGTTCCTATGTTGATAGATCAACAGTCAATTTGCTAGCACTTGCAGCATCTCTTTATCTTATCACTACATTGTCATTGAGTGACTTCTTCAATTTTGCTTCAGGTCTTGTGATGTCACTTATTGGATCTTTACTCACAATGCTTGTGGTAAGCTTAAGTTCGTGAGTTACTTTTACAATTAGAAGAGTTTAAAAGTTATTGGTACTTACATACGGAATGCTTTTACTGATTTTCAAATCATATTTGCTGGTTGATGATACTGACCTATATCTATTGCAGACCTTGATACTTCCCTGCGCTTGTTTTCTAAGCATCATGAAAGGAAAGGTCACGCGTTTTCAGGTACGCATATGGGCATATTCCTGATGCCATTGTTTACATTGGCGAGATGACTGATTGGGGGAAAAGAAGTTCTAAAGACCAGAGCACTGTATATTGGTCATCTAGTCGTCCTGCTATCTATACTGCTGCTTTAGCAAACTTATAGGACTAGAGCAACAGATTCTTATGAAGATTGAAGAATGGTTCTCTAATTTGTGGAACTTTATGAGAGCAAGTCATTGATACAAGGATGACTTAAGACATGAAATTTGCCATAAGCTTTGCTACTGTAGTTTCAATATGCATTTTCAGTATGGTTGACAGATAATGCTTCCAAGCTGGCCTTCTCTACAAATTCTTGATGATTTGCGTCTCTTACTGTCAGGTGGCATTTTGTGGCTTAATCATCATAGTGGGGGTCGTTTCGTCGGCCTTCGGAACGTACTCCGCCCTTTCCAAGATCATCGAGGAATTGAGCAGATAAGGACTATGAGAAGAGTTTTGCAGATGGATGGGAGACATCTCACAAACACATCAAATCTGTGCTACTCTCAATTTTGAGACACTTTTTGAGTTTGTATTGGTACTGCCTTGGTGGTGGTATCTTTAACTAGTTAGTGATCCTTTATGAGCATCTATTTCATCAATAAATTTTACAAGAGTCATTGATATTGAAGAGATACAAACATTGCTTTTTACGTACTAAAACATCGTTTTAGTACATCGTTTTTGTCGAATTAATCTGAAAATAGATGTTCATTGTCTGCGCATCAGAGGTATGCAGTAGAGGTAATTCTTTTTGCATTAAACAGATTAATCACTTCTATTTTAAGTAGGATTGCGCTTAACTAGCGGAATAAGAAAGGACATCAGGTCATCAAACTGCTGTAATATCTTACCAGTTACTATAATTTCTACTCAAGTAGCTCTTGTAAGATCTGTTGGTTAACGTGACAAAACAAAGCTTCAATATGTTACGGAAAAAAATGGGGCAAGTCGGACGTGTAAATTTGGAACTAAATGTGCATAAAAACTGGATGCGCTATGGAACTTTCTTTACCTGCTGAGAAAACTCTTGTCTGCAACAAACGCTAGCATCAGTGAAAAGAAGCATGATAGGTTTAGATAGATGTAATCTAATCTTAGTCCAGTTAAGATTGATGTGATCTAGTCATCAGTGAAAAGAAGCATTATAGGTTTAGATAGATAGATGTATTCTAATCTATACGCCGGTTTAGATTGACGTGATCTAGTCTTAAATATTTAAGTGAAATAAAATCGAAAATCTCTTTGATTCACATAATCAAATCCTAAACTTTTCACCGAAATGGCCATTGAATTCTAAAAGTGTGATTTAAGTATGCCACATTAGTCACGTCTACGTGGCACATTGGTACTTTCCATTACCGTTTTCTTTTTTTGGCCACCATAAATTTTTGACTTTCCAATTGGCAAAATCAAGTCCAAAACTTTGGTTGGAAAAAGCAATTAAGTTTAAACACATATTGGGAAGTGCAATGTAAGTTGGTCATTTGGGCAATGTTTATGCAACGTTGGTACTTTTGGCTGCTTTTTTAACAAAATAATTCAATTGCACTTTCTTTAAAAGGCTTAAGATTGATTTAACATTTATGATGCGATTGCTTGATTGATGAAAATTCAAATTAATGATTTCAAATTATACATTCATTATCGAATATCATAAAATATCACGGTATAATGTAAAGCAAAAACTTGTTTCTATAAAAGATTTGAGGTTCCAATTCCCTAAAACTTAGAATCTACTCGTTATAATAAATTTTCAATTTTCGAAAATTGAAACTTATCCCACGTACCTTAAATTTGAAAACTAATAGGTTTTCATTAGTTCGCTTCTTCGGTTTCACTTTCATTAGTTATTTCACCTATCGGACAAGCCTCGCAAGATATTAAAAAACAGAAAATCTTGTTGGCTTTCTTTCTAAGAATGTCTAAAAATCTCATCTGCAAAATTGGGCCCTTCACCGGGCCATTAGAGCCAACGGACCATGTTGTGGCCGAGCCGACAACGCAGGTTAGTCGGGAGCTACTCCAAACCAATTTTGCTCGGGACTCCTCAAACTATTCAAATTTTAGTCTGTTTCGAATTGAATTAAACCTAAGTTTGCGCCTTGCCATTTGTGGGGATGAGTGATTCCAAGTTTCATACAAATTCCACTTAAAACCTACCTACTAGAGTAGGTTCCTTATTTATTAGAACCCACTCTATCACGGATTCTAGAATAAATTTTAAGTTTTACCCAATTTCCACTTATATCATCAATTGAACGATTGTAATGAATCATCATCTTTGACAACCACCACTTACTACTACAATTTACTAACTTCATATTGAGAATATGAAATATTAACATAGTTATAAAATGAAAATTCAAATTATCGATGATGACGTGAAGTAAAAACTTGTTTCCATTCTAGATTTCATGTTCCAATTCCCTAAAACTTAGAATCTACTCGTTATAATAAATTTTCAATTTTCGAAAATTGAAACTTATCCCACATATCTTAAAATTTGAAAACGAATAGGTTTTCATTAATTCGGTTCTTCTGTTTCACTTCCTACCAGAAATCATGCCTACCCCTACTTATTTCACCTATCGGACCACGGTGTGATCGGAGGGAAGGAGCAAGAAAAGAAAATCATCAGTCGCGTCCCAACCCAAAGTCCCAGAAAGTCCAGAGGCGGCTGATATGGATTCTACTTTCAGACAAGAAAAAAAGAGCCACTGAAACCAAATAATTCTTGGCACTCGGTATTTCCTAGGAATCTCAGCGCCCGCAAGTTGGGAGTCTTTGTCTCTTTTTGTCTCCTCTCATTCCCTCTCCCGACCGACCCACTTCGCAATTTGCAGTTTTTGTCCCGTTTCGCTTCGGACGTCCGTCTCGTCCGCCCGCGATCGATGATGGGTCTTCTGTAGGAGCGCGATCTTGATTCTGGGTCTCGCTCGCCATGTACGCAGCGGCGCTCTCTCCCTCTCTCGATCTCGGAACCCCCGGACCCGGCGTCCTCCCGCGCGGCCCGTCGCGGGACCCGCTCCGGTCCTCCTCGTTCGTCCGCTCCCGGACGGTTCCCGCCGCGTTTGGTACCGTGGCGGGTCGCTCGAGCTTGGGTCGTGCGGTTCCAAGGAGGATTTCGGCCCTCGGCGCGGTTGGCCAAGATGGGTACGCGTTGAAGGAGGAGCTCGACGACTCGCCCGTGTCGGTCGAGTTGGAGCCGATTGGCAGCGAGAGCCAGTTCGATCGGGTCGTGGCCGAGGCCCAACAGCTCGAGGAATCGGTTATTGTGGTCTGGTATGTGTCCTTGCATTCCTGAGTTTCGTGTTTTTGTGTTCTTGATTTCGTTTGTTTGTTTGTCCGCTGCGCCTTTTGGTTTTTCTCAGTTCCTGGCTTAGATGTTATGTTGGGAGATTGGTAGCAGTTGAAAGATTGCAAAACGAGTGCATATGTTTGTGTCAACTTTTGCATTGTAAACGTAAAGGACCGGATCCACCTGTAAAATCTGATGAAGCTCTGTATAGGCTTGTGTCCTAGTATTTTATTTTGCAAATTTGTATGATAAGATAAGCTCGTTAGCAGATAATCCGAAACACTTACAATTGTGGAGTGAGTCCATGAAGAAAAAGAACCAACTTTGCCTTGAAGTTGCTCTGCTACAGATGAGTTTATTGAAATGACTAACATGGACTTGTAGGATGGCAAGCTGGTGCAGAAAATGCATATATCTGAAGCCAAAATTGGAAAAGTTGGCTGCTGATTATTATCCAAGGTTAGACTGAATTGATCTCCCCCGAATACTGACAGATAGGCATTTGCCATCAACTTTTCTTGACGTGATGATTCTAAAGGGTAGTGGTATTGCCCATCCAAAATTTGGCTGCATCCACATGCTGACATTCATATCAGTTTATCTTGCTTCCCATTCTCTTGGCTATGAAACTAGTTCAACGGTAGCATTTTTACCACCGACTTTTCGCTTTAAGATAAAGGAAACCTGCATCATTACAAAAGAATGCAAGAATCAGTGAAGGGTGTGGATATTCCATCTCCCAGAGTAGATCTTCTTCCATGATCTGTCAATTACTTATATCAATTTCTTGTTGCATCCCATCAAATTTTAATTTTGGTTTGACCAAACTGTTCTTTTAGACCTGCTGAAGTTTCTATTCTAGACCTGCGCATTTCAAACGGAGCTTTATAAGCTAGAAAAGAGATGGATATCCTCATTTGGCCATGCTACACAACCACAATCAGCTTCACTCTCTTCAGCATTTTCTATTGCAAAGGATTTTTAGAGAAAGGTTTTAGTGGTAATTGGATCAGGGCGTTGATAGATCACAATTTGTATTAGTCTGGTATAATGGTCTGCTGAGTAGTTAATTCTGGTGGTCTCAGTATGTTCTAATTGAAAATTTACTCTACATAAATGGAAGTAAGTTGTGGTGACAGTTGATTCTGTTTTCACAATTGGTAGGTGCAAAAAAATTATCTGGAAGATGGTTTCATCTTCTTCTATGATAAGTCCTATATAGACAATTATGTCCTTTTCTCAGAGCATATGCATGACCCATGAGTTGATATACTGCTTACTTATCCAGAGAAAAAAAAAAGTTGTATATCTATTTTATGTCCAGGTAGAAGCACAGCATTTACCTGTGGTTTTGCAATATACCGTCTGTAATGGTACCCTGGTGATTCCTTTATGCAAGTATCAGGAGTTGTCCTGGCTATTTTGAGTCTGGCAGCAGATGTTAGTGTAATTTCAGAAATTCAAGGGGTATTGCTCTGGTTTAGCCAAAATTCAGTGGTTCTCAAATGTAATTTACCCTGAAACTTTTATAATTTGCAATCTATTGCAGATTGCGCTTTTACTGTGTTGATGTCAACAAAGTTCCGCACAAGCTGGTTGCTCGAGCAGGTGTCACCGTAAGTCCAAAGCTTTAGGTTCTTGAATTGTTTCTCATTTCTAGATCCCACATGAGCTTTGATAATGATTTCATTATGATCAGAAGATGATTCAGTTAATGTGTGTGAAATTTGGAAATACGAAGTGCTCATATCAGAATAGGTTGTAGGAAACTATTCAAATGATATGCTAGAGAGTGAGAAGCATTCGGAAACTCTTAGGAACTTGCCTCATACATGGCACTGCTTTTGATTTAAGAAATTTTTCCGTGCTGTATTTGATGAGGAATGTAGTATTGCATGTTAGTCAATGCACCAACTCACATACCACCAGATTTTCCTTCTTAATGGGCTATCTGAATGCATTTTCCCTTATGGACTTCACTGAGGGATAAATGCATAACAAATCGACGTAGTCTGAAAATGGCAAGCCCAAGGCTTTTGACATAAAAGTACCAAACTTTCCTCAATTGATGTCTGTTAAGATGCCTGTTATAATTGAGCAAGACTTGGTCATTCTAAGAATTTTCACTGATTTGAACTTCTAACTGATGCAGAGGGTGTTTAAAACCAGTGACCCCCAATAAGATGACCGCTATAATATGGCATGTTTAAACATCCAAGAAAGCTTTACGACACCTTATATTGAACAACTATTTTGGGAACAGTTAATGTTTATAGCATTTTTATTATCATTCAGTGAGATCGATGCTTGTGGTAATGTCATTGCATTTGTTGTAAATGGGAATCAGCTCATCAAATAGCAGTTACATTAAACAAATGAACTCATTGCGAGAGTTATGCTCTGAAAAGATCAGAACCTGCCCTAATATTTCTGATCCTTGAAAGAAGATAGTCTTGAGATATGAAAAAAACTTGGTTCACTTGATGCTAGTCTCTGTTTACCTTTAAGTAGAGCGATATAAATTAGGATAGTTGGTGCAGCTTAGTTTCAGTAAATACATCTGCTATTGTAACCACGTCCATGACTGCAAATATGACAGCACGAGTGGGGTTGGATCCGTAGGTTACGTCTTTTGTTGTTCATTGGGACAGTTACAATTTCTAAGTCTGCATTGTTTCGATTGCTTTCTTGCTTTGACTCAAACTTGGCAGAATGGTGATTAACGCTTAAAAATTTCTTCTTATTTGGACACGATGGGATTGGAATTGTGAGCAGAAGATGCCGACTATACAGGTATTGATTCTTAATCCATATGAAGAGTTTGTTGAGCTTTCTTCTTGGAGTAACTGAAAATTTTGTATTAGCAGCTGTGGAAGGATAGCAAGAAGCAAGCTGAAGTGATTGGTGGCCACAAAGCATACCTAGTCGTCAATGAAGTTCGTGAAATGATTGAAAATGAGTGTTGTACAGCATGAAGCACAAAAAAGAGGTAATTCTTTTTATGCAATTCTGTTGACGGAATTCATTCCATTAGGGTTCGATATAGAAAATGAATGCTGGCTGTCAACTACTTGATGGATCCCTCCCCTCCTCCTTTTATCCGAGCTTAGGAGTGGTATTGGAGGATAAATACTGCCCGGACGGATTTTAACTTCTGTCTATATATTAGTCGAATTTGTTACCATTCTTACTTCCAATTCCACAGGATATGAATGAGAACTCTCTCTTTGGCCTCTGTGCTTCTTTCTGTCGCTCCATTTACTTAAAAATAGCTAATGGGTGACCCTAATTGCTTGTTAATTCGACCTGGGTGTGGTTTATTCCAGGTGATTAATTGTCAAGGACGTCGTGCCCCTGATGAATGATGATGATTTGCCATGTGCAGAAGAGGATTGGCAAGGAAAGAGATTTGACAGAGGAAGTGCTGAAGCTGAGATAGAATTTTATTCATGGGTTTGATTTCTCAGAGTATGGTTCATGTGTGCTGGTTCTATGTTGTTGTTCAGTCTTTCCACCTCCTTGCCTTTGCCATTTTCGCTTTGATACATTGGCTTTCCCCAGTAATCATCAAAGTACATCAGAGATGGAGATGACTTGTAGCCAGAGATCTCAGCCGTTCCTCCTTTGGCTAGTAATATTGAAGCAAGTTCATTAGCCAAAGATGTCGAGTTTTTCAAATCCTATCGATAGCAACTTGATTTTTTTTTAAGTTTGATTCTCAATTTGATGTTTCATTCATCTCCAAAATAAGTAGTTTCCACCAACCTACCTTTTTTGTAGATTGCCAGATGCCTCCCACGATGGGAGGCTTTGCTTTGTTTTTACGAACCAAAGATTCTTCACGGTTGGGGACTCTCTTATGTAGATCATTCTAACGCGGATTAATAAATGCCGTTTTTTTCTTAAAGGAATCTCTTTCATGCAATCTCCAGTCGCGTTATAATCGAGATGCTCGATTTCCTAGAGGCAGAGCCTATCCTAAATGTCATGCTATAAATATGCGATGGTTATTTTACATGCAATGATCACTTTCTTTGTAGGTTTAATGCCATCTTTGCCATCCCGTCACTTTCTCTCCTCCCTCTCGGTCCCTCCATCCCGTCAATAACGATCACCACTCTTTGTAGGTATAATTTCATATTCCAATATTCACTTCTATCCTTAGTTAAAAAAGTTGGAACAATGACATGACAAGTACCTAACTTTTATCCTTTCAATAATTATCTAATTTTTGTTTTCGGTACATCAAATTTTCAAAATTGTCTTAATGGGAGGATTCTGTTGAATAATCTGTCGTGTCATGTGGTTTTGGCTAAATATATTAGGAGTGAGTACTAGTCAATCTAGAATAGATCTTTAAAATAGATTGAATTAGCCCTACCTGATCGTTTGTGGTCCTGTTCTCATGGGAACCAATCTGTTCCAGGGTCGGTTCGGATCTTTTGGTTCCAGGCTCTACATTATTGGTTCCAAACTCCAAAAATTGAAAATCAATTGTAGCACGATATTTTCTAAATTTCAATTCTAGAATCTACACATCCATCTAGGGACCAATCACTCCTAATGTGCATCGATTGGCAAAAGTTAAGCCTCGTTGACACCATGGCTTGCTTACTTAGCCAACAAAATTATAAAAAAAAAAAATTATCACTGCATTCGAATTTTAGGTCACGATGGTCAAAACTCAACCGACCCGACCCAATAAAAAATTTTTTTAATCCAAGCTAATCTGCATTTTTGTAAGTATCTCTCTTGCCAAGAATCAAGCTCAAGACACATTATACTAAAATAGTGGAGTCGTGATCAAAATCATCTGGAGATGTCTTAACCAAAAATAGGGAACCGTGATAAAACCATCATCTATTCACAATGATTGCTCATCACCTATCTTTCGCAAAAAGAAACAATAGTAAAAGAGCCCCAGAAATTTGTGAAAATTAGAGTTTCCCCCCCTACAAAGCACTCGCGATTTCCAAGTTGCACCATGTGGCCATGCACGTACCCAGCTTCCTGCCGTTGGTTCTCGATCTCCCGGCTGTTTTTTCTCTGCGGTAGCCCCCACCGTGCTCTCTCTCTCTCTCTCTCTCTCTCTCTCCTCTCTGTGAAGACAGACAGCACTTCTCTCTTCCTGAACATTGCGGAGGTAATTTTGTTGCGCCAGAAAAGGAGGAAAGAAGAAAGAAAGAAGGGAAGAAAGAGAAAAGGAAAGGAGGGAAAAAGCAGACTCTCCGTGCAAAGCAGAATCTGGCGCGGCTCGTCTCCGTACATTGGGAGCTTTTCTTTCTTGGGTTCCGGTCGGATTCTTATTCTCGATTCTTTTTCCCATGGGTTATCTGCAGATGATCGCGCTCGTGTTTGATTCGGAGCTCCGGCGATCTTGAATCTAACGTAGTGTGGTTCCTGGGTACGCCTCCTTCGTTCTTTTTTTTTTTCTCTCATTTTTCTTTGCTTTTTTGAGCTTTGTCGGATGTTTCGTGTCATGGGTTGTTTTGAGATTGGATGGTTATGCTCTAAATTTTCCTCCGGTGTTGGTATCTGTTTCGTTTTGTGGTTGGGTGTTTAGATGATCCTGTGATGCGGCGATTCGGTGTTTGGGGACATTGTGGTGTGATTGGATGTCTTGAGCCTTGAAGTTTGCATTCTGTTGGGAATGCGAGCGAATTGCGCTTAGCTCGCTTACCTTTTCCCAGAACAATCTTTAATCTTTTGGTTAAATTTTCTACTTTTGCTTTACAGCATGCAAAATAGAATTTTGGGTTACTTGTTGTATTCCATAGGATATGTTTTTCTTGCCCTATTTTGTTTTCTGATTTTAAATGTTGTTTTTTTTTTTTTTTTTAGGTGAATTAAGGTTTCTGAAGATGGTTACTGCTGGTAACATAGACACGCTGTCCGCAAACAATGGCCTGGGAGGTTTCAACTGTAATTTAGAAGATAGTTTGCAAAACGAGCTTGAACTGTTGTTGCGAGCACAGCGTAGTCAACAATCGCTTGATTGGGAAAGCAAGCTTAACATCAGTCGTAGTGGTAGTGCACCACCCACGGTCGAAGGATCGCTCTGTGCTGTTGGAGGTCTATTGGGAAACTCTCCTTTTAGAGAGGGCAATAGTTTGAGGAGGAATAGTAACTGTGACAATGCATGTGAAGAGGAGGTTCGATCCCACCCAGCATACTTATCATACTATTATTCACGTGAAAATGAGAATCCAAGACTGCCCCCACCATCATTGTCAAGAGAGGATTGGAGGGTTGCCGAGAGATTTCAAGCCGGTTTGTCATCTTTTGTGGGCATTGATGATTTGACAAATAATACTCTTGCTGAAGGTGGGAATGATTCGTCGTTGTTTTCTTTCCAACCCAAAGGCCGCAACTTTTCTGTACAGGATGCAGAAAAGGATTTGATGGAACTAAGAAAAATGAATAGACATGCTTCTGCTGAATGGCTCGGCAAAGGATCAAATGACATCATTGGATCGTCAGCTTCTAGGTTGGGCACACGGAGGAAGAGTTTTGCTGACATTCTTCAGGTAATAAGTACAATTACGAGTAATTTGCTAGGGGGAAAAGTAGATAAAAAGAAATTGACAACAACTTTACTTGCTTGATGAGGACAAAATTGCCATCAAACTTTCCTGGTCTATCTCCACACAGTTTGATTCTCTTGGTGTTTATCTCTTAGGCCTGCCCAAAAAAAAGAACGTTTTGACTTTGTTGCAGCTTGAGGGTCCAGTTTCGCAGTTCTATATAAGACAGCACTTCTTTTGCATAAGGAAGTGGACTCTGTGGTTACATAAGAATTTGTACTATTGTGTCCCCTTGTTATCATTTTTCTTTATCTTTTCTTGGCTTTAGGACAAAAGTCAAATGCAGATTCTGCACCTCCTGCAGAAAAAAGTGGAAAAACAATATGCACCTACTGTGACTCACTCATATTAACATAATATAACTGCAGTGATGCACCTGTTACGGTAAGGTCCAACTAAGATGTTTAATAAAACAGTAAGCACCAATAACATTGCTTTGTCAGAAGGAAAACAATGTAACTATACCTTTTGGTTAGCACCTCCACAAATAGTTTCTTCAGTATTTGTACAATTAGTTGTTATGATATCCCTGGTATATACAAGTGTTAGTCCACCTTATCAATTGTTCTCCTAACAAGTAACTTCGCATTTTTCATAACAAAAATATTTAAAATTGGGATGACTGTTGTCTTGAATGGTGTGGCTGCATAATTAATTGGAGTCAAGTCCTTTAGTTATATGCTACTCGTAAGCAAAACCTTCTTGTGGGCTTTTTTCTTTTCTTTTCTTTTCTTTTTTAATTTCAATTGACAACTCAATATGATGGTAATTAATGTCTTTCAGGAAGGGCTTGAGCAACCCTCTAGTTTATTGGTCTCACGCCCACAAAGTGCTACTGATATTACTGATATCATGGACCCAATTACATCCAATTCTCATCTGATGGGAGTCTGTAATGGAGTTGAATCAAGTGGAGGCGTCCGTTCTGGAGCTAATTCTCCTGGTTTAACTAGAGCTCCTGCCTGTGGGACCTCATTTCCACATTCTTTTGTTTCTGTTGCTGCATCTCTCTCAAGGACTATGACCCCTGAGCCGCAGGTGGCTGGAAGACATCTGAGCACTGGTCTTCCTCCACTTGATAGCAGGATTATTTTGCCTGATGAGAGGAAGCACATTATTTGCTCGAGTGTTTCAGGTTGTCATTCTTTGGCGTCAGCAGGGATTGAAGATATTGCAGCTTCATTATCTGAATTAAATATATCAAAGAGTGGACATACTAATGATGATGGTTTTCCACAGTCTCAACTTCATATGGCTCCAGATAACCAGCAGGATTTCTCACTTCTGGTGCCTAATGATCATAACCAGAACGTTCAACAACATTTTGACATCTTTGATGCTGGCAAACCTTCAGGTTTTGGCAACTCAATTGATTTAATCAGGAATAATGGATCTATAACCAGGCTCAGTTCTAGGTCAAGTACCGTAGGTCAAGTAAATTTTCCAAAACGAACATCTTCTTCTGCAAATCTGTTTTCAACAGGGAACTCTTTGGGCTTTGAAACTTTCGAAGAATCTGGTGCTCATCATCACCAAGGTGACAACATTCTCAATATTGGTTATGGTGATCACCCGGTATCCAATGGTCATTTTGCTGCAGGTAAGATTGATCCCATCTTTATCCTAGAAGTGTCAATAAATGTTAGAAGAGTTAATCCTACTGTAATTTTATTTCTTGATGTTATATTTCATATTTCAGGTTCAGGTGTGAGTGGCAATCAAATTGGAGAGATGTTGCAGAGAATGGGAAACCAAGTAGGATATGACCTAAATCATCCAATTGCTGATCCCCATTTTGTTCATTATATGCAACCAAATTTCAATCCTCAAGCACCGGCTATGCAAAGTGATCTTTCCCAATCAAGGAAGTCCTTTGGTTCTTCGCCAAATTTGGATCAGCTGCAAAAGGTTTACCTCGAGGCATTGCATGCTCAACAGAAACAGCATTATCAGGGGCCGAGTTTTAGTCAATTATCTGCACCACTAAATCATAGACACAAAAGAGATGTAATCTATGAATCTCGCTTGCCATATTCTGGAAATCTAACAGCAAATGGTGGATTTTCTTCAGTTGGATTTGGAAGCCATATGCTTCCTGATGAACAAATTGCACAATTTACTTCAATGACGAGAACTTCAGTGAGAGAGTCTGCTGGATCATGGCCCTCTAGTTATGGCACTGATGTTGAAGGGAAATTGGTCTCATCATTACTGGATGAGTTTAAGAGTAACAAGATCAGATCTTTCGAACTATCTGACATTTTGGGTCATGTAGTTGAATTTAGGTACTCTATACAAATTTTATTCTTTTTCTTTTATCAACCGTCAGTTCAACTTTGAGTTACTTTTACTGTTTAATATTGCAGCTCGGATCAGTACGGTAGCCGCTTTATTCAACAGAAGCTGGAAACGGCCAGTGAGGAAGAAAAGAACAAGATATTCCCTGAGATCATTACCCATGCTCGCTCTCTGATGACTGATGTCTTTGGCAATTATGTCATACAAAAGGTGAAATTTATTTTTCTTTATTCGATATATAGCATGTTGACCATTGACTTTCTTGGCATTTTCCGTTTCTAACAATATGTTATTGTGCATGAATTTGCAGCTTTTTGAGCATGGCACCAAAAGTCAAAGAAAAGAGTTGGCTAGCCAACTCGCTGGCCACGTGTTGCCTCTTAGTCTTCAGATGTATGGCTGTAGAGTGATTCAAAAGGTTTCTATTTAACATCAAAATTTTACTCTCGTCCATAGTTTCACTATTGTTGCTTTTCAATTTCAGGTTTTTGTGAGCTTGCACACACTTGTCATGAATTTGTATGTCTTTGGTTTTTCTACACTGATTAGTCCCTCTGTGCCAGCCCTATTCGCACAATGCTAAACAATTTCTTTTGGAAAATGTTCAACTAAATGTATATACATTTTGTGCTTTACAAAAGTTGTTTTCTATTCTCTCGCAGTCCAAATTTCCAAAAGCCTCAAATTTCATGAGCACAGTAAAACTTGCATAAAAACTAGGATTTTTCTTATGAAGTTAGTTTTTAAAATATGGATAGGACTTTCTCACCTATCCTGAGGAGGAAAGGGCTGCTGGTAAGGGGATGATTTGATACAAATCACAATTATGATGAGATGGAACCTCCTTTTTTTTCTTCACTTTGATTGGTCATTACATGTTCTCATGTATGCATGTATTTTATTATCGAAGCAGCAAAATATGAGGAACCATAGTCATAAGTAACAGCATGGGCTTGACTCTAATATGGTGTCATAAAATGGAGCTTTCGTTGGGTATTCATGAATGAATAGTGGAACACTGATATGGAAGGTGATGTTGGGGGGGTTAAATAAGTATATATGTAGCCACTTCTAGAGATTTGTGTAATTTTGGGGTACATTTTCTTTGCAGTATGAATACTGGAATGTACTTTACCCAGATTTTTCTACACTAATTAGTTACAGTCTAAAATTTTTGGCTTCCATATCTATAGACCTAGAAAATGTCTCATTTTAGAGTCAATATGATAAGCCAATTTGTTGAATATACTGCTCATTGTATTTATATCTATATTCTTCATGAAATGAAGCAGATTTAGAGTGTATGTACTGTTAATATGCAGAAGCCACAGTAGCAACAAGAATTAGTTCATTTAGGGTATAGAGAGGACCTGGAATCTTCTTGTTTACTTTGGAGGTGGAGCTTAAGGTTCTTGTAATGGGTGTAGTAGTGCAGCTAACCAAAGAAATGATCCCTTCTGAATAGATTTTGACACTGGCATAAACCTTCTTAGAGGTAGTATCATTGTTGCCCTATCCTTCTCATCATATTAACGATTCTTATATTTAGTTGTGACTTGCTATGTCTATGTACTTTTGTGCAATATAAAGGATGCGTCGCATTTATGAATGTTTCTTGAGGGACCTTATTCTCTAAATTTACTTCAGGCATTGGAGGTGGTTGATGTGGATCAGCAGACTCAGATGGTGGCAGAGCTTGATGGTTTTGTCATGAAATGTGTGCGTGACCAGAATGGTAATCATGTTATCCAGAAGTGTATAGAATGTGTTCCTCAAGATCGAATTCAGTTCATCATCTCTGCCTTTTATGGGCAAGTTATTTCACTTTCAATGCATCCCTATGGCTGTCGGGTTATCCAGGTTCAGGCTTTGTTATCTTCACTTATTTCTATTACTTCTGGTGTAAAGTTGTCTGTTGTCTAAGCTCACAATTGACTTACAGAGGGTCTTAGAACATTGTGATGACCCAAGTACCCAACAAACCGTCATGGATGAGATCATGCAATCGGTATGCAGTCTGTCCCAGGATCAGTATGGGAATTATGTTATCCAGGTACTTGGTTTCCTTTTTGCATTCTGCAGTCAATTAATCAAAGTTCTTTTGTGACATACCTAATTAATGTTGCTGAAGGAATGAGTTTATGAGAGTTTTATAAATGGATCTGTATGGTTATCATTGAACTTAGTGCTGATTACATCATTACTTGAAGGTTATTCCCTGAATTAAAAGAGGGAGTGCAACAGTATAAAGGATTAGATAGGAAAGCAGCCAGTAAATATTTGAGGACAACTCTCAAATCAATTTGTTTTCACCTAATCTAGTCTTAGAACTCTAATGGATCGAAACTCAGCAAAATCTGGATAGCATATGTGCAAAGTTCTGCAACATGGTTCTAATTTTGGGTTGTCCGATGAATCTGTTGTTGGAGGCCCATTTATTGAGCACCTGCCATGGAGTAGTCCATCTGGTAACTCTGTAGTCAACTAAATATTGGATTTTGGCTGTACTTTTGCTTGGGGGCATGACACCATGGTTTGATCTTCAAGTGATGAAACAGTTGGAACAAAATCTGCTGATAAGATCTCTACTCAGCTTGCGTTCTTCCACCTTTTCTCTAAGAATGCGTTTCTGATTCCTGCCTGTTTTGCTGCCGAATGTAATATATTCTTTAGCCAAATATCTTGATGTTGAAAATTTCTCATGTGATCATCACATTTCTTTGTTTAATGGTAGCATATACTTGAGCATGGGATATCACATGAACGAACTGCCATTATCAGCAAGTTAACGGGCCAAATTGTCAATATGAGTCAGCAGAAATATGCTTCTAACGTTGTGGAGAAGTGCTTAACATTTGGTAGCCCTGAAGAGCGTCAATTATTGATCAATGAGATACTTGGTTCCACAGACGAGAATGAACCCTTGCAGGTTTGTCACATGCACATTACTTCTGAATATTAAAGAGATAGATATGTGACATTTACATGCTGCATCTGTTGACAAAGTGTATTTCATGATTGAATGGAGTAAAAGGTGTGGTTCCTCTCATTACACTCTGTGGAGGCATCACGTTGTAGGCAGTCATAGATAATGGGGAAATAGATGCAGGTTGAAATCTCATCATGTGGCCAGACAAGGGGACAGTACGCTTGGCTTCTGTTGATTGTGATACCATGTCTGGCATGAGCACTTAAATCTCCTAACAGAAGGAGAGATGCAGAGGGTATTAGAGAGAGGATCGGGAAGGCTTCATTGGGGATTTCCATCTTTTCTCTTGCTTTAGGATGTCTATAGATGTTAGGCATGAAAATGAGAGGTACAGATTTACAAAATGGATGTCGCTCAAGAAGCTGGTCAGATACGTATTGCAATTATGTTATATCTGGCAGGAAAATTATAGCTATTGCAACAGTTGGAGAATATTTGTTTAACATGCTCTGGTTTAGATATATTTGCTGGTCCTTATGTTTCAACACTGTCACGTACACAATCCCTTAGTCAAAGTGATATGGACTGTTCATTTGCACAAATGCAGGCAATGATGAGAGACCCATTTGGAAACTATGTCGTGCAGAAGGTCCTTGAGACTTGCAATGATCAGAGCCTTGGTTTCATTCTTTCTCGCATAAAGGTCCACCTCAATACCTTGAAGAGGTTTACTTATGGAAAACATATCGTTGCCCGTGTGGAGAAGCTCATTGCAACTGGAGGTGAGAATCATTTTACATGGTTCACTGTAGATATTCTTTTTGATCTATCGATGCTGTGTCTTTATTTTATGAACACCCATGGTCTATGTTTGCAGAGAGGCGCATAGGGATGTCATCCTCATTTCCTTCTTAAAAAGATATTCGTCCGAAATGCAGAAGACTTTTTTTCCACACCTCCCTGCTACAAGCAATAATGCTGATGTACAGCAGATGCAGATGATGATCGTTACTGATCATCCTACTTTCATCTTGAAGGGTTTTAAGCTGTAAATAAAAGAGCAACATCTTACCTCCTTGTATAAATTATCTTCTCAATGTAAATTTTAAGGTAATTTGTATGCAGAGGGTCTGCAAGAATAGGCTGTATTACTAGTCGAAAGAGAGGCCACCGGCACTTGCGTAGCCTTTACCAGAATAACTGCCTGGTTCCTCGCCCGAATGCAAAGTTCGAGTCTGTAAAGGGAAGTTAGCATTTTTGACTCATGCGCAAGGACAACTTGTACGTATCTATGTGTACATATGATGCAATTATGGGAAAAAATACACAATTTTCTTGCGGTATACAGGCAGGCTGATTTCTGCGTCCGCACAAGAACCGTCCAGTGCAGCTTTGGTTGAATTTGTATTCTGGTCTGATAATCTTGCGGCCAGAATCTATGTTAGTACACCGCTTTGTTTGCCTTACTTTTCCCTTCAATTTGTTAATTGTGCGAAGTTGTCTCCTAGAAGAGACTATCATCCTGATCTAAAATCTGCACAGAAGATTCTCAACGTTGTGCGTTCCTACTCGGAAGGTCGTTGATGAAACATCGTTGATTCGGGAAGAAATCACAATTTCTAACAGGTGGGACCTAAGTTCTTAGAAACGGGTTTTGTGATCGGTACATCAGTAAATAATCCAGCAATGGGAAACAAAATCTGTTGACCTTTGTGGAAAACAGGTTCAGTTCCCGAGCGTGGAATGAAGTTCGTACTTCAAAATTAGCTGGCGGTTTGAACCCTTCTGTGTTTTGTCTGAAATGTGAAAAGTCAAGTAATGCTATTTACTTTCTCACAACATTCAAAATACTCTCTAAATTTCGAAACAGGATGAAAGAAATATATGTAAATAAAAATGTCAATTAAGCACGTTTTAGAAAGATTAAGCGTATCTTACATTGAACATGTCCGTGTACTTTGTAAGGTTTGAAAAAATACTAAAATTGAAAAACACTTCGAACATAATTGAAAACAAACAAACATCTTACTTCAACCAAGAGCAACTCGACACTAAAGACTTGCTGCACCAGATTATGATTTTTCACGTTTTTTAAATAAATAAAAAAATGCTAAGGTATGTCGGTTGAAGTTCAATCTTACTTACAACTATCCATTCTAGAGTACCCTCTAGCTCCAGAAATGAATACTACTTGCATCTTCAAGTACGTTGGCTCAAGATGCAGATCGCCAGGGACACATGGAACTAAAAAGGGAGAATGAACCAACAAAAGCAAAACTGAAAGAGCACTGTCATCACTGGCTGAACCCGATATGTACCGTCTCCCCAGAGGCCATATACAGCATCAAATAAAGTGGAGCCATGACGATGGAGATCTCTGAAGACAGCATGCAGAAGGCAATACAGCTCCCGCCTCAAAAATCATTAAGTGAAATCCGGTTACGATGAAGACGGTCAACCATAATTTCAGGACATCTGCTGCCACGTTTCTTTCCAGAATCTGGCAGTTTGGGCAGATCTGCAAATTATTGAAAAAAGAGATTGCAAATGCGAGTCATATCCTACATACAAATGACAAAGCAACGGCAGAACCTCTATTTCCTTTTGTCTTCTTTCCATTTTGAACATCGAAATAAATTCTGAACAATCCCTCATCAGAACGTATCACAGCAAATAACAAAAAAGTAGAGATATTGATGGAAAATGAACAACCCAGCCAGATGAGATCACTTTGTATTCATGTTAGCATCACTAAAACTCCCCAATAGGTCATATTAGAGTTTTAAGGAATACCTTCAAGAAATTAAACAGGCCAGTTGGATCCATACACACTTCAGAGCATTTAAGTGCTTCTTTAGAAAAAGTGTTTTGAGTCAAACAAAATGCAATTAATTGCTTGGCAAATTATAATGTGTTTTTGGTAAATTAGAATTAAAAAGTACATTAAGAAGCAACTTTAACATCATTGCCATTTGGAAATGACTATATTCCATAAGTCCTTTGGCATTTTATATGATCAATTTTAAGCTTCTTACATTTTAATATGTTCGCATTTAATTTTTACAATTAGTATACAAAATAAAGTATTAAAAATCACATTTCTAATTTGGTAAAAAGATATAATTCCACAAGTATAACAATGTATTAGAAATTTTATCTATGTAAAAAAAGATCACATTAGAGTGGACTCTTTCTCAATTAAAAAGAGTAATTTCATTATAATTAACAGTCACATATGCCCCATGGAAGAGAAGATGTTGACCTTTAAAATTACAAATATCCTTAGTTATTTACTGAAAACTTATAGCTATTCGATCACGTAAAGTGTCATGTCAAAAGATACAATATCATTTGAAGCACCAACCCCTCATTTACATTATTAGATTCAATTAAATATTCATAGTTAGGATTAAAATTTGCTCTTACGAAATGAGTATTATTCACAGCATTTCTTTATATATAATTATGTAAAGCCATTGCCACTACTACAATTTTCACTTGTTTTTAATATGAATAACTTGGCATATTCTTTAGAATCTGCTGCTCACTTAGTTTCTAATATTGAGGAATGAACATGGCTAGCCACTTGTCAATCTATAGACCTCGATCAAACTCTAGCAGAATGATATCTAACTTGGCCCCAAAACCTGCATATCCAGCATCCAGAAATTTATATTTACCTACACAAGTGTAATGCAAATTTAATCCCCACAAAACACACATATATATGTATATGATTGTGCATCTACACAATAAATACATATACACAGAACTTCAGCCTTACTTCTCAGCAGGTCTACTTTGCGTAAATATTATATGCTTACATATAATAGACATATACAATATTCTATACATAGTACACTATATACCATTAATCTTATATCATATACATGTATATAGTATATATACAAGTAACACAAGCCATTCCCTCCATCTAGGCCCAACCCCTAAATAAATTCCATGTTAAACTTACACACAGCCAACACGTTTTGAGTCTATGTTTCTTTTTGACCAATAAAACAAATTTCATCGTCATAAGTACCATCGCCAGGATATGTGTACCGTCCAAAACTCGAATATAATCCTAAAATGAAAAGAGAAATATTAGTTGGTTTATATATATATTTCTTTATACTGTATAATCATACCTTACCTTGAAATATGAACAGAATCTTTGATTATCCTTGATCTTCTCTAGAACTTTCCTAAATTGTCAATATGATGGTTAGATCTTTTTCCTTTCCCAAATCACATACTCCCTAAATTTAGTAAACCAAAGTACTTACTTATGTGGTCTCAAATGTGCTGAAAGTGCTCTTGTATTAACTTATTATATTCTTAAAATGAGAAAAAACATTCCAAGGATTTCTACAACATCAATACTCTTAATTCTTTCAAAAACTAGGTTATGCATTAAATGATTGAATACAATCCTATTCATTCTAAACATTTGACAACAACTTATCTTATTGGCATTTTTGCCCATTAACTCTCTTAATAATGTATTTTTTGTATATGATGCGGTCATACAAGGTTCTTTGTATGTTATATAATAAGTAATTACATCATAAGTGACTATTGAAACTAGTTGCCAAAAATTCCTCCTTTTCGTTTTCCCTTGCAGGATGTTCAACCATGACTAGTTAAATCAACAAAATACAAAGTTAGAGCAAGAGAAGTATAAAATAAGTTTGATTATCCATCAAGAAAACATTTCTACCATCAAATATATGCAAACTCCACCTTACTTTAACCGACTATGCTTGAACATGCCCAAAAGGAAAACTATGAAAAAGAGGATGAGGAACTTTAGCAACTTGTCTATGCTGCTCATGATTCATTTGTTTACTCTATAACATGCATTCATAAGAACCTTGCATGACCTCATCATATATAGGAAATGCATGATTAAGAGAGTTAATGGACAAAACTGTCAATAACATAACATAAGGTGCCATCACATGTTTAGAATTGATGAGATTATATTTAATAATTTAATTCATGACTTAGAAACATGTAATGGTCTTGAAGATTTAGGAATATTGGTACTGCAGAAATGTTTAGAATATTTTTTCACATTTTAGGACTTGGTATAGGAAATGGATTGGTACAAGAGCACTTTCAACACTTTCAAAAAACCATAAGTAGGTCTACTTTGCTTTAGTTCTTCAAAAAGTATGTAACATAGGAAAGGATAGGATCTAACCGTCAAATTGCCAAATAGGGAAGTTCCAAAGAAAATCGAAAATAATCAAAGATTTTATCCATACTTTCAACAAAATACGATTACACAATAAATGAAAGAAATAAATATAAAGCAATTGATATTTGCCTTTTTGTTTTAAGATTGAATTAGAGCTACCGAATGGTACACATATTGTTGAATTATCCTGATTTTTAGGATCTGATTATTAGGAATATTGAATCCTGATTTTTTGGGTTCTAATTATTAGGAAATAGCTATAAATAATTAATTATGAAATGATTTATTAGTATCCCTTGATTTGTGGGATTATAGCTATATTTTACAGATCTGTTTTTTCCTAGTTAATACTTGTAAAAGTCCTATAAATAGCTTTGTAATCCTGGTACAAAATTATTGAGAATTATCACAATTCTTTTCTCTAAATTCTTCATGGTATCAGAGCATTAGGCTTATTTTTATGGGATAATGTTGCAGTGCATCCTTCATTGATGCAATAATCTTCCAATCACAGCCTTCATTGCTGGATTTGTCTCTGTTCTTAACAATCTGATCGCTACTGTCATTGTTGTGATCCTCTTTAGCTATATTTTTCCCTCTTTACTTCTAAACTTGTCCCAATTTTTTCTTTTACCCTAAAACCTCATTCACTTGCAGCAGCCTTTACTGCTTCTGTTTTCTTTTGCTCTTCCTTTCCAAGTACTTTCTTTGTGCCTGGAATTATCCATGTCTGAGAGAAAATTGATTGGAGATACTTCGGGTCAAAATGAGGAGGCCAACACCAACCATATGACCGGAGATCTACAAAATGTGAAAGCAACTTATAGGCTGAATGAAAAGAATTATCTCAAATGGTCACAATTCATCAAGACCTATTTGAAGGGTAAAGGAAGACTCAGCCATCTTCTCGGAACAGGTCCAACACCAGAAGATCCCACGTTCAACGCATGGGATGAGGCAAATTCAATGATCATGTCATGGCTTTGGGATTCAATGGATCCGGCCATAAGTGATACATGTATGTTTCTCAAAACTGCAAAGGAGATTTGGGATTCTATTCGCAGGACTTATTCAAAGGCTTGAGATGCAACACAAGTATATGAAATCAAGGTAAAGACAAGTGCAACAAAACAAGGGAGCAAAACGGTGACAGAATATGCCAATTCCCTTCAAAATCTATGGCAAGAACTCGATCATTATTGAGTATTTGAGATGAAGTGTGCAGATGATGCTGCAACTCTAAAAACCTTCATTGAAAAGGATCGAGTATATGATTTCTTGGCAGGTCTTAATTCTGAATTTGACCAAGTCAGAATTCAAATACTTGGAAAAGAAGAAATCCCTTCTTTGGAAGAGACAATCTCTCTAATCCGAGCGGAAGAAAGCCGAAGGGGAATAATGCTAGAGCCTCAAGCTGTGGAAGGCTCAGCATTAGTAACTCGCAATGCATCAACACAAGAAAGAGGAAAGGTGGATGCTTCGAGGTCTACATGGAGGGATAATCGAGACAGTTTGTGGTGTACCTACTGTAAGAAGCCAAGGCATACAAAGGAACGTTGCTGGAAATTGAATGACAAACCAGCAACCTCAAGCCGAGAGTGGGGAAACAAAGGAGGGCAGCCAAGGCCTCAGGCTCATCTAATTGAACAGACCAACCAGCAAATCAGTCACGGTGAAGGACAGGTGAAAGAATCCTTCAGCAGTGAGGAAATAGAAAGAATTAAAGGGCTTTTAGGGTCTCTTGATAAACCCTCTGGTGCATGTTCCTTAGCACTCTCAAGTAAGTCTCCATTCTCTTTTAGTTTAAATGCCTCAG
The DNA here is from genome assembly GCA_017140615.1 of Eucalyptus cladocalyx. Taxonomy (NCBI): domain Eukaryota; kingdom Viridiplantae; phylum Streptophyta; class Magnoliopsida; order Myrtales; family Myrtaceae; genus Eucalyptus; species Eucalyptus cladocalyx. The sequence continues at coordinate 13,148,683 of CM029525.1, forward strand.
AAAAACTTTCAAGTGAAGCTTGGATAATAGACTCAGTGCCACCGATCACATGACTCACACTTCTCATTTTTTAGTACCTACACCCCTTGTCCAAGCAATAGAAAAATAGGGGTGGCAGATGGCTCTTTGGCCTTTGTTGCAGGAGTTGGTGATATCTATGTTACGCCTGTTCTCACTCTAAAAGATGTCCTCCATGTGCCAAAATTATCAGCCAACCTAGTCTCCATACAAAGGCTCACCAATGACCTCAAATGTTATGCAATTTTTTACCCTACCTATGTGTTTTTCAGGAATAGGATTCGGAGAGGAAGATTGGACTTGCTAAGGAAAAGAATGGGTTGTACTATCTTGAGACGCCGAGGATTTCAAAAAGAGTCATGAATAATTCACCCTTGTCATTTCTTAGTGCTTCAAATAAGGATGTCATTTGGCTTTACCATTTTCGTTTTGGTCATCCATCTTTTCGTGTCTTAAATATCATGTTTCCTTCTTTGTTTAAAGGATTAGATATGAGTCAATTCCAATGTGATACTTGTGAATTTGCTAAGCACACCCGTGTATCTTTTCCTATAAACAACAAAAGAAGTTATCATCCTTTCGATTTGATTCACAAAGTGACATTTGGGGACCTTCCACAATTCCAAATATCTCAGGGGCTCGGTGGTTTGTTTCTCTAATCGATGATTGCACTAGGGTCACATGGATATTCTTACTCAAACACAAATCTGATGTAAGTAGTATTGTTCCTAATTTTAATTCTATGGTTCAAAATCAGTTTGGACTTAAAATTAAGAACTTTAGATCAGATAATGCTAGAGACTACTTTAATAAGATCTTGTCAACTTATTTCCAAAAGGAAGGGATAATCCATGAGTCATCTTGTGTAAACACACCACAGCAAAATGGGGTGGCTGAAAGGAAAAATGGTCATTTGCTCAACACTACTCGAGCATTGTTGTTTCATGGAAATGTCCCTAAGTCTTATTGGGGGGAAGCTGTCCTTACATCTACATACATGATTAATAGATTGCCATCAAGAGTATTAAATTTCAAAACTCCTATGGCAGTTCTTTCTAGCTTTTATCCACATTTCAGGACAACAAATAATCTCATACCTAGAGTCTTCGGTTGCACATCTTTTGTACATGTTCATAATCAGCAAAGGGGAAAACTAGATCCTATAGCAATCAAGTGTCTTTCTTGGTTACTCCGCTACACAAAAGGGGTATAAATGTTATCATCCTCCTTCTCGAAAAACCTATATTTCAGTTGATGTTACATTTGTAGAAAACAAACCTTACTTTCCACAATCTTATCTTCAGGGGGAGAAGTCAAGACTTTGAGGTCCTTAATCTTGATTTACCTCATAATAATCTTCCAATCCAAGCTCCCACTTCTGATCAACCAATCCCTAATCAATCAACTCCTAACCAATCAGCCTCCAATTCTAATCAACGAGCTCCTCATGAATCAGTTTCTGATGAATCAGTTCGTGCTACTTTAATTCCAGACTCACTCTCTACGATTGAGCCTATTCCGGAACAAGAGTCCACTCCCATATCTCCTCGTATTTATGACTCTATGAGATTTCCTCGGTATACTCAAGAAAGACAGCTGTTCCGAGACCAAACACAAGTTCAAGATTCCCATCCGAGTTTTGCAAATGAATTTCCGGTAAGTTCTGACTCTCCTTTGCATAAACAGTCAATTGATATGCCTGAAAATGACTCGCATCTTCCCATTGCTGTTAGAAAAGGTACTAGATAATGCACAAAGCGACCCTTATATCCACTATCTCACTATGTGTCACTTGACCGCCTATCACCATCTCATAAAAATTTCATTGTGAGTCTAAACACATTTTCTATTCCAAATACTTTATCTGAGGCATTGTCTAAAGAAGAATGGAGAAATGCAATGAGAGAAGAAATGGATGCACTAGAAAAAAACCAGACTTGGGAGATTGTCGAAAAACCTAAAGGAAAGAATCTTGTGGGCTGCAAATGGGTTTTTACCTTGAAATACAAAGCTGATGGTTCTCTTGAGAGATATAAAGCACGATTGGTGGCAAAGGGTTATACTCAGACTTATGAAGTAGATTATCAGGAGACATTCGCTCCGGTGGCAAAGATGAACACTGTGAGAATTCTACTCTCTTTGGCAGCTCATTTTAATTGGCAACTTCAGCAGTATGATGTGAAGAATGCATTCTTACATGGAGACCTAGAAGAAGAGATCTACATGAGTATTCCACCGGGATTTGAAGGAGAAAAAACAACAAACAAAGAATGTAGATTACAGAAAGCACTATATGGGCTCAAGCAATCACCTAGAGCCTGGTTTGGGAGATTTTCCAGAGTTATGAAAGCTTCAGGCTACAAACAAAGCCAAGGTGATCATACCCTCTTCATTAAGCATTCAGCAAGAGGGAGAGTAACAGCACTTCTAGTGTATGTCGATGATATTATTGTCACAGGTGACGATGATGAGGAGAAACAGCAGCTAAAGCAGTGTTTGATTAAAGAGTTTGAAATAAAAGAGCTAGGAAGACTCAAATACTTTCTGGGCATTGAAGTTTCTTACTCTAGACGGGGAATTTTGTCTCACAGCGAAGTATGTGACTGATCTCTTGAAGGAAACTGGAAAACTTGGTTGTAAACCAGTAGCCACACCTATTGAGCCTAATAAAAAACTTGGAGATGCAAAGGAAGAACCTGCTGTTGATCGAGAAATGTATCAAAAATTGGTTGGGAAACTTATCTATTTGGCTCATACTAGACCTGATATTGCCTATTCAGTAAGTGTGATTAGTCAATTTATGCATGACCCAAGAGAATCACACTTACATGCTGTCAACCGAGTGCTACATTATTTAAAAGGAAGTCCCGGAAAAGGAGTCCTATTCAGAAGAAATCAAAAACTGATGCTGCAAGCTTATACAGATGCTGACTATGCAGGATCCATGGTGGATAGAAGGTCAACATCTGGTTATTGCACATTTCTTGGTGGAAATTTAGTGACTTGGCGGAGTAAAAAACAGAATGTAGTTGCAAGATCAAGTGCTGAATCAGAATTCCGAGCAATGGCCCAAGGAATATGTGAGCTATTATGGCTTAAAATCATTCTAGAAGACTTGAAAATCAAGTGGGAGGGTCCTATGAAGCTGTATTGTGACAATAAGTCAGCAATTAATATTGCTCATAATCCTGTACAGCATGATATGACGAAGCATATTGAAATTGACAGGCATTTCATCAAAGAAAAAATTGAAGAGGGGTTGATCTGCATGTCCTATATACCTTAGGAGATCAACTAGCTGATGTGCTAACCAAAGGACTTAATGGTGGGATCTTTCATGAAATAATCTTCAAGCTGGGAATGGAAGACATCTATTCCTCAGCTTGAGGGGAGTGTTGAATTATCCTGATTTTTAGGATCTGATTATTAGAAATATTCAATCCTGATTTTTTGGGTTCTAATTATTAGGAAATAGCTGTAAATAATTAGTTAGGAAATGATTTATTAGTATCCCTTGATTTGTGGGATTATAGCTATATTTTACAGATCTATTTTTTCCTAGTTAATACTTGTAAAAGTCCTATAAATAGCTTTGTAATCCTGGTACAAAATTATTGAGAATTATCACAATTCTTTTCTCTAAATTCTTCACATATGCCAACAATGGTACCTATGCACGATCAAATTCTTTTAATGGTCAAAAAGGAACACTACCTCAAAATATATTGGTTGTGTGTAATTTTAACATAGACTAGGCCAGTTGAGAGGGAATAACTCATGATACTTGCATTTGCATGATTTTTATATCAAAATATATTGATTGTGTGTAATTTTAACATAGACTAGGCCAGTTGAGAGGGAATAACTCATGATACTTGCGTCTTGCATGATCTTATATCAAAATATATTGGTCGTGTGTAATTTTAACATAGACTAGGCCAGTTGGGAGGGAATAGCTCATGATACTTGCATCTTGCATGATTTTTATACATTAGCTTACACACGCACACGCGCCAACACACACATAGACGTATATACATACAAACATACTAATCAATTTTACATTATATTTATATAGGTAAATATTATTTAGAAGATGTTGGATGTCCAAATTTCACAAGTTATTTGGCGCCATACAAGAAAGTTGGATACCATTTCCCAGAGCATCAACAAGGCCCCCTAGTTTATCAAGAAGTGTTTAATCATGCTCATTCCTCACTATTATCATAAATTGAGCGAGCTTTTAGCATATTGAAAGAAAAAGAAATAGAGAATCTAAAGAATATGCCAAGTTATCCGTGTAAGCAAGTGAAAATTGTGGCACCCGCAATTATTCTACATAATTATATACAAAGAAACACCGTGAGTGATACTTATTTCACAAGAGCTTTTATAAGTAAAATGTTAATATTGATCACATAAAACATTAAAGCGCTTTTGAAATATAATCTAACGGTGATTATATCCAAGTTGATGGGCATTTTAATTATAGTTTACCCAACGCTCAATTGCTTTCACCCACTGCACTTTGACTCAAAACACTTTCCTCCAAATGAGCTTTTGAAATGCTAAGATTTTCCCAAACTCATCCTAAGGCAGGGCTGTTCTTGCCTTGAGAGAAAGGCCCTAGCAAATACATTGGGTTGGACAAAGGGGCTTTAAATTTACTTTACAAACACATAAACTTTTTGTCAAATTCCTTTATAGGCTCAAAGTCCATTGCCAATGCTTTGCCAAACATACCATAATCCTCAAGAGGGAAAAGGAAACTTTGTTGGAGAGAATGACAGCATTGACTCCTATTAGAGTGCTAAATAAAAGAAATTCAATAAATCAAATCAAATCAAATAACATTCATGAATCAACATATGTACACACATACGAAAGATGAGTCAAGGATCATAGGAATAAGTCATTCTAAGGTTAATGGATCAGCTTAGATTTCTTAACACAGAGCATGCCAGTCTTTCCTTCACAAACAGTCCATATCAACTACTCTATACTATTGGCCTACAAGAATAAAATAAAATGACCAGTCATCACTAGAAGAGATCCTCAGTTCAATATCATGATAGAGCCATTCAATGACCCTTTGAGAAAATTTTAAAAAACACCTTCAACTTTTTCTTTGATTGGACTATGCAAGTTTGAAAATATACTTTTGATCACAGTCAAATTTTGTAATTTGATACCTGAACCTAGATGGAATATGCACTAAGGTTGACAACAATTATCACTAACAAGATAAGCATTCTAAAAGGAGACCAGCTTGATGTACAAATTTATTCAAAGGCCACATACGGCTCCTAGGTTAAATAAAATAAAATATCCTTATCCAGACAACAGAGGCTAAGTGTAAAAGGTTTAGTCCATCAAGTGGTTAAGCCATGACCCCTATTTGTAATACACAACGCATATACTGGCTACCATGACTTCGATGTTAGAAGCTCTTAGACCAATGCAACTACAAGGATAGTACCTCCGACCATTCCAATTTCACTTGCACAATTCTTCAAAGTTACAGAAGAGAGGTGGGAGCATTGGTCCCACTGTTCTTAAGCACTTCTCAACTTAATGATAAGCCTTAGCCTAACTACAAAGCCAATTAATCCACTTGCTCTCATCTCGTCTAGCAACCAAAACACTATGGATTCACATTGAATGATGAGAAGTGTGCATCAAGATTGATAAACTGAATCATATCAAATATAAGGTGTTCTAACCCAGTTACATTAATGTAGTTACTAGCTATATAGAAATGAAAAGCAAAAGCACAAATACTAACCTCCTTCAGGATAAATTGAGTCATACTGCAACTCTGCCCAGAAACTCAACAAAATAACTGGATATAAAACAAAAAATAATCATAAGTTTATGCATCACACCACTCAAAAAACTATAGAACTTAATACGATCAAGACAGAAGTTAATGCCCTATTGAGTTTTATAGCTCCAACTATACTAAACTTACAGCATCATTTAACTTATACCTTCAAGATAAAACAGACAGATTGTCCTTTATCAGTACAGATCTGCTGATATGTAAACCTCAAAGTGAACAAGGTCTGGGGAGTGTTAAGGAGAAAAGAAAGAAAAGGACTCGTTGAGGGAATGATCCAGAACTTACCCTAATTACATCGCACGTTCAACACTATTAGCACAAATCCATTGAAATAGTAAACAAAGAAATCTTCGGGCCCAAGAAACAATAAACAAAGAATAGTCAACAAAAAAAGATACTGTCTAGTTACTCTAGATGTTGTAATAATACACAGATCATTGGAACGACCTCTTATATGTCTTCATACACAGAAAACTTAGTCCTTCCAATTGCGATACTTTTAAATGTTCTCCATAATCTTAAGAAACCCACGATGCAGCTTCTTGGCTTTATAATTGCATTTTGAGCTCCATCAGTGCTCTCCACCATCAACGATCATTCACAAGTTAGACTCGGCTTTTTCAGTTCCAGCTCTTCCACATAATCCAGATCTAGATCTTTCACATCTTTACTTTTAACAACTCGGTTATTTGTCCGTCGTTTCTTCAAACTAACAGCAGACTGCTTCATCAACTTAATGTACTTTTGCCTCACTCTCAACATAGGATGTCTCTCGATTGCATGCTTGTCGTTGTAAGCCTCTTTTAATATCGCTGTACAAGTCTTGTTCCTTAGAGATAAATAAAAGATATGAGGGTGCCTCTCAAACGCCTTATGCACTTTCTGTGGCAAACCCAGATACTTCTTGAGGCATAAAAGTTTCTTCCTTTCAGCAGAATGCTCCACAAAGAGACTAAGTAATTCATGAAGAACACCCACAACTCGTTTCTCTGCTACATCACTATCTGGATCCAAGTTTGAGCAATCATCATAAGGGGAAACATAAGGCGTCTTCTGAAACTCCTTTAACCAAGCCTCAATCTTTTTCCTCATCCTTACACCTTTAGAGGGAAAAAATGGGAATTCGATTGCCTCCATCGAATCCCCAGGATCCAATCCTCTCTTCAAGGCATTCTTTTGCAACACAGACAAGACTCTCTCTTGACAATCAACGGCTAAACCCCTTAAGCCATCTCCCACATCCACGACCCTAAAAGATTCGTCGAGATTTTTTTCAGGGTCATGGAGAAAAGCATCAGGCAACCCCAAATACCACTGCATCCCTTGAATGATCTTCAAGGGCAGAACTCTGTTCTTACTCATGAGTATGAACTTCCTCAGCCTATTCCTCAGATCCTCCTTAAATTCTTCACACACCCTCTGTTCTTCTCTGTCAATCTCAACAGCTTCTGGGGTTAGCCTAAACCAAGGCAGACTGTACTGGGGACCAGTAAACTCCTCAAAAACCGATGGGTATAGCCTCAAGAACCTCGCAACCTTAATGGGTATGCCGAATTCTAATCCTCTCTTCGAAACATCGGAGATGGGAATGCAGCCATCGGGGCCTCGGGCTATGCAGTTTTTCAAGGAAACTACGCGGTTAAGCTCGATGGAGTGGTGGATATGCTCGACCGACTCATAGTAAGAGTCCTTTTTCCATCTCATATACACATCAACGTAGCAGCAAACCCGAGTGTACGCCCAAGGAGGGTTTTGGCTCCGGCACGACGATGGGTACACCGGACTTCGAAAACCGGAACACCGCCACAGGTTCTTCAGAGTCCCAGCAGAGCCGTACCTCTTGCACAGCATCGTCAACAAAAGACAAGAGGATGGAGGCGGAGGTGCGAATCAGGAGTTTGTGATCATCAAACCGGGGCGAAGACCCGAGTCGCGCGCGCGCTTCGAGGCGACGTCTCTACCGGAGCTGGAGACGGGAGGTCGGCGGCGTTGCGAGTAAAGGAGGCATTTTTACAAACACTTGAGGCGCGTCGAGGATGGCCGAGGTAAAGCTTACGAGATCAAAGCTGCAGAAAAGGAAGGCTTGCGGCTTGCGGATGCGGTGGGCGTGACGCAGGGAGCGCGCTTTATTGCCCTAATATAATTATCACACAATTAAAAGAATTTATACTGATTATTATAATGATTACTTTATTGATTGAGTAATAAATATTTAATATCTAGATTGATATGTTTATGCAGTTTGTATATTATAATTGGCTAATATTACAAAAAATCTTAAATCAATACATTTGTGACAAATTTATGTCAAATTAATTTATTTACCACAAAAAATCATAAATCGATACATCTATGACAATGTTACATTCTATTAATTTTCGTTAAAATAAATTAATATCACAAAAAATCAAAAATGGATACACTTATTACAAACGGAGAATAAAACTCCAAATTAATACACCCGTCAACTGTTACTTGTTATTCAACTCATCAATTTAATAATAAAATTTAATAGAAAGTAAATTTGGAAATTAATATTTGTGAGTAAATTTATTTAAATGAACTTATCAGGTATACCAATTTAAAGTTATTTGTGATTAAAAAATTATTTTGGGATAAACATATCAGGTATACAGAGATTGGGGAAAGAGAGAGACAATCGATGGCTTTTGGCATCGAGGACTCAAACGTGGGAACTTGGGATTATTTTTGTATAATTTCATAATATTTTTTTTTTCCCATTTGATAGAGGTTGTACGCAATGTGTATAAAGCTATAGGTTTAGAGATACTCGTTTAATCCCTATTATAATTTAACAGCATTATCTTCTTATTATTACATATTGACATAATTAATGACATATTATGTAAGCATATATTGACAGAAATATGAACTTACATGTATTATACTCTCACGAATTTTCTTTTTGTGACATAACCAGAGTTAACAGGGAGAAGAGATACTTGTCCTATTTTAGAAAGATGGGTACGATTCATATAAATAAAATAGTAAAATACTCATTAGTTTCGACCTGCCATCGATGACGATTGTCGCCACCATAGCAAAACCTTTTTTTCTCGTTTCCTAAGAGATGTTTTTCTGCGAAACAAATACATAGGCAGGAGATCCAGCACCTGTGAAAAGACCAAAAGCTAGCACAAGAGAATACCCACAAAACCTGGTATGATTTGTACAAATAATGACCCAATCAACCAATGTGAATCCCAGCCCCTCTCCCCCAACTGTTCACAAAAGATGAAATAGAAGGTGACCAACAAAAGTCTTAAGGGCTCAGAGGAAAAATACGTACAGGGAGAAAGAAACTTAGAGAACACCGTCGTCACTGGCTAAATCCTATAATGCCTGGGGTATATATGAATGCACGAGACACGGCAGAGCCCTCGCAATGGACCTCCGATCCAAACACAAAGCATGGAGAAAGTTATAGAGCTCCAATTGACAAAACATGAAGGACGATCCGAGTATGACGAGGATGGTCGAGAATAATTTCAGGACAACCCCTGCCACCACTTCTTGGGTTTAGGCCACTCTGCAAACCACTGAAAAGCATAAGCAAAAAATCGAGTGATATCACAACATAAGAAGATGCATAACCGAACTATTTATTTCCCTTTTTGTAACTCTTTCTTTTGCAAACCAAGTCTGTAAGTGTCAGGGTAGAGCTGATGTTGAAATAAATCCCCGTCAGCAGCACATATAAGAGCAAAAGGATCCAAAAAAGTAGACACGCTTGACCAGAACATGAACAAGCAGATCAGATGAGATATCACTTGCATCTATGTTAGCGCCAATAAAGCCCCTACTTAACCATATCAGAGTTTTAAAGAAAATCACAAGAAATCAACAGGCCAGCCGGACTATAGTCGCCACATACTTGATACTGCTTAATTGCATCGAGAATAGAGTCCTCAACCAGGAAAAAGAAAAGTTTGTCCGTGGAAACAGTAGCGGCTTCTATTAGAGTGTCAACAAGAAGAAAATCATGTGACATACGTAAAGGACAACACATATGAAATATGAGCAAAGATCAAAGACACTTTCCTAATTAGAATATTTATAACGGGGGGATTCAATGACCATTCCACATAATTATGAAGAACACCTACAACTTCTGCTTTCTAGCCTTTGCAATTTATTTCTTTTGGTCGAATAAGTCTTTGCAAGTTTGAAAAGCTACACTTGATACCATTACCATGACAAATTTTAGTCAGTCTTTTTAATCCACAGCCTGAGTTTTAATGGAATAGTACTATGGTTGAAAACAACTATCCCTAACTAGAAAACCTTTCATAAGCGGACCAGCTTGGCCTAATAAAACTATATACCTTCGCTGAAAAAAAAATGTATTTATTTAGACAAATTGCGATGTCAAAGGTTTAGGCTATTATGTAGTTATGCCTTGACCCTCGATTGCAATATTTAGGGCATAGACTGGCCACTGGGCATGATGAAATTTCAACACTAGAAGCTACTAGGCCAAAGTGGGCCCAGGGATCTAATTTCACTCACACAATTCTTCCAAGTTCCAGAAGTTCTAGGAGCTTTGGTTCTATAATTTATTAAGTGCTTTTCAACTCAATAATAAGCTGCTGCACATAAAGCTAACACGGTGCATGTGTTGTAGTCTCACATCTCCACTAGCAACCACAAAACTCTATGAGTAGCGAGATGTTCATCAAGATTGCTAAATTTGATCATATCAGCTAAAAGAAGGTGATCTAGGAGCAACTGAAAGGTCCTCCGCACCCATTAAAAGAATAATTTGACAAGGTGAAAAATGCCTCCTCTCAGTTTGGCTCATGCATAAGGCTTAATGTTAGAGACAAGCTAATGACAGAACAGACTACATAACTTGTACAGCACTTGACAAACAAATGTACGAATAGATAGTCAAAGAGGGAATATCTGCGGTCAAAGATAATCCAAAAAAGAAGGCGTATTGACATGAAAAATTATTCACTCAAAACCATATGAACGTATCAAGACTTCTTTTGGCAACACCAAGACATGCAAAATTAGTCACTTAAAATATATACAGAGCACGCATTTTCGAGGCTACAAAAGCACAAAGACTAACCTTCTTCAGGATAAATTGAGTTGTAGTGCACCTCTGCCCAGAAGCTCAAGAAAATGACTGGAAGAAAAACCGAAAGTAAGTTTATGCATCATCTAGTTCTGTAAGCTAAAAAACAGAACAGGATCCTGATACAGAAGTTAATGCAATATCAAATTCCATTGATTCGATGAGTAAGCTTACAGAATCATTTAACTAATATTCAATGGTCAGTAGCACAACTCCACTGTAATAATAAACAAAGAATAGTCAACCCAGAGATGTACGATCTAGTAACTCTAAATTGTGTATTTATCCACAAATCATTGGAACAATGACGATGTCTTTAAATACCGTCAAAGCTTAGTCCTTCCCGTTGCAAGAGATTACAAATAAAATGGTGGAAGAGATGACAGTGTATAATTTAGACTCTATACAGCAGGAGAGGGATGAACAAATGGACAAGCTAGATACTTTATCTGTACAATTATATCTAATCTACAGTGCACAAGTTGAATATTACCAAATGCAACTACTTTCATAGTATGCAGAGACTTGCGAAATTGTGAGGTAAACAAGTGGAATGACTTGAAACAGAACATCATTCGTGCAGAAATCAAGTGAACCAGACCATGCAGTCCACCTAGACTAAGCTTTACTCACCTATGTCTGCAAAACGTTTGCAAATTATATATAATTATCCAAGAGAAAGTAAGGAACTAGGGAGAGCATATATACATCCAAAGAGAGAGAATAAGGAGGGCCTGCTACTGAAAGGTGTGAATTTAGAACACCCACATGATAATGGCCTCCGAAGATTATATCAGGGGTTATTAAGGGGGTGCATGACAAACCAAATTTCTGTTCCAGAAACAATTTTTCTATTCCAGACTTGTTTCTGGAATAAAAATCTGTTTGATAAACCTATTCCGTTTTTCTATTTCTAGAATAGATTTCTGTTCCAGAAATAGATTTTGATCAGAAATCAGAAATAGAAATTTTCTACTTCTCTATTTCTGGAATAGAAATCAGAAATAATTTCTCCATGAAATTTTTTACTAAGATGAATATGCTTAGAAAAAGTATTGCCAATAAGATGGCAAGAGATCATAATATGCCGGAGATTCCATGAGATCGTTTTTTCAACTTTTGTAATGTATTTCTATTATTTTGTATTTGGGGATTCCCAATCTTTGCTTTTGTAATGTGATGCTGTATTTGATGATTCATATCTTAATTCTTGTAATGTGATATTCTACTTGAGAAGTTCCCTTATTTGTAACGGTTCTTTATGACAAGCTCTATTACACTTTGTAAAATTCGCCGATTTTGTAAAATTTGCCACAAATTGCCCAATACATTTCTTTGTGTTTCTTTTTAAAACGATTGCTCGATATCATAAACCGTGGCAGTGATCGACATGACATACTAGCATGAAGGGGATTAGAATTTGGTTGCCCACCTTCATTCTACTAGAGTTTTGGGAACCTTCTATCATGCTCAAAAGTAATGCATATCGATTTCTTTTTTCTATTGTATGGAGACTATTGATAAGTATATTGTTTGACCGTAATTGCCTATCTAGGTGGATGCTAAAGAATTTTGTGTGAAAATTTAGAAAATTTGATATAACAACTCATACTTTGTATTTTGTTTTTAAAAAAAGTGAGACTTTACTATATAAAAAAAAATCTTACTTTATATTTGGGTCAATGGGTTTATAAGCATATGAAATTTGTAAGAATGAACATCTCATTTGCTCCAAAAAAAGAAAATTTTGTTTTAAGAAATAGAAATTTTATCTTTTTTGTTATCAAACGAATTTTATTTTTTAAACGAGAAATTTTCGTCGTTATCAAACGCAGTTTTTTTTTAAAACTCGTCAGAAATAGAAATAGAAAAATCATTTTCGTTTAAAACTATTTCTGGAACAGAATGGTTGTCATGCGCGCCCTAAGTAACTGCTTCCAGAGGTTTAGATGTTGACAAATCAGCATGCAAAATTACATTAAGCATCCACCTTGCAGATTAACATTAAGGTCTTATATTCTTTCCTTTAAAATATTCCAGTGTGATGTATAGAATCGTTTAAGCCATGGTATAGATCAAGAAATACCCAAATAATCATTTTTCTTAATGAGAAGTATGTATTAAAGAAAATATCACCTCGTTTGGACTTTGGAATACGTGGAAGGATCTCAATGTAGCTTGTCTCTTTAAAAGAAGTGATCACAAAAATCTTGACTCCATACTGCAATTGAGCAAGAAGTATGAATTAATAATCTCTATCTATTGACAGAGAAGGATCACTCGGGCTCCATTGATTTAATTAATCAAACCATCAATGGCAATGACAATTACAAGTACACCTATATCCCATATTCACATGTTCACCACCAGTACTTCACCAGCACCGCTTCTACTAGCCCAATAACCGTGGCATCGACAAGAGGTCAATCAGAGAGAACCTCTACCCCACACCACCCGCCACACCATAAGTTATAACTACAAAGCTGTTTACCAGATGAAATGAAATATCAGCCACGTAAAGCTAAAGATGTTGTAGATTCTAAATTCACTCTTGCAAATTTAGTTAATCAATTTGTGATATTAGATTTCTGAACTAACCTAACTCAATGTCATTTTTCGTCCATCCCTTCATTACAAATACTTTATAATGAAAACTATTACAAAGATTAAAAATCCACGAAGTAGTCTTGTAGGTGAATAGGCAAAAAACCTCTGACAGGTAAATCTTACTCATACATCAAGGATCATTAAACCACAACAGTCAACTGACACACATTTTGTTATGGCTGACTTATCAATTAAAGTTTAAGATGGCCATGTGAATAAGGTTGAATGGAGGGGAAAAAGTGTAGTAGATCATACAGAATCAGCAGCAGCTTGCAATGTGACATGATCACCCCATTCTCCAATCCTAATCATCCAAACAAACGAAAGATAAATAATTAAAATGTTATGCCAGCAAAGGATGAGAAAAACCAAATAATACTGACTGCCTACTCGCTCATTTTCTTTAAATAGTCATCAAAAGCCATTGGGACATAGCCACCATACATCTCTGGACATGACTTCAACTGATTATATCAACAATCAAAAAGCCAAAAAAATAAACATCAGAATTAATGCAAAGACAATAATTTTAAATCCACGCTACAGACCAACCCAAAAAAAAAAAAAAAAATCCATGCTACAGCAGTGGACTACCTGACTAACAATTTGATGCCTCACAAATTTGTGGTGCTCAGGTGATCGATACAGTTGGTCTGATAAAGCACGAAACTGATAAAAAGTTCAAGCAATGAGTGTCCCAACCACATTTGTTAATAAAAGGACATGGAAGCACCACAGAAAAGGAAAACAGCCTTGATGGCCATAAACAATTGACAACAGAGAGAAGAGAGATTGGTGCATGGTCGAAACATGAGACAACACAAAATATAATCACAGCGACAAAATAAAAATGATGATAGTTGCTATATGAAACACACAATTCACAATACACAGAAATCTGATATCTGTGAAGAATTCATGCAACAGATTCGGTGTGTTAACCAACCTGGCAGTTACCATCTCCCTGGACTTTATTTTCAACAAGAAAATATAACCGTAACCTGCAACAGATATAAGGATTAAACAGCATGTAAGTCTGCATGGTGTCGACTGGTTGGGGCAGTTAGCTCCACTCAATTCAGTATAACAAGAAGACAACAGTACAGTTCAAGCTTTCAAAGTATTTGTTATACCCCAATCATGATTTTAAGAAGCAGAAAAAGAAAACTAAAGTCCAACTTCTTTTTTCCCAATTTGCACAACTTACAAGAAAATGTAACTGATCAACAATACGATAGTGAAGATTCAGAAAATACAATAAATAAGGCCTCCGTGGTATACTTACTAATGTAAGTATTGGAACACTATCTTAATCATTGAAACCAAATAATTTATCTTAAAAAAGAAAAAAAATCACCCATTGTAGAAATTTTCTGGATTCATCATACCTAGATACCACCAATTATTTTGATAAAACCATCAAATGATCTTCTCTGTTTTGCCTAGAGTAGACCACTAAGAGTAATCCCAAAGAAAGCCACTGAGTATTAATTTTATTTTCATCCTCAGATAGAACCATCCACTTGACGTTGAAATATCTGATCATCCAACAAAAGTATAGATACGAACAAGACCTGACTAGTTTTAGTCCAAAAAAAAGCCACTGAGTATTAATTTTATTTTCATCCTCAGATAAAACCATCCACTTGACGTTGAAATATCTGATCATCCAACAAAAGTATAGATACGAACAAGACCTGATTAGTTTTAGTCCAAAAAAAAAAGAAAAAAGAAAGAAACCTGTCTATAAGTCTTTGATGATCTGACACCTCTTCTTCTATAGAAGGTATTTCACTGTTAATTTTAGGCACGTGCTGCAAAAAGAATCAGAGAAATTGTGAACAGCGACACTTCGATTACAAGGAAACAGGAAGGTACAACATATTAAAAAGAAAAAAATCGCTGGTACAGCCTTTTTTTTTTTTTTTTATCTTTGGGAGGAAAAATCGCTGAGTCACACTTAATACACCTAGCGCCTCCCCTGGATTTTGAACCCTTCACCTCTTCGTTGAGAATCAGCAGAGTCTTAACCAGTGGAGCCACCAGTACAGCGATTTTGTTGTTCTTTATCATTTGAAAAAAAAAAATGCAAGCTAAGTTTTACATCCATGGCCACATCTTAAAACTGTCAAGACCAGAAAAAATCAAGTCTTGCTAGTTAAAACTTTTTCTGAACAAAGGCTCAGAATGCACTCAAAGATATTAGTGACATCAACATTTTACTGGTCACTGCAACGCACAATTTCGGTCATTCGTTTGAGCAATGAATATTGGACTATGGATTCATCCTATGCATTGACAGATTCTAGTGCATGATAGAGAAGCGACATTCCAAATCACCATCCTGAAGGTCTTAAAAAGGATTAAATAGTAGGTATTTTTGGCCAAATTAAATAATAGCTTGAGGTTGCCGACACCACATGATTTTAATGAGCAACCATCTGACAATATAGCTCCTTTATGGGTCTCAAGCCCTTCAACATGGTCCTCATCCACAAGAGGAATAGATGTTAACTCCTTAATCAATAACCTTGCCCTTACATGCTTAATTCATCACAACTCTTATCCGTACAAAACCCCGGACGGTGACCCACATCCATTAGATACATGGACGCATATTCTACACATGTCAAGGCAACTCTTGCTTAAAAACCCTCTTTCTAGTGGCAACTGGATAGAACTTCACTTAGTCTAGCAACATGCTATAAGTTAGAACATCATCATTGTTTAGGCAGAGAAATGTACCAAATAAATCTTTGTGCTCTAAACAAATAAAGTCAACAGTAAGCTCAGCAAGGTGGAAACACTCACAGGAACAGGGACCATGTGATTAAACCTCTTGCCAACTTCCCCATCAAGCACAGATTCATCTTCTAGGTGTAGCATATCCACATCATCATTATCAAACCATGATTTTTCTCCTGGGCTGCAACGTGAATTAGCATTTCCCACCTCATCACGTGCTTCAACCTCTTTTTGATATTCCAATTGTCGATCAGTTTCCGTCCTGTGTTTTGGAAAAAACTTGAACGTTGCAACAAAGCCAACAAAGAAACGCCCAGAAATTAACTCACCTTCAGCATCAGAGTATCTCTTTGAAGGAGCAAGCCAATCCTGGGTCAAAACCGAAGCATGTAATTGTTCATTTCCAGAAGTTGACACACTTGATGCTTCTTCGAAAGCGAGTCGTGCAAGTTCTTCTAGCAAAACATGCACAATAAACTCATCATACCCCACAACAGGATCTTGCTCGTATCATGTTACCCATTGGAATCCACAACCGCCTGGACAAAATAGAGAAAAATAAAAGATCTGGATGACAAAAACGAGGAATCTAATTTATCCAAAGCCGTACCATCAACGATCAATCCTATGCATTCAGGTAAAAAATATTCATTCTACTGGCAGAAAAGTTAATAAAATCGAGACCATATCTAGGAATTACTCACATAAAGAAACTCATAAGACAAATTACTTCAAAAAATTAAAAAGAACCATATCCACCGAAACTGCCCGGATGCAAAATGAGTTAGATGTTCAGACGACACAGCCATCATACGATCTCAATTGCAAAAAAAATTGAAGAAGTAGGCGGTTACAGATGATAAAGTATGGACACGGACAAAAAAGAAAAGTCAAAAATAATACCGAAACCGTCGGTGTCTCATTCGAAACTTCGACAACTTACGAACCCATTATTTGGTTATCAATGAAGCAATAGCAAAGAAAGCGTGAAAATCAAGAAATTCGACAAAGAGACAAGAAATGACGCTGACACTATGGAAAAAGAAAATTAGAACTTCCAACGATCCGATAATTAGCAACCACAGCATCAGCCAGACCCCCACCATTCCCAAAAACAGAGTCTTCCTTCCCAAACCCACTTCCTCAAACGCCGAAAACGAAGCCCAGATCATCGAAAGAAGAACGACCCAATACGTCAAAGAGGAAATAAACGACAAGTAATCAAGCAAGGAAGCAACTTTCGCATTCCCGGATAAAGGGCAAAGCGCAGAGGACACACCTTCGGATCAAAGACAGAGAGTATCGAACCGAACGTCAAATCTTTGCCGCCTTAAAAATCAAATATCTTTACTTTCTCGCACCAGCGGCCGCGCCTGTTCATTCATTCAACCCCCCCGCCCCCTCCGCACCTTCTATCTTTCTCCTGGTCTTCTTCCCGTGGTTTTATGGTGGGGTTTCACTGAAGCGCACGTAACGAATCGTCGATAGTGGTGGGGAAAAGAAAGGATCGCGCGCAAGAAATCTTGCTGGTGATATTTCCTTGATTTTCTTGAAATCTCGTTCGGCGATGTCATTTTCTCCGCCGGGGGGGGGCTGGAATTCGAATTTGCGAAAGGCTGCTTCTCGTCGGAGGTTTGCGCCTTCTGGAACCAAAACCGCCGCGGTCCGACGGCGGTGCGGCACCGGCAACCGGGAAAGGCGGTTCCCTCGGCGGCCGCGCCCCTTTCTGGTGGGGATCGGGTGCGTCGCATGGTCGGTTCTTGGGACGTGGGGCCCCCTCGGTTTCGAGAAATTTTTGGGGCCTTTAACGTTGTATTCCTTATCTGTTCAAAAAAAAAAAACGTCGTATTCCTTATGACCAAAAAAAAAAAAAAAAAAACATTGTATTCCATTTCGCTTTCTGTGGAAAACTAGTAAATAGAAAATGGATTTTTTTTTTTAAAGAAGTATCGAAGGACAGGATGTGTGTAATTAATGTTTCTAAAATTAAATGTTTTCTCATTAAATATACTTAACAAGTGTTCCATACACTCTTTAACAAGAGCTGTACAGACAAAAGTAAGTTTGAAGCTATAGCGGATGTAAATACTAAAGTCGCTCTCAGGCCACAATTAGATGTTAGATTTTATTTTAATGAGACTTAGTTAGAAAGAGAATCATGTGGCTCAAGGTACAATTTGAGTAAATTAAAAAAAAAATACACGTCTCAATATCTCTAATGAATTAAATGAGAGTTAATATCAGCCTTGAAAATTTTGCTTAATTGTATTTTGATTTTTTGTTAATGCAATTTGGAATTGTGCATATTGATTGTCAACAATATATGAGCTTCATTTCATGGAAATTAGAACACATGACACTTGTTTGAGGAACTTCATCTTTAAAAATTTGAGTGCATTAATTAATAGTGTAAAGCCCACATTAGAAAAAAGTGTACAAGTTGAATGACTCTATGTGTAATTAGTCAACTCGGGGGTAATGAAAATATTTTTTCTTGTGTCATGTGTGAATAGTATTTAAAAAAAAATCAAATCATTTCTTATTAAATATATTATTTTAAGTGTCCCAAAAGACTCGATAACATGATCCTTGCAATCACATGGAAATAATTTTGTAATCACAGAGGACCTCACAAAGATTATGACATTCAGGTCCGAAATTTGGTGTAGAGAGAGAGAGAGAATAATATTCCATAATCTCGGCATGCAGATGTCAGAGGCAGCCGGCATGAACGTGTCGCCATTCTAGCTATGCAATAAATAATCCAGCCCAAGAATGTAGAATTTCAGTGGCGGACATTCTTGAATGTTTTCTTAGGAACATTCACATTTGCACTCAACCTGTTTCTGCAACCTTGAATAGTTTTCATATTCCATATTTGGCTTCCTTCAACCTCAAACAACTATTTCCCTGTTCTTCAAATCTTATCCCATCGAAAAGGTCAAAACAAAGATGTGGATGCATTTATACATATATCTCTTTTTTACCTTTTATCATTGGCCCCACAAAAATTGCCTAATTTATTCAAAACGTTCAAGCTTTCCCCTAAAAATGATAATGCAAAGTTTTACTTAAGTCAATTCAAATAGCGAAGTTCATGTTGTAATTGACTTTAACCACCAAGGAGGTTGGAGCTAATACGTCATCTCTTCTTTAGGCACGGCAAGGTCAAGTCATGTGTGCTTTATTCGGGTTATCGGTGTGGCATGTGATTCCAAGGCTAATACATCTTATTTTCTTCGAGACAGCACAGGTCATAGGATTTGTGATTTTAACCACCAAAGATTTTGGTCTAGCCCAATAAGTGACTTTGCTCGACAACTAAATAAAATTAGCCACTCTTTCAAGTTTTTAATGTTTTTGAGTAACTTCAATGCATTCAAGCCCCTCTAATGAAGAAAATAAGGAAAATAATGTCTATAATACAAGCTTATATGATTTGGAAGAGCAAAAAAAAAAAAAAAATCATTTCTTTTAATTTGTTAATACATTATTATATTTTTCTTATTTCTCTATCTTTTTTTTTTCCTTTTTCCTTTTTCTTTTTCATTTTCTCTTCTTCTTCCTCCTTCTTTGTGGCCAGTTGCTAGTTGCCATGGCAGTGGCCGGTGATTGGCTTGACGAGCTCCCTGGAGGCTTGCTTAGTCACCGTGAGCCTTGGCTTCATAGATCTAAGCGAGGCAGAAGAAGAAGAAGAAAAGGAAATAGAAGAGAAAAGAAGAAAAATTAAACTTGATTATAAGAATTATTTTCGAGAATAAAAAATACATTTTTTCTACTTGTTGATTCTATTCTAAATCTATTTTTAGAAACAAAAACAAAAAAAGATTTTTGCTCTCGAAAATAAAAAAAATTACTAAATGGATTTCTATTTTTTTTTTTTTAGAACAAAATTATAGAGTGAAGTATTGTTTGAAGTGGTACCAAACAGGCCCTTAGACTTCCTTACCTTAAGCCGCCATATCTTTTTCCCCCTCTTTTCACACTTGTTACTTTTAATAGCTCTAAATTTTAAGTCTTGTTTTGTTGGAATTGTTCCCACAACGAAACATCTTTCGTCGCAAGTCATTCTTTGATTTTATTAGAGGGGACCAAGATTCTACGCCAACTTTAGACAGAAGATATCTCATGCAATATGGAATGGAACTTTTTAAATCCAAACAAGGTTCTACAACCCCAGACCAAGTCGAAATTTAATCAATGATAAGATCCAAAAGGTACAAGATCAATCTCGAACTATGCCAAGATTCGATCGATGACACAAATTAAGGATATTGAGATATAATGTCCAAATTCAATCAAAAAGTTATAGTTAAGGAAATTTAAAGTACAATGCAGAAAAGGTAAATATAATTGAAAGATAATAATTTGTTGATTTTGTGTGGGGGATCTTTCTCTCATTGGATAGCTGGTGGTATTAATAGTAAAGGTGTGATAATCGCATATCGGCTATGCCCAACAGTTGTATTCCTCCATGTAACTTCCATTGGGCTTGCCCATGCTCCTTTATTCTCGCAAAGGTGTAGTAACTGCTCCTCAACTATTCCCACGCCTGTATAACTTTCTTTTTTGCATGTTTGGTGGTTTTGCAATTATGACAACCATTCCATGAATAGGTCTTCGAATGGCAACTGCACCCTCCACAACATGCGTTTTCAATGCCAACTATCTTGGTGATTTGAATAGTATTAGAAATACTTTCAATGAGAACTTGCCACTAGTGCTTATATAGGCGGCCACCAACCGTCCGTCACCTTGTTTCAACAATTGGACAGGTGGTATTAAGGAATATCGTCATCAATTCATGTACTTGTCGATGATTAATATGTATGAGATGATGCTGGTGCGTCATGCATGTGATTACCGCTTATCCTTGCTCACATGCTACATATTCCGTACTCGTGCCAGGCATGTGGGATTTAATGATCAAATCAACTTCTGGTGCCAACTAGTCCTTATATCTAAATTTGAGTCTTTATTTCATATTTTTGTATGTCGTCAGGAAATAAATTCTATAAATGCTACTATTCACTAATGGAGCATTGAGATAATGGATTTCATACATAGAAATCACTCACCACAATTCACCATTTCTTGGCTACAAAGAAAATTACTCGCCATGTTAACGATCGGCCACATTGAAAAATACTGTGATGCATTTAAAAGTGACCAGCATATATTATCATCAGATTAGTAAATTTTCACAAGTGTGCATGACGTAAGACATGACATCACACGAGCTTTTCACTATCGTAATCGATGCGGTTGTCTCGGTCCTCACGATGTCATGACAAGTTTTGCTAAAGCATACGGAACGAATCGCCGAAAGCGGTTGGGGGTAAAAAGAGAGGAACGTGCGCACGAAAGTTTGGTTGGGGGTAAAAATACAAATTTGGCCGAAAGCCTACTTTGAGAAACGCGGTGTGTTTGGTAAATAATTTCACCATTTTGCAAAATGCTGAAATCTTACTTTTAAGATTTCGGCGCATTTTTGAAGCCAAAAGCTTAAAAAGCTAAAAACCGCTTCAAAATTGAGAAACAACGAGTTTTTCACTATCGTAATCGATGCGGACATCTTTCGATTTTCTTGAAATCTCGATCGGCGATCAAGCTCCCTTACGACATCTAAAAATATTTCTTTTTTCCAAGTGGGGAGTTGAAATTTGCGGAAGGCTGGAGTTGCCAATAATATGATTATCGTACTAGGGCGTTTCAACCTGCCATCGACGACGATCGTCGCCACTATAGCAAAAACTTTTTCTCATTTGCTAAGAGACGTTTTTCCGCAAAACAAATGCACAGGGCAGAACACAAGAGCTAGCACAAGAGAATGCCTACAAAACCGGCTATACTTTGTACAAATAATGAACCAATCAACTAATGAGAATCCGAAACCCCCTCTCCCAACTATGTACAAAAGATGAAATAGAAGGTGACCAAGAAAAGTCTCGAGGGCTCAGAGGAAAGATATGTACAAGAAACTGAGAGAGAACGCTGTCGTCACTGGCTAAATCCTACATGTAACATTATCGCGCCTGGGGTATTATATGGATGCATGAGACACGGCAGAGCCATCGCGATGGACCTCCGATCCAAACACAAAGCTTGGAGAAAGTAATAGAGCTCCAATTGACAAAACATGAAGGACGATCCAACTATGATGAGGATGGTCGAGCATAATTTCAGATCAACCACTGCCACCACGATGACTTCTTTTTTGACGGTTCAGGCAGCTCTGCAAACCATTGAAAAGCATAAGCAAAAAAATCGAGTCATACCACAACATAAGAGGATGCATAACCGAACTATTTATTTCCCTTTTTTTACTCGTTCTTTTGCAAACCAAGTAAGTCCGTAAGTGTCGAGGTAAAGCTGATGTCGAAATAAATCGCCATCAGCAGCAAATATAAGAGCAAAGGATCGAAAAATGTAGAGATACTTGACTGGAACATGAACAAGCAGGATCAGATGAGATATCACTTGCATCTATGTTAGTGCCACTAAAACTCCCTAATTAACCATGTCAGAGTTTTAAAGAAAATCCACCAGAAATCAACAGGCCAACCGGACTACAGTCGCCACACACTTGATACCGCTTATAATTGCATCAAGAATAGAGTCCTCAACCAGGAAAAACAAAGTTTGTTGGAGTAGTGGCTTCTATTAGAGAGTGTCAACAAGAAGAAAATCATGTGACATATGTAAAGGACAAGCACATGTGAAAGATGAGCAAAGATCATAGATATGGTCCTAATTAGAATATTTATGATAGAGGGGATTCAATGACCATTCCACATAATTATGAAGAACACCTACAACTTCTGCTTCCTAGCCTTTGCAATTTATTTATTTTTTGGTCTAAAAGGCTTCACAAGTTTGAAAAGCTACACTTGATACCATTACCATGACAAACCTTAGTTTTTTTAATCCACTGCCTGAATTTCAATGGAATAGCACTACAGTTAAAAGCAACTATTGCTTACAAGAAAACCATTTACAAGCAGACCAGCTTGGCCTAATAAAATATATATCTTTGCTGCAAAAAAAAGTATTTATTCAGACAAATTGCAATGTCAAAGGTTTAGGCTATTATGTGGTTACGCCTTGACCATGAATGCAATATTTGGGGCACAGACTGGCCATCAGGCATGATAAAATTTCAACACTAAAAGCTACTCAGCCAAAGTGGGCCCAAGGATCTAATTTCACTCGCACAATTCTTCAAGTTCAGAAGATCTAGGAGCTTTGGTTCTATAATTTATTAAGTGCTTCTCAACTCAATAATAAGCCACTGCACATAAGGCTAATACGATGCATGTATGGTTGTCTCAAGTCTCCACTAGCAACCACAAAGCTCTAGATTCAAATGAGCAGTGAGATGTTCATCAAGATTGCTAAATTTGATCATATCAGCTAAAAGAAGGTGTTATAGGAGCACTTGACAAACAAATGTATGAGTAGAAAGTGAAAGAGCGAATATCTGGGATTAAAGACAAAATCCAAAAAAGAAAGCTTATTGACATGAAAAATTATTCACTCGAAACCATATGAATGTATCACAACTTCTTTCGGCAACACCAAGACATGCAAAATTAGTCACTTAAAATATATACAGAGCACACCTTTTGCCAGGCTACAAAAGCACAAAGACTAACCTCCTTCGGGATAAATTGAGTTGTAGTGCACCTCTGCCCAGAAGCTCAAGAAAATGACTGGAAGAAAAACGAAAATTGTAAGTTCATGCAACATCTGGCTCTGTAAGCTAAAGAACAAAACAGGACCCTGATACAGAAGTTAATGCAATATCAAGTTCCATTGATTCGATGATACTAAGCTTACAGCATCATTTAACTAATATTCAATACTCAGTAGCACAACTCCACTGTAATAATAAACAAAGAATACTTCCCAAGAAATAATAAACAAGGAATAGTCAAACCAGAGATGTACGATCTAGTAACTCAGAATTGTGTATTTATGTGCAAATCACTGGAACAATGATGATATCTTCATAAATAAAACTTAGTCCTTCCCATTGCAACAAATTACAAATAAAATGATGGAAGAGATGACAGTGTATAATTAGACTCTATACAGCAAGAAGGGGATGAACAAATGGCCAAGCTAGATACTTCATCTGCACAATCATATCTAAACTACTAACCAGGGGAGCAGTGCACAAATTGAATATTACCAAATGCAACTAGTATCTTAGCATGCAGAGACTTCTGAAATTCCGAGGTAAACAAGTGGAATGAACTGAAACAGAACATCATTCATTCAGAAATCAAGCAAACCAGACCATACAATGCACCTTGACTAAGCTTTACTCACCTTTGTCTGCAAAACTTTTGCAAATTATATATAATATCCAAGAGAAAAGTGGAGAACTCAGGAAAGCATATAAACATCCAAAGAGAAAAAATAAGGAGGGCCAGCTATTGAAAGGTGTGAACTTAGAAAATCCACATGCTAATGGCCTCCAAAGATTATATCATGAGTATTAAGTAGCATGCTTCCAGAGGTTTGGATGTTGACCAACCAGTATGCAAAATTACATTAAGCATCCACCTTGCAGATTAACATTAAGGTCGTCTATCAATCTTAACTTTAAAATATTGCAGTGTGATGTATAGAATCCATTAAGCCATGGTATAGATCAAGAAATGCCAGAATAATCATTTTTCTTAATGAGAAGTATTAAAGAAAATATTACCTCGTTTCGACTTTGGAATATGTGGAAGGATCTCAATGTAGCATGTCTCCTTAAAAGAAGTGATCACAAAAATCTTGACTCCATACTGCAATAGAGCAAGAAGTATGCATTAATAATCTCTATCTATTGACAGAGAAGGATCACTCGGGCTCCATTGATTTAACTAATCAAACCACCACAATGACAATTGACAATTATAAGTACACCATTATCCCACATTCACATGTTCACCACCAGCATTTCACCAGCACCCGTTTTACTGGCCCAATAATGGTGGCATCAACAAGAGGTCAATCAGAGAGCAACTCTACCCCACACCAACCACCACACCATAAGTTATCACTAGAAAGCTGTTTACCAGATGAAATGAAATACCATCCACATAAAGCTAAAGATGTTTTAGATTTAAATTCACTCTTGCAAATTTAGTTAATCAATTTGTGATATTAGATTTCTGAACTAACCTAACTCAATGTCATTTTTCGTCCATCCCTTCATTACAAATACGTTGTAATGAAAACTATTACAAAAATTTAAATAAATAAAAAAGGTTGAATGGAAGGGGGAAAAAGGGTTGTAGATCATACGGAATCAGCAGCAGCTTGCAATGTGACATGATCGCCCCATTCTCCATTCCTAGTCATCCAATCAAACGAAAGATAAATAAACAAAATCTTATGTCAGCAAAGGATGAGAAGAACCAAATAATACTGATTGCCTACATGCTCATTTTCTTCAAATAGTCACCGAAAGCCATCTGGACATAGCCATCGTACCTCTCTGGACATGACTTCAACTGATTATATCACCAATCAAAAAGCCAAAGAAATAAACATCAGAATTAATGCAAAGCACATAATTTTAAATCCACACTACAGACCAACCCAAAAAAAAAAAAAAAATCCACACTACAGCAGTGGACTACCTGCTGAACAATTTGACGCCTCACAAATTTGTGGTGCTCCGGTGATCGATACAGTTGGTCTGATAAAGCACGAAACTGATAAAAAGTTCAAGCAATGAGTGTCTCAACCACATTTGTTAATAAAAGGACAAGGAAGCACCACGGAAAAGGAGCCTCGATGGCCATAAACAATCGACAGTAGAGAGAAGAGAGATTGGTGCATGGTCGAAACAGGAGACAACACAAAAAATATAATCACAGCGACAAAATGAAAATGATGATACTTGCTATATGGAACACGCAATTCCCAATACACAGAAATCTGACATCTATAAAGAATTCATGCAACAGATTCAGTGTGTTAACCAACCTGGCAGTTACCATCTCCCTGGACTTTATTTTCAACAAGATAGTATAACCGTAACCTGCAACAGATAAAAGGATTAAACAGCATGTAAGTCCGGATGGTATCAACTGGTTCAGGCAGTTAGCTCCACTAAATTCAGTATAACTAGAAGACAACAGTACAGTTCAAGCTTTCAAAGTATTTGTTACGCCCCAATCATGATTTTAAGAAGCAGAAAAAAGAAAACTAGAGTACAACTTTTTTTTCCTAATTTGCACAACTTACAAGAAAATGTAACCGATCAAAATATTATAGTGAAGATTGAGAAAGTAAACATAAATAAGGCCTCTACGGTATACTTATTATTGTAAGTATCGGAACACTATCTTAATCATTGAAACCAATAGATTTATCTTTTAAAAAAAAAAAAAAATCACCCATTGTGGTAATTTTCTGGATTCATCCTACCTAGATACCACCAGTTATCTTCATAAAACCATCAAATGATCTTCTCTCTTTTGCCTAGGGTAGACCACTAAGAGTAATTCCAAAGAAAACCACTGAGTATTAATTTTATTTTCATCCTCAGATAGAAACATCCACTTGACATTAAAATATCTGATCATCCAACAAAAGTATAGATATGAACAAGACCTGAGTAGTTTTACCCAAAAACTAAAAAAGAAAGAAAGAAAGAAACCTGTCTAGAAGTCTTTGATGATCCGACACCTCTTCTTCTATAGAAGGTATTTCCCCATTAATTTTAGGCACATGCTGCAAAAAAAAAAAAATCAAAGGAATCATGAACAGCAACACTTCGATTACAAGGCAACTGGAAAGTACAACATTTAAACAAATTTGCTGGCACAGTGATGTTGTTGTTCTGTTAACCATATTAAAAAAACCTCAAGCTAAGTTTTACATCCATGGCCACATCTTGAAATTGTCAAGACAAAAGCATCAAATCTTGCCAATAATGCTCAGAATGCACTCAAAGATGTTCTTGGCATCAGCATTTTACTGGTCACTGCAAGCATAATTTTCGCCATTCACTTGAGTGATGAATATTGGACTATGGAGCAATCATTCATCCTATGTATTGACAGGTTCTAGGGCATGATAGAGAAGCGACATTCCAAATCAACATACTGAATGTCTTAAAAATGATTAAATAACAGGTATTTTTGGCCAAATTAAATAATAGATTGAGTTTGCCGATGTTGCAATATTTTACTGAGCAACCATCTGAAAATATAGCTCATTCATGGGTCTCAAGTCCTTCAACATGGTCCACATTCATAAGAGGAATAGATGCTAACCTTCTTACACAATAAGCTCGTCCTAACATGCTTAATTCATCACAACTCTTATCCATTCAAAACCCCAGACTGTGCCCTACATCCACTAGATACATGGACAAATATTCTGCACATGTCAAGGCAACTCTTGTTTACAAACCCTCTTTCTAGTGGCAACTGGATAGAAATTCATTTAGTCTAGCAACAAGCTATGAGTTAGAACATCATCATTGTTTAGGCAGAGAAATGCACAGAATAATTCTTTGTGCTCTAAACATATAAAGTGGACAGTAAGCTCAGCACAGTGGAAACACTCACAGGAACAGGGACCATCTGATTCAACCTCTTGCCCACTTCGCCATCAAGCACAGATTCATCTGCTAGGTGTAGCATACCCACATCATCATCAGACCATGATTTTTCTCCCGAGCTGGAATATGAATTAGCATTTCCCACCTCATCACGTGCTTCAACCTCTTTTTGATATTCCAATTGTTGATCATTTTTCCGTCCTGTGTTTCGGAAAAAACTTGAAACTAAGAAGGTCGCAAAAAAGCCAACAGAGAAACAGCCAGAAATTAACTCACCTTCAGCATCCAAGTATCTCTTTGAAGAAGCAAGCCAATCCTGGGTCAAAACTGAAGCTTGTAATTGTTCATTTCCAGAAGTCGACACACCAGATGCTTCTTCAAGAGCAAGTCGTGAAAGTTCTTCTTGGAGAGCATGTGCGATAATCTCATCATTCTCCAAACTTGGCTGTCGTGCTTCGGCGTTAATCTCATCATTCTCCAAACTTGGCTGTCGTGCTTCGGCATAGCCCAGTTGTTCATCGTAGCCTGGTTCATCTGGTTCAACGTAGCCTACTCTAACGAATTCAACACTACTCAAGTCAGGATCATATTGAGTTACAGTGCCTCGTGAACCGGCATTGGAAATAGAGCAAACATCCAGAGGATGATGGAGGCCCCCGCGTACAGCATCACGATCTTGCTCGGGATCATATTGAGGTACACAGCCACATGAACCGGCATCTGAAAGAGGGCAAACATGCAAAACATCGAGGCCCCAGCGTACAACAGGATCTTGCTCGTACATGGTCATGCTACCCATTGCAATCCACAACCGACTCGACGAAATAGAGAAAAATAAAAGATCTGGATGACAAAAACAAGGAATCTAATTATATCCGAAGCCGTACCATCACCGATCAATCCTATGCATTCAGGTAAAAAAATATTCATTCTACTGGCAGAAAAGTTGATAAAATCGGGACCATATCTAGGAATTACTCATATAAAGAAACTCATAAGACAAATTACTTTGAAAACTAAATGAATTAGATGTTCAGATAACACAGCCATCATACGATCAGGATTGCAAAAAAATTGAAGAAGTAGGCGGTTACAAATGAACAAGGATGGACACGGAGAAAAAAGAGAAGTCGAAAATAATACCGAAACCGTCGGTGTCTCATTCGAAACTTCGACAACTTACGAACCCATTATTTGGTTATCGATGAAGCAATAGATAAGAAAGCGTGGAAATCAAGAAATTCGAAAGAGACAAGAAATGACGCTGACACTATGAAAAAGAAAAAAAAGAAAATAGAATTTCCAACGATCCGATAATTAGGAACCATAGCATCAGCCAAAACCCACCCATCTCCAAAAACATAGTCTTTCTTCCCAAACCCACTTCCTCAAACGCCGAAAACGAAACCCAGATCATCGAAAGAAGAACGACCCAACACGTCAAAGAGGAAATAAACGACAAGTAATTGAGAAAGGATGCAACTTTCGCATTCTCGAGTAAAGGGCAAAGCGCAGGGAACGCACCTTCGGATCAAAGACAGAGTATCGAATCGAGGGTGTCAAATCTTTCCCGGCTGAAAAATCAAAGATCCTTTCTTTCTCGCACCAGCGGCCGCGCCTGTTCATCCATCCGCCCCCCTCGCTCCTTCTCTTTCCACTGGTCTTCTTCCCGTGGTTTTATGGTGGGTTTTACTGAAGCGTACGTAACGAATCGTCGAAACTGGCGGGGAGGAAGAGAAAGGATCGTGCGCGCGAGAAATCCTGCTGGTGATATCTTCTTGATTTTCTTGAAATCTCGTTGGGCGATATCTTTTCTTCCCGTGGGGGGGAGAGTTGAAATTTGCGAAAGGCTGGAGGACTTGCTTCCTCTAGGAGGTTTGCGCTTTGTGAAACCGAACCGCCGCAGCGTGACGTGGGCGCAGCACCGGCCACCGGGAAAGGCGGTCCCTCGGCGGCCGCGCCCCTTTATGGCGCGGATCAGGTGCGTCGCATGGTCGGTTCTTGGAACGTGGGGCCCCCTCGGTTTCAAGAAATTCGGGGCTTTTAACGTTGTATTCCTCATGACCACGAAAAAAAAAAAAAAAAAAAAAAACATTGCATATCGCTTCTGAGGAAAACTAGTAAATAGAAAATGGACTCTTTTTTTTTAAAGAAAAGTATCAAAGGATAGGATGTGGGTAATTAATGTTTCTAAAATTAAATATTTTTCTTGTTAAATATGCTTAACAAGTATTACAAACACTCTTTAAAAAAATCTGAACAAATATGAGTAATTTTGGAGCTATAACATCGCTCTCGAGCGACAATTACAAGTTAGATTTTTTTTCTTTTATGATAGTTGATTAAAATGAGAATCATGCAGCTCGAGGTGCAAAATAAGCAAATAAGGAGAAAAAAAACACGTCTTAATTTCTCTAATGGACTTCATGAGAGTCAATATCAATCTTGAAAATTTTGCTTAATTGAATTTCAATTTTCCGTTAGCGCAGTTTGGAATTGTGCAAATTGATTGTTAACAGAAATATAAGCTTCATTTTATCGAAATTAGAGCATAGAAGAGTTGTTTGGGAAAACTTTATCCTTAAGAACTCAAGTTGCCCATTAGAAAAAAGAGTACAAGTTGAATAACCATATATGTAGTTATTCGACTTCACGGTAATGAAAATATTTTTTTCTTGTGTCATGTGTCATTAATATTATAAAAAATTGAATCAATTCTTACTAAATATATTCTCTAAGAGTTCCGTATGACTTGATAAAATGATCCTTGCAATCACGCGGATATAATTTTATAATCTCGGAATACTTCACAAAGATTAGGACATCTAGGTCTGAAATTTGGTGTGTATATATATATATAGAGAGAGAGTAATATTCCACAATCTTGACAATAATATTCCATAATATTGGCATCGAGATGTCAGAGGTGGCCGGCATGAACGTGTCGGCATTCTAAAGTAATCATGCAATAAAGAATTCAGCACCAGGGATTTAAATGGCAGACAATCTTGAATGTTTTCTTAGGAACATTAGCATTTGCACTCAACCTACTTCTGCAGCCTTAAATCGTTTTCATATTCCATCTTTGGCTTCCTTTGACCTCAAAGAACTATTTCCCTGTTCTTCAAATCTTATCCCATCGAAAAGGACAAAACAAGGATATGGTTGCATTTGTACATCTATCTATCTATCTTTCTTTTGGGTAATTGTTGACCCCATAAAAGATTGCTACATCTATTAAAATGGTAATACGAAATTTTATTGAAGTTGGTTTGAAAAGCGAAGCCCCACATCGTGATTGATTTTATCCATAAAGGAGATTGGTCTAGCTTTTATCAGATAGTTAGATAAGATATGTGGTGATTGTTGAGCTACTAGGTCATCTCCTTTAGGCATGACAAAGGTCATGTCATACGTGATTTTTTTGGGTTACTAGTATGGAATGGGATTTTAGGGCTAATACATTTCTCTTCTTCAGTGGTGGCGTGAGGTCATAGGAATCGTAATTTTAACCACCAAAGTAATTGGTCTAGCCCGGATAATGACTTTGCTCGAAAACCGAATAATCATTAGCCACTCTCCAAAGCTGCAAAGGTTTTTGAGTAACCTAAATGCATTTCAAGCCCCTCTAATGAAGAAAATAAACAAAATAATGTCCATTTTAAAGAGTTTGAAAAAAATTAAAAAAATTGGGATTTGATCAGGCCTAACAATCCCATAAGTTCCTCATAAATAAATAACTAAAAAACAGTAGAAGTTGACTGAAACAATAGCTCAATTTTCTCTCGGTGAAGGTTAAAAGTGAAATTATCTATTAATTGGCTTAACTTAATTTAGCAAGCATGATCTAATCCATTGACCGAGTATTTTTAAATCCGCTCATGCACGCGCTGTCTGAGCTAGATGCTTACATGAGCACGACTATAATTAGCATTATCAACGCTTAATCTTAGCTTAATCTTAGGTAGGACAGGTACACCTAAACATGATAGTCGCTGCTCATTTGTAAATGACAATGCTGGTCACTGGTCAATGTTGAAACCCTCTCTTTTCTACTTCTTCTTCTTTTTTTTTTGTAATTTTTATCATTTTTCCTTATTATTTTCGTAGGGGAATACCACTTTCTTGAAGTGAAGCATTGGCATAGATACATGCACACGTTCCGCAAGTATGCAAATTGCTTTTGAGATAGTAATACTAAATTTACGTAGGGGCAACGTTGACACCTGTTAAAACTGAGACAAAATGGTGTTCTGGCCTACGTATATATGGTTTTAGCCAATGGATATAATCTCACAAGGCTATAACGAGGCAACCCAAAGGACAAGAAGTAAATTCTCTATGCATATTCTCTGTTCATACAAGTATCAGGCTTCTGTAGAATGGAACAACTGCTGAAAGAGATGGAGAATGAGCTAGTCTAAGAAGTCAAAACAAATTGAACAAGCAAAACATGACAGCTCCAGGTCATCAGTTCGTCTGAGTCTTAAAGGGCATCAGTCCTTTCAAGCTCAAAAACTCACCATGCTGGTTTAGATTTAGTTGTTTAACAATAGTCGAATACTTGCAGTTGTATAAACCCAAAGGTTGCATTCACTCAGCTGTGTTAACATACCTACATTTGCAATACTTGCGTAAAATGCACACAAAACTGGACAATATACATGTTGTGTAGAACCTGAAAAAGAACCAAAGGTTGTAGAGAAAACCTTACAACAGTTAATTACCTCATCCTAAGTAACCGAACAAGAAGCCGAATACCTTTGATTCGCCTCCTCATTTCAGCACGTCTTCACAAGCTTCGGTCTCCATGCCCAACAAACCAACCACCCCTTCTCTCCAGTTATCGGGTCCACAAACCTCCTCTTAAATCGCTCTTTTCTCGATTTTTCCAACTCGTCATTTTTTGCTACGCTTCTCAACGGGGCTTTAGGACTTCCAGTTTCCATTGCTTCCACAATTCTGTTCACCATCGCTAAGACTTCGCTCATCTTGGGCCGTCCCTTAGGATGCCGTACGAGGCACCGGTTAGCCACAGAGGCTAGCCTTTGGGCGGACTTGAGAGAGTACTTGCCTTCGAGCCGTGGATCCAGGATGGTTTGGAACTTCTTTATATCAGATAGATTTGGTTTGACCCATTCCAGAAGCTTCTGCTCATTCTTTGGCCGGTTCCGCTCCAAAGGGCGGCGACCCGTGATGAGCTCATAAAGAAAAATTCCATAGCTCCAGACATCACTTTTAGTTGTAAGGTGTCCAGTTTGGATGTACTCAGGAGCAGCATAACCGATTGTTCCTACCACCTGTTGCAATAGAGAAACATCGTTCTTTACCTCTTCCCTCAGAAAATACCGAATTGAAAGGAGAAAGGGATTAGGTAAATCAGGATATTTTTATATTCGGTTGCTGGAATAACTTTATGAGGCATGAAAAAAAATTTCGTGATTTGGATAAAAAGGCTATCCTTGATGAACAGACCAGAAAATTGAGTCTCCTGTGGTCAGGACTTCTAGTCATAGATTGATAGGGTTCAACCATCTGACTGTCCAATGCATACACTATCAAATTGCGAATAAAAAGTACATCTAACAGTAACAATTGATTTTTGGACCTTTTCATTTCTATGTCTAAGTGAAACAAGGACATTTCATAAAACTCAAGCTATGACATAGAATGAATATCAACGTACCAAGGTTGAGACATGACTTTCTCCACTGGAAGGCCCTAGCCTCGCTAATCCAAAATCTGATAGCTTGGCATTCCACTGGTCGTCCAAAAGAATGTTTGATGACTTGAAATCTCTAAAAATGATCTGTTCCACAAAAAGGTTTATAAGAGAAGTGCAAAATCAAGTGAACTGATAAACAGAAAACAAAATCACAGCCAGGCACAAATAGAATATTTCATGGAAGATTCGATTCCTAGGAAAGTTCTAAACTCATTCTAGAGTTTAAGTCGGTTCTGATTAGTTAGTATGGCTCTCAAACTACTTGAGAGATGCAACAGGTTCTTCCATCAACTTAACTAAGTGAGAATCCTGTGGCAGGCAATTAATAAAAATCCAAAAAAATCAAAGATTAAATTCTATTGCATCATACTAACACCTAGAATCTCTGAGACTGCTTGGTATTACATATATGTCTGTTGCGTTGCTCCCAAAATATGCTCTAACCTGAATCAGCACGAATAAACAACTCTCCTTAAGAGAGGCCCACTCCATCTATCTCTTCTACTTCCTTTCAGAACTTCGTGTTCATTTGGTTGCTCCATAAAGCATTTGTCAGGATCCCAAAGGTATATTAAATGCAGACTTCCCAAATACTCTCCAACTAATGCACCTGTCCATCTGTTCATCTGATCGACTTGTGTTGTGGTCCCCTTGTCTTTTAATTTTCCTTGTAGATGCTCCACTTCTCACTTACTACCCATTAAAAATCTTCCCTTCAATATGATCCATCTTAAGCCCATCAAGCCAATAACTCGATAGCTTATTTCTAGCTCTTCTCAAAATACTTCTCAGCC
Source organism: Eucalyptus cladocalyx (assembly GCA_017140615.1). Taxonomy (NCBI): domain Eukaryota; kingdom Viridiplantae; phylum Streptophyta; class Magnoliopsida; order Myrtales; family Myrtaceae; genus Eucalyptus; species Eucalyptus cladocalyx. Next base: position 13,183,093 of record CM029525.1, read on the forward strand.
TATAGATACCAGGTTTCAGACCAGAAGACAAGAAGTTCCTATGCACCTACAGTTTTTTATTGTGTGATGGATCACTGATTTCTTTGGTCCCTTTGAGTGGTGCTTCTCAATGGAAAACGATGGCATTGGAGTATTCCCAACATCACACTAGGACTCAAAATATGTCGTGACAAAAAATGAGTAATGATTATTTCAAGGCAAAGCACATATTATGTAAGTGTTACCAAAGATAGTTGTAGAAAGAGCATCAGGAGACACAGTCAAACAAAATATTAGCTATTGAAGTCTATGTCTTTTAGTTTCAAAAAAAAAAAAAAGTCTATGTCTTCCAAATTTGGTACTGCTAAAAATTAAGGTGGTGAGAGGAGCCAATCCTATACACTAGATCGTTTAATGTATTACAGAGTTTGGGCCCTATTCCTCTTGATCATATGCCCAGGATTCAATGCTTTTGTGATGCAAATTTTCTTGTTTCCCCCAGGCCTTGATAGGCCAATCTCCCCGGATCTGATAACCAAAGTGCAGGTATCATTACTCTATCAACTAGCATTGCACCAAGAAGTTTCAGAGGACAACTTCACTGCCAAAGAACAAATTCCCTGGCACAGATGCTCTCTTCCATTGCAATAGGCCGTTTTTACATGAAATCCTTTCCTTTCAATAACATGCTTCAGTTCATTCTATCCAAACATCATATCATAATTTAAATGAGAAGGACCAAAGAAACTTAAAGGGACTAACCTGGAGATCCATTCCTTCATGGAGGTAGGTTAGCCCTCGTGCAGAATCCTGGGCGATCTTTATTCGCATAATCCACGAAAGAGACGTCTGAAACCTGCTTGACAAGTGATCTTGCACGCTGCGGTTCGGCATGTATTCATACACCAGTAGACGCTGAATGCCTCTCTCATCATCTTCAGCACAATAGCCTAGTAACTTCACCAGATTTGGATGCTCAACGACGCCCAAAACATTTACTTCTGTAATCCATTCTTTATGACCCTGCAAGCAGAAGAGTGAAATGGGAATAAATGAAATTTCCGAGATGAGCAAGAGACTGTATCTTAAGAATTTGTCAGACGACTTCCTATTTTGAATAAGGCACAACTTTTCTAAGATAATCTGTTTGACGTATCCCAACACATTACTCAATCTTTCAGTAATCAGACAGTTCTAAAATTAACTATAGGGAAGATTTCCATGTTGTGTACAGGTGAAACTTAAGAGAAAGCCTAAGTTGAGAATAACTACCCTCAACCACATTTATTGAGAAAGGCAAATGTCCCAACATGTAAATAGTTTTTTTTTATTGCTTTTGCTAACTTTATGTTTGTGAAATTTTTAGGACAAAAGGTCATCTAAATTATGGTAACCACTCGCCCAACTGGTTTAGACAGAATAGCAAATTTAACTCATCCAACTTTAGCATCTATGGAAGAAATTATTCTGTCTGTGCAACTGTCAGAAACTGTCAACTAGTTCAGTCTTGAAGGACATTGGACAGAAATTTTAAGCCTAAAAATACAGAGGAATCAAATAATACCATGATATGATACTTGAAAAAATTCAAAAAAGACAATAAAAAGAAACTCCAATGCTTTATATATGACCTAGGCTTTGAAGTAACTCCTAGTTTAGACATATTATGTTTCCTCAGGCAAATTCTTCAAATTACGCAGGAACAACTTCAAGCAAAGACAATGCCAATCTGACATTTCTGAAAGAATTTTACTTTTGCAAACTCGCTGCTACAAGATGTTGCATGATATCATTAAATACTGAACGAATGATATCTCCGCTTCGAAAAGGACCACCCCTACCTGCAGTCCTCTTCTGCTTAACTGTTTGACAGCAATATCAATCTTCTTATGTGGATCGTCCTCACTCCTCATTACACCCCGAAAAACACCCCCAAATCCACCTTCTCCAATCATGACGGAACGGCTGAAATTCTTCGTGGCTGCTTTCAACTCTTCAAAGGTGAATTCTCTCAAATTACTCTGCCGTTGAGACAATACTGCAAATGGGTTCGTCGCAGCAGCAGATGATGCTGTGCTAAAATCAGACGCATTCTGAGACGTGAGTTCAGACCAAGATGTCCTCATATCACGGTCTGCGGACATGGAAGTGGAGTTAGAGCAGACAGACACAGATTTCATTGTTTTTGATTCTCCATTTTTATCCCAAATTGTAAATGGAAAGCACTTCATAGTCTCCACTGTCTGTGCCCTGCATTTAGATCATTCTTATCAGAAGTATTAAACCTTCAAGCGAGTAATGGGTAATTAAACTTCCACATTTAACATGTCATTTTCAAATACTAGAAATTAACAGAATATGTACCCCAGTATTGCCATAATCCATCTGGAATGGCATCAAACATCAAGCCATAATTTTGCATTGACAAAATTCTCTTTTTTCTCTTTTCAAACAAATGAAGGTGCAGGTTTAAACAGATATGAGAAACGGAACATTCATCCAAGATAGACAAAAGAGGAAAAGAACCATATTCCAATAAGAAGTAAGTCAACTAAGAATACCATAGATCATGGCCATGATCTGTTTCTGCAACCCATGCTAAAATGAGCCCAACTTAAGAGGGAAAACAATGATAACAACCGCAGATATTCAAAACCTTATGAGGCACATGGGGACAGCAAAAACCTTAAAATAAGAGCGAACATCTTCGCGATGATACTAAATTTTACTTAGGACACCGCGCCCATATGGTGAAAATTCAGCTTCACCAGCATCTGAATTTCGCAAAACCGAATTCTTATTCATCTAAGCACGACATACTCCCGGAAATACGAAACAAATATTTTCAACTGATAGCCGAATTAATGGGATGACCCTAACCTCGAAATAATCGGTTCATCCTGGACAACTCCAGAAGAAACCCAGCAATGAATCATCATAGGTCTCTCATTATACAGTCGAGATACCAAGTCAAAGATAAAGTTCAGCCATATACAGAGTTCGGACCAAAAGAAAAAAAGAAAAAAACCATCTACCTTCACAAGATAGAAAGAAACTCAATATAACTAGTCACCTCTGTTCTTGCTCTTTTTGTTTTTCCCTTTCCTCTGCCGAGCTCTGGACAATAACTGTCTCGCCCCCAACGTCTCGCTGGCGGTTCCTTCTTAGAATTCCGAGGAAAACCCAGAACTCAAGATCCAAACTTGGGTCAAGTTCAAGAAAAACCCAGAACTCAAAATCCAAACCCGGGTCGAGTTCAAAAAAGAAAACCCAGAACCCAAAAGAGAGGAAGGTAACCAACAATTTTTTAAAAACTATAGGGTATCACAGGACACGACGAGCGAGCCGTGATCGAGGGGTCAACACGGGGCAGCTGGGATGCAGCTCACCAACCCGGGAGCCGAAACGGGGGAGAAAAAGAAAAGAAGAAAGAGAGAGAGCTAGAAACACGAGAAGGAATAAAGAAAAGTGGAGACGCAAGAGCGGAAAGCGGAGGAGGCGACTCATCTGTCTTCTTCCTCTCTTTTTTCTGTTGGGTTATTCAACGGGGGAAATGAGTAGGGGGAGGATAGCGGTCGCTGTCGGCACAGATCGGAGGAAAGGGTCGTCAAATGGAGGGAGATGGCTGTGGACTTGACATCGTCCACCACCTCCGACCGAGCTCCCACCCTCCCACCATCCCCAGTTTCACCGCAGCTTGGAGGCATCCGCTCTTTGTCTCTTTCTCAGACAACATTTGAATGTTTCAAAAAGGAATCTTTTTGTTAAACCAGATGGCTAGGAGGGGATCTATCAAGAAAATTTTGTGTTTTTTTCGTAAGGTTAATGATACGAAAAATCTCCTATTCATATATTTATGACATATCTATTTACATTAATTTCTTGACAATCAAAAATCTCAAATTAGTAAATTTGTTATATATTTATCCTATGATATTTTTCGTTAAATTAGATCAATACCACTAAAAATCACAAATCGATACACCTATAATAAAAAGAAGGTAAAATCCTAAATTAAGACACTTATCAAATTGTTACGTGATCATTTAACTCAACAATTTAAAGATAAAATCTAACAAAAATTAATGGAGGACAAAATTATCGTAAGTGTTCCAATTCGAGATATCGAATGATCAAAACTTTAATTTGAAGTAAATTTGTCACGAGTATTCCGCTTTTAGATTTTTCATAACATTAACCCTTTTTTATATACTCATCAAACGCAATTTTCAACAATTAAATTCTGAAACAGTAGCTGGCAGAGGGATGTTTGATTCTGTAAGCGACCAAATTGGTGCGGGACAAAAGGAATTTTTCCGTTGATGTATGATTTGTCGGTTTGGAATCGTTCAAAGTAGGAGAATATCCAGGCGGTAGAGTCCTTGCTTTGCTTGTAAATTTTACATAGGGCGGGACCATCCTACTTATGACTTTTCTTACCTTGACTGAGTTAACATATAAATAAAGAATCTTCTGATTTTCCTTCGGGAAAAGTCTTCGTTTTCCCATCTGTACTTTCATGATTTTTCTAATTGAATCTCCATGCTTTTTACTTCTTTTTGTTTATCGAGTCTTTCCATTTCCAAAAATTTTCTAGTCAAATCCACCCAATACCAAATTTTGATCAAATTGATTAGAAAATGCCAAAGTACGATGCAACTAGATATGTAGGTATTCACGTGGACGTGTGAGGAAAAATTTAGTCAATAAAATCACTAACTGAGTATGTTGTAGATAAAATTTAAGCAATGTGGATACTGATGTAAATGTCCACATTAAAAAAATTTCTTCCGCATCACACTAAAATGTTGTTTGCCGACCATGTCGGTTGGATTTGGTTGAACTTAGGTGTCGAGATTAAAAAATTTGTAAAAGTAAAATGGCTTGATTAGATAATTTAGAATATAAGGACTTGATTAGAAAATAGGTGAAAATGTAGAGGTAAGAAGAAGTGGAATTTTTCCTTTCTTTAATCATCACGTAACACTCAAAAAGAGGAATATACTAAATCCAACGCTACAACTGGGTATAACATGTCAAACTTAAAACTATTTTTTTCCCAAAAAAGGAAGTATTCAATCGAACCTTCGATTTCTGATTAAAAAAAAATTTAAAAGAAACCTTTGACTCCCACCAACATTATTTAAAGGAAAAATGGATCCCTGTATTTTAGATAACCAGTTCTATATTTTCTTTCGTACGTACTATGATAACCTTATTTTAGAAATATATTTGATATGGATAAAACCGTAAATTTAAAAGATTCTGAAAGCTCCACAATAGCCCATGATTTTAATACTTCCATCTCTCATTTCATTTCTTAGTCTCATTGCCTCTCAATATATTCAAGTTTTTTGTGATTTAGAATATGTCATAGAATTTTGAAATAAAAAAAATCCTTCAAAATTTTGATGATATAATTTGCAAATATTCTCCATAAAAGGAACAGAGTGCTCGCATTGTTTTTCTTTTTTTTGGTAAAAACGTGCTCTCGCATTATTACGGTTAACCAACTAATAGAAAAAATAGTCAGATTTCTTAACTACAAATGAATAATAATCAGTTTCTTTTGTTAAATTGACTAATAAAAGATACCAAATGTTCAATTATGAAGTCTTTTTGCCGAGTTTAATTATGGCATACATTTAATAAGTGCACAATTCATTTCATTTCAAGAGAATGAGCATTTTTTTTTTTTTTAGCATTTTCAATGAAAAAGGAGAAGAAGAAAGTCATATAGAAAATCATGTGTACATAGTACTTTGCAATAGAGATGAAAACATTGGAACCAAAACTTAATTTCTTAAGGGCTTTTTACCCGCCACAATTTAAGATATTATCTAAATTTTTAAAAGATTAAAAGATATATATATATACAGATTAAGTGTTGATGTTAAATTGCACTAGCCAAAAGATTTAAATTAAGAAAAAAATAAAAATAATTAAAGTCTATCTAGACACATCCTAAACATATGACAATGTTTTAAACCTGCATGTAAGGTGTCAAAAACTTGAAATCATTCAAAGTAGTTATTTGGCTCATGCCTTTTACGGTATATTGGTAATGAAAATGTATTTTCAATGTAAATTAATTTTAAATATATAACAAAAAAACTAAGTAAAAAACACTTGTCAAATCAGATGCCAAGAACACGGCCTAAAAGTTTTAACTTAAACTAAAATCAACTTATATAGAAAGTATAGATAAGAAAAGTTTGAATGCTTTCACGAATTCATTTCTCATACTTAGTTTCTTACACTTAAAAAAAATATTTTCAAAAAAATTTAGATTTTTTTAATGGAAATTAAAAAAAAAAAAAAAAAAAAAAGGCCATGGACAAGACCAGACAAAAATGAAGAAGCTGACGAGAGAGGGGACTTCAGAAGGCGACATGTGTCGGATTGCGACTATGGCCGTACTCTGACGGAATCTTTGCTAACCGACTTTTTCGCAGAAAAAGTAAAAGCTGCTGATGTGGTGTCTTCACGATTTTACGCGTCGACCCATTTTCTCCTTACTTTTTATTTATTATTTATTTGGTCAGAAAAACTAATTTTATTTATCATTATGTTCTAGACAAAGCCCTTCAAATTTAGGGTCCCGTTTATTTTATTTTTTAATATCACCAAAAAAGTTACATTTATAACGAATTTACCTCAATACACATATGAAAAATTTATCATATGTTAATTTTCATTAAATTTTACCATCAAATTACTAAATTGAAATATATAAATTATGCAAATTTGAGATTTTACAATCTATTTACTATATGTATACCGATTTGTGGTTTTTCGTATTATTAGTCATAATTAATGAAAATTTATCACGAGTGTACCGGTTTAAGATTTTTGGTAATCAAAAAATTACATTGCCTAATTCTAAGTAAGATATATTGGATCTTTGCCCAACTCAATGTCAATTAGGTTCGAGAATGAGGATCAAAGGCTTCTCTTCCTATCCATATGAATAGGAGGATCCTCAATTTATTTCCACACTTTTGAAGATTGAGTGATTTTTGAAGTTATTTTCTTAGAAATTAGCAAACTCAAAAGAGATACTAAACATCTCATGGATTCAAAAAATATCATTTTCTATAGCATGTTCAAGAAAATATAATAAATCACTATGACACGACTTGAAATGCAATTATAATTTCAGTTGCAAGGCTAAAAATTGACGATTGTATTGTAAGCTTTGATTAATAAGGAAGAGCACATTCATTTTTCAATTAAGTGGCTCTAGTACTAAATGATTATTTATAACTTCAAAAAAATTAGTTAACAAAAAAAAAATTTATTATTAGAAAAAATTTCTATGCCGAAACGTTTTCATTGGCGAAAAAGATATTTTTCACTAATTCATCCCTATAAAAGATACAAATGATCATTTTTCTGGAGAATGATTTTGAAATGGTTAGTTTTCAACGATATAAATGCACCCAAAAGTTTAGTTTTATACAAGTGCTAGTCGGCCCACCGGTGGCATACATGTTTTCTTGTTCTCATGTCAATTAATTGACGTTGGGTTCGAGTCAACCTCACATTAGTCGCCATTTTCAAGTGGTCAAGCTCGGCCTGCACATTGATCCAGCTTACTTTTATTGACAATTTGGCCAATGAAAAGATAAACTCTACCACATGTCAAGCATCGAATTTCAATTGGATTTCTCGAAACCTCTCTTCGGCCCCACTATCATATCGCATTTCTATCATAGCTAGCATCGTAATGGCCTAACCCCATGTCATAAAACAGTCATTATGACGGCCTAATGACGTGCATAATCACTAGCGACAGTTTGGCAGCATAAAGACTTACAATATAACTCGGGATCTAATTACAAAGGCCCAAGAAGATGCATTTTCATCTATACAAATGAGTAGCGTAATGACATATTACAAGCTTTTTAGTTTTCATTTCGGTAATATGATGACATATTAATTTTTCTATCAATTTGCGTAATCTATGTGCCATTCAAATGCTCGTGTCAAGAGCTTTTCAAGGACCCCAATGTCATGAAGCGAAATGGCAAAATCATGGACCTAAGATTTCAATCTACCTCTAATTGAGTCGTATTACGGGCAATTCTATATGAATTAAGTCTCCGGGTCCATTAGACCGGGCATAAACCGAGCAATAGCATCATTTCGATGACTAATCATTTCCAAAAATCATTATTTACCATAACTTAGAAGTTTGAATTGTTCCATTCGAGTCTGAGACTTCTAGGTATGGTTTTGAGTTATGGAACCTTTCTTTCGAACATCAAAAGGTTTGATCGAAATTTGACAAGTCTTAACCCCCTCATTTGACATTCGTTTAACTCGATTTTTGCTGCGTTGGGATGCTTGCGATCCCTAGTTCAGGGCGTGTAATTAAAATTAGGAAATCAAAAAATTCCGAACATCACGAAAAATGGGCTACCGGTCTCAAAAGGTAAAAAATTTAATAGTTGAATTTCGGTGACAACATATAGACATCAAAAGATTCGTTTTGATACGTGGAACCTTTCAAATGTGCTTACGACTTTGTATCTCTCCGGTTAATTTTTAGTCAACTCTTGCCTACGTTAGATTTAAGTTAATGATTTTTTTTTTTTTTTTTTTTAAAGTGGGTCAAAATATGAGATCACAGCGACAACCTTATAGAGGAAGTTCTCTCAGACGAATGGATGACCCTCCATGAACTTGGCAAGAGAAGACCCTATAATTCATCAAATTTTTTTATTCAAATCCAAGTTTGTATTTTTGAGCCAATTTCAGACCTTAGAAACCAGGGAAAATATTCTCAAGAAAATTGGAGGCAGTTAATCGTTTTTAGCTAAGTAACAGAGGTATCACGTAAATTCACAGAAACAATATGATTTATTTGGACAAAATTCATTAATTAGTCTCGTGTGAACACTCTAGTCGAGAATAGAACAGCCCTTACACGACAACTATAGGTGAACTAGTGGGAGAATCCAACATATGGAAATCAAGTTTGGAGGTCCATATACATGACATCGAAATGTAGTTGCAGAGTGCCGAAGTGATTAAAACCGCTCTCTACTTTGTTCTTACTTCTTTCACTTATTCTTCGAGAAAAACCAAGTAATTCTGATAGTAGTGTTCCGAGATTCTTGTGTCGAGAACTGAGCTGCATATCCGGCTACAATTCATATAAAGAAACGAAAAGTGAACCATAAAAGAAATAAAGTAAAAGGAACTCGAGGGTAAGAGAAGAATAAAAAATGAACCATAAAGAAAGAATTACTTTAAAAAAAAAACTTTCCAAAAAGAAAATTATAATAATAAAAGCTCATAGGAATGATTATATATACAATAAGATTGCTGGCTCTTTTAATATTTCATATATGTCCAAGACAAGAAAAGGAACACGTAAATATTAATGTGAGAATCGAGCTTACCAAAGATAAGGTCGAATATAACTCGACAATTCCAAGGCGGCCCCACAGTATCTCCTGGTTTTCCGTGACATTATAGACAGCAGATTTCATAGATTTCGCAAGACAGAAGATCCCAGAAAGTGCACAGTAGAAATGTACAGAAAGCATTACATGGACATCAAGAGACAGATAAAATCCAAAACAGTGCAGATTCAACCCAGTAAGATCAGCGATGCAGTGTCAAAAAATCTCACTCGACATCAAGGTCGGATCAGTGACGTAATATCGGAGAGAACCTCCTCTGTACTGGGTAATAAATTGTTTAAAATGAATGATTATATTCACCAAAATGCAGTGTCTATACAAGTATTCCGAGAAGAAATGTCAGTCTATACAAAAGAATCACCCCCCATCTCCCTCAAAAACTCTTCACAGAACTCCAATCGAAGTTCCTCAGCAAGACCAGCTTGAACAAATCAAAATCCTCCCTGCCAACCCTTTTGCTGAGAGAACTCAGTGGTTGCAGCCGTGCTCTTAGCCTTACCATTTGAGGATTCATATTGGCTGTCAACCATTCGAATTTAGGACTGCCGAGAGGTCGTTGCTCTTCAACTCGCTCATTGTCGCTCTTCCTCTTAAGCTCAAAAAAGCTCACTTGACATCAAGGTCGGATCAGTGATGCAGTGTCGGAGAGAACCTCCTCTGTACTTAGGAAAAAATTGTTTAACATGTATGATTATTCACCAAAATGCAGTGTCTATACAAATATTCCGAGAAGACAATGTCACTCTATACAAAAGAATCAGCCCCCATCTCCCTAAACACTTCGCAGAACTCCAATCGAAGTTCCTCAGCAAGACCTGCTCAAACAAATCAAGATCCTCCCCGCCTGCCAACCCTTTTGCTGTGAGAACTCGTGGTTGCAGCCGCACTCTTGGCCTGATCGTTTGAGGATTTGTGTTGGCTGTGAACCCTTTGAATTTGGGACTGCCGAGAGGTCATCACTGAGCATTGCTTTCAAACCAGTTGTCCAGAATAGGCGAGCTCATCACCAGGCAGCCGTGCCTTGCACAAAGCTTGATACACGCACTAGTACTATTGTTTCGACCTGTACGATTATACTCACCAAAATGCAGTGTCTATACAAGTATTCCGAGAAGAAATGTCACTCTATACAAAAAATCACCCCCATCTCCCTCAACCACTTCGCAGATCTCCAATCTAAGTTCCTCAGCAAGACCTGCTTGAACAGATCAAGATCCTCCCCGCCTGCCTGCCAATCTTTTTGCTGAGAGAACTCGTGGCTACAGCCAAACTCTTGGCCTTATTGTTTGAGGATTCGTGTTGGCTGCGAACCCTATCACCAGCCAGCCGTGCCGGGATGCTACAGGTCTCGGAACCCCATTCGCACAAAGCTCGATACACGCACTAGTACTATTGTATATGAATGAAGCAAGTATTGCAAAGACGGAGTCGTACCATACCACAATGGAATTCAATCCAGATTTTCTGTCCGATGAATTGGTTTCAAGGAAAAGAAAGACGATCTGCAAAAAAATTTCGCCTTCCGACTCACCGAGGTGCCATGGACACAGAGAAATCCACAGGCAAGCCGAACTTCTCAGCCCAAGCCTTGGAATCCAAATACAGCTTGGAGATCATGGCACTGACCTGGCTCATGTCCGGCCTCCTCTCCGCCTCCTCCTCTACGCACTCCAGCCCCAGGCTCACCATCCTCTCCGCCACCTCCTCCGGGTACGAGTCCTTCAGCCTTATGTCCACCCACCTCCTCACCTTCCCTCCCTCCACCGCCTCCCTCGCGCTGTCTATCACGCTCATCCTCCGGTAACCCCCGCCGCCGTCCTCCCCGTCGAAGCAGTACCGCAGCGGCTCCTCCCCGCTCAGCAGCTCCAGGATCACCACCCCAAACGCGAACACGTCCGACTTCTGCGTCGCCACCCCCGTGACCAGGTACTCCGGCGACATGTACCCTCTCGTGCCCTCCAATTTCACTCCCCTGCTGCTCGTCCTCTTCAGGGTCGGGCCGCTCCCGGGCTCGGAGGCGCCCTCCTCCTCCTCCTCCACCACTTCGGCCGCCTCGCCGCACAGATCGGCGGTCCCGAAATGGCAGATCCTCGCATTGAGCGACGGCTCCGTCACGATGATGCTCGAGCTCTTGATGTGGTTGTGGACGAACCCGGTCCCCGCCGCCGCCGGTGGCGGAGCCCGCGCAATGGTGGATGTAGTCGAGGCCGTGGGCGAGGTCGGCGGCGATCTGCATCCGGGTCACCCAGGAGGAGAGGACGGTGAACGCCCGGTTCACCTTGTTCCTCAGGCAGTCCGACAGGTTCGCCCCCTCCACGAACTCGTACGCCAGGTAGACGAAGTTCCCGGCGACGGCGGCGCCCAGCAGCTTGACCAGGCTGCTGTGGTGGCTCTTGGTGATGGCGGAGAGGCGGCGGCCAAGCTGGGGCCCGTCGAGGGGCCGCTTGAGGCGGCGCTGGAAGACGACGGCGTCGCGGCCGCGGAGGGAGCAGCGCCAGGAGGAGGAAGAGAGGCGGCCGGCGAGGAAGTTGCCGGTGGCGAGGCGGAGGTCGGGGAGGGTGTAGATGAGCGGCGTCTCGGGGAGGTACTGCTTGATCCTGGCCAGGGACTGCTGGCCGGCGGAGAGAGAGGAGGAATTGGAGTTGGAGTTGTAGCTGTAGCTGTTCAGGTTGAGGGAGGCGGAGGAGGAGGAAGACGGGTTGTAGGGGTTGGAGGAGTTGTAGGAGTTGGAGGTTCTCGACGACTTGGAGGGTCGGGCGGCGGCAGCGGCGCTGCTGGTGGGTTGGATCGCGTCTGCAGATTTTCTCGATCTGCACATGCTTCTTATCTGCACATGGAGAGAGCGAAGATTGAAGAATTTGAGGATGTCTTTAAGGCGGTTTTGGCATTTTTTTTTTTTATGGGACGAAGGTCTATAAGAAGGGCGAAAAGATTATTGGCTGGCGGCGTGACAAATGGGATTTCGTGTTCGTGAAGGTTTCGTGAACGTAACTCGGCTGAGGTTAGTCAAGTTTTAAGGAGAGATTGTGACGATGTTCCAATGAATTCGCCGCCGACGTTGGAGGTTTCACACCGGAATGAGTGAACGGCACGGATTACGTTCAAACGGGGTGGGATGTTTCGATTCAATCGGTTTGTGGGGGGGCCTACGGGGATTTTTTGCCGGGTGTTCGGGGGATCCCTGCACCGAAACAGGCGCGGCTAAGAACAATTATGAGATTCGATTTTCCATTTCCGCCATTTGACAGATGATGGTACCATTAGCCCGAATATCCGGTTGGAACGCGATGCCATTATCGTTGGATCGTACCGAAAGCATGGGCCCGCAAAGCAAAGACGTGTAATCCGTCGCCGGATCGAGATGCGCTTCGGTCAGGTCAGTAATGCTTCGGGCGGACGTGATGATACGACTTCGCGCCACGACCTGTTCATCATATTTCTTTCGCTCCACCTTCGCCCGTCCAAAAGTCTCGTGATGACCCACGACAGCAAGTGAGAAGAGGTCGACTTTGACTTGAAAGATGCGGGGGACCCGTGAGGCGCGTGAACAACCAACGAGATTACACGAACGGACGTTTGCTTTTCACCGTTCTTCGGCCGACATCTGGGTTTGGCACAGCGTAGAAATGCTGCTCAGTGCGTGTATTATACTGCCCCATGTTGGGTCAGATCTACACAGGGTCCTCATGCCCTCATCAGCCATAGGCAAGGGCTTGTGATCCTCGCTTGGATCCGGTGAAGCTATCTTGGCCCGACTCTCGCTTGGAGCTAACAATCAAAGATGGAATTTTTTTTTTTTTTAAAAAAGAGAGAGAGAGAGAGAAAAAGAAGGAAAAAAGTTTTAAAAAATCACAAAAATTGTTCAAGCCAATATTGACTATATTATGAAGGACGATCGGCGTTTATGTCATCGATTGTTAGCTAAAATTGACCAAAAGAACTACACATTGAACAATCTCAAAAAAATATTAGGACTAAATTGATCCAATTAAAAAAATTTAGAATTGAATTGAGATCTCCAACGACATTTTTTTTTATTAGTTATTATCCCTTTTGATGGTTTAGAATTATAGTGGACTAGGATTTCTTTATAGCATGAAGTGGTTTACGTTAATTGGGTAAGCCGGGTAGGAACCATCTCCAGTATTTCTCCTTTCATTTGTTCTGGTATAACAAACCCTTTCGGTCGAATGCGAATCGCTGGCAATTCGTAGAGAGAGACCATCTCCATTACTTCTCCTATAATTTGTTCTGGCGTGAACTTGCAATTCGTCCAAACTTCCCTTTCTTCATAGACTTTTCAAATCGCTTTACAATCCGTTCTTACGTGACTGCGGCATACCGTAAACCCATAAAAATTGGCAGTTTTTGAAAATCCAAGTTGCCACTGAGGAAGACAATCCATCATGATCATTCTGGAATTAAGATAAAGATTTGGCTATCCGTAATGGACTTTTCTATCCCTAACATTATACGATGTGTACAAAAGACAACCAAACGATGAGGGCCAATCGACTTAGAAACCCTTCGAAGCTGAAGAACTGTTGCTTTTGTCCTGACCAATTAGTTCTTGAGCATAATCTGGAGTCAAAGGTAACCGCAAGAGATAACCAAGATATAGACAGTATTATAAATTCCGTATCGCGATTTTTGTATAATCAATATTCCCAGAACTGTTCGCTTGAAACGTGATGCCCCTCGGTTCTTGGAAGTATTGAGTGATATCCTTATCGAGAGAAGACCTCGAGCCACTTGGCCCGTTGACCGCGAGACATTATTATCGTTCATTCCGGAAGCATTAGCCCCTAGTGTACGTGTCATCCGTCGGATCGTGCGGCTCTTGAGAGATGCGCTTCGGTCCGTCTGCTTCGGGTGGACGTGATGATACGCATCGCTGATGTTGACTACTTCACGCCACGACCCGTCCGTCCTCCTGTTGCGCCACTTTCACCAGTCTAAAAGTCTCGTGCTGACCCAAGGTACCCACGGGGTTGACTTTGAATTGAAAATGGGGGACGCACGAGGCCCACGAACCCACCGTTAGGATTGAACGAGCGAACGATTTCTTTTTCTTCTGACCGTTCTTCGCCCGAAATCTGGGTCTGGCAAATCCTGGAAATACTGCTCAGTGTGTGTATTATACTGCCGTGTTGGGTAAGATCTACACAGGGTTGAGACGCCCCCGTTGGCCTCGTTGGCCGTGGGCGTCCCAACCCTCGCTAGTGAAAAGCCCGATGGAGGGAAATAAAAAAGAAAAAGAAGAAATGAAAAGGAAAGAAAAAGATACCACCACCTTAGTGGTCGCGATAATTTGGGCTCTTTTCCCCTTATGAAATGGGAGAGTTCGAATCTCCTCACGGTCATTTGGAATCTTAAGTGAGACATCGAGGGTGGTGAGTTCTCTCGCTTATGTATCTCCCTAGGTTTACTTTCTGGCTGTATTGGATTATTGGGTCACAAAAAAAAAAGATAAAAAATTTTAAAAATTTTAAAAATCATTCAAGTCATGCTAATCATACCATATAAGACGGCCGACGTTCATGTCATCGATTGCTTGCCAAAATTAACTGAAAGAATCGTATTAATCAATCTCAAAAGATTCAAGACTAAATTAGTGAAATTGAAAAATTTTAAATTGATCGACATTTCAAATAAGATTTTTTTTTTTTTTGGGTAATTATCCCTCCTGATGGTTAAGAATTATCTTAGACTAGGATTTCTTTATAGTGTAAACTGTTCTCGACTATTACGATGTACTTGAGTACATTGAGAGGTGATCGAGATGATGGTGACGCACTTGACCACATCGTGAGGTCTAGGCATTTGTGCCAGACGACAATGAGTGGTGGTTGGACAAGGCGAGAAAGAGAGATAGAGAGAGAGATGACTACTTTGAGGTGGTGATCAAGATGATGGTGACATATGTGACTACATTGTGAGGTCAAGGCATCCGTGCCGCCATGGCAATGAGTGGTGGTTGGACAAGGAAGTGGGGCGGGGGCCGGGGCCGGGGCGGGGGGAGAGAGAGAGTGGTGAGGACGAAAATGAGATCTCCGAGAGATGTGATCTTCTGGGCGCTGAGTGTTTTGTGAGTCGACAGGTAAGAATATCGCACAAGACGGCAAATCAATCTACATTCAAGCGGGCACATGTGCTTCGATGTTGAGGGCGAGTATTGGACTCTTTGGAAGGACCTAGGAGACATGTCGATGTTCGAAAGTTAGGAAACTCGTCTAGTGTCATTACATGTTGTAGTTACATTTACCTTTATAGGCACGGATGAGTTCTCAAATGAGCCACGCTTCTAAATGGACAATATAATCTCGGGTTTTGCTAGTATAGTAGTTTTTGAACTACTATGAAAATAATAACCTTAAAAGAGTGCACCCCACAACAATTTGTAACTATCTGTTATTTAGTTTTTTGTAGTTCAAAATAAACTGTTTTTTTTTTCAAAAGATGTGTTTTGGTCAAGATAAAATTTAGGATAAAATAAAATTTATTATATTCTGCATTTAGTGCCTATCTAAAATGGGATAAAGTTAGATGTGAAAGAAATATAAGGTAGGATAAAATTATCTTATAAGAAATGTGGGATAAAATTGGATATGATTTCTAATATCTATAATAGAAAAGTCATTATTCTCGAATAACAAACTTATGAATTAACAAAAATGATATTATATTTCAATATAAATAATATTTGAACTTTAATATAAGAAATTCAAAATATCAAAAAATAAAATTTAGTTTTTAATTTAATCTTAGTTTTATTTATATATTACATTTGATTCTATCTTATAACATAAATTCAATATATAAATATAGATATATAATTATTTATTTATATTTATTACATATTATAGGTATTTTTGTATTTTAGATATATTTATACAGTTTGCTATTCAATAAAATTTTATTAGAGAATGTTGGAGGGGGAAAAGAAATAAAAAAAGAAAATAATTAAAAAACATGGGAAAAATAAAATAACATAAGCAAATCAAAGTAAATTAGGCAATAGTTTCACAAGAAATTTTTAACATATGTGTCGTGAATTTTTAGGTTCATTTACACGATATGTCATTTATATCAAATAATATATATGATATAATGTGAATATATTCGACTTTATTATTGTAATTTACTAAGCAGTAGATAGGATATAGCAAAATTTATGAATTTCATATCTTATCTTATCTAATCATGTCCCATTTAGAAATCCGAACGACCAAATGTAACCATAGTAGATTAAAGATTGTTACCTAATTATTTCTCCATAATCTATAGCTTAACCCTTTACGAACAAATGTTTGGGCATCAACCTTTTCATCACGCTTTTACAGAGTGTTGGAAAGGAGCACTCCAATTTATTTATTTTTTTGGTCCCGCGCTGTTTGAATGCTCTCTTGAGGGCTTGATTAATGGATTCACTTTACTAACTTGATAACGACAAGAAAAAAAAGTGTTGGACAGGTAAAAGGAAAAACCCAATGGAGACCATGGGATATTACAAGCAAGAACTTTCGATTCCTATGACAAAAAGTTGGGGTTTAGCTGGTGCCCTAGGGTGGTGGGCACTCTCATGAGTCTCAAATCATCTACATTTACATCCCAAAACAAATATACATAGCTGCCCAGATGCCGCAAACTGAGACCTTACTATTCATTTTAGGGGAAATAACATATATAATTTCTAAATTTTAACCCAATATGTAATATGATTATGAACTTAACCTAATATATGGTGTTATCCTCTAACTCTTAAATTATTTGATGAGGTCCTAGATTTTTGGTACGCGTTCAATTTAGTTCTTGGATTATATGAAAATGTTTAATGTTATCCTAAACTTGAATTAATGAAAAGACAACATTAAATAATTTCATATAGTTTAGGAATTAAATTGAACGTATATAAAAAAAAATTATGGGTCAGATTGAACAAATTAAAAATTTAGGGATAACATTGGACATTAAATTAAAGTTTAAGGACCATTTATATTATTATCCAGCCATTTTACCTATCTTTGCTTCACACCTTATGCAATAAAAGTCTTATTAAAGGAGCCAACCACTTCGAGTTCAAGAGCTCGAGCTCGACTAGACCTGCATGGTTAGAGCTTGAAACTTGATTGCTTCAACTCGATCATATATTGACTTTCCTACTCTTCTCAATTCAATTGAAAAATTGAGATATTCGAGTTCAACTTGATTCAACTCAACATCTATGAACATATATGAGGCATGCCTAGACAAACTTCATCTTTTTATTTTTTACTTAATCTAAATCATGTGCACACATTTTTTTTACCTTTTTATTTAGTAAAACTCTTACACTTTTACAATCAACAAACATTGATATGTAGTTTTTTTTTCCACGTTGACGCGTAAATTTAAATGTATAGTTTTGATAATCCAATTTTTGAAATTTGGATAATATTTCAAATTTTCACGGGAAACCCACAAAGTGTTCTTTACTTAAATTTAATTATAAACAAACAAGCGATTCAAGGTTGAGCTCGAATACAATAAGCTCAAAAACTATAATTTTTTGGAATTTCTATGTCTATTATTTACATATTAGATTTTTTTTGTAAAATAATAAAAAATTCAATTAGACTCGTGAGCTTATTGAGTGGAGAGAGAGAGAGAGAGAAATGTTTTGCACAGATGTATTTTTAAAAAATGAAGTTTACATTTATTGGGTAAGCTCGGTAAGGACCATCTCCATTACTTCTCCTTTAATTTGTTCTGGTATAACTATCCCTTTCGGTTGAATGTGAATCACTTGCAATTCGTCCAAACTTCCCTTTCTTTATAAAATTTTCAAATCACTTTAGAAGCCCTTCTTACATTACTGCGGTATACCCCTAAAAATTGGCAATTTCGAATATCCAAGTTGCCACTTAGGAAGACAATCCATCATGATCATTCTGGAATTAAGATAAAGATTGGCTCTCCATAGTTGACCGTACCATCCCTAACATTATACGATATATACAAAAGACAACTGAACGATGAGGGCCTATCAACTTTGAAACCCTTCAAAGCTGAAGAACTGCTACTTTTGTCCTGACCAATTAGTTCTCGAGTATAATCTGGAGTCGAAGGTAAACGCAAGAGACAACCAAGATGTAGACAACATTGTGCATTGATGATGATACCATGTATTGTATACGCCCGACAAGACAAAGTTACGTACGCATGTTTTGGTCTCTACTGTTCTCGTCACTTCTGGAATGGAGTTCGATGTTATCGCAGCAGATGGAGACGTGATACTAACGACGAGTACGAAGCACCCAAAGACTTTAGAGATGGGTCTGTAAAGGAGTTCAGCAGTGAAGTCAAAGAGATTGGCCCGTGAGAGAGTAAAATTTATGTGAAGTGCAAGACGGTTGTATGCAGAATCCTATTCTTGTGGACAGCACATGATGATAGCACCACTTGCACAAGAGCATTAAATTTGATGGGGATTTGTTTTTAATAAGAATTTGCAGTTAGGGGGGATTTTCTTCATTTTATTAATCACCTTTGGACTTTTTTAAGCATCCAAATGAATTTCAAATTTTTAAATGTTAAATTCTGTATGGAGATTTGTATAATTGATTTTTCTAGAAGTGTTTGATAAATATTTCTAATATGCACAATAACATTACTTTATATATATTTCATTATTGTCTCACGTTTGATATAACAATTAAACTTGTTCTACATAGATCAATCCCTCAATAAAAAGTACTCAAGAGTATTCATAATATCATATAAGACGACAAATAAATTGGAATTTGCGTTTTATTTCTGAATTACTTAGCATGGCTTCTCCAATTCGATGTGGAATTTTTAGGTGTTATATACCTTTACTTAAAAAATTAACATCCCCGTCAACCTACATCGATGCATGATACTTCCCTACATTTGGCCCATTTATGTTCTCTCTGCCTTCCTAGGAGTTTGCTAGAAGTTGCACCTTATTGAAGTCCTCTGACCCCTCCGAGCTCTCATTGAATTAGCTTTAGGCCTAATCTGTACATGAATCACATCCCTCTTCGGGGAGGTCCTGCTTTGATACAATTTGTAACAATTTGTTTTGTTTCAAGTCAGTTAAACCCTTCAAAAGTAATATATAAGTAACGACACAAGGTGGTTGTCATCTGAAAGTAGGTGTTTACTTATGAATACTCTCAAGATGGTATCTCCCACCCGATCTGATGTTAGACTTTTGAATGTTGCATTAGAAGCTAACAAATAAACATGAATTCCGTGGAAGAGGTAGCTATCCACACTTTCGTTTTCAGCGCGTTGGGTTCTGAACTCGAAAATCTATGGCCGTGAGTTTTAGCCTCGTTGATTCTTTGGGCTTTATGCTCAGTTGAATTTATCCATTCCATAAAGAAAGGGCCTCTTGGCAGTACTGCTTCCTCATCTCCAGGGACGACCACTTAGACCACTCCTTTTGACGAAGTTGTTTGACTTTTTAGGATTATGAGCAAGTTAGAATTCTTTCCTAAAGAATCTCTCATAATATGTCGATAGTGCTAAGTTTTCAATGGATGAATAGTGTGACCAAAACAGAGACAGAGCTAATTGTAAAGTTCAATCAAATCCATCTATGCTAAAGTTGTGTCTACCCTATCAGCACATGTCTCGTGGCCTTTCTACCAATGCTGGACAATTCATGAGACGCATTCCGCCACAGGATTGTCCATGTTGACTTTATGGGCAATGCACATTCTACTCCTGCTCCTCACACTTTTGAAATTGGATTTACCTAATTGCACTAGTGCACATTGTTGCCCAAAAGTCCTTTCTTGCTGTAATTGTCCATGTTGACTTTAGGGGCAACCAGAAGAGTTTTAAGTTAAAGTGAGTAAAATCAAGTGTCTTCAAGAGCTTAAATGATATGTGCTTCATCTTTATCTAAAGTTCAAATTTATTATAATTAAATACAATCACGCAATGTGTGTAATCTGTACGACAATCATGCTCAAAAGAATAGACACAGCTTTCTAAAAGAAAGTATAGTATATACACTGCTAGGGTAAAAAATGTTATCCATTACGGCCTTTTCTCACTCTTAATTTGATGTTTAGTAACAGAGTGGGAAATAAAAACTCTCAAATCAAGACAGATAAGGCCGGTTGTGTGAAATTTACAGTGAAGGTGTATGCTCCAATTTTTCCATTTTTAACTACTACAAAAATTGCTAACAAATTTATCTATTTCAACCAAAAAATAAAAATAAAAATCTATCACTTCGAAGAGAGGTCTTCAAAATATCATTTTTTTCAAATATTAAAACAGAAGGAAAGAAACGTAATATATATATTTTTAAAAAAAAATGTCACAAGAACTACAAAAATGTGAAAAGATGTGATAGGTCCAAATATATTAATTCGAAGAAGGAACTGTTCATCAACAATAATTTGTCATTTTGAAAGGGAAGTGTCTTATATGTAATAATAAAGCAAATAACAATAATTGATGGGTGAGTTTTCGTCTCGAATCAGAGAAAGAAGAATAATGCGAGTAGTATGACCACCGTTTCAAGTGCAAATGTCATCTGAACCACAATTAATAAATAGGAAAGATGCTTATTTTAGTATAATATTTTGAATATTATATAATTGCAACTTTCTTACAAACCATGACTATAAACCTAATTTTAATGATTTTGAGCATCCTCACAGTTTTGCTTATGAAATAATATTGATTCAAGAAGCAAGCTGATGAGCAAAATTTTTATAATAAGATTAACATGCATAATATTTGCTGAGAAGTGGGTAAATTCAAGTTAATGTATTGTTAATTTGTTATACTGACTTTAACTTTACAAAAATACTTAGGTAGGGCTAAGCAAATAATTAGAATGAATTTAACTATGAAATACAATTTGTTAATAAATTAATTGATATATGGTACTAAAATAAATATTTTTTTCCTAACCATTTTTCGTTTCATAAATTATATGATATAGAATTTTTTGATAGGTTATGCTAATTTTCTATTTACATTAGTTGTTTATTAATTATTACGAGAGGTGGAATTAATGAGGGCAATGAGGATGAACAGGGAAGTCAAGTGAAGTAAAAGTAGAACAAAGAAGATAAGATTGAACCTATAATCAAAACTTATAAGTTTTTATTAGTTCGTTGATATATAATTAGAACAAAGAATATGAAACGTTTTAGACTATATTTATTAAGGGTCAATTTGAAAATTTAAAAAGTGGGAAAATGACATAAATGATCATTGAATTTTAACTTAATGTGTAATGTGGTCCATAAACTTTTAATTTATTCAATGTGGTCCTAAAATTTTAGCCTAATCTGTAATGTAATTTAGTATATGTTGAATATTTTCATATAATTGAAAGAATGAATTAAACATGTATTAAAAATTCAAGAATAACATTAAATAAATTAAAAGTTCAAAAGTTACATTGCACGTCAGGGTAAAGTTTACGGACCATTTATGCCATTATCTCTTAAAAAAGTCTAAAGACATTTTTTTTTTCTTTTGGTCTTACTAGAAACAGGTTGGGTCTTTATACTTTTATAGCTGGTATACATGGATACTAACAAACTCACTGTTTATTCATTTGATAATTTATTATGATTATTGATTCTTTTATTTATTATGTATTGCAGTTTCAGCTAAAGGTCATGTCTCTTTCAAGACATGCCTCCTAACTTTCTATATGGGAATTATTTATATGTTCTTGGAGGGTACTTGTTGATCTTCTTTGTTTTACGTTTCATTTGTTTCTCATTTCGCCCGTTGGCTATATCAACAAGTTCGTCTTCTCTTAATGCGCAAACCACGAAAAGAACATTTAAGCATGAGTAGTTTATCCTGGGTGCATGATTTCCATCGTTGCCCACTGCATTTGATTACAATCCATTTGAGGTTGTATTTAAAACAGCGTTACTGACAAGCCTTGCTCAATTATCTACTTTTCTCTTCTTTACTTTTTACTGTGATTTTCATTACCGTGCTGCACATTCCTCCACATGTTTCTAATGAATTTTCACATAAGAATAATTTGACTGAAAGTGAAGTTGATCTAACCAGAAAAAAAATCGAAAGTAGAGTCGCCTGGTTTAAAGTAAAGGCAAATGTAGGAGGACACCGATGTCATCTACTCTTGGAAAACAAGAAATCTCGAGGGAGATCGACTTCATAAAAGATCGAGTTTAAGAACCCCAAAGCGTAGATGACCATGTTCGACCGTGAAGGGCAAGGCGATTGAAGTGTAAACGACCACGGACGCGGCCTGAATGAAGAAAGGAAAGGAAAATGAGCACACAAGGTTCAAGGACATGCGAGATGTATGTGATTCAATGTCCTAGAGAGCCGAATGTTCTGCGCCCACCGCTGTGTCCCATCACGTGAAGAGTTCCAAAGAAGGATATGCAGAACCAGCTAGAGAGGACATGTCCAAGCAATCTCGAGGGTTTGCGGCCGCCAAGGTCTAACCTAAATGAACCAGAATTATGAGTATGTAGTAGCCGAAACAAGGTTAGCATCTGCCTACCCTAAACCCTAATTCTCCTTCTTCCCATCGACTCTCTCCTACAATTTCCCAACTAAAAAAAACTGAAAGTTCAGCTCTCTAGGAAGTAGATTAACCAACCCTAAAAATACCTATAACCTACGAGTTCGGCTCTGCAGGAAATAGCTCAACGTACAGTAACTTTTCCTCGTGTTGGTATTCTCCGTAGACCATGCCGCCCAGCTAATTTTCATTTCCTAGCCGCCGATTACAGGAGAGTTTCTTCTTTACATTTATGCTTATTGCACTGGATTGATTTTCGCCGTTGGCTTTGTGGGTTTCACAGGGGTCTCTTGTATAGATCTGATAAAATCGATGGTTATGGACCTAGGTTCAGACGAGAATTTCACCAATTATTGGATTAGAAATCAAGTGTCATTGTTTCCAAAATGTGTCTTATTCTTCTACACTTAGTTATCACGTGATTTAAAATATCAAATCTCACAAAATCAGTGGTTTACATGGGTCTCTCGTCACAAAATTAAAAGTCATGGTGAATCCAGTCCAGTAGATTCAAGTTCAGGCAACAATTGTCCCGATTACAAGATGAGAAACCAAATTTCACTGTCTCAAGAGTGCGTTTATTTTCATACATTGAAGTTATTGCGCGATCTCAATAATTTTTCGGACTGGTAATTCAGTTTGATGTACAAGATAAATTTTAATGTAAATTGAGTAGCGGCAATGAACTAAATAAGCTTTTGCCTTACAAATTGCTGAGATGCTTTAATTAAGATTTTGCCTTCTGTTTTTTTTTTTTTTTTTACACTATGAACAACCTAACTTTTTTTATTTTTTTATTTTTTTGTTGTTGGGAGAGTCCTCGAATAAACCACTAAACATGCCACATTAAGGCGCTCCTTTATGTGTCGCCACATTTTTATGTTCTTGCCAAATGCAAATTGATCTTACCATCCTTACAACTGCCTTCAGCAAACAGTCCGATTAAGCTTACTGAAATTCCTCATATCGAGTGCACTGATCTAACGTATTTTCATCGCCGATCCTTTTCTAAAGCATCATGATTAGGTGGCCCGTCGGCTATACTTATGGAGAGAATATTAAATAGATTTAATCTATGAGCTATGTAATTGATTGAACTAATCAGATCCGGAAACTACACGAGAATTGGTGTCTTTTAGTGGGACCGAATGAGGGTTCGACGGATTATTTACAGACGAACTATAGTGCCGATTGTTCTCTGGTGAAGTTCTCGTTCATTAATTACTTCTAGCCAAAATGCCTACCTAATTCTCACCCTTATGCTTGCAAGAAAATTGCGCCACTGCCAGTCTCTCTCTCTCTCTCTCTCTCTCTCGATCTCGATTACATGGCGAGCCTCCCAGATCATCTTCTCTGGACACTCCTCTTCGTCCTACTCCTCTTGCTCTCCCGGACGTCTTCGTCCCGGACGTCTTCGTCCACCTCCACGCTCTTCGACGTCCTAGACTTCGGTGCTGACCCGACTGGGGCGGCCGACTCCACCCAGGCCTTCCGTGACGCATGGACGTCGGCATGTGGCCGCGGCGACTTCTTCGCAACCGTTGCAGTGCGGAGCGGAAGATACCTCCTCAGGCCGGTGCGGTTCAGAGGCCCTTGCAAGAGCAGGCACGTGAGCGTGAGGATGGGAGGAGCGACGCTGGTGGCTCCTTCGGACTACAGAGTCCTTGGCGGCAGCTCGAGCTGGTTGAACTTTGATGGGGTCTCGAACACGTCCGTTCACGGCGGAGTTCTCGATGCCAAAGGACCGTCTCTATGGGCATGTAAGGATTCCGGCCGCCACTGTCCCGACGGAGCCACGGTAATGTACTTTTCCTCTCTGCACCTTCAGATATTGGTTCGATTCTAAAGTCGGGTTGGTTTTTCCTTTCGCAATTCGGGCCAAAACTTATTATTTTGTCCTGCCGCCAATGAAAAGTTCATTTCTTGCTAGGATAGGTTGGTAATAGCACCTGTCTAATTAATGAAAAGACAATGTAGCGTAATTTATATTGCTCCTATAGTATACATCCCAACCACATTTTGCATTTGAATTGGCCAACTCATTTTTCTATTGGTCGGTAGACCTCACTTGACATGACCCCGTGTCGCCCTTATTAGTAACTATCGATCCGTTAGTTTGTGGAAATCGTGAAAACGCTCTATTTAGAAAGTAATTCGACATCTTTATAGGAAGTTTTGAAGGACAAAATAAAGGGGAGAAGCTACCCTATCATACTCAGCTTTTCTTAGGCCCTCCACTTGATTAGACGACGATGCATACGAGAGCAACCGTAGTTAATGACCTACCATGGAGGCTGCCACCATCATCTTGTTGCTACAAAACTTCGACTGCTGTATATCCTCCACTCTCTCCTCTCTCTACCATCTTCCCTCCGAAACAGATTTGTCTCGTCGCTCAGCCTATTGTATATCTTCCATTTCTAGATCGTCCCCCTCTAAAACAGATCTCTCTCTCTTTCTAGCATTGCCACCTTAGAGATTCGGACGGCTTGATGCCTCCACATCTTGGTTGCAAGATCTCCTTTAAACTTTGGAGATCTCTCGCGTGTGGGCGCATAGGTAAAGAAAGACTCTGAGCATCGTCACGAGCGTGGTCCAAGGTTGTCGCCGGCGGTGGTGGCTTTAAGTAGTTTTTTCCAATCAGCGGTGGCGGTGGTGTAGGTGGAGAGCTGTGATGTCTTACCAACCCGGTCCATTCCGTATATGACATGCTCCTAGAGGGACGCTTTGAGTAACCACGCAAAACAGTAACAGTTATCATTTGGGAATGAATCTCACGTGAATAAGATCACAATACCTTACCCATCCAATATGAGATTTAAAAAACGATACTTCTCCTATTCAATATATGACCGATCTATCCCTACCCCTTTGTCATCTTGAAAGCCCACGAAAAGTCACAGCTCTTTTGAACTCTCTCACTCCGGCAATAAATTCACATTGGCGTCATATCGGGTATGAGCTTAGTTCGCTCACGAATCATATATGAACTAAAGATGATCCTAATTAGATACCATTTATAATGACTCAATTCGTTCCATGTGGGCTAATCCAAAAGAGTGTTTTAGTTAGTGACGATTCAGATGGGTGTTACTTATGAATTACGAAATGAGTTCTCATCCATTTCGATATGTAACTTGGGGGTTAGAGATGTACCGTGGTGCTTAGATTGGAAGAGGAGAAATGGAGAAGGTTTTTATTCCGATGTACATATCGTTTGGAGACCTGACACCTTAGCATGACTCTAATTGAAGTCCACATAAAATTGGGTGGTCCCAAGTAGTGGGGAATGCAATTGTCCTTAGAACGTGGAGAGAGAGAAGGTCTTTTTTTTTTTTTTTTTCAAATAAATATTACATGCATCCGATACATGTGAGCTCACTTCATCTCAATCATTAGATCATATTAGTTTCATGTAAGGTCCATATTCACCACAAAAAAATTTGAAATCGACGACATATCATCCCATTAACTTCTAATATTGAGATGTAATCTCTTCACTTTCCTTCTTTTTTTTTTATTCCTGACTGCTAAGAAGTGATTTCTTCACTTGTTTTTTTCTCTTTCTTTCATCTTCTTTTAGCGCTAGTACCATGCGTGCTCAATTCACCGCCCGTCATTGTTAGTTTCACCAACTCCGACACCATTGCCATCCCCATCACCGGACCTATTCCTTTGTGTGTGTATGTGTCGGCACGCACATGTGTCCATATTACGGGGTCTCCACTATTGATAAGGCGGTCAAAATTCCTTCACTTATAAAAGAACTTTCTTTTAGGGGTTCTTTCCAAAACGCGTGAATGCAAGTTAAAAACATCTCCTTGATCAGCTTCGCAACCGGCCATCTTTGAAGAGATTGACAATAAGTCTGTGTTTGTTTGGAGAGATCATCACAAATGATTAAAGTGGGTCGATTGTGGAAACATAAAATATTGACCGACTTACATTCTCGATACTTGAAACTCAACTTGAACACAATTGAGCACCACATTTCTTGCTAAAGCTTGAATTGAATAGAAAACCAGGATATTCAAACTCGACTCGATTTGGTTACAATCAACTTATGATTGGGTTCCAGCTCGAGCTCGAGCTCGAGCTCAAGGTCGAGCTTACTACACTTGAGTATCTTTTCTTGACGCTAGCGAGTACACGAGTAGCTCCAGCATTTTAGCTCGAATGAGTTGATCTCGAGCAATCATCAAGTACCTTCAATCAAGCCGTATAGTGAGCGGTGGAATGGCCCCGCTTGCAAGCAGATAATTAGATAGATTACAAGAAATGAAACGTTTAATAAGGATACGCTTAAGCATCTTTGAGTACTTTCAGAATTTAACTTACTTCCCTCATCAATGGCAGAGGAATAAGATGGTTTTCCTGTGCAGTACCTGTAAATAAAATAAGGTGGCTGCATTTGGATATTATCTTGAGCACACGTCTTTAAATTAACCTTGTTTTCACTGGCTGTTCTGATATGCAGACACTGAGCTTCACCAACTCTAACAACATCAGGATAAAAGACCTGACGTCCATGGACAGCCAGATGTTCCACATCTCCATAAACAGGTGCCGAAACGTTCGCGTTCAAGGGGTGAGAGTGAAGGCCGACGGCAACAGCCCCAACACGGATGGAATCCACGTCCAGCTCTCGACCAACGTCTTGATTCTTCACTCAGACATCGCCACTGGGGATGATTGCATCTCGATTGGCCCGGGTACTCAGAACCTGAGGATCCAACGCATTCGGTGCGGCCCTGGTCACGGCATTAGGTACGACTTGCAGGAGTCCCTTGGTGCATGGATCGAATCTATCTGGTCTTCTAAGTCAAGGGAATCATGATCCTGTCTCGATATATCGATTCTTCGTTGTATGCATGCATGTTGTTGATATGAGTAAGCTATATAGGAATCATGAAGTTCAGAAGATTGTGGAATCATATAATAGGAAAATAACCAAAAGAGTCATATGTTCAAATTTTCATATTTAGTGATTGGATGTGTAATCTCTGGCGAAAAGGATTGAAAATTTACACAGGAGATGGTCAGTGCATCATCTGTTTCGTGTTTTCCATTTGTAATTTTACTGTACTTTGCAGCATAGGAAGCCTGGCAAGAAGCGAGAATGAACCTGGAGTACAAAACATCATAGTGAGAAATACCACTTTTCAAGGTACTCAAAACGGATTAAGGATCAAATCCTGGGCGAGGCCTAGCAATGGATTTGTACGAGGAGTCCATTTCATCGATGCCCGGATGATCAATGCCCAAAATCCCATCATCATCGACCAGAATTACTGTCCATATGGCAGCCGAACTTGTCCTAACCAGGTGATTCATCTCATCAAGTGCAAAATCTTTTCCTCTTGGCAAGTTTTATGTCCTGATTCATCTCATGACCTGAGAATGACAATGGCGACGAATAGGAATCCAGCGTGAAGATAAGCGACGTTCTATACAGAGGCATCCAAGGGACGTCCGCTTCCCCCGTCGCCGTAAGGTTCGACTGCAGCACCAAGAACCCGTGCACTGGGATTCGGATGAGGAATGTGTACTTGACCCGCGTCGATGATGAAGTGACTCAGTCGTCTTGTGCGAACGCGAACGGGGAGGCATTAGGTACAGTTCGACCGAGAAGCTGCCTCTTTGAGAATTCGTAGATCTTTGCTCAGCCGGTATGGGAATTCATAGTTTAGAGCTCACTGCAAACACAGTTTTGTTACTTTTACGTTCACTTTATAGTTTTGGAATCAAAAGGATCAAACCTAAACAGCCATTGAGAAAAACAACATCGCATTGATAATCCCATGTTGAAAGATTTTCCTTCTATCAAATGCAAGCAGGACAACCTTATATGTCAATCTCCTGTGATCATTATTCTCACCATTTTACATGGTCGAAGTATGCACTCGCCCATCGAGAAAAAGCACCAACGATCAGCATCTGCTTCTTCACTTGCACAGCAATATATCGGCAATCCGGGTAATGTTCTCCTCAGTGAAGCCATACTTGTTGAATGTGTCTAAATAGTGCCCGCTTGCACCGAACTCATCCACCCCAACCACCACGCCCTCTTGTCCCACGTACTCCCTCCACCCGACTGGCGACCCGGCCTCCACGCTCACGCGCTTGACCACATTCGAGGGCAACACCCGCTCCTTGTACTCCCTCGGTTGCCTGTCGAAGAGGCGCCAGCACACGAGTGACACCACCCTGACCCTCCTCCCTGCCTCCCTCAACCTCCTTGCACTCCCCTCGCAGAGGCAAAGCTCCGATCCCGTGCCAATCAATATTATCTCGGGCATCTGCTCCCCTGAGTTGTCGCTGATCGTGTAACCGCCCTGTTTGACTGCGTCCATTGACGTCCCTGTGAGATTTGAAGCTACTTTCTGCCGAGACAATGCGATGAGGCAAGGAGCGGCCCGGTTCGCCACAGCGATCTTGTAGGCCCCGGCAGTTTCGTTCCCGTCGGCCGGTCTGAAGACTAGGAGGTGTGGGATAGCCCGGAGTCCTGCGAACTGCTCCACCGGTTGGTGAGTAGGACCATCCTCCCCTAGTCCGATTGAATCGTGGGTCATGATGTAGATCACTCCAGCGTGGCTCAGAGCAGCAAGCCGGATAGTATTCTTCATGTAGTCTGAGAATATAAGGAATGTGGCTGCGAATGGGATGAGTCCACTTCCATGCAAAGCAATGCCATTTGAGATGCCCCCCATTGCATGCTCTCGAACACCATAGCGGATGTTACGACCCCATGGAGAGCTCGGCAGGAAGTCGTCATAATTGTGGAGGTAAGCTTTGTTGGAGGTTGCAAGGTCCGCACTCCCACCAATCAACCCAGGAAGAACCTTAGCGAGCTGGTTTAAGCACTTCTCAGAATATCCACGGGTGGCGTCCACTGGATCAGAGTGTGACCACCTCTGTTTAGACAGTTCAGTGATCATGTTTTAGTGTCATAGTCACTAAAGCCCAGCATACTAAAGAAGGAAGTTCACTAAGTGTGGTTAATCCTTGAAAGAGTTATTTCTTTAAAAAGGGTCTACTAGAGAGAAAACCACTTAATCAAAGATGAATCAGTGTTCATCCCTCCATACAATGCTCATAAAAAAAACTTTTTTCCCTAAACTGCCGGTAGTGTTGAAAGGTAAGGCCAAACAGTAAAACAACCAAAGAGGCAGGTAAGGCCAAGTAGTGGCTCAATTACCGGCAACGAGTTTTCCCAACCGGGAAGCAAACCCCCACTAAGAAGAATCTGAAATTCTATGGCCTCTTGAGGATATTTGATCTGGTACGAGTAAAGGTTGGTGTGCCATTCTTTTTCCAGTCTCTCCCCAATATCTGCTTGCTTCTGCATCTCCCTGCATCAAATGTCATTTGACAAATGAGTACTTTATGTGTGTTAGGCTTAGATATATCCACGGTCCCATCCTTTTCCTGGAAAAGTGTAATGCTAGAAAAATAGCTTTAAATTAAATTGAAAATTAAAGAAACCTGTATAGCATAGGGATGACATGGAAAGGTTCTCTATTAGTCCATTTTACTTTTTGTCTCATGTTGTTTACATCATCTTCGCTGAAGGTCCCATGATGAGCCTTTGATGTCCCTTCTTTCCCAGAAAGTTTCCCTATCAGGGTTTTCACCTGGAGTAAGCAGACAATGATGAAGGTTCGATATTCAGTGAGATCAACAAAATGGTTTTACATTTGCTAATATAGGGATAAGCGACAGATGACAGGGTTCTAATTTCTAAGGCATGACTATTACTAACCCTGATGAAAGTGGGCTTCTCTGTCTCGCTGAAAGCAGAGAAAAGTGCATCCTTCAATGTTCTCATATCGGCATCTATGTCGTCAACTGAGATTGTATGCCAACCAAGAGCCTTGAACCGAGCAGATATATCTTCGGAAAAAGCCAGCGTAGTGGGTCCATCAATAGTGTTATGATTATCATCATAAATCAGGGTAAGCTTGTTGAGCTTCCAGTGAGCAGCCAAGGATGCAGCTTCATGGGCTATTCCTTCCATTGCACATCCATCCCCCATTATGCAATACCTATATTTCAACATTAAAGTTACCAACAATAATAATAACTACAAGTTTCTCATAAGCTGTCTCAGAGAACCAGTTCGTTCAACTTACGTTCGGTGATCAACAATGACAGCATCAGCTTTGTTAAATCTAGCAGCTAGGTGAGCTTCAGCCAAGGCAAGACCTACTGCATTTGCTACACCTTGTCCGAGTGGCCCTGTGATCACAGTTCACAACCACGCGAATAAACAAATGAACAAAAACTTAAGGAAAGAACTCAGCTAAATGAAGCTTGCCAGAGACATAGACCATTTAAGCAAAGACTTATACAGTACATAATGGACCAAAGATCCTCATTGTTTCCTCTATTTACCATCCTTCCTGTCTAAGAGGACAAATGCGCTCACAGATGTCCAAAGAAAAGAAAAGCCATAAAGCAATGATTTGTAGGACAGATAACAAGTGCTTGAACTTCGGAAATTAAGTCAATTCTACTATTTTGAGTCTATAATGAAATCAATATGCCTCAGTCCTGCTGCCTTTTTTTTTTTTTGAGTAAGTATCATATGGACAATTGCACCCAAAAAGGTCCAAAGACAAGAAAAGGCCAGAAGCAAAGATTTGCAGGACAGATGACAATTTTTTAAACTTCAACAGTTGTCAATTCTGCTATCTTGAGCATATTATAAAATAAATATGCCTCATACCTGCTGATTTTTCCAAGTATCATATGTTTCCCTCTCTCAAGTCTCACATGGTAATAGAACTTCAACTCCAGTTATTTTCTTATTTCGAGTCGCACAAGAGAAAATTGATAACAGAACATACCAGTAGTGACTTCAATGCCACTGGTGACCACATTCTCTGGATGTCCAGGAGTCCTACTGCCAAGCTGGCATAAACGCTTTAGGTCTTCTATCTGGAGACGAAATGTTCCCAAATCAAGTGGATAAAATGTCCGCAGCTAGCCCCCCAGGCTAAGACTCCAGACACCCTAATCTAGACTTAGGTAAAGTTCCATATGCTAGAACAGGGTAAGAAGAGAGCAATGCGAGTCCAATCTTTCAAAGGACTAGTCGACAAAAAGTTCCCACCGCAAAAGTTCGACATATCAATGGTAACAGAAACTATACGGAAGAAACATTTTCATTTAGCTCAAAGATCACAAGGACTTGGCATCTTAACAGATTGGTAGGAAAAAACTTCTTGCACAAGAGCTGCGACTCTGCTCATTAGCGAAAATGGGCAGATCATTAATAGTTTGTCACATAGCAAACTAACAACACCATAATCGTCCAACAGCAAACCAAAAAGTTAAGCTTAAAAGGCCCAGCTCATCATCATCATCATCATCATCAGAACAAGTGCCAACAACTTAATGAATAACCAGCAAGCAATAACTAAATTCAGCTTTACGCACGATTCGTTCTCGAGAATTAGAGCAAACATATGACATCCTCTGAACTGAGCAAAAGAAAAGTTCACATACCTGAACAGACTCAAACCCGGCGAGATGGAGACAAACGTACTGAAGCAAGCAACCATGCCCGCACTCAACACAAACCTGTCCCTGTTGAACCACTTTGGATTCTTGGGATTGTACGTCATCACATGCCGGTACAACAAGAACAAAACCCCGGCCATCCCGAGCGCCATCCCGGGGTGTCCGGCCTTGGCATTCTGGACCGAATCCACGATCAGCATCCTCACATTGTCCACGCATCGCTTGTCGACCAAGTTCTGGAACGACTCATCGTCCAATTCCTCCAGTTTGTCCCAATTCAGATAGGGAATCTCTCTCTGGTAAGCCTTCTTGAGCTCCTCTTTCCATGAGAGCTTGTCGTCTCTGGACAGAGAAGAGCGTTGAGCAGCTGGTTTACAATCTTGGGTCTTGAGCGAGCTGCAAGCGATGGATTTAGCAGATAATTTGATCCTTCTATAGGAACAAAAAGATGGGTATGGGTTATGGAAGAGCGACGAGATCGCCATGGACGAAAGCTGGTTCCCTTATCTCGGATCGTAGCTAAAGCAGAGGAAGTAACCGACAGACGTTGGCTTGGAATCACCATGGAAGTGAAGATGAAGGTTGGAAAGATCAGGGCGCTTACGTAAGCCGCCATTCATGGAAGATCGACCGACTCCCGAGAGATCCAGGTGGCTGCCGAAGATGAAAGCTTTGACTGATCGAAAAACGGTGGTGGTGGATTTTTCAGCTTTGAAAGAGGAACGAAGAAAACCTTCGCCAGTACGTGGCGGGCATGCAGGACAGAGGAAAAACAGGGGAGGGGGGGCTCTGTTGTCTTCCCTAATTCATGAATAATTCATTCAACCTGTTTCTTGATTCGCTCCATTTGGTTAATTTGATCCTTCAGCATCATCAGAGCTCAAAAAATCCTGGTGACGAATTGGACTTGCACAGAGAGAGAGAGAAGAAGAGGTTCGATAAAATTAATAACGGTCAATAGTATGAAAAACACACACGTGATAAATTATCTTAAATTAATTTTTTCACTAACAAAAACTCCAAATCAATATACTTATGATAAAGAGTTCAGTGGTGATATGCAAAGAGTTTAGTGGTGATATGCAAATAAAATAAAAGTTTGTATATTTGATTGTGTTAAAAGTCATTATTGGTCATTTTTTGGGATTTTCTTAATTATTAATCTATAAATTTGGGGAAAATTAAATAAGCGACCCGAGAAGTGACAAATTTTTTAAATAAGGGCGACGAAGTGAAGCTTTGTGTTAGATAAGGACCAAGTAAACTCATTGTCTCGAATA
This sequence comes from Eucalyptus cladocalyx, assembly GCA_017140615.1. Classification (NCBI taxonomy): domain Eukaryota; kingdom Viridiplantae; phylum Streptophyta; class Magnoliopsida; order Myrtales; family Myrtaceae; genus Eucalyptus; species Eucalyptus cladocalyx. The sequence continues at coordinate 13,216,863 of CM029525.1, forward strand.
AACCAAAGTGGTTGAATCAATTCCAAATAAGGACGACTTGTTTGTCAACCAAATATTCACCTTTATCAAGCGTGACATTTTCAACGACCAGAGTTTGAGCAATTTTGTCCAAAATAAAATACAGAGAAAAATTAACAAATCCTAAAACGGACAGCCGGAGTTTTGATTTCATCTATAATATCACGAATCAATTGCAAACCCCGTTGTCTTAGCAATATCATCCCTACCTCCGGTCATCCAGATTTTCCTTCTCTTATTAGGTCCCTTCAAAATTTTCTTATTTTCTATTTTTGCTTGACTAGCAAAGCAGCTGGGTTATAGTTATAAAAAAGAAACAACTTAATTACCAATCCACGGGGATGACTGCTCCAAAGCCTGTCCTCAAAAGTTTTCCTGCCTGCCTAAAATATTTTGAATACTCTAGCATTTCACTCAAGATTGCACAAGCCAACTTGCAGTGTGGATATGAAAAAGAGAACGTAGATACGCAATTTCCTCCCACATTAATCTACTTCGCCCTGAGAACCTCAAATCCAACATCACAGCAAGAACTGCACTGTCCTATCATCCTAAAATTTCCAGCCCAAAAATCGCCACAAAACTACAATACGAACACACACACGAGTGAACTAGCAAAAATTTCCACCAAAGTTGCAATGGCGAAAGCACAACAACGGCAACTATGAGATGATAACCCAGCAAACACCTAAGTGCCAGTGCCGAACACACATACACACAGAGACACGGACTTTATGCACAGAGACACAAAACACTGGCCTTTTAGCAATCCAATCAGCTACAAGTACAGCAAAAACAAATAGCCAGATGGAATTTCTCATAACAGAGATCGTATCAGAAAAGCAAAGACCTCGGAACCGTCTCGGCTCTGACCTAGAGCAAACGAGTATCGGCGACCCCTGAGCAAGAACCGGGAGTGGGACCGCAACAAAGGAGAGAGAGGAGGGACAGTACGGCCCCAAGGGAGCGTTTCGTGCGGTGTAGATTCCCATGGCCATCGCCTCTGCGACTCTGCTGAACTTACCAGCGCAGGGAGCCGTCTTGACAAAATTTACAAGAGGCTGCCGATAGAAAGAAGAGACGATGGTGAACAATAGACTGATGCTTGTGAGGGGCAGGTGAGAAGCGATGAGAATCAAGTTGCAACGATGATCGGGCAGCGATTTGGTTAAGGAGCGGTGAGGGAGAAGAAAGAAGAAAATATGAACTTAATTAATTTAGCATTTTCCCTTTTTTCTAATCATAATTTTCTAACAAAATTGCCCCTATTGTAATCGGAAAATGTTTGCCGGTGAGCTAAGGTCCTCAATAGAGATTAAGTTGATTATTTGGTCCTTATTTGACACAAAATTTACTTGGTCCTTATTCAAGACAATGAGTTTACTCCGGTCCTTACTTGACACAAAGTTCACTTTGGATCCTTATTGAGAAAAATTGATCCACTTCGGGTTCTTATTTGGAATTTTCCCATAAATTTGTTTGACAACATGAAAAAAGAACTAGATTTTCAAGAAAGTTCTCCATTCTCGAAAGCTAATACGTACAGTACTATAATTTAAAATGAAACAATGATGCCTTTTAATACGAACAATAACAACCACTTAATTCTTCTTTTTAAAAAATAGGGAAAATGTCACAAATGATTCATGAACTTCATCTAATATTCAATTTCATCCATGAGCTTTCGATTTACTCAATTTGGTCCATGAACTTTCATCTAATGTTCCATCTAGTCCCTAACTATTTGAAAATTGACCAATTTCTTTTTTTTTAATACCAAACTATTTTTTTATAAATAAAAAAATATCAAACTGGGTTTTTTTTTTGTTGAAAAAATACCACATTTATGCAAAGCAATAAAGGTCAATATTTCTTTCATTTCTCCATATTAAAAACAAATGGAAAAAGGGACAGTAATAATAAACAAAAGGTGAATCTTGCATTTTGATTTCTTTTTTGTATATGCAAATTACTTGAATAATGTACAAAAGCCCATCAATCGATTTTTCCCTTTTCGATGAAGTCCATAAAAAAAAATCGATTGATGGGCTTTTGTACATTATTCAAGTAATTTGCATATACAAAAAAAGAAATCAAAATGCAAGATTCAAATTTATTTATTATTACTGTCCCATTTTCCATTTGTTTTTAATATGGAGAAAGGAAAGAAATATTGACCTTTATTACTTTGCATAAATGTGATATTTTTTCGGCAAAAAAAAAAAACCAAAAAAAAAAAAAACAATTTGGTATTAAAAAAATGGAAATTGGTCAATTTTCAAATAGTTAGGAACTAGATGGAACATTAGATGAAAGTTTATGGACCAAATTGAGCAAATCGAAAGCTTGGGGATAAAATTGAACATTAGATAAATGTTTAGGAACCAAATTGAGCAAATCGAAAGCTCATGGATGAAATTGAGCATTAGATAAAAGTTCATGGACCATTTGTGATATTTTCCCTAAAAAATAAAGAGGATGATATTATTAATTATGATAACTCGATTCTAAATAGGAATAAAATATCTAAGCAAAGGGAACGAAAGTGAATAAAATTGGGATCCACAACTTTAAATTTTATTTAGATGATTAAGGGTAATTTGATCTCTTTTTACTAAATTATGGTGTATTTAGTAACATAAAGGTTGAGACAGCCCCATGCATATTTACAATTTCATAATTATCTTTATAATACTCGCGAATAGATCAATGATTTCTTTTCCAACCTAAGTGGTTGGATTTTCCTAATGATACCTAATATCTAGGTTTACCAATTGACTTAGAAATAGACAATATATGAGATAATTGTCCAAAAAATTCTAAACCAATTGAACCATGATCAATTTAATCCTAAACCTTTTTGATAATTTTCAATTGTATCTAAATTTAGTATCAATTTAGTCATAAAGTTATGAGTTGGATATTTGGTTGGAAGAACTACATTGGCAAATTATCAAAATATTTAGGACTAAATTGACACGATTGAAAGATTTATGATCAAATTGACAAATCGTCAAAATGCTTAAATTTAAATTGGTACAATTGCAAGATTTAGTTGCCCTATGTATAATAGGTTTAAGACTTTTTTGACAATTATCCCAATGATATGGTTAAGACTCAAAAACTTTTAAAGTTATGCGCTACAAATAATGCAATCAAAGCTCGTGATTTTTTTTTTCTTTTTTGGTCGAAAACATCTCGATAATATTAATAATTAAGAATTCTTACATAAAAGACCCAATAAATGGGCATTCAAACAAGGCAAATTCTCTTCCTAGCAATTGGTTAGCTTATCCCCCTCAACCGTTTATTTCAATATTATGTTTAGATGTACCAACTGAAAATGCCCCTTTAGTGGGCTAGTAATGAATAAACGATATATATTTCGACCAAAAAAAAAAAAAAAAACAAGGCAAATTCCAAAGAGATTTGGGGGTCACACTACCCAAGAAGATAATAAAGAATTCATTTCGTGGGCCTTAGCTATCCAATCAGTTCAGTTTGCGGACCGACCACAATGTGCCACGTAGACATTTTCAAAGAATTGGCCTCTTCCACGTCAGTAATTATTTCCCACCGCAGGTGGTCTTCTTTGACTCCCGCTTCTGCAAGCTCAAGACAATTCAATTTCCAGCTGCAAACTCATCTCTTTCTTGGACTGAAGTAGTTTCGATGCTTCGACCATGGCCAGCGCCTCCTGCCTGGATCGCCGCCGAGGCTAGAACACATTTAGCAAAACCGTTGTTTTCGATGCATAATGCCCCGACGGTGGAATTCCGATGCCGTCATTGGAGGACGGCATAGCAACTCTTATCCCTCCACAAAAAAAAATGTATGCTAGGTTGGTTGAGAAAGCACTAGGTATCATGTAAAAAATTTACTTAAGTATTTATATACTCCAATTTCTTCACTTGGGAGGAGACAAAAAGGACCAAACAGAAAACAAGAAAATACAATTGTCTCTTGATAGAAAAGATTGGATACATGAGATTTACTTGGCAAGTAACAGAAAGGGAAAAAGAAGGAAAAGAATATAGGACAATTCCTAAGAGATGGGAAGAGGAGCACCGTTCCAACCGCTTAGGCACTCCAGCAGCGGATCAATCAGTTTCCCAGCACAGATCGCAGTGAAGACCTTGTCGAAGTCCTCGCCAGGGGATATCACCCCCTCGCCCGTGAGCAGGGCAGTCCCCAGCTCCTCCCTCACCAGCTTGTACAATGGATAGGACCTGCATTCCTTGATCTGGTTGGGGATGGCGAGGCTGCCCGTCTCGTACTGGGCTCGAACGCCCTCGACGTCCTTTGGCAACTGGGCCTTGAGCTCCTCCTCGAAGGCCCCAATCTTTTGGAAGATCGAGGTGCTCGGGTTCAGCTCGCTCTCGCTGTTCACCAGTGCCTGGTCGACCAGGACTTGCCTCAGCTTCTGCATCAGCGGGTAGGTGGCGCTGCAGCAGTCATCGGCGTAGGTGAACACGTGCTCGCGGTCGACCACTTTGAGCAGGTCCCTCTCACAGTAGTGAGATGGGTGGAGCTCGCCATTAGCGCCCACCATAAGGACTTTCCTGGCCACCCTGCCGACCGTGTTCTTCACCGTGCTCTTCAGGTTCTCCTCCAGATGCCTCAGGTCAACGGCCTGGCACAGAGCAACCAGGAAAGTGGAAGACATGAGCTTCAATATGTCGATGGCCTCGGCGGTCTTCCTCGATGAGATCAGGCCTAGGGAGTTGACATCCTGGTTGTGCTGCTCCGCACTCTGGACGTGATTGGTAACGGGATTGGCAAGGAATTGGAGCTCCGAGCAGTATGACGCCATGGCGATCTCTGCACCCTTGAAGCCGTAGTCCAGGCTAGGGTTGCGACCGCCCGACAGATTTGAGGGCAGCCCGTTGTTGTAGAAGTCGTTGACAAGCTCTGAGAACTGCGCGAACATGAGCTTCCCTATGGACGCAATCGCCAGGCGAGTGTTGTCCATGGAGACACCAATCGGGGTCCCCTGGAAGTTCCCACCGTGCAGGGCCTTGCTCCTCGCGACGTCGATCAGCGGGTTGTCATTGACCGAATTGATTTCCCTCTCAATCATCTTGGTCGCCGCTCGGATCACCTCAATCTGGGGCCCTAGCCACTGGGGAGAAGTCCTGAGAGCGTACCTGTCCTGCTTTGGCTTCTGGAGCGGATCCATCTCGTGCAACTTTTTAGCAGCCTTCACGTAAGCGCTTCCATCCAAAATATGCTCCATTATAGCCGCAGCCTCAATCTGCCCGGGATGGTGCTTCAATTTATGCGTCAAGTGGTCTGTGAACTCCGGCTTCCCCTGCATCACCTCTGCGAAGATTGCCGACAGGACCTCGGACAGGACCGCGAGTATGTTGGCCTCGAAGAGGACGATGGAAGCCAGGCCAGACCCGACTGCCGTGCCGTTCACGAGCGCCAACCCTTCCTTGGGCTGCAGCTCGAAGAAGCCCGTGTCAATCCCGGCAAGCTGGAAGGCCTCGACGGCGTCCAGGGGCTTCCCATCAGGCCCGACAGCCTTGGAGTTGGGCCGGCCCGTCAGGAGCCCGGCGATGTAGGAGAGGGGGACCAAGTCGCCTGAGGCAGTGATGGTGCCCCTGAGGGGCAGGCACGGGGTGATGTTGTGGTTGAGGAACTTGGTGATGGCCTCGAGGATCTCAAAACGGATGCCGGAGTAGCCCTGGAGGAGGGTGTTGACCCGGACGAGCATGGCGGCTCGAGTGGAGGATTGAGGCAGGGTGTGGCACGACTCCGTGCCGTTGCCGAAGACCCCGGCATTCAAGAACCTGTTCCAGATTCACAAGCTTTTCATTAGACAAGGACCTCTCCTAGTTCTTGCCGAGTAAAGTATTTTGCAGTTCAAAGGTCTCGCTCGAAGTTCTGTTTAGTGTAGTAATTAAGCGACTCTTTTGCATTTTTGCAACCGTGTGAACTGAAATGCAGGAGAGAAGACAAACGAGGATAGGCTGAAGAGGACTGCTAACAGATTTTTCTAAGTCAGATTTCAATTATTGAACTTTTTGTCTCGACTCGCTAGGTACGACGATAGCCATAGAGATGAAATTTACCATAACACACATTGACTTGTAAAATAAATATAAGATATTAGATAAATAAATAAAAAAATTCTACATGGGTATTTTAAATAAATGATGCACGTTGGAATATCCGTTTAAACCTAGTTTATCCTTATCTTTCTGCCAACCCATTAGGAAAAGGTGCCATCCGCACCTACTAAACATGATGGACGTGTTTATTATGCTTATTTATCAAATATAAATGGAGTAAATCAAGTTTTAACAATAATATTGATAAGTATAATAGCTATTGGTCCTCATAAATAACATGTATATCGCCTAGACATTGACAGGTACTATATAGTTAAGGATGAGCCTAATTATGATGTCCAATCTATCTTTTTAATTGGAAGTCATGAGTTGATGAAAACAATGAATCTCTACAATGAAATGATATATATTCTGTAAAACAAAAATAGAGCATGTACCAACAATTTATCCAATTAGTTGAGCTATCAAAAAAGTCCAACCAACCCGAATCAAAAAGTTTTGGGTTTTTTTGGGTTCGGATCTATTTCAGTTTGGGCAATAGTTTTGAAATTCAAGTATTGTTATTGTCTCAATTTGGGTCGGGTCGGGTTACAAACCCGGAAATCGAGCTGAAAATATATATTATGTTCCCTCCAAGCAGCAAAGTAATTCCAGTCGGAGCATTAAATCAAACCAATTTGGCGGCGACATCATTTAGTGTCCTGCCTCCATCTAAAGTTGTGGGCACTTGTACTCCTCACAATCACATCTCAACAAGGCCTAATAAATATGACACCTTTTGTCACATGATTGTGACCATAGTTGTTCCTACTCAACCACTAAATGATCCCAATTTGCATAACAAAGCAAGTTATTTTCATCGTTATTATTATTCCTCGCTCTGAATTATCCGATGCCCTTTTGTCATTATCCAGAAATTAGCATAAAAAAAACAGTTGATGAAATTTAATTTCCCAATTAAAATAAAATGGAGAAATAATTAATCATAATAAAAAAAATTTACTTCTCACCAAGAACAAGAATACTCATCAATAAGTGACTTCACATCATTTATACTTATGAAAAATTTATCATGCAGATTCATTGAAGCTTATTACGGTATTAAATCTTTGAAAAAAAAAAGAAATCACAAATTTCATAAAAATTAAAATAAGGAAGCAAAGAAAGAATGAAAAAGGGCCAGCTAAGCTTTAATGACCCTTCACCGATTGGTGAAGAAACCGGTGAAGTGGATCACTCAAAAACCCACCTACCATCTCCTTTTACGTACTTACCGCCTTTTAATTATTACGGATATAGACCAACAAGCGATATCCAATCATCCGTTAGACTTATGATTGGTATTATGGCCGAAATGGAGTGATTTAATAATCATTAACGTAGTCCAAAGTTTACCTTATGAGTTCCTTCTGCAAAGCACCGCCTTGCTTCGTCCTCCGGTGAGAAGTGGCGCCGAACCCGGTGGTGACGCCGTAGCTGTCAGTTCCCTTGTTCATGCTCTCCATGACCCAGTCGCTGCTGGCCTTGACCCTGGGACGGGCCGCCTCCGAGAGCTCGACCCCTACCCCCTCCTGACTCGCCACCGCCGCCACCTGGGCTATCGTGAGGGACTCCCCGCCGAGGCGCACCGCCGGCCTCCGGTACTCCTCGACCATCCGCTTCACCTCGTCGAGGTGGCTCCCCGTGAGGGCTGCTGCCGCCGCCCCCCAGTTCAGCGGGTCGGCATGGCGGCTCCCGGTGGTGCAGAGGCCGTGCAAGCCGTTGCCGGTGCCGGTGGTGCTCTCCATCTCCATTCAGCACTAGAACGTGCGTACGTTAACAACAGCGGATCCGGGTCCGATACAAGACGTCGTATGCTAATAATGTACGAGGGGGGATGAGCGAACGAAGGAAGAGAACTCGACGAGAGCGCTTTGCTTGCGTATGTATATAATCTCTTTATATCTAGTTAGGGAAAATTCAGAGGATTGCAATGAAATTTTCCTGAGGCTTACGATCCGAGGTCAGGTTCTTTAAATAGAGAGGTCGTCTGGACATTGAGTGGATGGGTGGGTAGGCCGACGGGTTAGTTGAAAGCCGAGATTAGCCGTAGGATTAGCTTTGACCCCGGGGCCTCAGGATGCCGACACGTGGAGAGGGGGGGGACGACGGGAGACGTTGTTGTTGGAGTGTAGCTTTGCGATACGCACTTAGGGGTCCAAACGCGCGTGGTTGGTTTACTCGTCAAAAGGAATGATTCTCTATCGTAGTAGGCGAGAGGGAAAGGAGGAGAATGGGGGGTTGGTGAAATGGGTGGAGGCGACGAAAGCAGATCGTCATGCCCTTTCCTCCTCCCCCTACCAATTCAGACACGCATCGCGCACCAACCCCGATGCCGCTAGGAAATGGTCAAGGAAGGCCCCTCTGGCGGATCGTAGCGTAGTGGGGTCTTTGAGCTGAGTGCACTGGCCGAGAGGTTGAACCGGTCGATATCATGAATCTAATAAGACGCGAGCTAAAACCCAAGCTAGGCAAATTCTGGGCATCGACTGGCGTGGCGGCGGGAACGTTTGTGGATGCACATGAAACTCGCGATACGTGCACTTAGCTGGAAACGGTTGTGCATGGGCATAAATCGAGAGAAAGGAGGGACGGATGGGATCGTTTTCACTTCTTGAATTTTGGGTATAATAACATCCGTGGGTAGGAGTGAGCATGGTTTAGTATGGCCCGGCTTGGATGGGAAAAACTGACAAATTCAGAATTTAAACCGAGCTATATACGAGCTCAAAACCGAATTCGACTGGGCTGAACTTAATCTACCATTTATTTTTCGCTTCTATTTTCTGATGCTCCTCCTGATTCTCATCCGGTGTTTTAACTTCATCGACTGGGTGTGGGTCAGGGGCTACGGCCTTTATCTAATGATAAAAGCTGCATCGTGCGGTGAAGTTTCAGCGTAACAATAATTGCCGCAACTCCGACTTTTGTTGGGTCTCCAACCTGGAAAACACGACCGCACAACTCATAGAAAAACAGTTCGGTCGGTTATGTTCGCGAAAATAAAAATTAACCCAACCAAACTGCCACATTCTAGCCCAATCCGATTTAAAGACTAAAATTTTAGAACAGACCAAAATCTTAAATCACCTTCCTGAACCGAATGGACCTAATGATTTTTTAGTTCAATTCGATTTGATTCGATGGTTTGAATTGGACCTTGTTGATCCCCATCCATTAATATTAATGCTGAAAACAGTAAATTTATGAGTCATGTTGGATTTATAAAGATTTAGTGGAGCGAGTCAGCACAAATGACCAACTAGAAAAAGAAAATGAGAGAGAGGATTCTGCAGATGTAATTATTATCTTAAGAATAGAAAACTCCAAATGCTAAAAATCCCAAAGATACTCGTTCTTTTCAATGAGTTGGTCAGCTACACACGATGATGATGATTGAGCTGAAACGCCTCAAAAAGTAGGTGAGTCAAAGGCAGGCCGATGTTCAGGTTGCGCGTTGTCATGGTTGACGGAGTAGCAATTGATTCATCCCTAAAAAAAAAAAATGATTTAGAGAGGTTATATAAATAAGTTTGAGCTCATATATATACTATTTATTGCATTCATGCCAGGTTTGGTACATTTAGAGAGGGTATATAAATAAGTTTGAGCTCATATATATACTATTTGTTGCGTTCATGCCAGGTTTGGTACACCTTCTACATACGTTAGAATGGCAACAAATGCAAAGTCAAAATAGGAAGAAGGGTTCGAGCTTTTTGAGTTGATTTTTCATTCTTGGGTGATTGAAGCAAGTTAGGGTTTGGGAGGATCGCGAAATAGAATGTTCCCCGAGATGCAACTTCATGAACCCAACCCCAATTTTCTAGGAAATGAGGTTGGTTTAAGTCTCATATTCACGGTGAAAATTGACGGATTGTTCTCTTATGCAGACAGTGCCAAACCTTACATTTGCATAACTTGATGAAATATGTGTCTTTGTCCAATCGATTCACCCTTTCATCAGAAAATATGACAAAATGATATGTCAATGAGACGATGAAGCTTCATGGGCTTCTAATGACCGTTGTTTCTAACTAAGATCCCTAGATATGCATTTTTTTATTTGAAGGTCGGGGTGGGTGGGGGTGAGGAGGGCAGAGTCTTCAATAAGTCTCGTATTCATGGTGAAAATTGACGGATTGTTCTCTTAGGCAGATAGTGCCAAACTTTATAAACACATAACTTGATGAAATCTACATGTCTTTATCCAATCGATTCAGCATTTCATTAGAAGATACCACAAAGTGATGTCAATTAGACAATGAAGCGTCATGGGCTTCTAATGTGCATCGTTTCTAACTAATATCGTAGATATGTTTATTATTATTATTATTATTATTATTATTATTATTATTTGAAGGTCCGAGGGGGTTTGGAGGGTGGAGTCTGCAATAAGTGTTATTCAACATAATCAAAGTAATGGCAAACATCAAAAGTGCTCAATTAAAACGGCTAGTGAAAAAGCAGGTAGGTGTCAATGTTTCTCACAATCGGCGCAAACGACTAAACACAAGGTGATGAGTACATTAATGCCATTTATAAGGAAGAATATGCAAAAATTTGGAACTATATTAGGGAATGTAGGCTTCAAAATTCACCTAGCAAAATTCATATAGAGATTATGGAAAAGCCCTTGCCTGATTATGGGATGCACTTTGATATGACATACATATGATTTAATGTATGTAGAGAGGGATTTTTAGTTGATTGCAGAAAAGCAATCGGACTAGATGGATATTTTCTGAAAGAATTATGCAATGGAGAGTTATTAGCTGCCGTTAGGAGGGATGAAAACAACCAAATGTTTCCAATAACTTAGGCTATGGTAAAGATAGAAAATTAGAATAATTGGTCTTGATTTAAAAAAAAAATTAATGGCTGATCTTAGAATAACTAATGGAAGAGGTTGGACATTTATAAGTGATCAACAAAAGGTGCTGACAATATTTATTGGTTTTACTAATATCATTCTGTCTTGCTGTATTATTTAGATAACTTACAAATGTTTTTTGGTTTTATAGGGACTTGTTCTAGCCATAGTCAAGCTAATGCAATATTCTGTGCTCAGCACATATATGCAAATTGGGCAAAGAAGTATAGAGGTGATCAATTGTAAAAACAATTTTGATTGATTCCGAAGATATCAAATTTAGCATATTTTGAAATTCACAAAGAAACTATACATGCCTCATCAAGTGAAGCTTGTGGAGTATTATTCTGAATTGAAACAAATCATCAGTGTAGAGCTTTCTTTAATGAGGAATTCTGAGATAGCTAGTATAAGCACCTAGAGGAGGGGTGAATAGGTGTAAAAACAATTTCTCGAGAAACAACAGCGATACTAGGCAGACGATAGAAATGAAATTCTCTTTTGATTAACAAAATGAATTACGATCAAAGTAACGTAAAGAGTAGGGAAAAGAAAATTAAACACAAGGTTTATAGTGGTTCGGCTTATTCCAAGCCTACGTCTACTCTTTCGCAGTGACAACCTACCGGCTGGATTTCACTATGAACAAAAGAGATGTTATAGCATAGTTTTCCCTTGATTCCACAGTGTAGATATTCTACTACACTTCCTCAAGGTTTCTCACGAATATAAACTCTCTTTTGCGTACAAGATTTCGCTCAAATGAATTGACTAAAAAATAAGGAGCTTCAGACTTTGGAATTCTTCTATCGTGCACATCATCGAACAACTAAAACGTCTTCCTTATATACTCATTTATGCCATCATACCCGTTGGCACTTACCAAAGGAATTCCTCCAATCTACCCGTTGGAAGGAATCAATTAGGAAGATCATTCGAGCTATTAAAGGAACATGTCGATAGCCCATCAATTATGTTCGCCCATACAATTAGGATCTCGGTTTCCATAAGTAGAACATTCCAAGAATATTTCGCCAATCATCGGATCATTAATCTCCGAATCAATCATGATCAAATAAAGGATTCCGTTATGTCATATCCAGCTAAGAGATCTTCTCCAGTCGATAAGGTCACATCCTTAATGAAACATTCAGTTCTTGATAACCTTTCTTCAACGGATTAGAAACTGTCAATGAGAATAGACTTTGAGTCTTGAGTCTGGCTGTCCGGAGGTCTTCAGACTTTAAATAGCAGAGTCTGCAAATCTTCAGACTAGACTGATGGAAACGTTTTGATAGCTTCAAAACATTTCAAGAAGATTTCTCCAATAAATTCAAGTGCGATAGCATTGATAATAACTTTTGCCAGACTTTCAACGGCAGGATTATAGAAGCCAAGTGCAAATCAACTATTAGTATACTTGAAGACATTAGAGTTTTGTAATGACGAGACTGCAAAAACAAAGAGATGAAGATAACATTGTTGCTAATAGGTTCTATCATCCAATTTGAAACAGGACAATGAATTCGAGACTACGAATAACGGTGACAAATATGTCGCTCATTTAGAGAGAGAAAAATGTTCCTTGTCAAGTATGGCAGTTGACTAAAATACTTCGGCACATACAATTTGTGCTATTCAATTGAAGCAACTCAATTTAGAGGATTATGTTAAAGACTGTTACAAGAAAAGTAACTATATTGTTGTATATCAATTCATGTTGTAGCCTTTGAGGAGTAGCAAGTTTTAAGACAAAACAAACTATCAACCCTAAGAGTCTCTACCACTAAAGAAGCAAGTTGATAGGCTTAAAAAGAAAACAAGAATGTAGAAAATTGAGAATAACGGTAATATAATGAGTAGAGCTTATGGAACGGTTTGATTCTCGCATTGCCATAGGGAATGGCACAAGAAGGCTAATTGTCCAACTAAGAGCAACAACAGCAACAACAACAAGTGACAACACAGTTCAATGATGCAAGGGCATATTTGAGCAACACAAAAAGTAATGTAGAACCAACTACTAGGCCAATAAAGTCTAATAGTATACAATAGAGAAGTAAATATCAAGTAAGATATTTATTATAGTTATTGTTGTTGTATATACTTCTTGGTGCGATAAATTCATTATGTTATGTCATTTTACAAGTTAGAAAAGAAAGAAGTGAAAAGATTTTAGTTTTTGAAAATTTTGCATCACAACATACACATGATGCAATTGGGAGAATGATAAAAGAATATGGGTATGGGTTATTTACAATTATGAATACCGGCACAACAATTTTGAATGTTAGTTTTTTAGTTGTTATGCATTTAATGTATTCAATTTGATTGACATAGTAATTAATGAAGTTTATATAGTTGTAGTCTGGGAGAAGTTCGAAAATGTTGATATCTCAAGGAGGATCAAGTCAAGAATTGACTGCATCACAAGAAGATGCTAAGGGCAATAATTGATAAACCAACCAATGGTAACTCAAGTATGATCGAAGAAGCAATAACCTATAGGAGCTCCAAAATAGAGGGCGGCTCAAAAACAAACAACAAAGAAGAATTCGACATCAAGTTAGCTCAATTGAATGATCTTGGGAATTCACAACCTTCTGTCACAGTGTCAAGATTAGTTGCAAAAAGTTCAACAACAACACTGAAACACGCAAAATTCAAAGTAAAATAATGGATCCTCCAAAATATAAAATAGTGAGAAAAAGTACACGAGTGAGTGATGTACCCAAAGTTCCAGTTCAGAATAGTGCAAAACTCATAAATCATATGAAGCCATTGAAGAAAAATAAAGGAAATAATGAGGTTGTTCAGATTGACTGATGGGAGGATGTTGTCTTTTTATATTGACCGTTAGGTGTCGTCAATGTCCAAGACTTTAGGATTTTGTTGTAAGGCGATTGAGATTATTACTGCATTTTGGCTAATGATGTATTTAGCAGCAATGTCGTAGTTGTTTCACATTATTAATGCATTTTGGATGGATAGGTGCTTAAAAAGAGTGTTATTTCGGTCTTGAATTTATAAGACGGTTGAGATTATTGTTACATCAATGTTGATGTAAAAGACCTTCCAGTGCAATTTTATGTATGACGTAATGCTATTTCGTGTTAAACCATGTCGAAATAAGTCTTATTTTGTATATTGTTATCAGATGATAATATGTCCTAAGCTATTAAAAGATGTAAGATGTGTTTGACAAAAGTGAAATCAATAACCTACTTAATTAAAAAGTTAAGGAATTCAAGTTGTCAATTTTAAAAAGTTAAGGAACCTAAATTATAACTTTTAAAAAGTTGATTCATTTGAAAAAAAAAAATTAACACTTAGCTGATCATTCATAACTTAAATTGTTCTTCAACATATGTAGAAAAGTCAAATCTGACTACAAAATGTAGGCTCATCCCTTCTTTTGTTGCAATTGTTATGAGTTGGTCAAGCCATCTACACGTTGTATAAATCAACAAGAATACTCAAATTACATAAATAAATAAAAAAACCAACAAACAAAGTCATTACACAAAATGCAGTAACATATTTCATTATTCTTTAACTACGGCAAACTCAATAGCTTCTTCTCACTATTGAGATTACATATGACCTTAAACCAAACCAATTTTGACAACATCAAGACAAATAATACTCGATAAATATCTCTTTGAATTTTCATTTTTGAAACTTTCTTTTTCAAATGATTCACCAAATATTCTAGACCCTTGATTGCTGCTTACATAGAGTTGGCGTCATCCAACTCATCTTTCATTACAGATTAAGGTCCATGTCGTCCTTAAAGGAGCTCCAAGATCACCTCCGTTGCTCGATTCGAAAATTTCGCATCAATTCTCTCGAAATATCCACAATTGAAGTCTTCTTTAAACCCGGCGCATCCATGAAACCTTCTCTCACTCTTGTCCAATAAACTCTTGCTGAACTTCGCAGTCCACAAAAGCAAAAACATTGACTTTCATCTTCACTTTGTTCGAAAATTCGTGAGCCGCTTCTCCTGCTTTTACACTCCATTGTGAATTTGATGAGATGGTTTGCCTTGGAATTGAAGAGAGTTTGCAAGTTAAAGGTATGGTTAGAGTTAGGGTTCGTGAAGAATGAAATTGAGATTTTACTTCAATTTGTGAAGCTGCTTCACTTCTTATAATTGCATGGGTGAATGACGTCATTTACCATCTCATTTGCTGGCTTAACTGGCTGACGAGACACATTGGCAAAATTTAATGATCTTTTAATGTCACGTCATCTTTTCCGGCGAGGCAAAATCGAATGATTCATCCTTTAATAAAATTTTTCTTTATCAAATGTTTTTTCATTTTTTTTTTTAATTGTGGCACTCAAGCGTGTAAAAAAAACAAAAAAATTGGTGCTTAAGTGAGCACCGTACGAAAGAAAATACTGACACTTATACTATACTTACTTTGAAATTTTCAATTCAGTTCCTTTATGTGAATTTTTTTTTATACTGCCAAAATATGTTATACTTTAATTTAGAGTTGTTTTACAATAGAGAAATATCAATAAAGTTGTTTCACATGTCATGTGATGACAATTCTTTCTTTTTTCTATTTTCACGTTCTCAATCAAGTCAAAAACAAATCATCGGTTGGTGAACCATGGCTAATAATATCTAGAGATGCCTTTATCAACTTCCAAAGACAAATTTGGCTCTCACCTGTTTGTGCATTTATCAATCTCGTCAGAAGATTGCACCAAGTAATAATTATATTATTTTATGATAACGTTTCTAACTTTGTGAGTCATAATTGAGGGAAAAGAAAGACCATTGTCCTTCTAAGAATCCAAAAGAAGATTTGAAATTTGGTAACTATGATTATGTTCTAGGTGGCTTTGGTTACGAATTTGAGCAGGGAAAATTCGAAAATCTTTGGCAATATGAGGAATATATATGATGCAAGGTTGGGGAGGATAGAAAAATAAGATTTTCTTGTCAAGTTGCAAACAAAATGTCAAATTCCCGGTGTTAGGTATGACTCATAGATTTTTTAGATGAGACAAACTTTTAGCAACATGGACCACAACATCATCCATCACTTTAGGTTTTATATACTCAAGGTGATGGCAAAGAGTGGGAAAATAATTAGCTTTTGTATGCGATCTGATCCTGTCTGATCCAAGTCAGCATAATTTAACATCAAGCCAAGCTTATCTACAAAAGTTAAATTCTCTCATTGTTCAATTGTACCAAGAACATATAGTCAATTAGGGCATCCCATAGCAACTAGGGATAAAAAAAAAACACCACATTTGATGACTTAGAAAGAGAACGACGAAACAAGAGCATGTCATTGAAGACGTTGCAACATATGTTGGGAAGCAAGACACCTTTTTTTCAATATTAGGTTAGTTCTTCTTTTTGGTTTCTTGAAAGTAAGTCTAATTTAAACACTCACATCTTATACTAACTTGCTCACAAGTGGAAACCATATCATATAATAAACACCACTAACGAGCTCAATTTTTTTTTCCTTCAACCGTGGATGTTTTAAACAAGATTTAAAATAATAAATTAATTCAAGTGTTTGAGGGAGTATACAAAAATATTTGTGCGGAGAAGTTCGAGGGAAATGATGTCAGTGTATGAGGCTTGATTTCTCGTGTTGAAGTTTTCATATGATATAATGATTAAAGATAGCAACCAAGAAATTACATCTAGTTAATTAAGAAAGCATGATAAAGACCCTTTATTTCTTTATTTCTTTCTTTCTTTTGGGACATTGTCTAGAAGACCACACTCAAGTGAATAAGCACAAATTATTTAATTCATACATGCTTATATATTCGTCTCTGGCGCACTGATTATGTCATTACCAAGAGAGGAAAGCATAATCTCCACAAAGGCATGAGACTAAGTAGCAAATATTCTCATGAAAATTAATATAACCAAGATTCGGCTGCCACTAATTTTAAGAAGAGTATGCAGGCATTGGATTTCTTCTTCTTCTTCTTCTTTTATATTGAGGTTAACCATAACCCTATCTTTCTAGGCCGTGGGTATCTTAAGGTAATTGACCACTGGGCTTGGCTTCCCATAAAGTCTTATGCTAATAAATGCTTAAACTATGCTATTGAAAGTAGACATATGTCATGTACGGGTATGGGTAATGGCGTCCTAGTCAGTCATTTTTCTTTTTCGTTTTTATTTTTTCTGGGATTTTTTCTTTTTTTTTAGCGCTGGACACCCATTCTGCCCACGATTAAACACGTCTGCAGAGGGCTAGTACAGAGGGAATCCTACCCCCTGCAAAAGGACATGATGAAAGGATCCTCTCGTACATGGTGGATCTGCACTCACTCATTTACAGGGAAAATTAGTTGAACACTCTTAACTTATTATATGGCCAGCAATTTAATTCTAAATTTTGTAACTATATTAATTTAATCTTAAATTTGTTAATAATTTCATAAAACTTTCAAATGTATCAATTTTATCCTAAATATAACAATTCGTCAATTTAATTCTTCTAGGTAATTTTGGTATAAAATCGTCGACATAGCAACCTAATCAATGCGAATCGTAATACGTGGCAAGACTAGTACTACTGTGAATTATTCTTGTGATTTTTTCTATTTCTTTTTTTTTTCTTCTATTTCCTTTTTTTCCTCCATTGGTCATCATCGAGGGTGAGGGTTGCCCTTGCTTGAGGCCAATGAGGGTAGCCTTTGCCTAAGACCAGCAGAAGGAAAAAACAATTAGAAAATATAAAAAGAAAATAAAAGAATCTTAAAAAATTGTTCATGTTTGATTGTCCGTAGCATGTAGGACAGGTCAACATTGACTAGACCGCCAAGTCGACAATTATCAATTAAAATTAGTTGGAAAGGCTAAATTAACAAATTAATAAAAGATTTATGATTAAATAGGCAAATCATCAAAATGTTTAGAACTATGTTGGCACAATTGAAGGGATTAGTATAGATAGGTTTTGATTTTCATAGATATGTCGTGGGTTATCGAAAATTGAATTGTCAAGAAGACTCCAAAGAGAGAACAAATATAAATTGGATGTAGCCAATTGATATCCAGATCAGAAAATTATAGGGTTTTCTTTTATCTGGCTTTAAGAGATTAAGTCAAGAGTCAAT
This sequence comes from Eucalyptus cladocalyx, assembly GCA_017140615.1. NCBI lineage: Eukaryota > Viridiplantae > Streptophyta > Magnoliopsida > Myrtales > Myrtaceae > Eucalyptus > Eucalyptus cladocalyx. The sequence continues at coordinate 13,234,986 of CM029525.1, forward strand.
TCACCTAATCAATTAGTGATTATGTTCTGTTTTTGTATATCGGGGGAAATAACAGATTCCTGTACATGTGGTTCGCGGGGCTACAAACTATTTCATATATCATTTCATAGTTGGATCTTTGCCCTCGCGTCCTTGGCTTATCAAAAATATAGATTTTCTTTTACATTAAATATTTATTTGAGATGCAATGCCATTAAACTAAATAAGAAATGTATGAAGCGCCTCGTTCTTTTATCTAAAATCACGCTTTTCTATTTAAGTCAAGTTTGGATGCCGGACTAACATGATGATCAAAATTTATGATGTTGATTTCAACACAAATGGATTATCATTAAGTGAACTAATAGTATATAAAAGAATACATACACAGTCATCATCGAAAATGAGTGACATGTTTATTTACATTTAATTTTGTTATTAAATTCTTTCGCGTGTTAGCAATTGGATAATAAATAATGCCCAAATTGGTTTTTATACGGTCAGTGGACCTCATAAAAGTACAAACTTGAAGCTAACGCAAAGAATATTGTTGTGAAACAAGGTTTCAAGAAGCTTGCTTCGCGATTTAGGCCATGTATGTTTTTATTTCTTGGATCTGTTTAAAAACAGATTTTGTGTTTTTTTGTTTGGGAACAAAAAAAGAAGTAAACGCGTGTTTGTTTGTTTTTGTTTTTTTTTTTTTTTTCGTTTTAGGGAATAAAAAAAAGAACAGAAATGAGAAACAAAAAAAAAATTGTTTCTTGTTCCAGAAACGATTTTGAAGAAACGATTTTTTGTTTCTTGTTTCTTCTTCTCTCTCTTCTCTTTTCTTCCTCTTTTCTTCTTCTTTTCTCTTTGGCCGGTCGCCGGCCTCGGCCATGGCCGGCGACCGGCCATCGAGGACCGGCGACGCCGTCGAGGGTCGGCGACCTCACCGGAGCGTCGCGGCCCTCGCGAGGCCGAGGCGTCGCCCCCGGCGAGGCTCGGCGTCCCGTCGCGGGCGAGGCCGACGGGGCGTGCAACGCCGAGGCCGAGGCCGGCGAGCATCGCCGGCCGAAAAGAAGAAAAAAATAAAAAAGAAAGGAAAATATGAAAAATAAAAAAAATAATTAAAAAATTAAAAGAAACAAAAAAAGAACATAAATTTACCAAACGTGTTTTATTCATTTTTTATTCCCAGAATAAGTTTACTAAACGCATCTTTTTGTTCAAAAATTGTTTCCCGGACATAAACACTTTTTTTTTATTTCTTAGGAACAGTTTTTAAACAGAAACGTTACCAAACGTACCCTTAGTTATTTCCCTTCAAGGGTGCAAACAATTTCAAGAGAAATACTAATTCTATGATGCAACGTCTTTATAGAAGCACATTGATGATGCACTTCAATGTGTTCTTCAATTGTGGACCACAACTCTTAACTTCAAGAAAGATACATTATGATGGAGAAGAAAATATAGTACGGAGGAGAAGAAGAGGAGAGTCACCATTGTGGTTTTTCATTATTGTTTTGTCAGCTTTCCTTTGATCTATTTAAAAACCCGACAAAATGAATGGGTGAGTTAATTTCGAAGATATTTAAAAATCTTCATATGTTCCTTTAAATGTTGCACCCCGAAAAGGTCATGAGTAGAACCTTTTTCGATAGATCATATCTTTTGGAACAAATTTGTTCCTAAGCCTTGTACCTTCCAAAAAAAAATAAAAAATTAGGAACAAATTTGTTCCTTGCACCATTCTATATAACAGTAACATCATTTCACTTTCACAACCAACCGAGTAATTTGTCTAAATTCGACCAATTAATTTTTTTCTTCTTTTTTTTCTTCTCCTCCAAAAATGAAATGTATATGAATAGATACAATGAATAATATAAAAATCAATCATAATAAATATTTTAAGTAAATACAATGTGCATACATACATACATACATACATATATATATACCATTATCTTTGGGAAAGAGAAAATGCCAGTACTCTTAGGCTTCGTTTGTTTCACAATACAAAAGATTCGAAAATTATAAACCGGGTAGATCAAGCAAATCTAATAGGATGGCAACCTCTTTCCTCAAAATAATGACTTATATAGCTTGAAATAATTAATCAAGGGAAATGTCTTCATTATCGATGATAATTTATGTCTAAGTATTTTTGTAAACAATGAAATTATCTTTCATTTATTTATTTTTGCAAGTGATCTAATTAATCATTTTTAGAGAAATATTTTTAAATATTATTTATTTCTTTTACAAACAAACAGAGCTTAATCCTCCAGACCATCTCTTGCAAAAACCATGTGCATATGTAGCACCAGGCACCACCCACCGAGTGCCAATCCATCCCTCTTCACTAAATTGCTCGAGTAGTTTTTGCGTATTATAAAGGTATAGCATCTTGTAATATCATAAGTTTGCCAAAAAGTTCCCCCATTACCAATACAAAGGAAAAAAAAATTGCAACTGAAGAGGGTCGACATAACTCTCTCCTTTTCTAGGAAATTCATTTTAAATCTATTTTTCAGTACATACCAAATCTTCTTTTCTTTATTTTTTGAACATATGTCATATATTGCAAGCACGCGTGTCCTTTCCTTTCCTCTCTTTTTTTCTTTTTTTGCTAATTTAGAAAAGTCCATTGCTAATAATTAGATTCTCATCAAGAAAGAGAATATTAATAAGTTTTCTCTAAAAAAAAAAATCAACCTGGATAGTCCACTATAATTTTAAATGTTGAGGTCAACCGAAAGATATTAAATTCAGAAAATCGGGCACTCTTTGAAGTATTTGTGAAATTGGATATTTTTTTTTATCGTAAAATCTACATAAGGAAAGTGTCCATCGCCTTCAACAATAGAAACGACTTCCGACAACTCTTTGGAGATTTCGTTCTCTTGCATGGATACCGGTAACAAGAAACTTCTCTCTCCGCTTCAATATACAAGCCTTTAACCGTGTAGTTGCCGGCATGAAGTTCCTCTCTCCCTTTCTCCATTTCAACAACTCAGGTCACTGAACCGAGACCGCCTGAGCTCTACGACCTCAGGGGGAGGTCGCAAGAACGAGATCACGACCTTGCATCCTCCGGAGATGGAGGGCTTTCAACATCACTGGGGTGGCACGGTGTAGAGCGGTGCACATGAGGTGGGAGAGGAGAGAAAAGGTGTGCTAAACTGATCAAATGTGTAGCATCAAGTGTAGAGTTTGGGTAGAGTTTTAAGTTTTGTAATTTTGTTGAGGCGTTTGGTTTTCCAGTCTTAATCTTTGCTTGTACACTTTTCTATTCCTTGTCCGGCATGCCACGAGTGATTTCTATGCGCCTTTCTGCTTATCGGCCAAGTTTGATACCTTTCCATGTTCCCAATCTTCGGAGCTAGCATTGCACTGCTTCTGCAATTGTCGGGTCGGTATCACGGAGATTTGGCACGTTTGTTTAGTGTCTCTAACATCCAGTGACTGTCCTACAACCAATTCTAGTTTTCTCACTTTCGCGGAATAAGGATATGGTACGCCATTAATTAGATAATTCCAAGATTATAGGATTGAAAATTCACATATATCTTACTCCATCAAGCCGGCATCATCACGATTTGGTATCATCCACTTAACTTCCCCTAAATTCATGACATTTTTCATAATTTCTTCATCTTTCGGATTTTCACCCTTTTAAATCTGGCATCGCTTCGGTCCTTATGTTTGCTCACTAATGCCTGAGGTTTTTCTTGTGCCAGCCGTGCTGAATTTTGGTGCCAACATATACACATATCAATGACAGTAGATGAGGTAATGTACTTCCGAACCACGATATTCAACGGTGCTTAGCTTCTTCCCCCGCGATCGTTTTGTTGTTCGTTCGTTCTCCAAGTGATTATAAGAGATTAAGGAGTAGAAAGACTCACCAACTCTTGGACCAAGTTGATGCTGAAACATTTGGAAATTTGTAACTGTAAGACGACAATCTTTGTCTTCATTTTGAGAGAGAGAGAGAGAGAGCATGAGGGGGTTGTTGACATGTTGTCAAGCTCGCCACCACCAACCACCACTTGTCTTTCCTTTTCTTGGGGGTAGGTGAAGCGATGGAGAATTCCATATCAAGCTTCTGCAGTGATCCAAATTGCCTTTCATCATGGTGACAAAGCTTAGGGGACATCTTTTTCTTTTTTTGGTCAGATTTTATTATTACGTGAAATGGAATTATATAACCATCGACTTCTTTTCATATTCGTCATTTAGTGTCTTCACATATTTCTCACTTTATTTATTTTTTCCTTTCTGACAACGTGGAACTCCACCTTAGATGATAGGTTTTCTCAAGGCAAAAACCATATCCTATATTGCATATGAATAGAGTCCATGCAGCTGTTTTTGGTCGATGATGGCAACGCTCATGTAAGTGCTACGACTATATAAACAAATGAAAAGCAAATAAAGGTTTTCTTGGACACGGACTCAATTTCAGACAACTATCATATTTTAATGATGGACAGAATAAAAGAGATAATAACTTGGCCAACTTTTCTTGACTCACCAACTCAATTAAGTTAGCCCAGGAACCTACCACGAATTGGTTGACTTTCCATGGAGTCTCAGATCTCCGGCGTTGTCTCCTCTCTTTCTATCGATACTCTCTCTTTGGTAAGGTAAAAATGGCTCCCCTAAGACAAAATGATGAAGAACTAAAATGAGCAAGACATGTTTTACCTCTCTTAGTAACTTCTCTTGCTCTTTTGGGTTCACGTCCAGAATGCTACCTTTTTATTTATTTTTCCAAATTTATATTTCTTTTAATTTCCAAATTCCTTCCCTTTTTGGAATATTGCAACATTACCTATTAATTCTAGAATGATGAAAGGGGGTAAACCATTAATTTCTAGAGAGTAATCTAGGGGGAATGAACCATCCTCTTGCGAATGCTATAAATAATCAAGTGCTCTCATTTGTGTTTGTTGCAAGAAGTTCTCCCGATCGATATTATGGAGAGTGCCTCCAACTTTAATTAAGTTCCCGATCCTTCTCAACATTCGGTATCATAGCCCCGCTTTGCACTAAGCATATTGTTTATAATTGACAATCTGTTCATCTTTAATTCCATGTTATTTATTGAAAGTTTCAGGACAAATGGACCCAAATCTGTTTATCTTTAAAATATTAGCAATAATTAAATGTCTTAATAGCATTTTAATCAATATCAGTGGTGGTCAAATAATATGACGAATTATTTATTTATTTTATTTTCCATAATGTAATAGAACATATTGATCAAAGTTGAATAATTTTGTTTATACTAACTGTTTTATTAAACAGACGTAGTAATGTGACTAATCCTTAATTATTGGGTATTGAACATGACCCGCCTATACTTTTATTTTGATGATTACCAATTCTCAAAATTTTGGTATATGCTTTTAATCGTCAAGATTAAGTGTAAAACAACTTGCAGTCTTCGCGTTCTCTTTTTTTTTTTTTTTTGTGTGTGTGAATACAAAGTTATGTATTTATCAATTTTGCTGTTTAGATCCTTCTTGCAAAAGAAAGTGCATCTGCCCTCTGTATCATGGGATTTATCTCTACCGCTACCATTTTCTGAGTATGCATGCCTTTGGATTAATCAAGGACAGAAATCGCAGCAAAGCATCCAATAATTTCAATTCGCTCACTAATTTCTCCTCTTACTAACTTGACATGGACTTATGGTCTATATGCTCTGCAGTCTACGCTAAGTGGTCAATTGCTTGGGCCGGGCTTGTAATGCATTTCCAAATTGACAAAGCTTGACTCAGCGCAAGATAATTGATTTGGACAGTCAAAAATGTTGTCTTCCGGCCCACGAAAAACCTCTCCTCGCTCGGTCTCGCCCCTAATATCTGTAACATCTTTTTTCCTGTCAACGATAACGCCCTCTTCGTCGACAAGTACATAGTAGATGTTCATTTCACATCCTTCTCCAGTGCTTTGGGCCGAAATCTTGTCCCAAGCGTCATTTGAGTTTTGGGCCTCCAGCAAGACGGTCCAAGCTCTTAGCCCGGAGAGCTGTGATAGCCCAGGTAAACTATAGAAAATATATTTGGGAGGTGGGAAGAAGAATAAAATGTATGAAGTGCCATCGATTCCACAACGCTATCGCTCCTCCCAAAGGCCACAACGTCATCCATCACTTGCTTTTTATATTCTCAAGGTGACGCCGAAGAGTGAGAAAATAATTTGCTTTTTTGTATTCGATCCGAATCTATCCGATTCGGGTAACACGATCTAACATCAACCCATTCTTAATTCCATCAACATAAGTTAAATTCGCACATTATCCGATTATTCATTCCAAGAGCAACATTTTCAATTAGGGATCAAGACACCTTCTTTGACATAGGTTACTTCTTCTTTTTGGGTTCTTGAAACTTAGCGTAATCTAAATATCCGTGTCTATATCTCCTCCTTCTTTTATACTAGGTTGCTTACACACGCAAGCAAGTGGTACGTGGAATTTTATTAGTAGTCAAAATTGATTTCTTCTTCTAGTTGTCAATTTATATATACAAAATTGATTTCCTTTTGAAATGATTTCAATTAGAATGATAAAATGAGGCCAAAACCTAGCTCGCTTGCTCGCGCGCTCTCTCTCGATTTATGGGGCCAAGTCTCAACTCCAATATATCATCATGACAATGTCCCTTTAATCTCGTTGATAAACTAATAGCAAAGGGCTCTTTCCTTTTACCTTTGGATGGCATTAATTAGCTAAATCCCATGATCATGCATTGGCCGCAATTTGCTGTCCATGATGGGCGTTACCCTCCTTTTGCGGATTTAGATAATGCCACCAAGCTCTTCAATGGCTTATTATATCATTATCTTGAGGGAGCCATTCGTGCAAAGCTTGCTCTAGAGTAGCTTTGTGTTTCCATTGTAATCATGAAATCGAGCGAAATGCATGCTCGCACGACATCATTATGCCAGAAGGAAAAATCAAAGAAAATTTTTATGAGAAACACCGTCAGTTATTTAAAAAGAAAAAAAGAAAGTAAAGAGTATAATTTCGACAAGCGAAGTTGAATCAGCTAGATAAATGTGTACTTGAAGAAGATAAGGTGGAAACCATAAAAGTTAATAAACATGGCTAGGGAGATCAATTTTTTTTTTTTCCCACAATCAGTGTTTTCAAGAGTTTGAGGAATATTTTTTGTGCGGAGAAGTTCTGTGGAAATGATGTCATGAAAATGGGACCAGAATGGACGCATGGATGAGGGTTTGACTTCTCGTGACGATGCTTTCATGTGATATAATGATTAAGGAAAGCAACCAAGGAAGTTACGTCGAGTTAATTAGGAAAGCATGAAAAAGACCCTTTGCTTTCTTTCGTGGCCTTGTCCATCAGACCACGCTTGAGCGAATAAGCCTCCTTTAAATAGAAACGTCTCGTTAAGCACCAATTATTTAATTCATGCATGCTTATATCTTCATCTCGGGCAAACTGATTATGTCATTAGCAAGATAGGAAAGCATAATCTCCATAAACCTTACGAGACTAAGTAGCATAAATTCTCGTGAAAATTAATGTAACCAAGATTCGGCTGCCACTAATTTCAAGAAGAGTATTTATGCTTTGAATTTTTTTAATATTCTTTTTTTATTGAGGTACACCATAACCCTATCTTTCTAGGCCATAGGTATCTTAAAATAATTGTCCCAGTGGGCTTTGGCGGAGCTAATAAATGCTTAATTTATGTTATTGAAACAAGACATCATGTCATGTATTTACCCTAGGAGAGAGAGAGAGAGAGAGAGAGAGCATAGGTAATGGTGTCTGAGGGAGTCTTTTCTTTTTCTTTTTTTTTGGTTTTATTTTTACTAGGGTTTTTTAAGTGCTAGACACCCAATTTGCTCAGGGTAATCACTGCTTTTAGTGGGGGCCAACATATAAGAGTGGGGACTTTTGATTCCCCCTTTGTTTTAAAAGAGGGGAGAGGAGGAAAAGGGACAGCTTTTCTCGTTGACTTGCCCCAGAAAGTCTGGCAAATTTAGAGGGCAAGTATAAAGGGAATCCTATCCCCTGCAAAAGGACTCCATGAAAGGATTCTCTCATACATGGTGGATCTGCACTCACTCATTCATGTGAAAAAGCTCTCTCTCTCTCTCTCCCTCCCTCCCACTCCCCTCCCCCCTTCTCAATCGAAGCTAGTCATGAGGCAGGTATGCTCGCAAAAGGGAGAGGGGAAAGAAAATTGAAGGAAAAGGTCACTTTCTTGGTTCCTTGCTGATGTTATTTTGTGGGGGAGAGGAATAACTTTTGCATCCAAAAAGACGGAGCATTTTTTTTTCTCTCTCTTTTAAAAGATGGGGATTTTTAGGAGAGAGTAAAGTGGTGCGAATAGGAAACTCCACTCAAAGTTTGGAGATCATTATCGTGATATATAGTGTCTTTCTCCTTTACAAAACCACGATTAGGGTTTTAGGGTCTTATATTCATTATATTGAATGAAGGTTAATGTTGATTGCCCGGTTTCTTCAATCAAAATAATCTAAAATGAGTCTACAAAATAATATTACAACTTTTTTCCCTACGATTCCTAATCGTCACAGCGCATTGTTCACATGTTTACCGATGTTTAGACCCAAAAGGAAAAAAAAATCGTAGGTATTGTAGCCCTCTCGGTTCTTCAGATGAATTAATCCCCCTTCACCCTCTAATATCAAAACCTTAACTCTTTCCTTGAGGGACAAGGACGTCGTGTCATTACTTTATGCTAACTATCCATATAGTTTCATGTGCATCGTTGTTAGACTGGCTTAAATCTAGTCTAATATGGAATTTTGGTCTTTACATGAAGCTTGCCTAACATATCGAGTCATGTCGATTTGAAATTATTACATAATGTTACTATATATGGTAGATTTCTGTCACTTCTCATTTAGTGACAAGTTTCGAATCGTGTTCTTATGGGATCTTACGTCAGAGATTGGCATCGCCATGAGTTGGTTGACAACAAGATGCTCATGCTCCTCCAAGGAAGATAGTGCATTAACGCTCAATGCAAAAAAAAAAAAAAAAAAATTTGATTTACTGATGGGGCTTGGTGATTAAGATATCTGATTGATCCAATACCAATGCAAAGGTCACTTGATGCCCTAATGGGCCAGTAAGGAACATCTTAAATGGAGAAGAGAAACCACCCCAACTCCCCCCCCTCCAAAAAAAAAAAAAAAAAAAAAAAAAAAAAAAAACAGGAAACAAATTCTTCCTCCACTCATTCACGTGATGGCCTTCCAGAAGTTCCTCCCTCCAATTTTTCAGTGCCACGCCCCAAAGAAAAGTACTATTCTCTACTTGTCAAGGAATGAGAGAGGAAATTGGTTCTTGTTGTCCATGAAAACAAAGCAAAGCAAAATCTAGGTGTCCTATTAACCTATCCTTTGTTTCTTTTCTTTTTCCCTGATGTTACAGCCTGGACCCAAATGAACAGGTGCATTGACTTTTCTTTCATGGGTTGGTGAATTTTAGCATGATTTAGTGGTCCATTTGGGGCATGGATCATGCAAGTGGTCTCTTTAGCTTCGTTCCAATTTATTTTGTCCTTTTTTACAGCTTTGGAACCGCTGTACCTTTCACTCTTTGGATCGATTCAGCTCATACTCCACCACCACAACTGGTCCTTGTGGTGTTTATATGGAAGGTTGTAAAGGACTCCAGTTTCAATGTCTCTGTTTTTATCTTCTCTTCATTTGTACCTTTTGCTATGTATATGTTGGGGATGAAACTTAATCATACCCCGAGTTTCGTGTGTTCATTTGCACCAGGAATCTTCATAAATACAAACTTTATAAAGACACAAAGAAGAAAAGAGGAATGCATATCGTCTAGTGACTTAATTATAAAATAACGGTTACGTCAATTCAATTCACTTAATTCGCATCCAACATAAATTTTAAACAGACAAAATATCATTGATGGCTTTCATTCTCATTTTATTTTGGGGACATAAGGGTTCTTGTCTTTAGTGAAGGAAGAAAAGTGCTCTTATTTGTGTTCCTTCATAAGAGAAAAAGCTTCGTTTATCCTTAATAGAGAGAGGTAAAAGCACGATTTATCTTTCACAAGAGAAAAGCCATTATTGTTCAAAACCAGACATGTCTTGTTCAAACCCCATCTACTTTTCGAGGTCTAGCCAAAGTATTACAAGCAAAAAGCTCATTCCAAAAGTCAATGATCTTGAATAAACGAAGATGCAAATCAAGTCTAATCAAGTTTCTCTACCTTACGTGACTCCATGAAACAAGGAAACAAAACCACTGCATATTGTAAGTCACGAGCAAATTCATGCAATATAAATAAATAATAGACCATGTCCATCATTTATTATTTCAGTAAGTAGGACGTGGCGTCCCTTAAAATAATTAGTGGCGTATCCATATGTCAATCCTCACAAGAGTAGAGCAAACAAATCACCTTTACATTCCCTTAAATATTGTCCCAAGTTTAGCAAATTCCACACCGTTCAAAATTATTAAAGATATAACCATCAGCCCACCATTTCTCTCCATTAATCCTCCATGTTTTTCAACAAATATGAATGCCATCACAATGCAACTTATTATCAACTCTTCTCCTCTTCTAGAAAGCAGAACGATACTCCTTAAAAATGGTTCTTTAATCAAAGCGGACCATGGCAGACAAGCATGGCTTGAGCCAAAATATGGGCAGGCAAAACTGTACCAAGTCAAGTCAAGGATTTGGGCATAGAGATCCACGTGGGAGATTTTTCGAGGACATAGACAAGCGTTAGAGGTCGGACCTGCCGAAGCCAAAGCCAGTCAAACGAAAATAATGGTAGGCGAATGAAATTCAACAATTAGGAACTTATCAACATATGGAAGATTCGTAACCGCCAATTCTTGACTATTGAACATCGACATTGATGTTTTTACGGTTTCATTGAGATTGACCAAGGCCTTGTTTCTTGCATGATTCCACCTCTCTCTCTCTCTCTCTCTCTCTCTCTCTGTCTCTCTCTAAGAATACAAATATATAAGAATTGATCTCCATGGATAGATTGTTTACTATAGGTGCCGGCCACATCAAAGACTTTTTCTTTAGATCCACTAATAATGACATAGTTAGGCATGCTGCCAAGATACGATGAGCTTTTCTTATTCAACTGGTGGCGAGAAAATCAAGAACGCATTTCGTGGTGTCGCGGTCACACCCTCAAGCCAGGGAATACAGAATACCCCCAATTACAAGTAATTGAATCGATGCCAATCAAGTGTAAACTACCATAATGATGAAATTCACTCTCAACCCCCACGAAAAATGACCCTAATGAAAGGTACATGGACCATCTACATCTTCCGTGTCGTATTATTACTCGTGAGGGTGTTGATGATACTTCCTTTTCTCGTCCAATGTTCATTTATATTTCGATAGCAATGCTAGAGACCTAAGAAAATTATTTATGAAAGTGACATGTGAAATTATGTGATGAGTTGAAATTTGACATTTAGGTTCCATTTCTTCTGCAAAGAATGAATGATTTAGAAGATATTTTCTTAAAAATAATCGCTCATATTAATTACAAAAATGAATGAACAAAAAATATGTATATCACTCAAGAAAATGTCTAAATATAAATTGTTTAAAGCAACACAAGTAATCATTCGTAAGAAAAATAGTTTCTATATCATTCATTTTCCACTAAATAGGATCTTAAATAAAGTACATTCCTCTCCACGTCCGATAGAGATTCTTCGTATATCTTAATAAATTGATTTTATGAATTAGCCTTTTACTTCAAGAATTTGTACACCTGTACCATGAATCGTTTTGGCAAGATGCACGCCGTCCAATCGGTCCCCGTACGACCGTGGATTAGAAAACTTAAAGAAACGAGAAAAGTAGAAGTTAGGAAAAGGAAATATCGTTAGCAAAAAAAAACAAAAAAACAAAAGGAAAAGTTAGGAAAAGGAAATACTAAAGAAGGGGGGGGGGGGGGGGGCCAATGAAAGAAGGAATAGTAAAATGCATCCTCCTGTTGAAATGATGAACCTAGGTCAGCAGGGTTGACATAGTGAACCACCAAAAAAAAAAGTAAAACGACTATTCATGTGCACGTGCGGCGTGCGTGAAGAAAAATAAAAATCATTACAAGGAGAAATTGCCAGCCATATCGCAAGAGAGAAAAAGGGAAAAGAAAAAGAAGAGAAAAATCAAACCCTTTGACCCCCAAAAACATTAAAAAAAAAAAATAATTGAATAAAGAAGAAAATAAAAAGAAAAGTCCAGCAAATGATTCGTCATGATGGAGCCACGTCAGGCCCATTTTTGGGTGCCTGAGTAATCCCCTTCTCGGTCGTGGATGTAGTGATGAGAGGGGGTTACTTTTTTTCTATGCTGCGTATGATGGTGCCCTCCAGAATGGGGTTAGGGCATGGTCCCATGACTTGAACCATTTTTAATGCTTTTTTAATGCTCGTGATTATTGTAAATGGTCAAACATGGAGATGGGGATTTTGACAGCATGATTACGAGTATGCTGCTGCGCGAGGCAGAACGACATTTCTTTTGGGTCGAGATATGCTGAATTGTTCTCTCTCTTTTTTTTCTTTTTTTTTGAAGTGGGGGATTTCTCATGGCTCGGGAAAAAAATAATAATGGAAATTTAGGCTGTCGCCGGGTCGAGGCCGATAAAAAAATGAGGATTCTCTATCATTATATCACGTCTCTACCTCAACAAATTTTACTTATGAAATTATTCATTCACAAATTTCAAACACAAATACTATTTTCATGGATCAATGGTTACGATAATTGTGACATCGCATGAGGATACGATTGGATATCAATGACATACCATCTAATTCGGCAAAATACTTGTAAAGCACCAAGTGTCTTCATATATTGGCTTACATGTGACAAGCAATCAAATTTTGGAGAAAGCATTAAACTATAGAAGATAAGTAATCTGCAAAATCTTCCATACTTATATGGTTAATTACAAAATAATGTGCAATTTCTAATATAGGGGTTTAATAAGTACAACACAAGTTCGTGCCCCCATTATAGGTTTTCTCTTGATGCAGAGTATTCTAGCTACACTAGAGTTGAATGACAAAATGTCAAATGAAATCACAAGATAATTATTACTATATTTGATTTTTGAGATGACTATTAGCCAAGTCAAATGACGAATTTAACTTATGACAATGACTCAAATTTTCTATTGTGGAATTTTTTACCATGGCTAACATAGCATTAATTATTCAACATAGGAGGCACGTTTGTTTCCTCTTAATGTAGGGTAATCTAGCCAAACTAGAGTAGGATGACAAATTGTCAAATGAAATCACGAGATAATTATTACTATATTTGATGTTTGAGATGACTGTTAGCCAAATCAAACGACAAAATTTAACTTGACAAACATCATGGTAAATATAACAAATGACATGGAGTCAAATTTTCTATCAGGGAATTTTTTTACCATGAAAAACAAAGCATTGATTATTCAACATAGGTGGCACATTTACTAATAACTTAAAAGTAATATGCCACATGTTTAGATTATCCGATAGTAGGTTAATACATGATAACATGATAATGTGACTCCTACATCTATGCATGAATTCTAATACGGTGTTCTTTATAAGCTCTCCCCTTCAAATTTCATCGCATGTCTCTAAAGAGACGTCTCTCGAAATTATCGCCCTTATCCATCATATTTCCGTTCCATCCTTCATTTGTTTGACTTACTATTTATATTTGTTAAGACGTGAATACCATAAGCCAAACAAATAAAGAGAGAGAGAGAAAGAAAAAGTAGTAGCTTTTGAAAATGTCATTTCTTGGGATGATTGCTTTTTGTATGGTAATATTTGTCCTCCATCACTGTGGACAAATCAGAAAACGAGCCTAGCAGCGCGCCATCTTGTTGTCAAACCCCACCTAGCTCTTTACCAAATTATTGACTTTCTTTTAGGTGAAACACAACATCATATGGACAGATACTGTTGTTTTTAACGCCTGTGTCGGTACTCGGGAAGTCAAGCGGCTAGGGTTTTTAGGAGGGTTGACTTTTGACAACTACAAAACTTAGATCAGTGTTCTGGAAACTAATTTTGACAGTATTGCACGATAAACACGAAGTTAAATGGAAATGCCGTCCAGCTGCTAGGCATGCCTGCATCTGTAAAACACGGGTGAATCACCTGTTGTTTGCATCGATAAATCCAAATCTCTTCCAACCGTTAAGCTTCCATGCCTATGCTGCGTCCTTTTAGGTTTGAAAAGAAACCCATGATTGAAGGAATTGAATTAGAAGTACCGACTACTTTGTAGGCTATAATGTAACGTTCCATGTATTATATTATATGGGAGAAGACAAGTGAAGTGACCCGTAATTTGTGTATCCATCCCCCGTTATTGTCTTAAATACTTTATTGGATGGTTGGTTTATATAATGTGAATCAAATCATCACAAATGATACCAAAGCGGCGCACTACTTTTTGAAATGGGACAATGTGCTATATAGTGAAAGTTGTGTTTGGAATTCTACTTCCAATTTAAACTTTTATAATGGATCAACCAAATTGAGTACCCTATCTGAGTGAAACTAATATAGTAGAGTGTTAATGGTGATTTTTTGTTTATTTTTTCCAATCTTTACAAGACTTAAATACCATCTTCCTTTTTCCAAGTTACTGAAGTTATGTCATAGTAGGTTTCTTTGATTTTTGAGACTTAAGCATTCAATCAATTCATCAACAGTTGGATTAGGTACATTACATCATATCCTTCGTTTCACTTATGATCCAACCGTAGAAATGCCGTTCTAATGACTCAACTATATAAATCTACCCCATGTCCAAAAACATCAATAGTGCTCAATGATGTGATGGGTTGATTGGTTGCTACCTCCCAACATATGTGTTGGTGTTTGATAATATTTCAATGAAGAAATATGATAATCAACATGTGGATGGTGAAAACGCGGTGAATGTATGAAGTCAAGTGATGCAGCGTTGTGACACATTCCTGAGTTATTGCTATGCAAGGAGAATTACCGTGGTTTGACGTATTTAATAAATCCTAATTGGTCCATCTTGACTTAAAATCTTAAGTAAATATTTCTCCATTTAGATACATTAATATGCTTAGACTTGGACGCCCTTTTTTGCCTCATTCTAGAATCTACCCTATGGGCACCGGTGCCTAAAGTTTTGCTACTTGGAATGGTTCTATGGATCTTAGGATACCCTATAAAACTTATGTACATTCTACATTTTTTTTCGGTTGAAAAATCGTCACAATTCTATTTATTAACATCAACATTTTTTGGGTCAGAAACATAATCAACATTAAACATTAAAAAATTAAAATCATAAAGACATAATCACATCAGAAGTATAAAAACAATTTTAAATTCCTCTTGTCAGTCACACATTTGAACATGGGTACTTCATAATAAAAGTAAAGAAAGTAATGGATAGTCAGATGCATATATTATCTACTTAAAGGAAAGATACAGACTATACCATAAACAAGTCATATAATATATGGTGGGTAGGAGGTGGATATGACTTCAATCTTGGAACTTACTTTATACACACACACGTTCGAAACTATGTAACTTGAAACTTATCTTTTGACATCTTTTACCAATCTTGGAAACTACCTAATCACGCTGTGCAATGAATTATGCAAGTTTCACAAATTCTCTTCTCCAAACCCATTGGCGATTATCAAATTGGAACTTTTTTTTTTAGCGCTCTCAATAAAAGAAGAACAGGCCTTGAAGACTTCATTCTCTACTTTCAACGTCAACACTTCTTTTCCCCCCTTTTCGGCTTTTGATGTACTCTTTTTCTTTTTTCTTTTTCATGTCAAGTAAATAGTGTCCTAAGTTTATCTATCTGGATTTTTTCTCAAGAAATAAAAAAAAAAGGAATTTATATCCAATTACCTTGCCAAACATAAAAACACATATGTCTACATATAGTATCCCCCCTAAATGTTAAAATAGTTCCAAACAAATAAATATACAAGTTTGTTGTTTTAATTACTAAATCGTTATAATGCTACAAAATCAATAAAATATTGATATTTGCCGCATACGTTACTATTGCAATCACGCGGGAGGTATGGCTTAGACGCCTTTCAACATGGAAAATAACTAGTTTTACCAAGCAAAAAAAAGCTGGACACTCCTTGAATACATTTCCAATTCTCTAAGAACAATCAAAATAATCGATCTCGGTTTCTGCATGACTTATACTACTTTCGTACATTGGCAGTACTTATTTTATTTTAGGAGGAAAAAAAATTAGAAGAAAAAAAAAGACTATTACAAAAAGCATTGAAAGTCAAAAGACAGAAAATAAAAAACTGAAAAAAACAGAAAGAAAAGGAAGGGAGACCGGTGGCACGATAAAGCAACCAACTTTCACAATTCAACCAAAACGTGCTTTTATCCAATCCACCACCCCTCCACCACCACCTCCAACACCACCACCACCACCTCCTCCTCCTCCTCCTCCTCCTCCTTTTTACCATCTTGCAAAACCGCCCGGGTCAAAATTCTCTCTCTCTCTCTCTCTGTCTCTCCTCTTTCTCTCTCTAATGGCGGCCAAGAATGCTGGCTCCAAGTAGCAGCAGCAGCAACCATCTGCAACCGGCAGCAACCCACTTGATTCATCTTCGTCTTTACGTGACCCAGTCCCCTGTTATGACGTTTCCTTTTAATCCCCTTTTACAAAATCCCCCCCCTTCGACATTTCTCTCCTCTCCATACAAACCTCTCCCTCTCTCTCTCTCTCTCTCCCTCTCTTGGTTTTCGTGTTCCACTTGAACTTTTCTTAAAGCCCTCCTCCTCCTTCTCTCTCTGTCTCCCTCTCTCTCGTTCCAATAACTCTCTGCGCTCGAAGACAGCTACCGAGCTCCCCAAGATAACTTCTTGAGATCTGTGGCTTTCGTTTCGAGCCAGAAAGGCGAGAACTTTGGTGGGTTCTTGTGTGCTCTGGGGCGAAACGATTTCTGGGTTTCTCTTCCGTGGCTGAGATCTCGCAAGTGCCAAGGAGAAAAAAATGACGAGTAAATGGAGAAAAGCCAAGCTTGCTTTGGGCTTGAACCTGTGCGTGTATGTCCCTAGAACTCTGGAGGACCCGCCCTCCAATAATCTCGATGCTTCGACCGATAGATTGTCGAGTGCTGCCTTGCTTTCGCCAGGGAATTGGGACGTGGATGGTCCCAGGCCCATGACACCGACTCCTTCCTCTCATGGCTTGAAGCTGTATAGGAGCGGAAGCAAGTCGTCCAAGGTTTGTGCTTGCTCTGTTCCTTTCGATTTCAACAGTCTCTTTTTTGGTTTGGTTCTGTTACAGAGTTGGGAAAGTTTTAGTAAAGTTGTCTTTTTTTTAGTTTCTTTGGTCTTTTGGGTTTCTTTAAATGATTCTGGTAATTCCACAAACTGAAAATTTCAGTTCGGATATGGAAACTGGTATTTTGGAGCTGCGTTTGGTTTCGGTTAATTTTTGCAGTGGAAGGCTCTTTTTTTTTTTTTTTTAAGTTGGGTTGGATTTAAAACTGTCGTTTGCTTGTCCATTTTGAGTTCAGGGGGAAGTTTCTGGTTCTAATACATTCTGATGGGGACAGGGGAAAGATCCACGTACTTTCTTGATCTACTATGTGGCATGTGATTACAGCTTTTGTTTCGTCTTCCGTTTCCTGCTTCTGACAATTTGTTGGCCTAAATAACACACTATTCACTGTGCGTGTTATTGGGGCTTGGTCCTGGAAGCATAAGCTCTTGTTCTGTGCCTATCACAACTGTTGAATTAAAAAAAAAAAAAAATTGTCTTCATTGCATATTCATTTTAATGCTACTCTGAAAAGCACCCGCTTTTATTTTCTTCTTGGATGTTTGGATCTTTTATGTGTTTGAAGATTAATTCATTAGTCCCTTGCAGGAGTAGTGCTACTTTGCCTTGTTCTGTCAAGAGTAGCATTGCTTTCCTGCTGATTGAGGTAGAAAAGTAGCTTTTTTCCATGTTCGCATATAACTTTCTGGCAAATAAACTAACGAGTGCTAAAGAAAGCAGCATGAATTGGAAATTTCATTCTGAAATGCAGTTACTTGAATTGGGCCGATTCTTAGTCCTTGTAGAGTTGGGGGTTGCCTTTGCCCTTTGGTTTTGCTTTCTGCAGAATGTTCAATGAAGATCTCCTGCTAGTTAAACATCTTCGGGTGTTAATTTGCTCCTTGATTTTTTTTCTCCTATTTCGAAGCTTGTTATATGCATAGCCTCAACTGACCTTCAGTTGTAGTCTGACACTAACCTGGACTCCATCAATTATGCCTTTTCTGGCTTATCCCTTTTGGTTATCCGCATTATGCTCTTCTTGCAGTATCAAATCTAGTGCTTTCTTCTTTTTCGCTGTGCTGCGATTGTTACTGACTCTTTACTCCAATGTTCAGCAGACTTGCTCCATTTGCTTGAACAAAATAAAACAAGGAGGAGGTCACGCTATATTCACCGCAGAGTGTTCCCACTCATTCCACTTCCACTGCATAGCTTCAAATGTCAAGTATGGGAACCAAATCTGCCCAGTCTGCCGGGCAAAATGGAAAGAGATCCCATCACAAGTACCGTGTCCAGACCCTAGCCTGCGAAGTGCATCGAGAAATCCCATACGTTGGAGCCGCGATGATGCTGTGGTGACCATGCTTCGCCCTCCGCCCCGACGTGATTCACACCGGCGCCACATTGTTCCCGTATTCCAGGCTCCAGAGCCTGGAGTATTTGATGATGACGAACCCTTAGATCTCCAACCTGTGGTTGTAGAAAAGAACTCCTGCAGTGAAGTTGCAAATGGGAATTCCTCGAGAACTTTGGAGGTCAGGGTGTATCCTGAAGTTTCAGCTATGCCACGGTCCACTTCTCAAGACAACTTCTCTGTCCTGGTTCATCTTAAGGCAGTCGCAGCTGCCGGGGGACAAAACCTGAGCCAGAATAATGTTAGCTTCCCACACGTCGCACAAACCCCGCGTGCTCCCATTGACCTGGTTACGGTGCTTGACATCAGTGGTAGCATGGCAGGTACTAAACTGGCATTGCTAAAACGAGCCATGGGGTTTGTTATTCAGAACCTTAGCTCAGCTGATCGACTCTCGGTGATATCGTTTTCCTCCACTGCTCGGCGCCTCTTCCCCCTCCGCCACATGTCTGATGTAGGACGGCAGCAGGCGCTTCAAGCCGTGAATTCCTTGGTGGCAAATGGTGGGACCAACATTGCCGAAGGCCTAAGAAAGGGTGCTAAGGTAATGGCTGACCGGAAGCAGAAAAACCCAGTGGCAAGTGTTATACTGTTGTCCGATGGACAAGACACTTACACCGTCAGCGGTTCTGGCGAAAATCGTCCTCAACCAAATGGTCACCCCCTACTCCCCTTGTCCATCAATGGAAGTGACAACAGTGGGTTCCAAATACCTGTGCATACTTTTGGATTTGGCACTGATCATGACTCTTCAGCTATGCACTCCATATCAGAGACATCTGGAGGCACATTCTCCTTCATCGAGACAGAGGCTGCAATTCAGGATGCCTTTGCACAATGCATCGGTGGCCTACTCAGTGTTGTTGTGCAAGAGTTGCAAGTAAAGATCGAGTCTTTGCACCCAAGCTTGAAAATTAGTTCTCTAAAAGCTGGAAGTTACCCAAGCCGTGTGATGGCCAATGGATGCTCGAGTAGCATTGATGTGGGTGACCTGTATGCTGATGAAGAGAGGGATTTTCTGGTTTCTATCAACATTCCTCTAGAGGCTTCAAGCTCTGAAACATCACTTTTGAACGTCAGGTGCATATATAGGGATCCTTTAACAAAAGAGTTGACTTCAACTGAAGCGGAAGAAGTCACAATAAAGAGACCCGAGATAGCCGGAGAAGAAATTGTCTCGATTGAGGTTGATAGGCAGCAGAACAGGGTCCGAGCGGCAGAGGTGATGGCACAGGCTCGTGCTGCAGCTGAGCAAGGAGACCTGGCCATTGCTGCTTCTATTCTTGAGAACTGCCGCAGGGCTCTTTCCGAATCCTTGTCAGCTAAATCTGGTGACCGCCTGAGCATCGCTTTGGACGCAGAGCTCAAGGAAATGCAGGAGAGAATGACAAGCAGGCATGTTTATGAGGCTTCGGGCCGCGCATACATCCTCTCTGGACTAAGCTCGCACTCGTGGCAGCGAGCAACTGCCAGAGGCGACTCCACCGATAGGTCCAGCCTCGTCCAGGCCTATCAGACGCCATCCATGACTGAGATGCTCACCCGGTCTCAAGCTACATTACTAGGCAGCCCTTCAACCCAGAGGCTAATGCAACCATTATTATCGCTTGGGTCGCACCCGAAGCCGAGATAACTACATAAGATATCGGTTTTTGTGTTGTCTAGTGGCTTTTCAAGTGCCTGTTTTCTGTGAGGGGTCCGAACCGGCGCGATTAGGAGGGGTCTTTTTGAGATTTGGCAATGCTTTGATGTGTAAATGAATAAGATTCGAGAGAAGGGAAAGAGGGTTATATTAGTGGGTGGGGGGGAGTGACAAGGAATACTTGGTAGGGCTTTTTTAAGACATTTTTGCTTCCGTCAGTCTGTTGTTTTTCTGGGGGTGATGATGTGTACATAAACAGATCTGAGCTCTCTTTTGGAGAATTGGGTATAATGCTTGTAATTGTGGCAAAGGTGATATAATGTACCTCCTCTTAATTCTTTTGATCTGGCTCTTGTTGTCCCATCTCTCTCTCTCTCTCTCTCTCTCTCTCTATAGGAGAATGCATTGACTAATTGGGCAGTATATAATTGAACGAACTGACACGACGCAGTTCATTTATTGATATTGACTCGTGAGAGGTAACTTTTACTCTGATCAGAAAAACTTTTTACCCGTCGAACATCAAGTTGTAGGAAATAATGAGAAGGACTAGAAGCAACTTCAAATGCTACTGCTCTTATCGTTCAAAAGACCATTGGGGACCGTTCCAGATTTACAATCGGATCATTATTTTAGCGACCGAGTTCTGATTTCATTTCTTACTTGTTCGATCAAAACTGATACGCTTGGGCCTCGGAATATGACCCGGACGAGACATTTTATTACTGGATACCCAACTTGAGGTTGATTCCAAGCTCATGAATGAGTGGTCTAAGCAAGTATAGCGAGCTCAAACTCAGCGCAAATCGATCCATCCAGCCTCGAGTTAAGCTCAAGTTGGAGCTTTAAATATGTTAGCAAGATTATTCATGCTAGTATAGTACATTAACATGTAAATTGGTTCCATATTACCACCAGGTTCCTCAAACCATTTGAGAGGCTCTTTTGCAGTCACAGTAATTGGTGAAACGAGTGCCAAACTGTGGCATAACTGGAGATTAATTTTGGCAAGATACATACAAATGAAATCAAGATGACACAGGACTTCTAATTAGTCATATATTTGACAGATGAAGATCATGCTCTCTATTGCTTTCCCTCAAGTATTATCCTGCCAAACTTAACTGATTCACAGAATTACGGCTGCTCAGTATTGAGCTCATCCAAAGTGATTCATGAGGGCAATATTCAACTGTTTGACCAATGTGTCTAAGATGAGATCATCTTTACAATGGAAAATTGCGACCGCCGCCCACTCAGCTCAACAAAATCATTAAGTCATGGCCAGTTTAAGCAGTTTCTGAAGCAGCAATAAAAATATTTGATGAGAGAAAACCTTCATGTCCAATTTTTCTTAACTTAACTGGTCCAACCATCAAAGCATAATAATAGGGCCAACGGGTGATGAACATCAATGAGACAACTAAGTCTTGTATGATTTTAATCAAAGTCGTCAAGATGATTACAGTTCCCTCACAAACTCATCACTTATTTAGTTCAGTTCAGTCATCTAAGAAAAACAGCATATTGAGGGATTACTATTGTCAGGCCAAAAAGTATTATAGACACAAAAAAAACACTGCAGATTACCATCCCCAAACTGATTCTATCCAAAACATTTCGCATATGATCCATCTGCTAGGTGACTAATATACTGATAGATTCAAAACTGGGCCAAGTTTGTGGGCAAAAATTCCAAAAGGAGAGTGGAAGGCCAAAGAGGGAATGTTTCAGCAGCCACTACATCCTTGAAACCGTCACAAGCCATTTTCCTTTGAAGGCCACCGCTAGCTTGACCATGCCGAAGGTCGGATGAAAAGTTCCCTTGCGCATGGGATTGTTATGACAACCTTCTCTCACAAAGCCTACAAAATCAGCAATATGCAGACCCAAAAAAAACCAGATAAATAAACAACTGTCCTAACTTAGCTCCTCCCATGTTTTCTTTAAATTACTGCTGGCCAGACTTGCCATCAGTCGGTCGAGGAAGTTTCTTGTATTCATAATCATTGATGTTAACCTTCTCTTGCAAAGCCTGAAAACCAGAGAAAACATGCCGATTAGATGCAAACCACAAGGCAAGATTGAAATTACATCAAGGGTCCTAGCCAAAGGATCGTACCTTCAGCTCCTCCTCTAATGAGATCTTTCTAGGCTTGTATGCTTCTATTGGTCCTGTTCGTGACAGCGCTTTTCTTTCCTCGATGATTTCCCACTCATTGTCATCTTTCACTTTTGCAATATCCTTGCTGAACTACAAGAATAAGACAACTTTGAGAAGACGTAGCACATGCAACAAAATTTTATTAACATGACGAGAGCAGAACAACATTTCGGCAAAAGAAACGAAAACAAAAAAAGAGCGTACCGGCAGTTGCCCATTATAAAGAGGTTAGGCGTGGTAACAATTATAATTATATTACAAAGGCGAGCCTATATAGGTAGACAAATGATGTAAGGTCTTCATGGTACACATGCGATGGATAAGCATGCCGTTCAAACTTCAAATAATGAACAGAAAAGCAAGAAATACAAATGAATGTTAGGTTCTGATGATATGAACGTCCGACCGCAAAATAATGTCTTATGTCAAAGTTAAACCACCGTGTGAATAACCCAAATCCCTAAACCCTGAGAAACACAGGCAGTAGTCTGAACATGAATTGCTCGCCGAGCACACTCCATCTCAGACAAGTACACCAAACAGAAACAATCACATCGTCGTTTGAACACACGCTGTGATGCTTAAACAGTTAAGCAATAAGCAATTAGTTCTAAAACAAAGGTGAAAGAACCCCTGAGTCTAGTCAATTCCTACAAGCAACAAATGCAAAAAAGAAAAAATCATAACTTTCGGTCCATCTCACAAAGTAACTCCATCACGCCTCATACTCAGCAGCTTGCCAATCGAAATCATGACTTAGTGGCATCATTATAACAAGGAAGAATCTAACCTGCCTTGCAAGAGATGGGCAAGTCCAACAGAGCCAAGAACGGTGAGAGAAATCATGGGGAGGCCATATCTGACGAAGGGATACTTCCTGCCCCATCTCTTGAACGAAGCACCCGAACTCTCACCCACCATCCCACCCTTATTCTTTGGCGGGTCTTCACGCCTTGCCTCAATCGTCGTCATCACTGCAAAGACCCATCATCAAATCGTCTCCGGATGTCAACACACGCCTACCCACATCTGTTTCCACCCAGAAGGGGCGCATCCCAACGCAAACCGAAGCTGTACAACTTGAAAAATGCAGAGAACCTCCAATCCGGAAGCTGAAAACACGCAAGCGAGCACGCGAACCTCGGACGAGTACAGTTTCAGCGAAAAGATTCTATGTGGGAAAGAGCCGATGCTCCTTTTTGCCCTTCATTAATTTCAATCACGACCCAGCACGACGATTTTCATTTCAAGATCGAGACAGAGAAGAGAAAAGCTCACCGACCCGATACGTAAAAATCTCGACTTGGAGCTAATCCTCGTGATTCTGCCGGCGTTCTTCGTCGGAAATTTCTTCAAGCGTTGAGGTTTTCGGAATGCTTAGCACCGGCGAGAGAGAGAGAGAGAGAGATTGATGACTTCACAGGATGAAGACCGGCCGAGGGTAGAAATTAGGATATTGTAAAATTCAAAGAAAAACTATTTTTTTAATAAAATACTCGTATTTATACATAAAATACACGTATATACATAACTTTCAATAAAATTTCCGACGTGGCGAGATTGTTGAACTTGCTGAAAACTAGTCCTTTTTGAAACAAAAATCGAATTACATAGTACTACTCATGTAAGGTCGCTTTGATTTTTAATTACGTCACACTAAATCTTTAGTTAATTAACGGTAAAGTACGTTGATTATCATAACCGGAGAAATGGTTGTAGCACATCATATTCACGCAAGTAAACAAAATATAATTTCCACTTAAAATTAGATAGAATGGAGTAACGATGAAATTCAATTATCATATATGATTTATGAAAGTATTATAATCAAAATGATTGCATTTTGATACACGACATATTATGATATATAAAATAGTTGATGTAAATTTATGATGATATATCTTTCGATTTTGTTATTATATTTTGGAATTTTTTTCACGTATTTTTAGGAAAATAAATATATATTTTATAGTACCTAACATCATGTTCTTATCCCGCATAAGACTAATGACTGGCTAAGACATTGAAAAGAGATGTAAAATAAACGGCGAGAGAATCCTGATGTTGGCATAATTGGTTGAGCATAAGGTGATATTCAACCCAAACATTAGAGGAAGATCTATTCAAATCTCAATAATTGTATGCAAATTGCTTTTGATTAGAACTATATATATTAATCAAATACCTAAACTTAATTAGTTCATGAGACTAGCGTGGTATTCCATACCTTAAAGTATCAAGTTTTGAAGCTCGTGCCATTGGTTATCTGAACAAAGGCGAAAGATAAATCAATCGGCCTACATTTCGACCATCTTTATTTATGATGCATACCCTGTGTATGTACGCTACAAAATGGTTTGAACTTCCTTAGTCAATCCTCTGTATCTTCAATGAATCAGAAAGCATTCATATATCAAGATTGGAAGATTGCCAAGTTCTAAGCTTATATCAGATAGTGCAATCAAGTTCTAAATATTTCACTGCGTTCAATTAAATCCTAAAACCTTTCATAGGATAATACAATTTAGTGACAAAATTTTATGTTGGAAAATGCAATTTAAAGGTGCTATGTGAGCAAGTTGCCAATTTTAAATACTATTCATCCGGAAGCATAGGTTATATTTAAGACTTAGTTATACTTTGCACACGAGGCTTATGACTTTCGGTGCACTTTTTCCATCAAGATCCAACCTCAACTTTTTCTCATTCTTCAGCTGTGTAAAAATCGATCTCCAATGATACTGGACAAGCACCTGAATAAACCAAAAAATAAAAATAAAAATTCCTCCTATATATCTATTCAAATTTGACGATCAAATCATTAGGTCTTTTCTTAGTTGAAATGCTTGCTTTGTTTGTTTTCTGTCATCTGTCTCTCCATATAAAATCATATATGTTAGGTTTTCATCATTCTGCATTAGTATCTATGTTTCCATGTAGAAATGCCGGTTTTTTTTTGTTGGTCATATGTTTATTTCAAAATTAAATCATTAAATGATGGAAGGAAATTATAATTGAAGACGCGTAGTACAAAGCAATTGTATTAACGTATGTAGAAAGATAAAAAGCATTTCATAATTTCGATTTTAGGAAGGTTGTTTTTTTTTATTTTTAAAGGCATTCAACATTCCCCCATCACCAGACAAGAAATGAGTGCATGCTTTTTAATCTTCATTGTGACAAATTGAGGAATAAATTATGTCAATTTTGTAAGAGTTCTAATAGAGTCCTAAAAATTTCAGAGATCTCAACTTGATAGAGAAGGAAAATTGGCCAAAAATATATATAGATAGTGATGGAATGCAGTTTGATATAATTTTGAAATAACATTAGTCCTGATGGATGGAATGAAGCAGATCAATCAACATTGACTTAAACTGGCCTTAAGAATCTGATTTTTCCATTGCAGAATAGTAGGATCATGCATCAAACTAGAGAAGAAATGTCTATAATCTGCCTGAAGAAGAAGAGTACACCTGAATCCACAAGTCATTACTAGCTAATGCTAAAAGCTAAATGGACAGCCATTATTTAGACACTGAACATCTCTTCAGCAGTTCATTTCGGATCTCCTAATTCGCCATTATTGTGGTTCGTCCTTCCGTTCTCCAGCGGATCTTTTGGTGGTGGTGCTGAGTCCCTTGCATCCTGCGGTGGTTTGGCGACGTTTGGGTCGCTAGTCTTCGACCTAAATCTGAAACCAAGTCTCTTGAAGAAAACGTTCCAACCCCTTTTATGCCTCAGCACCTTTTGAAGCTCTTCTTTCATGTTCAAGCACTCTTTTTCGAGCTCAAACACGCGCTCCTTCATCTCGTCGAACGCCACGATTTGGTTCTGTAAATTGCTTCCTTGACCTGGCCCATTTGTTCGGGCTAGTGCGACATTCGTGCTCAGGTTTTGTGAGTTCTCGAGATTGTCAGACACGAAGAACCATCCGGAAATAGATGTTCGGAGGCGTAGTTGCTCAAAGAACAGGACTTGGACAATTACTCGGAGAGGAAGCCTTTCGTTCTGCGCAGCATGAGTGCAGGCGTCCATGGAGAGCTTCTGGCAATTCATGAGCCTGCATATCTGTTCTCGCTCAGAATCTGTGAGCCATGGATGGGCCTAATGGTAAGAAGCACATTAGTATTTCTACGAAAAGAAATGAGTGGGACAGAAACTGGACGTAACAAGAGAAGACTAACCCCTGAAACAGAAGCTTAACGGCTGACAACGCACTTACAAGACACATGAAGGACAGAACAGTTTAAGTTGATCAACGGCATTTGCCATCTGATTATACAAATTGCTGACAAAACATGGAGACTTGGGCATGTGTGAAGTAAGACCAGCAAGAAGAACAAAGTATGAATCCATATTTACCTTGAGATATATGTCAATTGCGCGGTATATACCGTCATCTAGCGGCCTGGCATAATCAGGGATAGCTG
Organism: Eucalyptus cladocalyx; assembly: GCA_017140615.1. Lineage (NCBI taxonomy): Eukaryota > Viridiplantae > Streptophyta > Magnoliopsida > Myrtales > Myrtaceae > Eucalyptus > Eucalyptus cladocalyx. The sequence goes on from CM029525.1 coordinate 13,261,959, forward strand.
CAGCAAGTGCCTCGAATTTTGTCAGCTTCAAGTTAACATCTGTTCCCACCTCGGCAAGATACCCATCCACCAAGTTGGCCACCATTGTCATCGGAGTCAGAGAGTGAGCGCCTCCCATCAGTTGCCCCTCGTCTGGTACACAGCTTGAGATGGGATCAGATGCATCGCGGTCTACCACCAAGAAATGATCAAGAATCCGCTGAATGCACTCGATATCATAAAGAGTCTCCATCGAATGGCTCACGTTGGGAATAAGGAGGTCCTCGAGCACCGCTTGATCCAACTGCGACCCGATGCACTTCTCTAGCTTCTCTTTACACATCGGACTGGCCTGTAAGATCATGGATGTTCGAAGAAGCCTGAGCAAGAATGTAGTGGGAGTCACGCCCTTCTGATCTGGGAGTAACTCCACTATCTCTTCAAGAAGATTCCGTTGGTCATCATCAGATAAGGAAGAAATGGTTGACCCCGATGCAGGGAACTCGCCACCATCGAAGCTTGAATGCCTGCCCATCAATGGGAGATGCCTCTTTGTATAATGCATGATCGACCCAGCAATTTTCTCGGGCTTCATGCCTCTTAATCCGACAGCAGTGATTAACCGTTTATATAATGGCAATCTCAGGTAGGAGACATCCTCGTACCACCAGTCCTCATTTAAGGTGCGTGATTTGGAAGCCGTGCGGATTCCATTCCAAAATATGGTACCTACCGGACTCTTCACATCACTGTCCCCTGATACAGGCCAACTAAACAGACTAAGGTCCGCACAAGCTTTCATCGCCAAGGAAGTGATGCATCTCGATACGATATGAATCTCTTCTGCACGAGGTAGAACCTCTTCACAGGTCTCGAGAGCCTTGATTGAGTCGGTCCAGTTGCTGAAGATCTCATTCAGTAACTTTTCTGTCTGCATGATGAGATTTTCCTCTCCGTAGTCTTCATTCATTTGGAGATGTTCGGCTGCACATCGGAGGCTCACGACATTCGCCGCAGTGAGCTCGATTTTGACACCATAACAGAACTTGGCCACAAGAAGAAAAGCATTGGCGCCGCCAGGAACGTCATGAAGTTGCAATGTGCAGTTTTGCTCGTCCTTACCTGAAGCTTCTCCTATGAGGCTTTCTAGTACCCCACTTCTAGATAACAACGGAAACTGATTTGCATGCCAAAAACGTAAGAATTAGAAACCAATCGTGCGACAAAAGTAAGAGAGTTCTTAACCCAAAAAGGGTACAGCAAAACTGCAAAATGGAGGCACAATTTCAAGCATGATCACAGGTTGTGAAGATGTTCTTTTGTCATAACACTGTGAAAGCACAGCAAAATAAACCAAGGAAATTATAGGAAGAGATCAACTACAAAAGATGGGGCAGCATAATTAGACAGTTACCTGCCAGTGCATTTAGCCCCTGTACCTATCCATTCTCCGAGAAATTTTTCCAAATTTTCTCAAAGCAACTTTGTATACTGAATCAGTTCATTTCCAGCTTAAATGCTGAGGAGAATGGTCACCTTCAGTTGCCACACAACTTGTAACTTATTCTATTCCCAATACAGTCTAAGACTAAATATTTGTCCAATGATAGAACTAACTTAAAGTGAAACCATTTTGAGCTATGCTATAGACCCAACACAAAAGCGGTTCTAGCAGACTCTCATGCTCATGATAACTTGATGTATGATGATATTTGATACGTGGTGTTCTTACTGTAATAGAATGCACCCAGAAAGAGTTGTATGTCAAATGGACTGGATCATTCAATGGAGCATGAGAGTAATGCAAAAGCTCATTGATCATTATGAACTGTTTCTATTAGTTTGGTAAATGTGAAAGAGAAAACTTTTGGCTGTCACGCTAGCATTTTGAGTGGCTTAGTGAAAGCTGTTTTAGCAGGTCTTTTCCTGTGTCGCTGTTGGCAATATCAAGGTTTACACCCTAAGTATGAGGCATAAGAACCAGGCCATACCTTGTGTAGATGGAAGGACATATCTCCAACTTCAACGGTGACATCACTTGGAAGCCCGGTTGAGCTAACCCTGGAAAATACAACAAAAATGGATCAGTCAATTCTTTTGTCTTCAATCAAATTGCGATTTACCTTCTCATTGGCGTTATAAGTTTCTAGATCAGTTAGTACAGCATCTATTGGATATCACATGATTGTGAGGACCACCTATTCACTGGACACATGTACTCCCTAGTATGCTGCTCTGCACAACCAGTAAAATGTGGATGGTTCTGTCTTTTGAACATTTTTACGGTTCGGTGAGTACAATTATCCTAGGAACAGTATACAGTGTATCGAGCCCGACCTAGCGTCAAGAGATAATAATTAAATTGATACTACCATGGACCAGCTCGAACCCCAACACATTTTTTTCTGCAATAAGATACCGCTCGACATCATGCCCTTCTCTTTCATTCACAAATTTATGAAAACTGTTCTCAGAAATGCAACACCCGGTTACATTTAAAATGACGCCGTGAACAAATTGCACAGCCCCTAAGTGACTGCATTGGATTTTCCAGGCAGAAGAATGACGATCCAGATAGCTAACGCGATCAAGCAAAACCGATGTAATCTGGACTAAACATAAAGCGGGTTCCTGATCACATCAAGAACAGAACGTTGCTACTTCAGCTTAACTGACAAATCATATCACATCCATACTTTCTCGAGCCGAGTCATCGTTATCTAGACACAAGCTCCTCCTCATTTCGCACGGAATCTAATTCCGTACCATCATCCACGTTCACACGTTCTTCCTGAAATGCTCATTAACAAAGACACCAGAATCCAAGAACTCCGTTCTCCCAGACCATCGATTGCAATCGCATTGCATTAACATCCCATGCCCGTATCAGGAAATTCAACACGAACGGTGTCCCAAGCACTAAAAACGGCTGGCGAACGAAAAAAAGGAAAAGGAAGATGGAGAATGGAGACAAAAACCAGGTATTGCCATCGAGGTGAAACACTTCAGACTTCGATCCCAGCTTCATGCACGCCATCAGCAAACTCCAGTTTTGACAGCAGGGTCCTCAGTTCTTGATCACCATGACCCTTTTCCCACTCAACGCAGCGTGACAAAAACAAGAAAAGGACAGTGATCTGGAGGACCCAAAAAACGATTATTTCCTTCTTGCGAAACTAAAAAACAAGAAAGGCTGAGATGTGGGGGGGGATGATAATTTCCACTTTTGACTGTGCAAGTCCCCCTTGGAGCTCCTTTTTCTTGCGGGGAAGAGGAGAAACAATGATGGTCCCGCGTCATACGGGAAAGTCGAGAGAAAAAGGCCAAAAGATCTGCCAACCCTTTTGCGTTTTTTCCCGTTTCCTTTTCTTGATACGTGAAGGTAGGTTCTCAACGAATTATCTGCACCGAACTGGGAACGGATCTCGTTCTTGGAACTGGTCCGTTCTACGTCTGGAAACCGCGCACCCCATTTTCGGATCCAACGCGATCTCCCGAGGGGTCACTTCCTTTTCTGTAACGTGAAAGAGAATTTGGAACCCATATGTAAATTGATTCAATTATGGAATCACGACAAGTCATTTGTTCTGTGGTTACATTGGCTTCTAGAGAACTACCGGAAATGATTTGATTTGACCCTCGATTTTCTTTTTTTGGATAAATGTTTGACTTAAAGAACATGATCAATTATAGATTCGTACGCCCGTTTTAATTGTTGTATGGGAATCGATGTGCTCTTTCCTCTACGTTATTTGTTCCGTTCTGGTAGAACTCCTTTTTTTTGTTGGGGGGGTTTAGGGTTCGTGTGAAAAATATGTAATGTAGCTTGAGTAGATAGTATTGATTTATCTTTCGGGGAAGAGATATAAGGTTACTGCCAATTAATAAATTGGAACAACTTCTTAAGTGTGATCTATTTTCGAATTTTAAATTGAAATGATCTAATTCGAGCAAGTTTCGAATTAAAAAAAAGGGAAATTTTGTTGGAATTAGGGATTGCTAAAAAGTGTGTCGTGAGGGAATCGGCCATTTATGATTCTTTAATAGGAATAAAGTAGAAAAAAGGGGTATGTTGCTGCCTTTTCTGGAAAGATTAAAAATCATTGAAATAATGTATAAACCCAATGATTCAAGGCAAAGATGAAATATCTTGAAAAGGGGAAATATATTTTTTTCTAATTGTTTCGACGACTAGATAAAGGATTAGAATGAGAAGGCCAAATATATTCTAAATGAGACAAAAAAAAAAAAAGGAGTTAGAATTGGACACATAGACAAATCTTTTAATTTCTCGAGCCATATGAGGAGAAAACTTTATACATGTTTCTAGGAGGGTTCTAGTTTATCTACATCTATCCTAATCAGCCGTCTATCAAATTGTTGCACTTGATGTTCGATCGTGAAGAGAAGGAAAATATTTTTGGAAAGTGGGTTTCTATGATTTGATGAAAAAACCACATGTAATTAAACTATATTTCTTTAGAAAAGATGCTCAACCTACATGAACTATTTATGATAGTTTAAAGAAGGTACAGATTTTTACAAAATTTCGTCTTAATTAAAGGAAAGTCAATTAATGAAAAAAAAAATTGAGAAGAGGGTGTGGGTCATTCGTATATCACTTTGCATAAGTTCTCGTTTCCACTATTCTCCCCCCCCCCCTCCTTTCCTCTTTTGCTTTATCCATACTTTTTATAATTATATTCTTTTCTAACTATTCATACTAATAATAGTGTATTGAATAAATATAATTCGATCGTGTAGAAATGAATGTATGTATCTTTCTTCCTTTTTAGGTTTTATCTTTTCACTTTTTTCAAACTCAAAATAACAGTGTCGCATATTAGGATTACAAGAGCACTATTTCCGCCCTCCAAGGATAGCAAGCACAGGGACACCCGTTCCCGGCTAATTGAAAAAGACTATAATCACTGTAGAAAAAGTCGTTCAAGGTTTTTTTTTCCTTTTTTTATTTTTTTTACATAGCCATACATTCGACAATTAATTGGAGCATCATAATTTCCTTAATAGAGTTCTCCTTATTTAAACAATTGCAGATTTCTAAAAATAAGGGAAAATTGTATTCGGATGTGCAATGTTCATGACATTTAAGGGGAAAATTACATTTTCATTTAGAGGAAACCTATCTTTTTCGATCAATATGTATATATATATATAGAAAACGGGAGAAAAATATTAACTCGACTACTAGTAATAGAAAAAAAAACGTATTAATATCAAACAATAAGAATTCGTTAAAGTTTGATGAATATGGTCACTGTAATAGAACTACATATGATGATTTAAGAAAAAAATAAACACAAAAATAAAAAGGGAAAAAGTCCTTAAAAACAATAAGCTCAAATCACAAAAATTGATTACTCATTATGCATAGTCAAAATTTCAAGGTTTAATTAATGTAAAAAGAATGATTGATTAACAAAAATATCTAAAAAATTATAAAAGGATAGATGCCCTTAATATATAAAGGATCTAACGTTATATTCAAAAAAATTTCATTAATCAATCATTTCTTAAAGTTAATTACCATTTAAAACTTCGTAATGAGTATCCAATTCTTGTAATTTGATATCTTTGGTTATTGAAACCTTTTGTTCCTTTTTACTTAGTAGTGTTTCTTTTTATTAGTTCTGGTAATAACCTATCAAATTCTGAAAATTTATTTTTAATATACAAAGTATATCAATATTCCAGTTAATTTATTTTCTGTAATTCAAAGATTTTATAGAAATTCAGCTAAAAGAACGATTTCCTTAAAAAGAATTAGATGAAAATACGCTAATACCCCCCATAATTCTCTTGCTAACAAGGATATAACAAAAGAGTCAATGACAACAAAATGAAAGTTTACAGCGGTAAAAAAAAAAAAAGGTTTATGCACGTGTATAACACGTGCGTTACCGCCAAAAATAATGGGAGTTTCGTGTAGTTTCCCCTTAAATAAATTCAAATACGACCCACGCGTGTAGTAATTGGTTTCGTGTAGGGATAGCAAACGGGTCGTGCCTGGCATGGGCCCCATGTGGGCCGGGAAGGGCCAGCCCGGCCCACCATGTCAGCCCTTTTTTAAATTTTCCATTCCAATTTCTTTGCAAAATTTTCGGACCAAAAGGGTCCATCATGCCCCCACGGCAGGCCATTTGGGACCACGGACAGCAGTCCACCAACCACTCAATTAGCGGTTGTTGGGCTATATCGATCGGCAAATTCAAAAAAGAAAAAGAAAAAAGAATCAACGGGTCGGCCCGTTCGCCAACCCTAGTACGAGCACATCAGAGTGATTGTATTCTCGTAATCAAGCGATGCGAAATGTCGTGTTTTTTTCAATATCATTTAACCACCATCAATCTTTACAAACACAAAATGCGCGGGATTTAGCCTAAGATAGCTCACATATCTTGATGGCTTACCTAAAAGTAAGGTCCTATATTAGTAGTTGGGACGGGACATCTAGTGAGAATGACCTTGTTATTGCAATTATCTAAAGTAAAATGTCTTTGACATTTTCTGTTAGTGTAGATATTGAACCTAATTCCTGGGGTTGAGTACATTGATAAACTACGTGAACTATCGGATCCCTTCGTGAATTTTTGGACTTTCACCCGTTTAGTCCGCCGAAAATGACCAGTCAATGGAATGCACTTTCTGGTCAACTAAAATATTCATGCATAAATTAGAAAATTAAATTCTGAAATTTTGAAAGGTGAAATCACTTTTGGAATTTCTCCTCTCGAATTTTTTAATATGTTGTTTCATTTTTTAATTTTATTTTTCTTTCTCCCTCAGCACTTGTGGCTGGTCACCAGTTGTTGCCAAGGCTCGGCAACCGGCTAAGGGAGAAGGAGAAATAAAAATAAAATAGAATAATTTAAATTTTGATTTTATTTTTGCTTGAGACAAAGTCATGAAATTGAAATTTTTTTCAAATGGGATCCAAACACCGAATAATGTTTTCAATCTCATAAATCAAACAAAGGAAAATTTTCCATTTTTTTGAAAATTAATATATCAAAAAGCACTTTCCTTTATTGCGAAATTTTCTTCCAAATAAACTCACTCTCAATATAAAGAAGCAAATGTCCAACTTTACTCCCCCGATTATACAAGTTTTTGCCACATGCGGCCCAATGAAAGAAGGCCCAATGTCTTTCAGAGACTTTGGGCTCTAAGCCTAATCATCAAAACCCATTTTATCAACAAAAAAATCATTCCAAAATTCGATTAAAAAGAGTCATGTCAAATTAAAAAAAAAAAATGGTTCGACGGAAAAACAGAGAAGAAGGTATCGAAAAACAAAATAGCAGTCGTAAATAGCAGGCCCCCGCGTAACCCCACATTTAAGCTTCCTTTCAATAATCACAGTTATTTTCAGCACATAAATCTCTGGAATCCGATAACATGTGTCGGTCTAATTAATTAAAATAAATCAATCTTCATATGAGCTTGAAAGAGTTTACGAAGCAAATACTTTATTTTGATTTTTTTTTTCTGTCATAGCCAAAGTGCCCACTTGCACAAACAATTCATTCATGTTTGGTTATCAAATGACTAATGTTCCGTTATTGAACATCGAATGTAATTGTTGTCAAATCGCATCACCTTTTTTTTTTTTTTTTTTTTCGTGAATATCTGTTTTATAAACTAGATAACTTGATAATCGAAGTCTCAAAATTACTTCATGGTTTAAAATTGACCTAATTTGCAAGAAGAGATCAAAATTGTCTTTTCTTTGTGCAAAATTGGGGAAAAAACCAATCTTTTGTGATCAAAGATTTCGATTACAAAAGTATAAGACATGCCCTCAGCTATTATAACAACTTTTTTCGTTAACTCGTGTGCAAAACCATGGTTGATACGTATTTATTACATCAATTCGTCTTGGGAGAATGTAACATGGTCATATTGATTTGAGATTTTTAATAATATTAATTCCTAAAATTAATACGTCACAAGAATTACTGTCAAAATTGGTATTGAATACTTTTCAAATTGGACTTTGTCCTCCCATTTTCTCCACCATAACTGGCGTGGGCTGCCACTCCACATTTGGGCGTGTCTCCACATCTCATCAAACGGCAAAAGAAAATTCACAAAATTTGACGGGCGAAAATTCCCCCACACCCCTCAGAAAAAAAAAAAAAAAAAAACCTCAAAATATTATGTGCATGCCCTCAAATACTATAGCAACTTGTTTGTAAAATCATGGTTAATACTTGTTTATTACAGCAAATAGTGTGGGATGAATACAGCACGATTGTACTGATTTGAGATTTTCGATAATATTAATCCCTAAAATTAGTATGCGACAAGAATTGTTGTCAAAATTGGAATTGTATACCTTTCAAATTGGACTTTGTCTCCTATTTTCTCCATCATAACCGGCGTGGGCTGCCACTCCACATTTAGGCAAGTCTCCACATCTTATCAAACGACAAAAAAATTCACCAAATTTCACGGACGAAAATTCCAAAAAGAAAGAAAAAAATCTCAAAAAAGGAGTTAGTTCCCAAACTCAAATGCCCTCCATGGGCAATAACGGAAAATTGGGGGGGCTAGCAAAATTAAAATAAAAGTTTCCTCGACGTCGTCCCCACGTCGTGTGGACGTATATTAAAGGGCACCCACCCACGTGGCACGTGGCTATGTCCAAAGATCTTTTTTTTTTTTGGGGACCAACCCCCCAAAATTCAAAATAAATTATAATCGAAGCCCTCGATTCAAAAATAAATGATAACAATCAAGGCCCTCGAATGCAAATATCAAATAATATCCCGCGCATGTGTACAACACCAGCACCCCCCCCACGTCCCAATTCCCGCCGTATATACCGGCGGTCAGCGTCGCGTACGGAGAACGCAATTAGAAAATTCCACGTCAGCATAGGGCTTGAAGTTGCCCACGTGGCGCCTCACATGTCGGTGCCTCATTATTCCTGCGTGCCATCCAGCCCCCGCACATGGCTACATGACACCATGTCATGCTACCGAAAAAAAAAAGAAAGAGAAGAGAAAACGTTTTTAATAATTTTAAATTCGGGTAGATCGAACCTTAAGCTCTTAGAATAATACGTATCGTGACTCGTCACCGTCGAAATATTTTATAATTTTTTAAAATTATTATTCTTTTTTCGATTTTGCTTTTCTGGTGGGGAGTAACTGTAAGCGGGAAATGGAAATGATTAGAGGTGCTTAATAAATTAATCGATTTGATAATGACCCCAATTTGAAGAACATAAAAGGACGCTGACAATCCAACTAGGTCTCGCCAGCGACTTTGTCTAGAACCACATGAGGTTGCACCCCTCGTGGTAAACACTTTTCGATAATTTTTTTGCGGAAAAAAAAAAAACAATTGAGGAAGTTTGTTGTGCAGAGATGGGATCATCGTGATGATGATGATTAAAGAAATCCACGATTCATGAGAGGGACCTAGAAGTTTCGTGGTGAGTTGCCATGTGATCATAGATGTTCTTTGTATATATCATCAACTACTGTTATCTTTACTATTTCTCTTTTCGAGATTTGTTTTTTCGAGTGCAAATTGGTAATCAAGTTAAATCATTGCGCCATTGAAAACAAGTCACTATACCACAACCTTTACCCTCGGTCTCTTTATCTTTGTCTCTTTCTCCATATCGTACCATGAAGGCTGCCCGAAATTGATCATGAGATTTATCCCTCTAGATATTCACAAAAAATCAATACACATTTGGAGTAAACTGCCCATAATATTTGTTTGGGAGTGCACATTAGAGACCCGATACCTTGTTTAATGCAATGTAGTTTTTCATGCATATTGAACAAAGCTCTCATCAAATTTGCCATTGTCCTTTTATCGATGATGTTAAAGGCAATGAATGACGCCTAGGACTTGCCGATCTAATAATTCACAATCTTTTTCTTGATTGAATCTCATTTCTCTTCTAATAGAGGCCGATGTATGTTTTTTTTATAGGACGGTTTTTTTTATATGCATCTTTCAAAAGCCACAATTCTTGTTGTCGAACCAATTGAAAGATTGCCTTGACGTATAATAGGACTTTTTTTTTTTGGTCAGTCCTACTATATTCCTACTCTACACTCGCTCTCAAACTTTTGCCCTGCCTCTTGTAGGGCGTGGTAGTCGAAACCCACTCCTGAAACTTACGTGCCTCCACCCCATCTCCCTGAGAATGTGGGGATCTGAACCCCTCATCTCCCCCTTTCATGTTGGAATAGTGGCCACTGGAGAGTGGTTGAATAATAGGACTTTAACGAGACTATTTTCGTTTATTAAACTCCACAGCTTCATCCGTTGGACCGTTACTTTCCTTCTCATAATGCATCTCTGTTGATATGGTATCTCAAGGCCTTCATTTTCCATGTCTGAACTAACTTGGAACAATTCTTCCACATCCTCTCTTTGATTGGGGCCTCACCCAATTTCTCCCGAGCACCTTCATCTTATGCAGTCCTCTAATTTCTCGACCGCCCACACGGCCAAGTAATTTTGTGCAGATTCTGATTTTCATCGGTCATCCAGAGTTTCACCTGATCATATTGTCATCTTCTTGAATTTTTAATAATAATAATCACATTGATCAATGTGAGAGAAAAGAAAATTTTCAAAATTTAAATTCGTTCGTTTCGCAAAAAATGTAACGTTTTTCATAAAGTCATTTTTTTATAGGAAAATGGCTATATTTTTCGACGTTCTGAAAATGAAGTAGAAAATATTTTTCGTTATCTGATATGGCCCGATTCTTATGTCATTATATTTTATTTATTTTTAAATCAATTTTTTCTTTTGTTCTTTTCTTTCTTTTTTTTTCTTTTTTTCCTTGGCCGATCACGGCCACAACGATGCACCGATAGTGGCGACCCGATGCCAAGCTCTAACCTTGCCAAACTTTGGTGAGACTCGAGCTCACCTATGGCCGGTCATCTACTGCCATTGTGACCAATGATTGGCTAGCGACTGATCGAGGAAGAAGAATAGGAAAAAGAAAGAAATGAAAAAAAAAACAAAAAACAAAAAAAGAATAAAAATTAAATACAAACTTGATTTTAAAAAATGAATAAAAAATAAATGGAAAATGTATTTTGTGAAAAAAATGAAGTGAAAGAAGATATATAAAATGTTTTTCTCAACTTGAAAATCGGAAAACTTTTTTCCTTATTTTAGAAGAATTTTTTTCCAATTGACGGAGAATGCATCTCACAATCAATTTGTTTTTCGAATAGAATACTAGAAAATTTTAAAATGTTTTTTTTAAAATTATTTTTTGATGAAATAAACGGAGCTTTAAGATGATTTTTATGGTCTCGATAGAAAGAGAAATTTAGTCCATATGAGCATTCCGTTTTCATCTGTAGTCCCTCCCGTTCCGTTAGTCATCACGGTGCGGGATATATATCCGAAACAGTCGACAAGGTAAAGTCAAAATCGAACGATGATCGTGGGTCCCACGGGAAAGGTCAAAAAACGGAGAAGCGGGCCCCACGACACGACTCCACGTAAAGCCACGGCGTCTCCTATGTAAATGTCAACGTCCGAAAACGACGGGAAACCGTTGGGAGCCCAAAAAGACGTGGGCGGTAACCCGCGCGGTTCCACCGCGGACCCGTGCCCAGCTAGCCGGTTAACGAGTGGAGGTGCGTCGGGGGTGGGGGCGTTTCGTCACCTGCTGCTCCCGGTCACCCTGTCGGCACGGATCGAGTGTCGGCACCGACACGCCGGACCTAACTCCCGGTTGATCTCCTAGCCTGACTTTTCCATAGCCACGAAATAGAAAAACCAAAAACTAGTCGCTATCGATTTTTTTTCGGAACTTTGGCTGAAAAGTTAATATTATTTTCTGAAATTTTTAAATAATTTGTTAGACTCCGTTTATATATATATGTGTGTGTATAATGTTTGAGGTGTTCAATTGCTCCAAATTTGATAAAAATGTGAAGAATTTAATTCGAAAATTCATGAGCATACGTTGCAACTGCGATTTGAAAATTTACTAAAAATGGGGCAAACAACTATGAATATTCCAAAGCACCTACCTTTTCTTGTAGGAGATAATTACCATTTTGTTCCCGTCGTTATGGATATTTTTTTATGATATGATGGAATGAAAAGGTAGAGAACAATAATTGCTGGTATTGGTACTTATGTTAGCATATTTGCATCAGAAATGGAAGTTTATTCTCCTATATGTGGAACCATTGATGCTTCCATGTATATTGGCCGATATCTTGGAGGACTTAGACTCGAGAGTCGAGAGGCGAGTTTTCTCCTGATTGGAAAATGCCTGATCGGCTGCTATTTTATAAAGCACGACAATCGTTAGATCAAGCGACACCTAGAGCATCCTCGAGGGTGAATTCGAAACATTAACGATGGGGTTGCTCAATTTAGGCTCTCTCGCCATTGGAGACGAGAGATTCGAGCATCTGATCACTCCGCTAATCCAATTTCAAGGGCGATTAGGATTCGGGGCGGAAGGAATAAGGTGAAACCGCGTCGGACGGTCACTGGCGGCGGGGCCGGAGGTATAGCTTTCAGTTTCCGTAGGCCAGAGGTACTTTGATCTGACATCACATGCGCGGGACGCACGACCACTAGAAAGGGACAGGTGCTGTTCATCTCTGCCAATGCTGCTACAACTGGCAAACATCGACCGCTTAGCCTTTACGCTTCTCCTTGTTCTTCCTCTTTATCTTGCTTTAGACTTAGCATGTCTACGGAATTCTTTCAAAGGCGAAAGGCGAGGGAAGGAGCAGGGCTGCCGACTAGAATGACCAATTCCCTGTGCATTTTCCCGAAAGATCTCCCGCCGCGATAATTAGATGTTGGATTTGAGCTATAATATTTCAGATTTGACCTTAGACAATCGCCAATTGATTTCTTTTGAGGGTCAGTTAACCTTGTTAGGTTAGGTTGATCTCTATGCTTCGACAAAGTTTTGTGTCAAAGAGAAATACTAGATATTCCGAGAGGCATATGGGCAACGAACAAAGAATCCACATCAAAGGTTTATAATAAGAAATTAAGTGCTCAAAAGTTTAGTTTTCAATATTTAATGTGGTTATCAAACATAGTGAGTCTTCTTATGCCTATAGATTTTTTATTAGTAAGTCACACTAACAATTACATTTTCTATTAGTTAAAGGGTGGGAGTGAGGATCAACGCTAACAACTCCCTTTGTGTTAATCATAAAGATCTCACGCTCTTTACAGAATGTTTGGTTTGAATTATAATTACTCCACGCTATCTCTGAAGATCGAATTTGGTGAGGTCGTTATCGCAGCACCACCAAAATGTCGACACTCATGAAGTTTCTCCCCATGAGGTATATCGTAATTAAGTAAAGTAGCACAAGTAATTCAGAGATTTGCACACAATGTAAATTGAACTTACAAACTCATCAAATAAAAGTAATATATTTACACTATATCCGCCATATTGGTGGTCACACTAGCAATTACATGAAAGAGTTGTAAACTCCAAATTCCAACAGGAACTATGAGAGGTAATTTGATTTTTCTTGTCAAGTACATGATTATCTGCTTTGACCATCTGATTATTAGTCCTTTTAAGATTAACAGTGTCAACTTGTTGTGCTTTAGGTGTCATTATTCGACGTTGAATTCCTCCATGGAGGCTAAAGATATTAAGCTACCATTAACCCTTGTCAGGTACTTTTGGATTAATTTGGTGAATCCATTAATCTCAATGGGATTTAAAATTTATAATAATTATTTTGAAACCTATACACATGTAAGCGAATGAGCCATTACTTTAACGGTACATTTGATAGGAAGGATAAATGTCAATTATCCATTAATCTTGTGCATGGTTTCTAGTCAAGACAAAAAAAAGTGTTGGATATATTAAGGATGTAGTTCAGATAAAAATATCTCATTACGAAAAATGGGATAAGGTGGCTAGTATTTCTTATATCCATGATATTAAATATATTTTTCTTGAATAACAAGCTTCTTAATTAATAAAATAAAATAAATAATTTAAATATAGATAATATTTGAATTCTAAAATAAAAGAAGAAAATTTAGCATGACAACAATTTTTTATTTTATTTATTCCTATTTTTGTTAATATAATTGAATTTATTTCTATCATACAATGCGTATTCTATATATTTTTAGTATTTACATTTATTAAGTATTTCAAGTATAATAGCACTTTGGGTATATTAGTATAATTTATTGTTCAATAAGATTTTTATTAAGGAATGATGGAAGGGAATAAAAAAGACATTAAAAAGGGAAAAGTACGAAAAAATGTAATTAAAAATGAAGTAGAAGAACCCAAATTTTAAATGAACGAATTCAAACTTAAGAAGTGTCTTTCTAATTCTCAAAAAATGAGGGGTAATGAGATTTGTGAAAAGTCAGTCTCTTTCTCTTTTGTATCTTTGGTTTGTACTAAAATTTCACTACTTCCTTGTAACTTTTTGGTTCATGTCAAAGCTCCACGAAAATGGTGAGAGAATCAAGCCTCATTCTCCTCGTAATTCTCTGATTCCCATAAAATTCCATGAAAGGGACAAGATAAGCGAAGGTTCTTCTCCTCCATAGCTCTATTGTTCACGTTGAAATTTCAAGAAAGTGGAGAGAAAATTGAAGAACTATACTTTTTGAAATCGCAAAGGTGAATGGTGATGCTTTCTCTTTTACTAGATGAGGCATTCACTAGCTAATCTACTTCGTTGATGCTACCGCAACCCAATTTCATTTCTTGTCAAGAGGCTCTAGAATGCTAGAATGAGCTCCTTTGCTGTTTAAGATTTAAGTGGTATAATAATCCGAATTGATTGATGGAAGTTTATCTCTACTTGTGCATTTTCATGTTCATTTCCACTAATAAAATATGAAAATACTTGGCTTTATTACTGCGATTTACCAAATAGGATATATCGTAAATCCATGAATTTTGTATCATATGATATATAGAGAATCTTGATTAGAAATTCAGATGACCAAATACAGCTTAAGTGGTTGTTCAGTATACTTCCTTACGCAACAACTTCTTCTATTGTGTGCATAAAATGTAAGTCTTTTGTCTGACAACTTGGATTGTGAAAATATGCATTGTAAATTTTGTAAAGTATCTTACCTCTGCGATATATTCACAATTGTAACAATTTATTACAGCTCTTAAAAAGGGGTCTACTATGTTTTTTTAGTACAATAAATCCTAAAAATTCTCCCTGTCTGGGAGCCGCCCATAATATTAAGAAAGACGATAAGAAAGAATATGGTGATGATAACGCAACACAAATAAAAATTTGTAAACATTTTACTATGTTAAAAAGTTGTTCACATTCGAATTTTTCTGGATTCTGCGCGTTTTGTAATGCATAAATTTGCGCAACAACATGGAATCGGATTCCATAGAAACTTCTCTAGTTGAGAAAGCTAATATGTACGATGGTAAGTTCTGAAAAATAAAAAATGAAAAATAAAAAGTAATGCTTCTAATATGCATAATAATACCCACTTAATTTTTTTTCTATATAGAAAACATGTACTTTATGTAGAAAGAAAAAAAATTTAAAAAAAGAAAGAAAGTGAATGAACTTGGGGTCTATCACTTCGAATTTCAACTAGATAGTAAGAGCAATTTTCTCTTTTTAGTGAAAATGAGTTGGATTTATACATATGAGATATGAAAATAGCCTCATCCTATCAAAAACTAAGTAATTGATCATGATCATATTATAGCGATACTTCCGAGAGAACATTTTTATCCCTCAAAGATTTTTTTTTTTTTTTTTTGGGTCAAAATCTCTCAAAGATTTGCTTACGCGCGACAATTTAATTATTTTTTTCGGGATAAAATAATAAAAAAAAAAAAGAGGCATTGCCTTTACTTGATCACTCATAAGTCACCATGTTTCTTGACTAAGTATTTAATAAATTATAGGAAAAAGAGATAGTTATTGAGAGAGTTTATTTTGATTCATATATTACGATTCTTAAAAGTTTACAATTGCACGAGCTTGGCTTTACTTGATCGCTTGTAAATCCTATATGTATAACATGAAATAAATACACAACGTGAATCATAGGTATAGGTATCAATTCGATCACACCTGAGCATAGTTATAACTTTCCTTCTAGAACTAGAAAATGAAAAAAAAAAAAAAAAAAACTAAGGTAAGTTCACAAAATCATGCAAGACTAATGTAGTTTCGCAACGATTATTAAAAAAAGAAGCTAATTTAATTTTCTTAATATTTTGGTAGATTGGAATAATTATGTTGCTGGAATATGAATGCAAGGTCAAAGGCTTATAACATCATTAAGGGGGCATTTGTTCCGCTGGAAATTTTGTGATAAAAGAAAATGTTTTTCATGAAAATCATTTTTAAGGAATATGATTAATTTCATTGGTTTGGTATTTTAAGGAAGACGATTTTTTCCTTGTTAGAAGGCAGAGATTGTTTTCTCCCGGTCTAAATTTATTGTTTTCAGTATACAAAAAACATTTTCGCATGAATCAATTAGTTTTTTGTCGTCCAAATATCAAAAAGTCGCAAAATAATTTTCTAGAAATAGATTCTATTCCAATATACGTACCCTTGTCGGGATTAGAAATGCAATGCTAGGTAACCTTGGGGTGGTTAGCCGAATTAAATAAAACCAACCCTCCTATGATTCGTAACCTTCCCAATCGCAAATTCAAATTCTTTGATCACTTACGTAAGTTTAGATTGCATATCGAGTGCAGTCAATCGGCATTTGATAATGTAATAATGGCGAGTCTGTTCACAATGAATAGGATTTGGGGCTTAAATCGAACATTCCGATGGACGGGCCGTGAAACTGCCGTTATAATGTTCTAGGGAGGGCGGGCGGGCGGGCGGGGGAGTCGCGGATGGGGGGCGATCTTCCCGGTCCGTCCATCCCGTGTAAAGGCACCACCGACAGAGAGAAAGAATGGGGACAAAAGGGGGGGGGGAGGGGGCGGGGGCCACGTGACCTCCGCTCTCGCCCTTTCCTCTCCAGTCCACTGGCTTTGCGCGTCCACCAAAAGCATCGTACGGGTGGATCCAGCTGGTGATTCCTCCCCACGCCCTTTTGTGGGCCCCGCGAGTAAGTAAGATCTTGCCCTCTGCCACGTCACGCCACCGCGGTGGTAATGGTGTGCGACCGACGATTATTATTATTATTATTATTTTCGTTTTTTTTTTTTTTTTTTTCGGGGGTGGGGTGGGGGAGGGGACATCGTACGACGTGGCTTTCGTCTCGCGCACGTCGCACGTGCGCGTCCTCACCGCGCGTCATGCCGAGTGGCGACCCCAGAGTTATGGCAATGCACCGTAATTTGCAACCCATCGGTAGAGGGATATTATAGCTCTGGCATGGCCCCGTCGTCTTTACTTATTTATTTATTTTAGATACTCGAGCAGTGTGAGCATAGAAGCCCGGCTACATAGAGATCAATGGAACAACCCTCTGAGTAGGGACGAGCGTGGTTTCAAAGTAGAAATCGGAAACCGAACTAATAGGAATCTATTCGGTTCTAAGGCATGCATGGTAGATTTCAAATTTTCAAAAATTGAGGAATTTTGAGTTCCGGTTAGATGGAATTTGGAATCCGAAACAAGACTTGTGTTTTTTTCTTTTCTTTTTTGTTCCGTGTCTTTGTGTAATTTTGTGTTATTCTACGGCGTATGTATAACCTAAAATTACTAGTTTGAACTTTCATTTCCATCATATCCATGATCAAAACTTTTACTGTGTTAATATTTTATATTTATTATAAGTCAAAATATGAGTTTGTTGTAGCAAATCGTGGTCGTTATAGTTGAGTGATTTATTACAATCGTTTAATTAAGAATATAGGTGAAATTTGGATAAATCTTAGAATCTTTCATAGGATAACTTTTCAATTCCAAAACTGAGGAATCGATTAAATGATTTTATATTATACTACTTGATTTTTTTGGTCCCGACTACTAAACACGACATAAAAGTAGTATATAGGCAATCTCATTGTCAAGAATGCATTACACTCTTTCAATGTTTTCCACTCGGGGGGGGGGGGGGGTGCTGCCCCTCACTAGGGGTACAATTTCTTTATGTATAATTCACGAAATATGTAAACAACAAAACACGAATTCACGAAATCTGTAAACAACAAAACACGAATATCACAAGTCAAATTATATAACCCTGGCACAAGAATCGCTCATTAGAGAAATATGTACTACCCATAAATGTTGGCGAAATGAAAAACCAATAAAAGTAAAAAAATAAAAGCTAACCCTAAGCACAAAAAATAAATATGAACATCATATACTAAACATATGAGCTTAATTATTGGAAAAATTGCATTCACAAAGTAATGCAATCAAATCCAAATAATTTTGCAATCAATTCCTAAAATTTTTATAATAGTGCAATGAAATTCTCAATTTTATAATTTGTGCAACCGATTCCTAAACATTTGCAAAACGGTGCAATCAAATCTCAAACCTGTAGTGGAAAGTGCTATTTATGGATACCATGTGGGGGCGGTCTTTACTCAAAAACTTGATTGCACAAAGTTTTAAATTAAGGACTTAATTACTTAATTAAAAAAGTTTTAAGGACTTAATTCTTAGTCATTGTTATACCTCTTCTAGATTAGTATAAGTCAAAACCGCATTTTGATGTATCTTTCGCAGCCCGATCGCTGAAATGATATATTAACCCCGAGTAATTGGGATGAT
Organism: Eucalyptus cladocalyx; assembly: GCA_017140615.1. NCBI lineage: Eukaryota > Viridiplantae > Streptophyta > Magnoliopsida > Myrtales > Myrtaceae > Eucalyptus > Eucalyptus cladocalyx. The sequence goes on from CM029525.1 coordinate 13,280,672, forward strand.
GAGATGCTTAGTCAACTGAGACATATAATATTTATATAATGTATGATTAAGGGTCAAATTAAATCCGTGTCTCAAGGGATTTGCTAGTAATAGTAGGAGCAATGACTTAGCTACGGTGCATTATTGAACGGAATTAAAACACTGAATTAGCGTAAAAACAATTCATTAGCGAGCAGGCCCATGTGCTTGGCGGCCTCTGGTACAAGTGCTCGTTGCTCACATACTCCCCCAGCACGAACAGCACATAACTTTTAAAATGGCAAAAAAAAAATTGTTCGGATGCAAGCGTGAGCATTCTCATGAAACATAGCCCTATGTACGAATAATATTGTATCAAGCCGTCGCGTGATGCAATAGCTCAAATTTGCGAATAAAGCTAGGTGCAATCGATTTATCAGTGACATGGCAATGCCCGTCGCAGCTAACATGGTGGTAGCGAGGTCAAAGTTAGGAGAGAAAAATGGTAGTCGTGATCTTTGAATGATGGGTGAAAGTGGACACGAGATTCATATTCACTTAGGGGAGCGGCCCTTTGATCCATATTGATTTTTGGTTTTACTCATGAACTTCTTTACTATAAGATATTATCATCATGGGATCGATAGTAAGTGAAGGGACTAGTTACCAAGATCAGATTAGTTCCATTCTTGAACTCGTGCTTCTTGCGTTGTGGAATTGGCTCCAGAACGTGTGTGCTGCGTGGCCAGCGGATTCTACACGATGAAATGCACCCCACCGACGAAGATGACCTTCTCGTCGTGCTGCTCCCAGCTTCATGAGAAGACAAACGCCCCAAGCCTTTCGAGAAGTCTCTGTGTTTATCTACCGGTGAGTTGGAGAAAGTACTTGACAGCAAACACTCCAAGTACATTGAAAGAGGGGGCGGAGGCAATGTCAACGTGCTTAAAGTGCTGAAAGAGAGGAGCTTTGCGATTGCGACTTCCAATTTTTTCCACGACTAGCTGTGATTTACTAACACCGTCGGTGTTTCCGGTACCACCGAAGTCCCACGTTTAGTACAAGCTAATGATTATGGAAGAAAAGAGCCGCAGCTTGACCGTGGAAGAAAAAAAAAAAGAAACAACTTTCTACGGGCAGGATTTTTGCAAGAATTAACTCCAGTCGAACGTGTCCAATATGAATAAGAGGACAGCGACGGTGCCTTAACATCTTAATCGCGGTGAGGGGACACGTCAGCGAAGCATCACGATGAAGGCCGTCTTATAAATAGTTTGTGTTAACGGGTTGTTGTTGCCGGCGGCATTTTTAGACTCTTATTGATTTTTAGTTATTGTTATCTCAGTCTTCTCGAATCAACAATAAATGTCCCATCAAATGCAATAAAAAGATGTTTTATAAAAAAAAAGGTAAAATAACTTTTAGAATATGGATGAATCTACAAATGTTGTGAATGGTCCTTTGTTAATTTTGGATAAGAAAGTAAATGAAAAGAAATTGAGAAGTATGACATTGAGAACAATTGTTGCCGGTGATATGAAAAATAGGAAAGTAGAGATAAAGTATGAATTTGGGAGAACCTTGATTTCTTTGATTGATTGGGGATCTTTTATAAAGAGTACAATGTGGGTTTTTATAGCCCATTATCAATACGTGTTGTATTAGAGACCCTTGCTAGTGTCGGCCCTCGGCAAGAATTGAGCGAGGGCCATGATTTGGGGAAGGCTACAACCGTGAAGGGTTGTCAGCCCTTGGCCAGGGCTCAACGACTCTTGCCGACCATTTCCTCACCATCGCCACCGAGTTCCATTTTTTTTTTTTTAGTTTATTCTTTTAATTATTTTATTTAAGTAAAATTTGTATAAAAAACAAAATTGGACTCAAACAACGTTGTTTTAGCCACGTTATTACCTTGTAGGATAGAGAAAATATATTAAAAAAAGTCACATCATCGTTTTTCGTCAGTTAAGTTGGACTTACTAAACAAAATGACTTGATTGCAAGTTTTGCAAATTTTATAACATTTTATGACAAATTTTAGGTCTTATAGTGCACTTAACCCAAAAGTGCAACACTGTGATCATTTTTGCTAGTGATATAAAATAAAAGATAAAGGATAGTAGAGATAAAATCTAAATTTGCGAGAACATTGATTTTATTGATTGATTGGGATATTTTATAGAGAGGACTACGATATCCGTAGCCCATTATCGATGGTTACAAACAACAGTTTTTGAATTCAAATGAGCAAACAACTTCTTAGTTTTATTTGCAATTACGAAAAGCCCACGTAACATTTATATTAAAGAAGTTATTTAACAACACTTATTCATAAGAAATTACAAGAATCCTAAATTAACGGCAATAAACATCATCACCCTACTACTGCATTTTTTGCATTAATTGTCTACTGTCGATAACTTTATCAATCAACTTCCTAAGCCTTGATGGAGGCTCTCGTTGATAACTTTTAGGATGTCGTCAAATTACTTCTTTGGCAAATTGTTGATTCCATTTATGTTGTTGATTGTTTTGTTCAATATTGACTAAACTCTACTCTCATTGATTGAGTTTAATACTTTTCAATGATAACCAAACGATGATATTTTTTTTTGGTCTTAACATATGCTAAAAGACTATTATCGAGGTTCCATCTTCCCGAAAAATCAGTTGACCTCGTTGAGGAGCGTCGGTTGATTTGAGGACCGCTAGTCCATAGAATTCTCAATTTATTTTATATTCGGGTCATTGCTGGGCTTCCTTTCCTCCCTATGATAGATCCCCTACTCTCAAGTCAACTTGGAAATTCAAACACTGTCGTGTTCGTTATTTGAACACGTACGAGTAGTGCTTCTGTCCCGACGTTTGGTGTTGCAACACCATGTTTTGCTTGAAACCCAACGATTTCCACACACGGTAATAACGTTGAGGGATTTATTGGATAGACGAGAGCGGGGCGATTTGTGTACATTCTCAAAAATTGAAAGCCGAAAAATTCAAGTATCTTGTATATAAAAGGAAGAGAGAAAAATCATGATGATTGTTATCAGATTATGTACTTTCGAGCGTCTATTTTCAATCGGAATGGGGGTTGTGCGTTTAGCTCCAAGTACACATTGCAGAAGCAACAAAATAATAATTTATTTATTCATTTCTTTATTGGCCCCGTATCGTTGAAGGGAAGAAAATGAAAGTCAATCATAGCTCTGAAATACACCGTCCATGTATCTCTACATGTCACTCGAGTAGGTGGTCAGTGGCTTATTGTTTATGTATCTCCTTTGGAAATCGTGGCTCGAGTTGACGGTATGCTGCGGAAACCAAGGTCCAAGGTAACGCCACGAGCCCAAAAAAAGGGGCAAGAAAAGAGAGAAATCGTATGACTTTATGTCACGAAATTAATATATAGGACAAGGTGGGTCATGTCCATGATGCTGAGATACAATTCACCAGTTTGTTTAGTGCACCGATTTCTTTTTTTTCTTTTTTTTTTATAAAAAGAATCTGTACGTGAATTTGTATACTTTGACCCGCACTTTGGTAGTGGATGAAAGATGAAACATTTAGAACCTAAGTCATGATGGCAAATCAGACATTGCTTCATACATGCTGCCCACGAAGCTTACACATGCAACCAAACAATATCTTAACTCTCTGGAAAGGGAGGGGAAAAACAAACAATATTTCAAAATCTTTTTCTTTGCCCCTAGTGTTACTTTTGAATGGGAAAGTCTCTTGGAATGAAGAAATGCAAAGAGTGCATCTCAAGTCAGCTAGAAAAAGAAAGGATTGTTGAAGCTTTTGGCCCTTTGTGTGTGGGGCGCTGTTGACAGAAAGAGAGAGAGGGAGAGTACATCGGAAGATATGGTGATGCAAAGAGTAGGTCTCAAGCTAGGTTAGAAGGAGGGGGGGAGGAGGAAAAATAGCAAGGGGGAGATCGGTGGTGTGCTTGCTCCATCATGTCTACACGGTTGAAGCCAATCTATGATCTGCTGCAGCTGTACAGTCACTTCGTTTCAAAGCTATGTTACTTTTGGTGGCGCACCAAGAATATATCTCTTCACAAGAAATCAATGAAGTCCTAAGCAATGCTCACTTATTTTCAAGCATTAAGTAGATGTCATATGTGGTTGAGGTCAAGGCTATCTAATTAAGGGTAATTCATTCCAATTCCTTTAGAAGAAATTTATCCTTAAATTTGCCGTTTCCGCATTATTTAGGAATAGTTCGAAGGCAGACAAATAGAGTGCAAAATTTTATGTTTACATCACCATGTACATAAATGCCCTACGAAGGACCAATTCTGTACAATGGGATCAACATCATAAACATCGTATGTCTATGAATCTTCTAAAGTTGGTAGATATAGTTCATATATAGCATAAGTACTCAATTTATATGCAAGATTGAAGTTTAAGAATGTCGATATATATATGTTTAGAGAGAGAGAGAGAGAGAGAGAGAGAGTTCCTCGCAATTATGTTGATATGTATAAATTTTCAATTTTTATGAGAGTATATGTAATGCATTTTTAACTAATTCATGTATATACATTTGTAAATAATATATAACAAGCTGCACTCTAGCCATGTTCGAAACCCCGTAAAAAAAGGGAGGAAAATTCAAAGACTTTTTCATACGGTTCCGTCCATTTATAAAATCATGAGTTTCGCAACATCGACTTTTGCGTATGTTTCGATTTTGAAGCTTCCATCATCTCCATTAGTTCTGCAACAAAGTTTGGGTTGGAGGGAAGGGTGTTGGGCTCAAATTCAATACAGGAATTTGCCTAATACTCGATGTAATCTCTCTAGGGTAACCTCTTACATTTAACTTCTTCATTCTTTGCCACGACGTTTTATATAAACATAAGCGGAAACTGCAAACTTTATGCAGCTGAACATATTATACAAAGCTCCAGTATTATCTTTTTTCTTTTTTTCCTCAAAACACGAATTACCGTAGCATCCAATAAAAGTACAAAAGAATTTCGATGCATGGCGCCCCCGGGATTTTCTTTTCTCCAGAGTCCGGACTGGACGACGAAACAAGCTCGTGAATCGCAGCAATTGCAAAAACCAGGAGACCAGGCTGTGCAGATGAATGTGTTCGTTACCAATGTCGATCTTATCTCTTCATTTGCGCCTTTAATACCTTTTTAAAAGACTTCATCGACTGCCTGCAACAGGGTATATATCTACATGGCCACGTATTTTATCCCAATACTTTACTGAAAGAAAGGCAGCATTCGTTGCCTCAGGCATGTGCTCTCTCCAGTCCCTGCCAATCCCGGTCACTGTTCACGCACCACCCCGCGCAGAAAACAACATCGGTTCTATTCCCTGTTTCGCATCGTGGATCATGGCGACGAGCAGATCGAAAATGCTCCACCCTTTCTTCCCCATCATCACATGTCCGGCTGCGATTCTGATGTTCTTCTGTGGCTAAACGTGGAGCCTGTGTTTTATATTTTCTTCCTGCTGATTCTTGTTTTGCCTGACTAGGGTTTTGTCGTGTTTTTTGGGACGATAATGAAGGTTTTTCCCTCCTCTCTCTTATCCTCTGCTAAATGCCAATCGATTTCCAATGCAAGAGGACAGGGAGGAGCACCTTCCTCATGAACAGTTCCATCAATTTCTTTTGGGTACTCTCTCGCATGATTGGTGACGTTTGTTACTACTAGCAACCGACACCATGCTGTGCCCTCGATGCATTTCGCTTTCGTCCACCGATATTTGATTCGACTCGGCTCTGAAGGTGGTGTAATCTGAATTGCGGAAGCCCGAATTCGATGTGACCCCATGTAATAAAAAATGTTTGATTGATGCCTTCCTATAAGTTATTGTGTGCAAGGCAAATGCATGGATTAATTTATCATGAAATAGGTTATTAACCATGTATTGCCCAACTGAACTTGAATGCGGTCGTACTTTGGCATTATCCTGTACCGGTAATACGTCCATCATGTATAATAACTTCTTGAACAAGATAAACTTAAGAAATTATAATGCTATAAAGTAGAGAGGACATATTTCAGCGTTCTGGACGGCCCACTTGAATTTCCATTCGCTTCTTAATAGAAAGTACGCGTTTTATTCAATTTGCTGAAAAAATCTAATTAACCTTTAAGTTAGGAAGGTTCGTTTTGCAGATTTGGGGTAAAACCATCTTGAATCCCCAAAATCTCAGGGAAGTCAGGATTTGCCAAAACCCAGGTGAGAACGCCTTTTGGAACCACACCGCGTGCAATGATCATCACGCCCCCATTGAGATGTGGACACATGCATTCTTGCTGTTAAAAGAACTCCCTTGCCCAATTTGAGCATCTAATGCTTTGGGATTAAGAAAGACCTTCTAATGTGGATGCAAGGAAAGTGAAGGGGCGAGGCAAATTCCTAGGATAGCCCACGTAAATCCTCCAATTAATAACTTTTCCTTTCCTAGGTTCATATCCTCTTTCCTTACTGTGGAAACGTGCCTCCATGCTTTCAAATTAAGACTTCCCCCCCCCCCCCTTTTTTTTTTTATTTCATTTTTCCTTAAGGTTATAGAAACAAATCCATTCCTTGATGACACGCGGATAAGGCCAAGCATCTCCATTTGCAAGCTCTTTATGAAGTTACCTATGAATTCCTATTTGGAGCTCTTCATCCTGTCTATCATTTGGTTTTCACACCGATTTTGGAAAGTAATCCATCTTAAGATGTAGACATTCAATATAAAATGACCATATCAAAATGAACCAGGGCTTGCTCTCCATAACTCTCGAACCCTACTCACCTCACCAGAGACCGCCGCTTGTTCCATCTTGCAGGGCTCAAGCTACCTAATCGGTTTCTGGTACCTCGAGAGGTCAGTACTCGAACGGCCAGGCACCTTTTCATGCTTTTCTGCGGGACATGATGATTCTCCTAACCTTTTGTCGTAGTCTCTTAATCTAATTGTCTGTGATTCGAGAATGACATTCAAATCACATCACATATGATTGGAACTGTTCTGTATTCTCCCTAATTTGTCGATTCTAATAAGCATGTCGACGAGGTTGATCGGCTATTGGAACGATAGCTCCTCTTGCGTTATTATTCGACATCGGATGTCTGGCGATAAATCGATATCAAACATGTTGCAAATTCACTTTAATTTAGTTGAATAAAGAGTCAGGCTCGAATGATTTTCTTTTCCTTTTTCTTTTTGCATATATATATACATACATAATATTAGCGTAGATGTTTCAATTTTTGGGGAGCTCCTGTTGGCGAAAAAGAGTGCTAGGCCTGGCTGTAATTTTGACCGAGATGGATACGCGCTTTACATGGTGGCGAAGCAACTGGCAACTGACTTTTTGATTTCCAGAAGCTAATTTTATCTCGATTTCCCCCAAAAGAAAAATTCCCATCTTTTTTTTTTCGTTTTCTCTCTCTTCGTTCGCGAGGGAGGGAGAGAGAGAGAGAGAGAGACTGTCGGAAACAACGGCGGTTAATCCTGACAAACCCCGAGAATGTGAAATTTAGAAAGAGTCTCGGCTTCTCTTCTCTTCTCTCTCTCTCTCTTCTTTCTCTCTCTATATGTATCTCTCTCTCTCTGCATGTGCGTGTATATAAACCACAAGCTCTCACCCACGGCATTGTCTCTCGCTGTTCCGTTTTCTTGTTCGTTCGTTCGTTCTTCTTCTTCTTGTTTCTACAGTGTCCCCCGAAGAACCCAAAAGCACTCCATACGTTTGGAGCCATTGAAGTTTACTGATCCATTTCAAGAACTGAATTTGGCGAAGGGAAAAAGTAAGCCAATTCCCGCACTCTGTTTTTCTCGTTTCCCCCTCCTCTGTTTCTCGTTTCTCTCTCTGTCTCTGTCTCTGTCTCTGCTCTTCCATATCTGGTGGGTGGCAAGAAAGCGGGGAGAGAAACCGTCGGCTGCGAAACGAAATGCGTGACGAGAATTAAACCGAGGAGAGCGGCGGTGGTGGGTGAAGAAGGAAAGGAACCGTTACAGAGTCCCCTCGCGGTGCGCAGGACATTTATGATCTCAAGCTCTCGCCCTTTTTTTCATATGTTGTCGCTGCTCTTTCTGGGTGAAATTTACCGTGAGGACGTCGCTGTTTCCACCGATATGGCTTTAAGATTATGGGAAATCCGCGTTGCTATTTCCAGAATTGATCTCCAAAAGCACCGCAGACGATATGGTGGCGTTGGCATTGTCCTCTGAAAGTAATTCTTGTGAATAGTTCCGTTATTTTCGAAACATATTGTATTTGACCAAGTTTTTCATTTTTAGAACGGTGGGATGATGTGGGGTCCTGGATAATGAGAGAGAGAGAGAGAGAGAGGGAGGGAGGGAGAGAAGAGAGTAAAAAGACAGCTAGCTATGAAGCAAGATTGCTCACCTAACATATTAACCCCACATTACCACCACTCTCTCCCTCCTCTCCCTCCCTCCTTTTTTAAGCCTCTGTTTCTTTCCTCCCTCCCCTTTCAATCATCTCTCTCTCTCTCTCTCTCTCTCATTCTTGGTTGGGCTCCCTCTCCTCCCCCACTACGAGGTACTACTCTGCACTTTGTACTGAATGCGGAGCTATTGGAGGGAACGGGGCTCTCGGCAATGCCCTGTTCTTTTAGCCGACTTTTTTCATTCTGGGTTTTTGGTTGAACCGTGAAAAAACAAAAGTTTGGATTTCGGAAGTGCGGTTTCCATTGGGATTCGCGAGGGGAATCTTTGAGACTTCCTAGGCTTTTTCTGTATGGAAAACGCGGTTGCTTCTTCCTTGACCGTTCATTTCTAAATTCGGGCTCCCTTTATGGGGGCCAATCCAGTGTCGGCAGAGACTGAGGTTCCATGGATTCTTGCGATGTTTCAGCGGAAAATTCTTGTTGCGATGGCTAAGCAATTCGTGTTTGTCATCGCTCGACAGTATAACGATTGATACTCTGTTTCGAAAACTCGGAATGGACTTGAATTGAGCAACCTCATTTGCTGTTTTCCTATCATTGATTGAAATTATAATTGGAGTCATCTTGGTTTTCTTGCAGGAGAGCCTGAAGAGGACTATCCCAGGTTGTCTGAAGCATTTTGGCCTCTTTCTTCTTAACTAGGAAACTTCCCCTTAAGGTAAGCAGTTTAGCATTCTCCAGCTAGAATTCTCAGATTCTTTCCCTCAATTCTGGTTTCTCCAAGTACTTACTTTAATAAGTTCACCCCATTTTCTGGAAATTCGGACCTTGATATGGTAACTACAATGTCTGTCACTTTGGGAGGTTCTTTATGCTGAAAAACATGGAAATTACATTCATTGTCTCTCACATTCCATTGCTCCAAATTTCTTCAGGAAAAATTCTCTGAATTGAGACAATGACCGGACCCAACTTCATCGACGAGATAGACTGCGGCAGCTTCTTCGACGACCTCCTCGACTTCCCCAGCGAGGACATCGAGGCCGGGCTCCCGGTCGGGAAGCCCGACTCCCTCCCGAGCATCTGGTCGGCCCAGCCCGAGCCGCTGCCTGGCTCCGACGCAGTCTTCTCCGGCAACAGCAGCTCGAGCCTCTCCGCCGAGCTCTCCGTCCCGGTAAGCACCATCACCGCTCAATCTTAAAACACGGCAGCGCGTGATGTCCGGACCAGCTTTCGCCCCCCCCCGAGTGTCGGTCCCGTGAAACTCCCGGTTCGTCGCTAGGCGGGGTCACGATATCGAACGCGGTTGGCTTTTAGGCTTTTTTGAATTTCGCAATCGTTCGCTGCTTTTTTCAACGTGAGTAGGGACCTCCTTTTCTTCCATGGACGTATTAATGACGTCACATGCCCCGCGGGGTGGGGGGGTTCACATGTCAGGGTTTAGCTCTTGTAGGCAACCACCGTGACATGGCTCGTGGGCTCCCGGGTCGGGTCGGGTCGGACCCCGCAGTGATTGTCGGCATGTGACTCGCATGTGACCGGCTGCTGCGCTTTCCCCCAGTTGCATCTTTCTTTTCCCCTCTTTCTTCTGGAATTTGTCTGTTCTTGCTTAGAAATCTCGCAAAGGTCTGGCCTTTAATGCATGATTTCACTTTGCGTGACGGCGAGGCAAACTTTAGATTGCGCTTTCGCTCCGTCCCATGTTCACCAAAGTCGCGGTATCACATTCGCTAGGTCGGAACTGAACTCGTTCACGTGTTCACGTCACTGGTTTTTTTTGGCTGACTTTATTTTAAGCTGAAGCACCCGAAAAGAACGAATCTTTAGACAAGATGAGTAAAGAAGAATATTGGCTGCGAAACGATGAATTGCTTATCGGAAAGAGAAAAAGATAATGACAGAAGCGAGCGGTGATTGGTGTTTTTCTAATGAGAAGGGTTGATCATTCTGAGTTTTTGTTTGCGCAGTACGAAGATATTGTTCAGCTGGAATGGCTGTCGACCTTTGTGGAGGAGTCCTTCTCTGGAGGGAGCCTCACGATGAGCAAAGAGCAGGTCTCCAACGGCGGCGGCGGTGGCGGCGGCGGCGGCGGCGGCAGCAGCAACAACACGGACTCCTCGTCCCAGCAGTTCCAGACCTCGAGCCCGGTGTCGGTCCTCGAGAGCAGCAGCTCCTGCTCGGTCGACAACAAGCCCCGGCCGCCCAGCCCCGAGGCCATCAACCCGGCCCGGTGCGGCAGGGCGCGCAGCAAGCGGCCCCGGCCAGCGAATTTCAATCCCCGCCCGGCGATCCAGCTCGCTCCCCAGCAGTCCTCCGACGTTGCGGAGAACGAGCCTGGCTCTGAGAACAGCGAGGAGTCGAATTGCCTGCCGGTCATCAAGGCCCCCAAGAAGCAGGCCAGTGGCGGCGCTGAGCCTAAGAAGAAGAAGAAGATCAAGTTCACCATGCCTCCGGCGCCGCTTGCCGAGGCCGATCAGGGGCTGCCGCAGCAGGCGGTTCGCAAGTGCCTGCACTGCGAAATAACCAAGACCCCGCAGTGGAGGGCCGGCCCGCTGGGCCCGAAGACCCTCTGCAATGCCTGCGGCGTCCGGTATAAGTCAGGCAGGCTGTACCCCGAGTACCGGCCGGCAGCGAGCCCGACTTTCATCCCGTCGCTGCACTCGAACTCTCACAAAAAGGTGCTCGAGATGAGGAACAAGACCACCGACAATGCCGATGACTCCGGGACCGCCTCGGCAGTGACCGACTCACTTGAGCTGATCCCGAACATGTCCGGTTGGATTACATGTGAGGATTAGGGGAGGAGGATTCGGAAAGACTTTGTTTCTCGATGAGAACTCAGAGCATCTCCATTTTCGACGTCAAGCCGTGCTTACTTGGTTGATCATTGATCAGAATTCTTTGCTTCGTTGGGCTTTTTTTTTTTTTTTTTTTTGTTTCTTGTACAGGGGACGGGCCGGGGCGTTATAGAGAGATAGATGAATGAGATTATTAGTCATTAGAGAACTATAATGGGAGATTTGGGAGAAAGGTTAGTGAGAACTTGGGGAGCAAATTAAGTTTTAAGGGTAGACCTTTAATCTAGTCATTACTATTGGTAGGTCTCAAGGATAATTAGAGTAAATTGCTATTCGAAGAACCCTGTGTTGTTTTGATGTTTTTCCTTCTTCTGGGTTATTCTGTTCTTGATTTTCCTGATAATGGGGAAACTCTTTTTGCAGTTCATTTTGTAGTGGAAAAGTTGTTTAGACCAGAAGAGAAATTTTTTGAGTCATGCTCTCTCGACTGTCTCTATGTTATCTGTGCTCTCTAAAGTCTCTTCTGATATAATAACATGGACGGAAAGGCTCGAGAAATGTTTAAAAAGATATTGGGCTGATTCCTTTCAAAATTCAAACGATCCAAGATTGGAATGGACGTGCCCAGATTTGGTGGCATGTAGCGCCAAAAGTCGTTGAGGGAAGGCATGTGGGTCTAGTAGTGTCGTATGCCTGTTTGGAATTAAAAAAAAATCTGTGAGCGATCAGGTGCTTGATACATGGAGATTTTGAAGACTTTGCAGTGAGAGAAATGAAGGTCCAAATGCATTCCACGAAGGATTAAACAATTCAAAGGGGGAGTGTGTGTGTTGCCGCGTGATAGGCTGTCGAGATAATATCATTCAAATATTATGCCCTTCCAATTTCGCCGAGTTCAATCTCATGTCCCCATCTCAATAACCAAACGGACCCTTGAGATTAGTCAGCACTCGCATTAGATGTTTTGATACGTGGTAAAAGAATAAAGAGCCTCGTGTCCCATCCCTTTTTCAAGTTTTCAAAAGGTTTTCATGGTCTGAAGACGGTAAATATTATTGCTAATGATACATGGGGGGTGAAACTTAGGAAAGCATAAAGATGGGCATGATTAGGAGTTAAAACAAAGGATTCCAGTAATCGTAAAGCCATCATTGCCATAGAAAATGAGGGCAAAAGCAATCATTGGGATTGCTGGGAAGAAGAGAGGCATCATCGCGGCTGTTTACAGAGCGTGGCCAGGGAATTACACCTAGTTCCTTGCGCACCATGCAACAGGAAGGTTAAAGGGGAATTAAAGTTCCCACCATGCTTCTTGGTCACAGCTTCTTTAGGGGGGCTTCAGATGGAAGGATGGTGGTGACAAAGTCGGTCTTGAATTGTATATTCTTCCAAAGCATGTCTCTCCTTTTCCTCTTTGAACTGCTGCCTTTGGAATTGAAGAAGTACTTGCCTGGAGGTTGACCCGATAAAAATTATATGCGATGGGCAATGTAGAGTCATATGACTTTAGTACTTGGCAGCCAATTGGATATCTCACAAAGATCTCAACCGTGTTGTGAAGGAGACCAGAATAACCAAGATCTTCTGTGGGGTTCAACTTCCTTTCTTTATTGCCATAAATCAGTGGCACAATCCTTGCTGTAATTGAAGGGCACTGAAAAACAGATTGGTGGGGAGGAAGGATCTGTGGTTGAGGGATCCAAGTCCATTCCTCAGTTGTAAATTGAATAATTAGGCAAGAAGTCCAAGTCTGACCAAATACAATCGGAGCTCAATTCAGCAACTCGCCAACTAAAGTGATGGTGCTCTCCTGTCTAGGGGGACTCATCATCGACCGGTCATTATGGCGTTCTAAAATGATTAAGACATCCTATCACCCCTCCCAGAAATTCTCCCCAAGACAGAGTTTCAAGTTACGTTTGATGCTGATGTATTTGATGGGGATTTTTTTTGATGATTTGAGAAAGTTGGAGACTGCTGATTTGATAACTAACTGCTGATTGCTTTTCTTGTCATCGGGACAACATGCCACCCGCAATGTGTGGAAAAATGAAGAATGTCTCGCAGTCATTCTCCCTTGATTATAGTGGGATTGCGGACAAATAGCATAGCAAAATGTCCACATCGAGCGGGAGTCTGCACCCATTCCAGCTTCCCGACCCGGGATGAACGGGGTGGGGCCATTTTAAGGCCAAAGTGAGACTTTTTTCTTTTTTCTCAAAGAGGGTTTGAATTGAAATTATTTGCTCAAAAAGAGTTCAGAATGAAATTTATCTTAAATAAAGACCTAGGTAGCCAACTTAGTTTCAATAAGGATTTGAGTTTACCGACGTGCCAAACTTTCGCCAGCCAGCTTGCATATGTGGCTCACGTGCTTATTGCGACAGCAAGAGCTATTGCAATTTTGTCCAAAAGATTCTAATTTGATCCTATTCGAAGAAGTCCCAAATTGCCACTTCCCTCCTTCCTCCACTGTTTTATGAACTGGGGACTGTTTCTCTAACTGCGGAAGATTTCTTTGGGGAGCAATGGAGAACGCTGTCCAAAATTCAAATGCAGTGGTGCTTGGATATATCTTCTTTTTTGTGAAGTTCTCTTTGGGTTATCCCTGAAGTAAGAGATGTGCTTGCATTTTGTAGAAAAATCATGTATTTAATACCATACCTTGGCTGGAACTGGACTTCTCTTGCATTTATCAATGCATATGTTCAGAAAAAAGCATGTGTCGTTTTGGTCAGGCAACCTTCGAGTTATTTACTGGACTACAATTTTACATGCATCTGTCATGGGCCGATCGGAAGCCAAGACCATGACACACATCATTGTAACCATTATTCTGCAGATGGTGGACGGGGATTCCTCTTTTAAGATTAAACCGCGTATGGCTCCCTCTCGAAAGACCCTAACTTCAATTTAAGGCCTTTTCAATCTAGGACTTCTTCGAATTGAGTAAAATTTTTTGAACAAAACTTCCCTTGCTTAAGCAGCCAAAAAAAAGCAACGTGAGTTACACGCCTAAGCCGATTGACGAAATTTGGCTCACCAGTGAACTTGAAACGTTATTTGAGACTAAATTAGCCATTTTGAATCTTATTCACCAGTGAACTTGAAACGTTATTCTTTTTTTGTTTCTTTTAATTTTTTAAACATTTTTATTTTATTTGTCATTTTTTCCTTTCTTTTTTATTTTTTAATTAGCCACGCTCGGCCTCGCAGACGGGGCGAGGCCGAGCCTCCGACGGCCGGTCGCCGGCCATGGCCGAGGCCGACCAGCAAAAAAAAAAAGAAGAAAAAAAGAAGAAAAGAAGAAGAGAAGAAGAAGAGAGAGAAGAGGAATCTTATTGGAGACAAGGCGGAAACATTTCTAAGAAACGTTTCCATGCACGCCCAAGGCTTCCAGAAACCATTTTTTGAAAAAGCAGCATCATTCTAGACCCTTTCTCTTTTATTACATATTATCCTATGCGTAACACGGGTATCATATTCCATCCAAGGACAAGCATCCGGAGATTTTTTTTTTTTTTTTTTTTTTATTAGTGGGATCAGTGAAAGAAAACCTTCTAATCCATACGAAACAAATATTTAAGTAGGCCTGGCAAAATACTAAATCGTCGAACAAGAAATTTTCATTATAGGTTGGAAGGAATTCGTAAACATGGAAACTGAAAGACTGATTCCACATGGTTGATCAATGGAGTAACCGGGCACCGTAACTTGCCACAGACGCTGCGCGTAACCTCATTTGTATCATCATCCTATGCTCGAGCAATACGGTGAAATAGGATGGTGCGATTTGGAATGATGAGCAATTGAGGGAATACAGGCTGGTCGGTCATGCTAATGATGCCGAACCGCCGGACACTTGTCCAGGAAAATCTCGGCCCGTAAGAGATTTAGGTCAGTTCATCAGAACGTCCAATACGAGTCCTCATCATTACAAACATTAGACGCGTGGGATGTCTTTGGGAAACATCACAACATTTAAGGACAGAAATTGCGCATTCCATGTAAAGAACAATGATGAGGAGATACGCGCAATCAAAATTGATTGAACATTATAAAAACGAGAAAATCTTAGAAAGCTCTAACAAATTTGCATCACAACTTCCAGTAAAACAACATACCTTGGACAAATTCTGTGGAAAAGAACGTTTCTTATTTATCAGAACATCTCTGTAGCATACATGGAACATAAGTAAAAACTAAAGTAAACATAGCCATCAACTAGTATTTCGAGTGCCTGTGACCAAAACCATCCTCAGAATCAGAGACTGACGCACTGATTTAATGTACTGTACAGAAGTAGACGCCAAAGCCGACTTTAACTGCCAGTATAACGTGCCGAAAGATACTTTGTACCAAAGTGCTCTGCATCATCTGCTCATGATACTTGAACAAACTTGTCTAAAGCGGATGTATCCAAAGCTGAAAACTCCTTAACAGCCGCAAGCACGGCAAGTCCAAGTTTTACAGAGTCATCGTGAGTTGGTGCCTACAGCAGGTAAATTTTGAACTGAATTCTTAATCCAATAAAATCATTTTTATGGTAGCTTGTGTAAGAGATTCCTCTACCTCAATGTTAAGAGGAAGAACAGGATCATGGAGGGAGAGCCTCAGAAGGAACCATCCTCCAAACCCAGACACCCGGACCTGTTTAAGCAGCAATCAGACTAGAGATCAGGCATCACATGCAAAATGAAAAGCTCACCCAGCGTCTTGTGCTATTCAGGGAGAAAAGAAGAGAGGAATTAACTAGATAGCATGATGGACCTGCATTTACTTTAAAGTAAAATACTCCTCTGAAGTCACTAGTTCAGATATTATTTTGGTAAGCACACAGCATTTTGCTCAACTCATTGTGGACTATAATTTTGACTCCTCTTGTAGATACAAATCAAGAACCAACATGAACTCCATTGCGACGTTTAACTCTCCTTCTTGCTCCCATCCCTAGGAGCATTCAGAACGTATGTATTTTAATTGAGAATTAGAGCATTAACTTGTCTCCTCAGCATATGAACACGATAATACACAGTATAAATAGCTGCTGAAATAATGAGGTCCAATCTATTAAGAATAACTTCATCGATTCAAAACTTACTCCTTCATAATTTACTGGAGCTTTCTGAAGCTTTGGGTCCAAATCAATAGAGTTCTCCAAGTGCTTCAACACTGCCTCTCCATAGTCTCGGAAAGATCTGTAACCTCTATGCTATCAGGATCTTCGAGAAGGAAAAAGAAAAGGACATTGCTAGAAACCAAGAAACCACATACCCTCCCTTTAAGTCTGGATGATTCCGGTCGATCTTCAACCTCAATTCTACAGCAACAGCTGCATCTTCTAGACCCTCTACCAAATCTGTCAATACTCTGCTGCCGCTACCTGCTCCTGAAGCTCGAGCTGAAGCAAGTTTGTTGAGAACTTTGACCTATAACAAAATGCTTAATATTTTATGACTCAAAGCTTTAAGCTCGTGCATTGCAGTTGTAATAAAGAGTTCATGGTTAATCAAAATACAAAATGCTTAATATCTGCAGCACCACTTTGAATAGGAAAGCATACCATGAGGTATGCCCCATCATCGAGCCAATGATTCTCCTTAAGAGCTCCATGACCACTTGTCTCAATAGCCAGATGAGACTCCTCGCCAGTAGAGTTCTGTAAGAATTTTCATATAAATAGGAATGATAAATGAAAAGCAATCTAGGAGAAACATCAAGTCACTAGTCCAGAGGGATCGTTATTATTTGCCAAAGTGTGATGTTTCAGCACACATAAGATTCAGTGAGAGATGCAAATGTAAATGGAGCGATGCACCTATATTCTTTCTTCACATTTCTCTTTTTGGGCTCTAGCGCACCTATATTCTTATGTCTGCCTCTTTCTTTTCTGTTGAATGTTCGCATGATGTGCCCAAATGCAGATGTATTTTCTACGGCAAAGGAAGTGAAAAATTATCTTACCAGGCATATAGCTTCATCAATGACATTTTTGTAGCCTCTTTTGAACCTATGGTGCTTTCCCCCTATGTCAGACCAGAGGCAGATATTATTTCAGAAATAGTTCCATGATTGAACAAAACACATTCAATTCTGCCTTACCAAGTTTGTTCTCGATAAAAGTCGTCAACCCATCAGAAGTAACACTGTCTGTCACTATAGTAGTTCCAGGATGCTAAGGGAAAAGAACAACCAGAAATTATTGTTCTTTTTCCAGATAAAAGCATATGAAAGAATGAGAATTTTTAGTATCTTTGCAGGTAAAGCTTACTTCTTCAAGAACAATGGCAGACATTAATGCAATCAGACGATTCCGGTTGAACTCCCGACCAGTGGAATCCACAGCAGCAGATCTGACATACTTTCATTTAGTACAACTCGTCATGTAACTCAAGGGTGAAAGCATCACATAAACGTTTACCTGTCTACGTCTGTGTCAAAAATTATCCCCAAATCAGCCTTGTTATCCAGGACAGCCTGAGTAATAGCTTTCATGGCTACCTTATCCTCCGGATTTGGAATATGGTTTGGAAACAAACCTGCTCTCAGAATATAACTTTTAGCAAGAAGAGATAGTTGAGATTAAAAGGAAAAATCAAGATGAGATTGCAAATTGAAATTTGAAGAAATAAAACACTTAAGCAATTACCATCTGGCTCCAAGAACTGACTACCGGAAGTAATTGCCCCGAGAGGTTCGAGCACCTTTGCCTGATAAATTATAGAAAGATAAAATCCACATGTGAATATAAATGAACTACATGATGCAAGGTGGATACCTTGATAAGTACAGAGAACATGCTTGAGATAAAATATAATTACTCCTACCAGAACTTGATTAATTATCTAAAAGAGAGACATGACCATTATCATGAAACTCCAACTTCATTGCTCCACAGCATTCATGGTATAATGAAGTAAAAAATTCATGCAGCATTGTGTGGTAGAGAAGGCATCACTTCTTTGTTCTCAGGTAAATGGACAAAATTAAAGGCAGCAATAATAACTTACAGCAAAGAAACCTCCTGCTCCATTTCCAGCATCAACCACAATATGAAACCCCTCCAATGGCTTCTCTAGAGTGAAAAAGTTGATAGACAATCAGAGAAAAGGATAATGTTTCGTTCAAATTACATGTGCAGAGGACTTTACTGGCTAACAAGTTCAAGTGGGAACCACATGAAGCAATAGAAGGAACGATATGACATAACTCACATTGATCCTTTTTGCACTATGCATGCCGAAAGATATTCTCATGTTTCAGAAGTTAACTGGAAACTGTACCAGATTAAATACCTATATTTCCTGCAGCTCTGCGCACTGCCTTAACAAGGCCAGATGTATAAACAGTCATGTAATCAACTGTTTTGACTGATGCAGAAGCTTCATTTCTTTTATCTTCAAAACTACTGTTCTTAAATATATCTGCAGCGTGCTCCAGGATGTCTTTAATGTCAGCTTTCCCAAGCCCTCCAGCACTTGTAAAGAATTTGAATCCATTGCGATTGTAAGGAAGATGACTAGCTGTTTGCAGGAAAAGAGAGAGAAACTAAAGTTTAGTTAAGTAGAAAAATCCTGAGATTGACTATTCACACACAAAGCATGAAGCCAGCAACAAGTCTCAACTTCAAATTGATCATTCGGAAATACATTAGGAGTCGGTATCCAGTGTTGTTAGCATTTAAGAGTTACTCAAAATACAGGTACTGTCAAGAAGTCATTAGTTGATATAACCATTTGATATGGAAATAAAAAGAGAAGTACCCTGAAAAAGAAACTAAAACAATCACAAGTTACCTGTAATCATGATGGACCCATCAACGGGACATAGGAATGCATCATCTTCTGTGAGTGTGCTGTTAAACATTGCTGGTGTAGATGCTAGCCTACATGAAGCCAAAAACAAACCACTTAGATGTTCACTTAGATAATGACCATAAAATGGAGAAGTTTTCTGAGGTAGACCTCTATCATAAATATCAAAGCTATCTACCGTAGTCCAGTATACCTAATCAACATATCAAGGTACATACTCCAGTGAACTACATTAAAGTTTCAAATAGCTATGTTTGTCGTATTATTCTACAATAGACCAACCACACCCCCCCTCCACCCCCCCCCCCCCCCCCAAAAAAAAAAAAAAACACTCACACTCTCAATTAAAAGTTTTCTTATTTCCCTATACCCTTTATACACATATAAAAGTTCGTCCCTTCTATAATTTATAATACTTTCAGTTAATTTAACATATAGGAAGTTCCTGTTTTAGACCTCAACTAACAACACACGATATATTAGAAGAACAAAAAGATAATATTGTTATTTAGTCTATCTACTCCGCATATTGATCAATTAGTCACTAAATATCTGGACTATTACTTGAACATATATATTAAAAAATGAAAGAGCACAATTCATGCAAATTGAAAACAAGACACCAAACATGTTTTGAAAATTTTACAATTTGGAAATGAAAACAATTTGCAAATAGTCTAATGAACATGAAAAAAAGAAAATGTTCTGTGAACCAATATGCACCCAAATCTTTTGGTTCCTCAATGTATTTAACAGCAAAAGCTTCTGCAGAACTTTTCATGTAGCAACAGGACAATTATGTCATCTGCACAATTTATGCAGTTTTAAGATAGTAAATTAAAGTAAAACTTGCTCTTCAAGCAACAAATTTAAGGACACTTGAATAAAAGTACATAGATATCATCACACAACTGCATCACATGACGTGCTGATCAAACTTCAGTAAAGGCTGAATCCCACAAAAGGGATGGTGCAGAGAAAAGGGCGGAAGATAGTCCACTAAAGCATTGAGGAAAAATCAGTCTATTTCCAGATATGAACATTTAAGGTCTGCTCAAACAAAAATTGCATAACCAGATTATGAAACACCAGAATTAATGCCAAGACTAGAGTTATTTTCATGCACCTTACCAAGAACTTACCAGATCCTAATTAATAAACCAGAGCTAATGCAATGCGGAGTGTTTACCAACAAGAAACTAAGAAGCAAATTGGAAGCATGAAATGGCTGAAATATAAAGTGAATTATCACCCACCCATACTGAATGACATCCACTCCCATACTGGAAATTCCTCGAGAAACTGCATCCTGAAATGTGATCAGTAAAATCTTGCATCACCACACTAATTTTCACATCAAAACTACTATTGGTTTATTGCATCTCATATTACAGAAAATTGTGCTAAAAAATCCTATAAATGTCATTATATAAAACACCAACAACATCATCATTGTTTAATTAATATAAGAATGTGTATCTCTTGCAGACTAACTTGCAGACTAACCTGCAAATTAAGCAAGTCTAACAACTAAGCTCCAATTCTCGAGGGGGGAAAAATCAAATCCAAACCAAGCAACTAATAATAGCATTAACCACCGGCATCGGGTTGACTATTTTCTCATAAGTTTTTTTTGAAAACCATGATGATAGTACCATCTTAATATCAACATTCGCAACATTGGGCCAACAAAATCGTCATGCTCTTTCTTCACTCGGAATGAATAAGCAAAAATTCCATGAAGAACTTAAAGAGGACCTAGCAACAGTATGTCTCAATAGAGTATCATACTCACTGGTTAAACATTTTCCATTTAGCAGCCAGATGTAAAGTCTAAAGTAAGAAAGCACAATAGAATGAGCAAATTACCTGCAATGTCTGTGCAGAGATTCGTGAATCATGGCCAATGGAAATACTCAAATGTCTTGATGTCTCCTCTTTCTTCTTATCCTTCAACCATGCAGCAAAAGCAGCTGCAATTGCCTCGGTGACCGGTTCAGTCAGGTTGACAGGCTCTCCTTCCACACCAGCAACAGCCACACCTCGAATATCACTGAAAAAAGAAGGAGAAGAAGAAGAAAATAACCCTGATAACTTGATTCCAGATAAAATAAAATGCAATGCTTTAAATAGGGAGGACAGTAAAAAGGGAGACTACAGTAGCACTCTAAGTCAGCATAGCCAGTACATTTAACTCACTCGAAGGATATTAAATATAGTTCTGGCAAAACATACCTGCCATTTTGAAGCTTCAAAAAATCAGCTTTCTCTAAAGCTGGTACAGCAGCAGCAGATGGAGCAGCTGCAAAATAAGTTCAGACATGATGATTTGGCTGGTCAGTTCCTAACCCATTAATGTGAACATTGGCAATCCAGAATGTATGATATCCATCTTCTTGCATTGATGTGTAAATTATAATCTAATCAACAGAGAAATCGAGTCCTGCTAGCACACAAACATAAAGGAAAATATAAGACACTGCAATGAAAATCAAGAAATTTTTGTTAGATTATCCTAGATGCTATGGCACTTACAACCTGGATATTGAGAGTCTAGAACAGACCGTTGCAGAGTACAAGTCCTCGGTTTACAGAAGTTCTCTGGTATTTCGATACGTTGACCAATTGCATGGAAGTGGTGCCATCCCATGCAAACTTCCCTCCTTGAAGGGGAAGCGTGCAGCTCATATAAGGTGAAGAATAGCCCATTCGGTTTTGATTGACAAACTGGCTATTCTTTTGGTATCGCTTTGCTATAAATATATTTTGCATAATCATCCCTGATGCTGCTGCATAAGAATTTGCAATTATATCAGATCATTTACTCTAATATGCCGGTGGCACCCATTTAGTAATTAAGGCCATCACATTCGCAATGGCTATAGACAATACACTTTAAGATTTTTAAATTTAACCAACCCAACCCGTATAAATGAAGGGAGGACTACTAGTCACTAGAACTGCTTATCGTTGTCACCCGACAAAAGCATCTGACGGGCAGCAGGACTGCTCATTCACGAGTCATCAGCATTGTCTAGACTCTTCACAACAAAGAATACCGCACTAGGATTGTACTACGCACTTTCTAACGCTACATTTCTCAACATAACTTCACAGTTTTCTGGACCCTTTATTTGGCTCACTAATTGACTCCCCCAACCCAGTTCCCTAACCTTAAATTCGACTCTCTAAGACTAGAACACCCCCACAATTCTTTTCCACACAAACGTCCCGTGACAACTACGAACAAATTGCCATAGTCCCAAATTCACTTCCTTTTCTCATTCCCTTTCATCCCGGGAGCCCATTTTATCGCGAAATTGCGTACCGAACTGAACGTGCTACAAAGCTAAAGCAGTACAAACGAGACTCCACAGCCAGTCACTCATTAACCTTCACAAAGACCAGTCCACTGCGCCTCAACAACCAGGAGACACAGAGCTCGGGGGCGAGAATACGACTCGACCGGCTCCAAAATCAGAACATCGGTAATCACAAGCGCGCGCAGGGACAGGCGGGACTCATCGGAACAGATTCTCATTCCGTTCATCGCGACTCGTAACGGCAGAAAGATGGGCCAACGCTCGCGAGATTCCGAGGCGCACCGCCTCCCGTTCGTTAAGAAAGATCGCGCGGTTAGTCAAGACAAAGAGGGACACGCGATCGAACGGAGGAGAGGAGGAGAGCGATGGAGAGGGAGGGAGAGAGAGGTTCACCTGCCATCTTCGGGATGTCTGGGGAGGGAACTCTGGGAATATGCGATTCTCGGTTCGGTGGATGGAGAGCGATGGAGAGGAAATTGGGAATGGAATGGAATGGAATGCGGTAGAAGCGCAGGTGAAGACAGAGAAGGAGGACGAGGTTGGCGAGAACTGAGAAGGCAAAGTAGGGAAGTAGGCAGTAGGCGACGTGAGCTTTTTTGGTACGCCCGCTCGTCAACGGGCCTCGTTTCTTCCGTTCGATCGTAGGGGCTCCTTTGTCTTTTTACACTCAAAATCAAATACTTACCGACTTTATTTTCTTGAATATTGAACGGAAAACATTTTTATTACGTTCGATAATATTTAGACAAAATTGTAAAACGTTTTTCATTGATCTATTATTTTAATTGATAAAAATATTTCTTTAATAAAGATATTTTCCAAATCATTCATTCTTCATAAAACCAATATAACCTATATGTCTAAAATATCAATATTTCTTAGTTCAGTTACTTAACAAACACTTTTAAAGCATATCATCATTTTTCTATGATGAGTTGCATGATTGTGTCTATACTTCATATCTTGGTTTACCAATGATTGTATCACTTTTAAAAATACAAAGAATAAGTTTGTTTAAAGGGGCTATTTTGTCTTTATGTCTGCCCAAAAGAAATAATATGTACCGACTTTTTCTTTTAAATCAATGACTTATACATCAACATATATATTATATATATTACGCAAAAATGTTTAGATATAAATTATTTAAAATATTATTTATTTATTAATTATTTCAAAGAATAGAGGTAATCATTTTTTAAGAAGATAATTTTTAAATCATTTATGTTTCGTAAAATAGACAGAACCGAGTTGTAATTTTTTGAAAAAAAAATTCATTATAAGTCAAAGACATCAATATTTGTTCATTTTAGCTACTTTACAAACGCATTTAAAGCATCGTGTCAAATTTCTTTAATAAGTTGCATCTATTCATTCATCAATCTCTATGACTATATTACAATATCTTGGTTTGCCAAACAATGTACCGCTTATAAAAATATGGAGGATCAGCTTGTTTTTGGATTTTTGAATTTTTTCGATTTTGCTCTTAAATCTTATTTGATATAAATTGATTCAACTTCCAACTCTGCCCTCGGCGCATCAAAGAATCAGGCAATTTCTATACTTTCTGGAATTTTCAATTGTATCCTAGCATCATCTAATCTAAGAAATTTTGTCTCCCAATTCTACCCTCAACTAGCAGGGAGGGATGTCAAGGTGCGTTAGCTCTCCGCTATAATAAGAAAGTGACTCAGTGATTTCCAAGTTTCGAAAAAATTGAAATCAAGAACTGACTCAGTATGTTATAAATTGTACTAAAAAATTGGTCACTTTTCTATTTTAAAGCAAGAAATAAGAAAAATTATCATAAATCAGAATTGCATTTTTTTTAAAATAAAGAAATAGTTAGGTTCGGTACTTATTGAAGCGTTTCTTTAAAGTGGACGCAATGGTCTAAGTATTGATGAATGCAATGGTCTTCCTTCATAAAAAATTGGTGCAAAACCATTTCATAACGGGTTGAATCTAGAATTGATTCGATAATTAGAACCTTGAGAAACAAGAACCGAGAACCAATCTAATCTAGTCCAACGAATGGATTCTTCAAAATCGAACTAAATTGGGCGATTCCCAAATTGACCTAATGCTCACCCCTTCCCTTAACTCATCTAATTCGTGATTTTGTGCTTAACAAATCTTAATTTGAATCTTGTTAAAATAATATCAAAGATCTTTATTTTTACTTTTGCTGATGCAGTTCGAATCCTGCTTCTCCAATACTACTGCATTGCACTTGCACTTGCCCCTCTCCTTTTCTTTATAAGGGAAGAGACAATTTGAGCTATCAATCTTATGTCTTAAATCCTCTACAAATATTTGGATTGAGTCATTATTTTTCATCACCGTGATTTAGAGTTTCAAGATAGGCGAGCTCATCACAACAGCCTACGAAAATGCTAGCAAAAGGATAATTAATGAGAAAGATATTTACATATGTAACATGTGAGCATTTTCGAATTTGTGAATTTTAAAGAGATAATGATATAAACGGTCTATAAACTTTGACTTGATATGTAATGTTGTTTTTGAAAATTTTAATTTATTTAATGTGATCTTTGAATTTTGACCCAATATACAATATCACCCTTAAAGATGTACTAAAAATTCATGGACCACATTGAATAAATTAAAATTTTAAAGGCGAAATTACATATCGGGCTAAAATATAAAGACTATATTGGATAAATTAAAAATTCATGATGCATAATAAAATGAAGTTAATGCATCCTTCATGTAATAATCTCAATTTTAAACTGTAACGTGAAGGTAGGTACAACCTTTCGGCTGAGGGCCCAAGAGTGCAAGTTCGGGAACCGAGTTTCGGGTCGGGCAAAACCCGACCGGCTCCACCTGAAGCTGCTCCAGTTTCGCCGAGGCAGCGACACTGTAGACAGTCGCAGCCGAGGAAGAAAATCGAACGGTAGCGCGCCGATCGCCGTCGCGAGGAAGAAGAAGACGAAGGAGCGGCGGCGGCGGAGGAAGACGGTGCAGCCGCCTCATGCCTCCTCCCATCGCAGAGTAGGAAAAAAAGAAGCTTCCTGATCAGCTGAGTGAGTAATCCGCCGATGTCGTCTCTCCATCGATCCTCGAGCGCTCCGTCCAAGAACGGCCTCCCCTCGCAGGAGCTCCTCGACGATCTCTGCAGGTGCTGTCCTCGATCGATCAATCGATCGATCGTTCTCTTCTTCGTCGCCGGAGCTGTGCGCGCGTGCAGTCCCCTCATGCCTCCTCGATTGTCGATTTTTCTTCTTTATTTTAGCTCGTTGCGAGAGCCTTCTAGGAGTTGACCTCGGGATCCGGAAGTAGGTTTGCACTGCTTTTTCTAGCGCGAGCGCTGCGAGAGCTCGTTTTGGTTCAGCTCGTTCGTCTGCAGTCGCGAGCGAGACTAGCGCTCTTTTCGATTTCGGAAGTGATGAGGAGTTCATGCTTGGAGAAAAAAAAAATTGGAGTTTGGCTGCAAACTTGTTGGGATTTTGTAGGTGACTGAAATGCTTTGTTCAAATCACCATGTACAGCTAGGAGCTGCAATTCTTTTGATAGAAATGGAACTGCTGAGTTGTAAATCAGGTCTCAAATTGAAAATTTTAGCCATGGATGTGGTTCTTTTCTAGAGATTCATTCCATCAAGCGAAAATGAAGAGATTAGTGAGTCTATCTATGATTTTAAATGTGCACAAGCAGTTTGGATTATGGTTATTTCATCCAAGGCAGCTCCTTTACAGTTCTGATTAACCTGCACCTAATCCTTCCTTCTCCTAAAACAAGCTGCAGATATATGTACTTGAATGGACAGCATACGAGTAATCTACTCAGTAGCATAGTTGTGAACTGCTTATCGGTGAAGTCTTTTCCTGTTTTGCTGCCTCTGATTCTTTGTAAAATGCTTCTTTGCAGTCGATTTGTTCTGAATGTGCCCAAAGAAGACTTACAGTCATTTGAGAGAATTTTATTTCTCGTGGAATATGCCCATTGGTTCTATGAGGATAATTCAGTGGAGAAGAATCCATCTCTGAAGTCATTGAGTTTGAAAGAGTTCACTGGTTTACGTATCCTATGAAACATTCATTGTTCATGCATATTTCACCTATCAAATCATGTCTGAGTCCATACTTCCTTTGCATGGAACGGTTGAAATTGCTTGCATGTCATTTGTGTGTACTAATGCTGCCACTTGTTATCTAATGCGACAGTACAGGGATTAATTCTGCGTGACCATTAAGAATTCATTTTCATTATTCCAGTTCAAGTAAGGAAGAAGCATGCAGATATCAAGCAGGGACATTCTGTGAATGACACTTGTTTGTCTTATTTTGGTTTTTCTCTACTCTTGCCCGATATAACTTGCCAATGGACTGCTAATTGTTCTCTATTGGTGCTTTTGCCGCTAAAGTATAAGTTAGATAAATTGACTCATTCATATGGATGACGAAGTTTTAAGGGTTCTTCATTTCAACCAAATCTTTTTCAAGTGATTTTGTTAGGGAATAGGATCAAGGGGGACAAATGATCTTCTTGATGTTATACTGGCTTATTATGTCAGATTTAATTAGTGCTTGGGCCCAGATCATGAGATGGTAGTATGGGTGATATTGTTATCAAATCTATTAATAAAGGCCAGAATTGAAATTGTTTAATATCTCAAACTGCAAGTTCAGGCTTCATAAACTGTGAGGATTTGAGTTTCATTTCTCTCCCTGTAGCAACAAATGAAGGCTCTTAGTGGTTCAAACTTGTGAAAGGCGCAGTAGAGATGTGACGGAACCCTTTTATGAAATCAAATGGCTTTACTTTTCTCTTTTACCTTCTCATAAAAATAGTTTAGAGTGGCCGCTTTCCTGATCTTGTGATATTTGGAATCTTAGATATGATAGAATGAGAGTATGAGCTTTTGAACTTGCTTCACATTAAGAATTTATTTAGATCTACTCATGAATTGGACTCTAATACGGAAGACTGAGTAAAACTAAGCCGGCCATTAGTTTAGCCATCCTTATTTTAATGTTTGTCAATGATATTGTTAGAATATTTAATTAATAAACCACGCCTTCATCTAATAGCTTAAGCTTTTAGAACAGTTGGTTGTGGCTTCACGAAAATCTTACATAGTCTGGAGGTTTCGAGTTCGAATCTTTTTAGACCTCATTTGCCTCTCAAATTAAATTTCCACACTTGTACTGGGCAAAAGGATTGGACTAAACATGAGGGGGAGTGTTAGAATATTTAAATAATAAAACACACCTTCATTTAACATTTTAAGCGTTTAGAATAGTTGGCAATGATCCCACAAAATCTACCAGGTCTCTATTGGGAAGAAGAGTTATACTGCCTTCTTAATGAGTTTTTATCAATGAGTGACATAGTAGGCAAAATGCCTGAGTCGGATCTGTATTATCTGCCAAATTATAATTATTGATGAAGATAGAAGTTTGTATTCCATGGTTAATGGTTATCTACAGCCAATCTTTTTAGATTCTGGGGCAGATAGTAATATTGCATAACATCTATAAAAGCTCTCTCTCTCTCTCTCTCTTGTGGATGCATGTCTGTGTGTGTGACTGATGCATATATGAGCTTGCAAACTCTGGCATTCCAATCGATTGTTCTCCTTAATTTGTCTAAGTTTTTAACAGCTGCGAAGTTTTGAGACCCTATGTTGCTCATATTGATGATATTTTCAAAGATTTTACTTCCTACAAGGTTCGAGTTCCTGTGACTGGTGCAATTATATTGGATGAAACGTATGAACGGGTAATTATCCCCTTTTAGTAATGTTATCTCTAGATGATTTACCTTCTCATACAATCATTATCTTGACCTTCCTGCCATGTTGCTCTAAGTTGTCATGATCTTAGTAGCAAGTTCGACGAGTATGAATTACTATTTTACAAGGGGATTATGTTGGTAGGCAAGCATATCTAATTGTCCGTTCTGTCAGTTCACGAGTCTCTATTTTTGCTGGTCCTCTTTCCTGAGGGCTTGGTCAGTAAATGATCCATGTTGGTGATATTTATGGACAGCGTAATTCATGATGTACAGCTACTTAGTATCTAATATGATCTTTTTCTATGACAGAAAGCAAGGAAAATAAGAATGTCAATGATTTTGATGTAACCAATGAAGTTATGATGACTAGTTCTAATATCTGGCATTAATGTAACATACCATGGGCTTCTAAGTTGAGGAATCTGTCTTTAGAGGAGCAGGAAAAAAAAAAGACCTTGTTAGTCAATTTCCAAAATACCTGCATGATACAGCCTATCATTTTATTCGGCTTTGCTTTGCGATTACAAAAGAAGAGTTGTCCTTATACTGCTTGGTGGATGCTCAGAGAATGATCTTTTCCCTTTACCCCCTTTTTATTTTGTTATGTAATTTTATGAAACGCAAAGCTCTAACATTGTAAAACTGTTAAAAATAATCCTTGGCAGTGCTTGCTAGTGAAGGGATGGAAAGGAACAAGCTGGAGCTTTCCTCGTGGGAAAAAGAACAAAGACGAGGAAGATCATGCATGTGCCATTAGAGAAGTGAGCTTTTTTCCCTCTTCATCTTGAAGTTTGTTTCTCATTAATAGAGAAGTTCTTGAAAAATGCGGACTTGAGTTGCAGTTGGGGATAGCCTAGGTGTGAGAAAGGGTTTGAAGCCCCACTTATTAAAGATATAGAGTACTATAATTCCCCTTTGTTTGAATCGTGAAAGACTAAAATACCATTCATATAGTGAAATGAAAAGGATTTTGTTCTTCGTTTTACTTTCAGGAAAGTAAGAGGAAACATTTTCTCTGAATCTTGGGTTTGGCACATGGTGAATGAAGTTGGTTCTGTTTCAGCAAATATTTCTGTTTGTTTGTTACTTAGTGCTATTGTAAGTTATAACAATTCAGACATGATTTTGTTTTCATTTAGATACTTTAAGTTCATCAAAGTTCAATTAGCTGAGTTTGGGGATCTGTAATGGCTTTTCTTACTTCTAAGCCACAAGACATGGAAATGCTTTTGACTCGTTCTTTTTTATGGCAAACGCAGGTCCTAGAGGAAACAGGTTTTGATGTGTCAAACCTTCTCAATAAGGATGAGTATATTGAGATGATATTTGGACAGCAGAGAGTGCGGCTGTATGTTATTGCAGGCGTGAAGGATGATACTGCTTTTGCTCCCCTTACTAAAAAAGAGATTAGTGTATGTCTTCTGTTTGGGCAATCAATTACCCGCTGGAAATTTGAGTCTGCATTTGTTAGCATTTTACGTCATGTAGGATGGAGACCAAACAGTTTCATTCTTTTTGAGGAACAAATCAACACTGCTTTGTTGCTGAAGCTACAAATTGAAGACGTGGCTATTTGTCCAGTTGTCCTCCTGAATAAAAGTTTAAATTGCAGTCTCCAATTTTATGAACTTGCGGTCCTGGTATTTCTGTTTTTGTAGCTTACGGATTTATTCATAGTCTAATTTGCCACACCGAGTTAAAAGCATTATGCCCACCGTTGGCTATATCAACTTTTGTATATAATTTATTGCCCTGCTACGATATTGGTTTAGATATGAGAAGGAGGAAGGCATTAAAGTTAAGTAAGGGACGGATGAACTCTAGTTGCGTGTAAATCATTTCTTTCATTTATTTGCAGGAAATTGCATGGCATCGCCTTGATGAGCTTCAGCCTGCAAATGATGCCGTTATATCTCGTAGTATAATTGGGCTCAAGCTATATATGGTGGCTCCCTTCTTGGAGTGCGTGCTTCAACACTTAATTTAATTTGGTTTCAACTGTGGAAATTGCATTTCTGAACTGTCCACATAATTATTTGTTGTTGCAGATCTTTGAAGAACTGGATTTTGGCACATCAGCCTCCTCCTGCAAGATCTCATATACCTCTCAAAGGTTACTCTCCTTCTGAACTCTGCTAGTCTTGTGCATAATTGTTTCCGCTTTGTGATTTTTACATTCTTCCTCCATCTTCATAATTTTTATGAAATTGAGACTGCCCTTGAGTAAGACCCATTAAATGGGTGGGTTGGATAAAAAATGATCCGATCCATATGAGCCCATTTAATCCATTTCAACCCATATATTATGTGGTGTAAATCTAATGACCCATGCCCGACCCAACCCATATTATTAAAACCCATTAACATTTAAGGAAAATCCACATCCACTTTAAGCTCTATGCTAATTGGATAAAAACGTCAAATCAAATTAGAAAATAGTAAATAAAATAATTTTTTAAAAAAAAAAACCTGTAAATAGAATCTGACCAATAAGATATATATTTATAAAGAACTTAGGGCTGATAAACCCATTTTGCAACCTGGACTTAATGAGCCCAATTTCATGTGGGTAGCTCTTTTATTTATAAATGGGTTACAAATGATACAAGTTAGGATAAAAAATAAAAATAAAATTAAAAAAGGAAGAAAGCAGGGGAAACAATGAATTAAGAGAAGATTGATGTTTCTTTTTGGAACAGAGATGTTCAGTTGAGACAAGTTAAGTGAAAATAATGTATTAAAGAATGTCTTGTGTTTTCTTTTCATCTAGGCCAAGCATCAATATATGCCAGTAGAGTGACTTGACCCTTTATTTCTCTTTAGAGTAGATGGGAAAAAAAATGGTTTGGTGACTCTTTTGTTAATTTGACCATCAATTAACTTGTGAAGGGTATTCTTTTCATGTATTGGATTGTTTTGAATACAAAACAAATGGGAATCGATATTTTTAGGATAGTACTAAGTGTCCCATATTAAATTCATGTAGAAATCCTCATTCTCGGAGTTCGGGCTACTTCATTTGTTTTGGGTCTTAAATAAAAACATCTACTCTATACATTATTTCCATGTTTTAAATTCTTGCATATTAGATGAGGTAACTTGAATGCGGACAATCATTCCTTTGATTTAACCCACAAGGATGGCACAAGGGAAAGTGGAAGATGAGCCTGTGCTTTGTATGTTGTTGGCTTTTCAGGGTCATGGTTTCCCAATCTCTTGTAATAGGGAAATCCTTTTTGAATTTTTAGTTTTCATCAGATTCCAGGTTTCCGACATACATTTGTCTTTGTTACAATATTACATTTTACATGTTGCCTTTCCTCGACAGCAGAGGTGGCCGAGCAAATTATTCTTTTTATCCAGTATCTTGGCAGTCACACAGAAGAACTTTGGTGAAACATTTGTCTTCTTTCTTTAAACTGCATTGCGTGCTAGCATGAAATGAACCTCAATCTGATTGTTCTGATGGTTATCACTTCTGTTCTTGCCATCATCCTTCTTATCTGGATATGACTTTCGTATGATGAGTCATTCAGTGCCTGTGGCTTTTACTAGATGAGTTATGTGTCTGCTAATTTCTCTGGGCTGCGCTTCTAATGGGGTGACCTATCTTTTTCCAGGAATTTGTATCTGGAAGGCAAAGAGTGGTTCTACGGGAAGTAGCTCCACAATATCAGAGCCTCAGTCGAGTAAATC
This sequence comes from Eucalyptus cladocalyx, assembly GCA_017140615.1. Taxonomy (NCBI): domain Eukaryota; kingdom Viridiplantae; phylum Streptophyta; class Magnoliopsida; order Myrtales; family Myrtaceae; genus Eucalyptus; species Eucalyptus cladocalyx. The sequence continues at coordinate 13,312,411 of CM029525.1, forward strand.
TGCGTCTAATGTTCAGTCTTCTAACTCAGGCCCTGGGAAAAGTTTCCGATACTTCAGATTTGATACTGCGGCAATTTTAAGAGCTATGGAAGCTGGCTTCTCTTCTTGAGAAAAAAAAAGAGGCCTCTTTTCGACAGTGTCCCTACTTTTAGTTTCGCGTCACCTTAGGGCTTGTTCTCGCTTCTTAACCCTTTCATGATCTGTTTAGTGTACATTGGTGTTGTCGTGGCGTGATGTTTGTCAGAGTGTTAGTGATGTATGTGTCTTGTACAGCTAGCATTTGTGTAAAGGCATCGATGTTTCTGATTTTCCTCTTCTGCTGTTCATTTTAGGGGTGTACAAAATGAATTGCTCAAATCAGGAATTGTTCGGACCGGCCGGTTTGGTCTAGTTTTTGGAAGTGTTGGTCTCATTCTCGATTCCTAAAAGTGGAACTAATATTTGGGTGATTCGGACTTGACCGACTAAATATACTTTTTTATTTTATTATTTCTTTAAAAAAATTAATAAAATGTGAACTAAATTGTCTCGATCTGGTTCCAGGTACTGGGAAAAAATGTAATGGGAAAAAGGTAGTAGGAAAAAATAAATAACCGGTTCCATTGAATTGGACTGACCGGAGTCGGACCGGATTGGATCGTGTTCAGTTTAGTATACATTGGTATTGTCATGGTCATGTTCTCATACTTATGTGCCTAATCCTAACGAGAAGAGGATTGGATCGCCGTTCAGTTTGTATAGTCTCTCGCGCTTGGATCGGCATTTCAATCTGAACATGAATGCAGTCCTCTGTCCATGGGCCTGCTAATACCCCAAAGGAAGCCAGAGGTACGCGTGAAGAGGGCTCGATTTCTTGTTCTGAAGATCGCAAAGGGTTCGCCTATTGTCCAAGAGCCGATACTGGAATCATGTTTATTCGCAATTTTGTTGCTGCTCGATCATTCTATTGGGAGACGACGAGTGTTCTAAAGTCTGGTGTTTCCTTTGTTAATTGACTTTTCTTCACACGCAAATTTTGAATATAGTCATCCTGTCAATATTGGCTGGATATTGTGGCTGGATATTGTGACTAGACAATGTTCACAAATCTTTTTTCAAATTGCCGACTGTGCCGTTGGGGGAGGTCATTGTCCATGGGGACCATCTTCAATAGACCTTTTATTCCACACGACCGTTGCATTACACTTACGCACAAACACTAATACCGTGGTCCAAAACTTTAAGATTGGTTGGCGTTGCTCGTTCAACCTTTTATTCCACGTGACCGTTGCATTACACTTACGTACAAACCCTAAAACCGTGGTCCAAAAATCTAAGATTGGTAGGGGTCGCTGGTTCAATAATGGCGAGTCTCTGCATGCAGAGAAGAGAATCATAGAATTCAAAGATAACGTTGGCCTACCGCCCAACATCGACAGGTCCATTTTACACACCATGAAGGTCTCTCTTCCGAACGTTATCACGAGCGCTGATTGGGGTTTTGTGCCCCAGCGCTTTACTATCATTTCCAGAGGTCTTGGTCTTCTGGCTGTAGCATTACGTACCCTTTATTGAGGTTGTTTCCAATCAACACAGGTCATCTGTGCCTTTCCATTAATGTGATGGATTGTCAGATTGCACTTTTTATTTTAACGTGTCAGCAACTGCATACTTTGCTCCCGAACCCTGTTTTTGATTTTATCCTCTTAGTATATTTACATTGTAGAGATCCTGAGACCTTAATGAGGCCTCATATGTAGCATTTAACGCCATGCTAAGAATGGACGACCCCCTGCGTATCCATGTTTAGAGAATCATTCGCCATCATTCCATCCGCCTCGTTTTGCAAGCTTGAGATGCATCCAAAAGGGAACGTGAATTGCGGCTACGAGCTGCCAAGTGTGCGGCAGGAAAATGGCGACGAAGCAAAGTTGGAAAAGAGCTGGTGAAGGAGCCAAATTTAACCACGTGAAAATTGAATAAAGAAAGGAGGGAGAGAGAGAGAGAGAGAGAAGAAGCTGCTATTTGCATTGCGTGGATTATTCTGTCGGTTTGGAGGAATTGGGTCTTTGGGCGGCGGATGGTGGTGGTCGGTTCGGCGGTCGCCGTGACAGCCACCGCAAAAGTTAAAAGTGGGCAGTACTAAGTACTGTCGGCTCGCATGATAATTGAATAGAAAAAAATGAGTGTCTCCAATACGTCCCTGTAAATCTGTGGACTAGGTAGGTACTCTCTTCCAAGATTGGAAGAAAAGAGAATAAATAAATGAATGATCATCGAGACGATCAATATCTATCTGAGCTTCCGTCGCTATACCATGGATTTGCTCAATCTCAAAATAAAAGTCACGACGTGTCTTAGTAAGATGGATTTTGTAAATATCTCGCATCATACGATTGACAATTTTAAGTCATTTACAGCTAGATTGATAAACACCTTATATAAAATCACGGGTGAAATCTTCAGGATGGCAAGCTCATCCGTCTTTGTGTGTCGGCCTATAGCTAAAACACAACTAAGTAATACAAAGTACTCTCCGTTAGTGCATCACTATCTTCGAATTTTGCTCTTACAAACGTAACTTACAAATCATGATGGAAAGCACTAGTCATGCTCACACAGGGATACGATCCTCCGGGTATAGTGCCGGGCAATCATTGGGGGGCGAATCCACAAAAATCTACACAAGGCGTCGGGAGAACTTTTTAGTGATTGGTATTGAGAAAAGCATGAATGATTACCCACACTAATCCGACGCAGCGTTTGAACATGAGATTCGAGATCTCCTCTCGGATCCTTCTACGTGGACTAGCTACATTTTCAGCTTAGACGCCATCCTCATGATCGTTAAAACAAGCACAAGAGACAGCTAAAACCTGAAGGAGGGTAGATATTTATGGGAGCGAATGAGTATTCTTACTTACAAAGTGGAGAACTTTCTCTCGTGGTTTTCACGAGTGGTACTGTATATTATAAGATAGAGATGTTCATATTCTCATCTTCCTTTTATTTATTTATTTATTAGTTGGGCAGATACTGATATTCTTATTCTTATGATTATTCAAGAAGATACTAGGACAAACAAGATGAGGTCAAGCCCAGATTGTGTTGCTGGCTATGCTCTTCATGTGATTGAGGATGTGGCTGAGGTCTCTCTTTGCTGGCTGGCCGACCAAATTGACTCATCGTTGGTCGCAATTTTCTTTTCACGGGACCTACTCTTGTTCTTTTGCCTTCACAGAGAGAGAGAGAGAGAGAGAGAGAGAGAGAGAGAGGGTGGGTTTGGCTTTGGTTTGGCCTTATTAGAATGCTAATTAATACAGATAGTCACTGTTAGCATTTGAACTTAAACTTGTCCGTTGGTCTTGACTATGCGGGGCAATGCGGGCAGTTCAGCAACCATCCTCATCCCCATTATGACTTGTGATCTAATGACATCGCCGTAGTTCACGAGAGTCCTTTTCTATGTAAAAAAAGCATGAATTCTTATGATTTCAGCAGATCTTTTGGCAATTTGGTGTGGAGTAAAAAGATCGTCGCCAACGGAATAGAATAAGGATGCTACAATCTGATGACAACAGTTGGGTTCGTGATGAGAATGATTTAAAGCATTTGCTGGTCACCTACTATTCCACCCTCTATCAATCCATTGGTCCTCGCAACTATGAGCCTATTCTTCAGCAATGTTTGCCCATGGTAACAGCAGAAATGAATGAGCACTTAACAGCAGCAATCACACAACAAGAAGTTCAATGTGCAGTATTTCAATTGGGAGCGACTAAGGCCCCTGGACCTGATGGATTGAATGGTCTCTTTTATAAATCCTACTGGGATATTTTAAAGGATGAAATTTTTCTTGCGGTCCAGGATTTTTTCACGAGAGGCATCATGCCAAAAGAGCTTAATCAAACGATCATCACTCTCATCCCCAAGACTCCAAATCCAGAACGGTTAGATCACTATCGCCCTATAAGCTTGTGTAATTTTGCGTATAAGATCATATCGAAGATCCTTGCTAATAGACTCAAACCGTGGCTTGAGACATTAATCTCCAAGGAACAAAGTGCCTTTGTCAGTGGTCGTCAAATCCAGGACAACATTCTCATTGTCCAGGAAGTGCTACACCAGTTGAGAACACGGAAGCGAAGAAGGGATTTCAAGGCCATTTTAAAAATGGATATGAAAAAGGCATATGATCGTGTGGAATGGGATTTTCTCAAAGATTATCTCCTACAAATTGGTTTTCATTCCCTTTGGGTGAAGTGGGTGATGGAATGTGTGACGACAGTCTCTTTCAGTATAAAGTTTAATGGGGAGCTTTTAAGCTATTTCCGACCAACTCGCGGACTCAGACAGGGGGATCCTCTTTCGCCTTATTTATTTATCCTCATGGCCAATGCACTGTCCACTCTTATTCATCAGGCACTTAATATGGAGCATCTTAAAGGAATTCGTTTTAACAGGTTTTGTCCTACACTTTCTCACTTATTTTTTGCGGATGATGCTATATTTTTCTTAGATGCCAAGTTGATGGAATGTCAAAATCTATCCAATATTATCAGTCAATATTGTCTGGCCACTGGACAGGAAGTAAATAGAAACAAATCTGGAGTTTTCTTTAGCAGAGATTGCCCCATGAGCCTACAGGAAAATTTATCTAATGAACTTAGAGTTCCCTTGATGATTAGAACAGGCAAATACCTGGGCATACCATCAGATTGGGGTAGATCAAAAAAGGAGATGTTTGCCTGGATCTTGGCCAGAGTTGATTCTAAGTTAAATGGTTGGAAAGAAAAGCTTATCTCCAAGGGTGGTAAGGAGGTTTTGATTAAGGCTGTTGTCCAAGCAATTCCTCAGTATGCTATGGCTATATTTAAAATACCTACTTCTATTTGTAAATCTGTGGAAAGGAAAATTGCACGCTTCTGGTGGCAAAATAATAGCACTAAACCTGGTATTCACTGGACGACTTGGGAAGCGCTTAAACAAAATAAAATTCATGGCGGCCTTGGCTTCAGGGACCTTTTGGCTTTTAATAGAGCCTTACTTGGAAAGCAGGCGTGGCGTTTAATTCAGGGACCTTCATCCCTGTGGAGTAAACTATTTAAAGGTCTCTATTTTCCATCATGTGCATTTACACAAGCTCAGAAAGGTTGTAGACCGTCCTGGGGTTGGCAAAGCCTGTTAGCCGGAAGAGATGTTATTCTACCTAATCTTAGATGGGCAGTAGGAGATGGCCGCAAGATCAATCCGAGGACTGATCCTTGGTTACCAAGAGGAATATTAGGTGGTCCAGCTCAAAGAGAAGAACCCCTGTTGTTAGTAGATTATATGGATTTCAATCACAATACATGGAATGAGTCTCTATTATGCAGATTTTTCGATGATTCCATTGTGAAGGAAATTCTGACCATTCCAGTCAGGCCTAACTATATTTCCGATCAACTTGTCTGGTCTGTATCTACTGATGGAACATATAGTGTTAGGAAGGGGTACCAATCCATTAGACAGAGCCAAACAGCCCTAAGTGGCATTTCTCCCAATGTACCCTTTGTTTTAACTCATGAACGGAAGTTATGGAAACAAATATGGAAGCTGCAGATTCCTCCCAAAATTCGCCTATTTTCTCGGTCTATTAGCCATGAGGCTCTACCGACTAAGCTTAATCTATTTCATCGGCACATCATTCGGGACAAGATATGCCCTCTCCGCTCTCTGGTACACCGTAAACAACAAGACATATTTTTTTATATTGCCAATGGACAACAGATATCCGGGTCTCATCCCCAAATCAATATCCGATTCCTACAATTCACATAACTCGGCTTCGAGATTGGCTTGGAAATTTGTCAAATAATCGAACTTACCCGATTTTGAAGTGATCGTTGCAATCTTGTGGAACATATGGAAAGCCGTAAATAATTTCATCTTCCGGCACTACCTTCCCGATCCACGTAGAGTGGTAGATCAGTCTCTTGCAACTGTTCGGACAGTGCAGTCGTCCTCTATCGCAACCGGCACCGCGAATCTTTCACATATCAATCCAGCAGAACTCTGGCGACCCCCAGAACATGGAACCCTGAAAGTTAACATAGATGGGGCATTTCAATTGGGAGGTTTTGAAGGGACCATGGCCTGCATCTTGCGGGATCATCATGGGAGTTTCATCGATGGACTTACCCAACGTTTTCCAGCTTCGTCGGCCTTGCAAGCCGAGTTCCAGGCGCTGACGATAACCCTTCGCTACCTGATGGAGAAGAACCGAACCTCTGATCGACTCGTGATTGAATCAGACTCCAAAATCCTCGTTGATTCGGTGATGAACCTTCTCGATCCGCCATGGGAGGTTCGCTCCCTATTTGCTGAAGCTGCGGCTCTTCTTCGTGGCTTCTCCAATTTGGGAATTAGGTTTTGTAAAAGAGGGGCCAATTTTGGAGCGGATTGGGCTGCAAAGGCTCTTAAGTCCGGTTCTCTTCCCTCTAACTGGGCCTCCTCGCCTCCTTCTGCTTTGTTAGATATCTTGTATGCCGATGCTCTGGCGGCTAAGTGTAATATTCACTCTTCCTAATTAATATTAGATGCTTTTCTGACCCAAAAAAAAAAAAAAAAAAAAGATCATGGCCAATTCATGAATGTGGAGGAAAGTGGGAATTCTTTAATATGAACCTAGATTCTATATCGAATTCATAACATACTTGCCACTTTCGACCAAAAAAAAAAAAAAACCATACTTGCCACTCATTATTGGCTGATCTAGCGGCTACACAGATAATGCACCGAAGGCTATGGCACTAGGGTTTGCAAGGAAGGGGAAAAAGAAAGGCTATTGTAATGAGTAGCCAAGTTGAAATGCCAGCATGTGTGCTCCACCGTAGATGATTGGAGCGAAGGGTTTACGATTTATAAAGAAGTATAAACCCTACTTCTCTTGCATATTAATATAGGTTTTATTTGGTTACTTAATAATAATATGAGAGTAATTAGGCTCTATTTGTTTTGTAAAAAATAAATTATTTGAAAAATATTTTCTTAAAAATAATCGTTTGTATTGCTTGAAATAATTTGTCAAAGAGAAGTGTTTTAATTATCGATAACAATTTATATTTAAACATTTTTCTTAAATGGTGAAATTTTTTCATTTATTTATTCTTGTAAGCAATATAAGTGATCGTTCTTAGAAAATAAATTTTTAAATTATTCATTTTTCGAGAAATAAATGTAACTTTAATCTAGAAAGCATAAGATCTCTAGCAGAAAGAAAGGTTTACGTAAAGCTTTGTTTAAGAAGAGAGGAAAGTGGAGTTTAACAAAATCATGAAGGCAGAAATCAGAAGAAATAGAGATGAAGTCCAAGGATGCTGACTTCTAGACTTAATTTGGTCGCGAGAAGCTAACGTTTGTTTGCTTTAACTTTTAAGACAATCGAATCACTGACAATTTAAATCATTTTTTTTTTATATTGACAACGGTTATAAAATGACTGTGATGACATTAGACACACACACATATATAGACACACTCATATAACTTAATACAGGTTTGCAAAATTAATGTGTTATTTAAATTCTGTAAACAGAAAATTAAAAATTAAAAAAGATGGAAGTGAAAGGGGTGATCTCATTTTTGATCCTACAACTTCCGTAAATAGTGTAAAATTGTGTCTCTTAATTATGCAATGAAGTCCCATAAGTCTAGTATTCGATGTAGTCCTCCAATTACCAAAGATTTGGAAATTCCAATCAAATTCACAATGTTTTGTTCTTCCTCAGATTTCATAGCTTGTTGCTTTATCAACTTGTTTGCCTTGTTATGTAAATTGGCTACACATCAATACTTACTTTGCCTTGTAAGATGGTGTGTATATATTTTTTTTTGGTAAAAGATAAGAATAATGTAAGACGGTGTGTATTCATAGAAGATGTATACACGAATTTAGTCCTTGCTTTCATTGAAATTTTTTATGTCCAATCACTGAAAGACTCCTGTCGAACGATGAAATTGCAGTATTTGATTGCACAAAATTAATGGTTAATAGACTTGATCACGCATTTCACGCACGTTGCAGGCAAAAAGATGGAATTATCCTGAAAGAGAAAAAAGGAAGAAAAGAGCAAAAGAAGTCAGACGACATAATCACTTTATTTCCTTTCATCATGATATGTGGAAGCTCACCGCAAAATGCAAATCACATGGACAAGATGCCGAGTGCTAAAAGCTTTGCTTACACAACACTTCAGCTTCAACCTCTTTATGTACAGAAAGTCTTCCCTTGTAATCAATACCACCTCCCTCCCTCCCTCCCTCCCTCCCTCCCTCTTTGTCTGTGAATTTTTGAAGCCATTGAATCTGAACAGATTAGCAATGAATGATGATGATAAAGGTAGACATCAAAGTGATGTCATTTACACTATTTCCACTTTCACCTCGCGCTGTCTGTCCTATTATTTACTTTTCTTCTGTGGGGTGGCTGTGGCCGGTCCCTCCTCTCCCAACGTTCAGTTCCGCCAAGCCATCTTCAGCCACCCATTCTGCCACGTCTCGTCTCGTCTCGTCTCGTCTCGTCCTTTCCCCCAACGAAAAGCCTGGAAATTTCAAAACGCAACTCCTGAAAGAGCGTACCCAAGAAGGAATAAGAAGTTCCATGTGGATCTTTGTTAGCAATTGTCTCGATGATACTGTCGTCACTAGATGCTTTAGAGACTCCGATTGGTGGTGCCTTTGGAAACTTTTTACCAAGCGATTTTCCAAGCCATTTTAACTCGACTAAAATCGCTTGAGTGAAAATTGTGGTGTTTGACAAAAATTTTTGAACCATAATATGTCTAAGAAAGTGATTTCCCTCGGTTACTAAAAACCATTTTATCATTGCCAAATTATAAAAACATATCCGTAATTCCAAATTACCCTTTTTTTCATAGAGAGAGAGAGGGGGGCACAGTGGTAGGTTGGTAGCGGCCTTGCCCGCCACCGTGGTAGGGCAAGTGGTTCCTTGGATCACACAACCTCGGCGTTGCTTTGTCTAGATTGAATAAGTTGCTCACCAGTGGCATTTGACTCGAGTGAGATAGGAGATAGATCCCGTTGGAGTTGCCGGACCCTAAGTGGTCGTGCAACCCAAGCGAGATCTCGTTTGGGTCGCTAACATCCTAGGCAAGCTCGCCGAGGGCCACTCGATCTCAATATTGCCTCATTTGAGTCTTGCAATCTGTAGTAATGAGCTTATCCCCTTGTAGATGATATCTCTTTGGTTATAATTTTTTTTTTCTCATTTAGAAAATTGTTTTGTAGCGTCCATTTTACACATGACAAATAATTTGCTTTCAACGAAAACTTTTTGACTTAAAGTCTTTTGTCTCATCGCAAAGTCTTGCCTTTAAAACAATTGCACATGATGTTATGAAATAAGTTAATGTATCGAAAAATTCAATTTTTTGTAATCAGCTGCTGCTAAAGGATCATTGTCACAAGTAACTCAAATTTTCTAATCTCATAAGAGGATAATTAAAAAGTATGTTTTTTTTTCCCTAAATAAAGAAGCTCATCTTAATAACTCCCACTTCCATTAAAAATCTTAATAATTGGATTAACCAGCCATAATCCGAGTAGGTAACCCAAATAATAATTTAGTTTGCTTTTGTATTGTACAGGAAAATAATATTTCATTTTAATTTTTGATAGGAGGCTTTCTTACCATGTTTAGTAGCCACCTAACAGGTCTCCTATGAACGCCGACATCAAGACTTCTCGATTGAAAAGCAAAAATTATTGGGTGAGCACCCTTTTTCAAAGGGGGTAGCACCACCGTCTCGTCTCTTCACTAAAGTTATAATTTCTTTAATATTTATACATAATTCAAAACCACTTTCTTTCTTCTTTCTTCTTTTTTATTTTTTATTTTTAATTTTTTTTACACTATATTGGAACCATTGCATCCCGGTACACGACATTCCGGTTGGAGAGACTACCTGGGGAATTCCTTCTGGAGAAAATACAAGAGCAAGTTCCGCAGTTCATGGGTAAAAGGGTCCACGCGAAGATCGTCATCAAACTGTGGAATGCGATTGAGAAATGGTTTTTCATCATTTAATGAGACAGTTTAAGAGTCTACGACATTGACACGAGCCAAACCACGTGAAGGGTCGTTCTAGGCCTAGTCCTTGGCTCTCTCTGCACTGGCCATTTGGCCACTACTTTCAAGCGCTACTGCTGATGATCAGTGTAGTGTCGGGCAAAGAGTGCAGATCGAGGAGTTGAGATTGGCCTATCATTCATCATCATCAATACGAAGCAGCGACCGAGTCCACACGGTTTCCCACGCCTTCCTCCAAAACCTGTGATTCACTGATTCGTCAGTGAGTCTTGCTCCGTTCGAATGACTCACCGTGAATCGCTCCCGGTTCTTAGAACATGTAAATAAAGGGTTTTTGTCAGCATTTGAGAGCATGCAACATGCTTACTCTTTTTAGTAAATTTCTCTCCACCAACCAGAGCTTAATTTACCCAGTACTATTCCTGGCTCTTTTCTTGGATACTCGCTGCATGCAAATGAGGGTGTACCTCAGACAAGAATCGCACATGATAGAGGTATTTTTGAGTGTCTCTCAAGCACGAGAGTTTTTCGCTCCCCTAAAATAATCATCGTATGCAAAACATTACTATTTTTAAAGGGAAAAGAAATAAAAAAAATCCATGTTGTTGCAATTATTGATTGATTTCAAATTATCTAAATGTTGTTTTCAAAACTGTAAATATTTTACTGGTATAAGTCAATGTACGTAGCTTTTTCACTAATTGAAAACACTCGATTCGTTGTTTAACCGAAAGTAATAAATGTGTTGGTTATTTTGGAAACCATTTTTACAATATGAATTAATGCCTTGGTATTTTTAATCATGTTAACGGGATATTTTGGACATTCATGAAGTTTATTTTATATGAAAAAAAATCGATGTCAAAAATATTAATTACACATAAAGGAGAACCCATTTATTATTGAGCTCTTTTTGTATAGATATCAGCTAAAGAAGCGACTAAATTGACGGATAGTCATCATTCTTTGTCGTAAATTTTCACTGAATTCAATATACTTTCGTCTTTAATTATAAACTAAAACTGAATCTCTGCTATAAGCAAGTCTAATAGATGGATCGGGCTAACAGTGAACTGTAGTTTGATGAAGCAAGTGAAATTTGCAAGCAAGATGAAGCGATCTCACACCAAACTAAGCCAGCTTTTCGTTTCTTTCCGTCGCCCTTCCCAAAATTTTCCGAGAAAAAACTGCAGGCGAAAGGTTGTGAGACTCGATCCTATTACCGGTCTTTTAATGACGCGGGCAATTAGGAATTTCAAGCTGATTCAAAGGATCAAGATCACAGGAGTCGGTCTTCTAACATCGCGGGCAACTAGGAATTTTGAGCTTTAGTAGTGCTGTCTAATGACTTGGGGGATCAAGATCACTGGAATCGGTCTTTTAACGTCGCGGGCAATCAGGAATTTTAAGCTTAGTAGTGGTGCTGCCTAATGACTTAGAGGATCAAGATCCCAGGAGTCCCAATGAACACAAGAGAGTCCAGTAAACAGAAAAAAGCAAAGCAAGAAAGAGAGAGAGAGAGAGAGAGAGAGAGAGAGACCTGGCTGCAACTGTGAGGTCGAGAATGAAAGAGTTGGGGAAGGAGGGAGAGAGAGAGAGAGAGGTGATGATGATGAGTGGGAGGTCGCGTGGGGAAGTCAGTCAGCAGGGGTCGGTGCGGGAAAGCGAAACGCAATGAAAAGATTGTCGATTGGCGGTTTTCAGGGTGCGCAATTTGCAGTAAAATACACTTCACGGGATCAACATTCACAAAAGAGAGCAATCCCCTTTTGCCCGCGAAACGTGGTACACAAACCCAAAAAGTAAATAATCTCAAATTTAGATACTTTGATTGTCATTTATTGTTATTATTATAATGTTTTTGGAATGCACGGTCGAATGAAAACTGTTCTAAATGTAATGACAACATTCGCATATGACAATGCAAAGGAAAAATATATCCTTAAAGAAACAAGCGTGTCATATATAAAGACAAGATTGAATAATTCTACGAGATTATAAAAAGGGAGTGGCATAAAAGATTGATTTTATATTATGACTAAACTTTTTTAAGTATCCAACATCATTTGTTATTTTACTTGACTAATATTTTTTTTTTAAATTGCTCAAAAAGAATACAAAGGAAAAAAAAGAAAAACTCTAGACCATCCTGTCATCAACGTCTCTTCGCGATGCATATATAACCCCCTTCCTCCCATAGGTACCTTCACTTCCCACAGACAAGAGGACAAGAGAAAACTCTCTCTCTCTCTCTCTCTCTCTCTCTCTCTGCGATTCGCCAAGAACGCCAGCATGACGAAGCACGCGGCGGAGCACGGCTCGTTCTCGGCCAAGGACTACCAAGACCCCCCGCCGGCGCCGCTGATCGACCCGGTGGAGCTGGGCAAGTGGTCGTTCTATAGGGCCCTCATCGCCGAGTTCATCGCCACCCTCCTCTTCCTCTACATCACCGTGCTGACCGTGATCGGGTACAAGAGCCAGACCGACGACCAGAAGCCCGGCACCGACGCCTGCGGCGGAGTCGGCATCCTCGGCATCGCCTGGGCCTTCGGCGGCATGATCTTCGTCCTCGTCTACTGCACCGCCGGCATCTCAGGTGATCCATCGCTCTATTCCTTTTCTTACCCGCCCATCATATTTCGAACTTCTTCCGAATCAACTGATCAGTTTCTCCGGAATCTCTACCTTGATTCGATCGATGAACGGGTTAGGTGGTCACATCAACCCGGCGGTGACGTTCGGGCTGTTCCTGGCGCGGAAGGTGTCGCTGGTGCGGGCCGTAATGTACATGGTGGCTCAGTGCCTGGGGGCCATCTGTGGAGTCGGCCTGGTGAAGCTCTTCCAGAAGTCGTACTACGAGCAGTACGGCGGCGGGGCCAACGAGCTCGCCGTGGGGTACAAGACCAGCGTCGGGCTGGGCGCGGAGATCATCGGCACGTTCGTGCTGGTCTACACCGTCTTCTCGGCCACCGACCCCAAAAGGAGCGCCAGAGACTCCCATGTTCCGGTAATGGATGATATACGCTACACGCACGTTTCCTTAATCTTTCTCTCTAGGGTTGACGTCGTAATTGCTATGCTGCGCATCACTAACAAGAGTTGGCCACGATTTCAGATTTAGAAAATAATTTGTACATTCCTGCAACGTACAATACTCTCTCATCGGAGTAGTTTAGGTGAAGAGATGAGAAAGGTATCCCTAACTATTTCACTTTTAAGAAGAATTACAAAATATATTATGCTATCGGCGGTACGTTAGTACTCGATAATTGTTAACGTGCTAAGTTTTTTGTATCTAAGCTGCCGCCGGAAGCCTCGGATAGCACTTTATTTGCTCAATAATTCATGTACGAGAGAAAGCCAGTAGATTTCATTTCTTACTGCTAGCAAGCACAGGCATGAGCAAGTATTAGCATAAAAAAGAGAAGAAATTAATTTTTTTAATATACAGGAACGGAGTGATATGTGTTTAGAGATGCGAATTGGTCTAAGAAAGAAAATTTAAACGGTTGTTAGGCAAAAGTGATTTTAAGTCTAATCTCAAAAATAAGATATAAGTGATACACGTTGACAATTAGTCTGATGACCTAAGTTACAGATTTGTCTATCTTGCTTATTTTAATTATACATTTTTGCAAAGGATATGCTCATTTCAAAGGAATTATAGGGAAAAGTTTGAAGTTGAATCTTGCTGGGGTATGGTAAATGAAAAAAAAAGTCGATTCTTTTTGGTGTACCGACAAGAACAAATTTCTTTTTTTCCTCTTTTCTTTATTATTTTTCTTTCTAGTCACTTTTGCGGTAATACTTATTACGTCAGTCACGCATGAACCGATGTATTATCACTGCTAAGTTCCATTCTCGTGAAAACCATGTGGTATCCACTGGGTGAGTGGACGAGAATCCACGGCGGTCGCTGCCTCTGCAGTGCAAAATGGGTCGTGCCCGATTTTCGTGTCGTTGATGTTAAGAGAGCTTTTCTAGTGCAAAGAATCACCTAAGTTTTGTCCTCTTCTTTTGAAAAAGCAGGTCGTGCCCTATCCTTTCGCTGGCAAATTGACCTGCCTTTTTGACGTCTTTCGTGACTAGGAACAGTGGTTTCTTTCAGCTCTCGCCATTTCTTTTATGCTAGTAACTTAACTTTGTAGGGCAAAGGTTGTCGTTTTCCATGTGGGCAGAGTGAGAGGGAACTTTTTGATTCGTCACACCTTCCCATGTCGAATATGGCATCTTCTTACAAGTGTTTTCCCCCCTAATTGATTGACCTTGTTCCGTGGAACGGACGGCCTTAGATAACAGTCCTAACATTGTCCCCAACACGATCGATTGTTTCTCATGATGCGTGTCTTTTGTTTGGGATGAATCTTGGACAAAAGGTTTTGGCTCCTCTGCCAATTGGATTTGCGGTGTTCATGGTTCACTTGGCCACCATTCCCATCACCGGAACCGGCATCAACCCAGCGAGGAGTCTCGGCGCTGCTGTTATCTACAACAAGGATAAGGCCTGGGATGATCAGGTTGATTATTTATTGCTCTGTTACCCCTTTATTTTATATTTTAGAATGACAGAAAAAAAGTGTACTAATTTCCAACCCCCCCCCATTTCACTACAGTTTCCTGATAATGTCGTTTTGTGTTTTCGGTTCAGTGGATCTTCTGGGTAGGACCATTCATTGGGGCAGCCATTGCAGCTTTCTACCACCAGTTCATACTGAGGGCAGGAGCAGTTAAAGCTCTTGCATCATTCAGGAGCAACCCTTAGTCTATTTTCACAGCTTGTTATTGCCCTTCTCCTTCTATTTTGTTCTCTCATGAGGGAAAACAAAAAAGACAAAAGAGAGGGGGAAAGAGAGAGAGAGAGAGAGAGAGAGAGAGAAGAGAGAGAAGAGACTTGGAAGGAGATTGTGATAAAGTCACATGGTGGTGGGGGGATTTGCTTTAATCATAAACTGTCGAGAGATGGAAAATCCTTTGTGTTATGGTGCGAGGGGGGGCAGTATGTAACTGTGTCTTTGTTCTTTGTATGCTATGCACTACATTCATATGTGAATTCTCTCTCCTGTGTCGTTGCTATCTTCTGTTGGTGCTCTCTCCCTTATTCTTCACCATCTTGTTTAACCTTTTTTGTTCTGCTCAAATGTCAAAGGGAAGTTCAAAACCCCTAAAAGGAATTTTCTCCTTTAGGTTGTCTTCCACGTCGAGAAATTGGCTGAATTTGTCTAGCTTCTTTCTCGCCTCTCGTTCCTTTTTAAGGATGAAGGCCGGAGAACTTTTCGAGCAAAGAAAAGGTTTAGTCGAAACAGTTGCGTGCGATGCTCTTTGTTACCCATATATGGACGTCGCTTCAAATATTTGAACATGGAATGTTAGGTTATTCTTTTACACGACAAGCATGTGTCCGTAGTTTTTATAACAAATTATCATATAGTCTACTCTAGGTAATGGGATTAATTTAGAAACGTGAGCCCATTTTGTCCATCTAAATGTCGACGACTGTATTGAAGGCATGTATGCCCTAATCTTTTGCCTCGAATGGAAATTTTTGTGAAAGTCTTCACGAGTAGAATAACCAGGTTAGGTAGTGCTCGGCTGTTGGATGATGCAATCTAGGGTTTAAACAAGTTTTGGACGGTGGGATGCGATTGGTTCCTTTCCTTTGATGGCGTGTCATAAATCCTTCGACGAGCATGCTTCCTCTTTGTAGTCTAGAGAATTTTTTTCCTTATTGTGCACATATTTGCTGAGGCAATATGGCAGGTATCTATGACCAAAAGAAAAAAAAATGCGTCGGGTATCTACTCCACATTATGGCGACAAAGTGGTGGAACTTTTGTCCTTAATGGATTTTTTTGCATTACACTTGAGAGAAAGTCTGGGAGGGTCGGAAATGCAAAATTTTTTTTTTTGGGTAAAGAAAAAAAAAAAAATTTTGGGTAAAGGGAAATGCAAAATTTTTTTTATGGTGAAAGCTTAAAATGAGTAATCAAAGCATGTGTCGCCCGTATAAACAAAAAAGGTTTATAGTAAAATCGTCTATTATAAATGAACTCTTGCTCGAATTGCGAGGACATCTAAGATAAGTTAGTTGGTGTTAAGGAAATTTGAAGAAGACAGAGATAGAAAAAGGCGAGTATGGTGTTGGCTTTTAGTGTGTGATCGCTTTCCTGAAGTCAATCGTTGCTCCCACTACAACACATTTTGGGAACTTGAGTTGAATATTTTATTGGCAAATGGATTATTTGCCTTTGGAAGTGAATAAAACTATTATATGCATGCCTTCGCAATATATTTCATTTGCCTCTATATGATGAGTAATTTTAATTAGGAAATATATGGTCTTTCAAAACACCATATTTTTGTGACTATTTTATTGCCATTACAGGAACAGTATCAAAATCGAAAAAGGATATGCCTCTAGATAATATAAGATCAGTTTGATGGCTACTTTAAAAGATCTTTTAAAATAACTGATTTCAAATTATTAATCACTAATTTACCCAATAACTTGTGTGTTTTTTTTTTTTTTTAGGGTGACCTTTTATCTGTTCATTGAATTAAATGGCTTGGATGAAAACTCACTTCTCATGGAGATAATAAAGAATTTGATTACCGTTTGGCCTTTTCGAATAAAACCTAAGTAATCTTTTCCACTGATGAGTGCTGACACGATAGTTTCCACGCGAAAATGAAGCAAAAATGTGATTGGGCCAACTGGCCCATGAAGAACTGGGCCTTCAGTCCAAAACAATTCTAGTCTAAACTATCTGCCAAACTGCTTGCACAAACGGCTCATCCTTATAGATAAACAGTATAAGTAATCTCTTTTCAACCTTCCTTAGTACAAGGCAAATGTTAATTGCACCTCAATCAGTCGCTGAGCATTTTTCTACCAATTTTGTGCTCGGAATTGGCCGAAAATAATCAGGAAAATGTAAAGGAACCGCTATCTTTATACATTGAAATCATAGGTGCTAAATTGAAATACACCTAAAAACTTTATGTTATGTTTTATAATGTTCATTCCAATATTTTATCTTCACGTAGTACAGTAAGCTTGTGGATATATAATCGACAAATTTGAATATAATAGGTACAAAAGTCCTCGGGCCGACTGGATGAAGTAGCCCTTCCTGGCACAAACCTCGAATGAATTCTTGGTTAAACCTAATCCTCTGGTCCAAGATAGTTGACGTACCATCCATGCTTAATTAGGTAGCAATCTTTTAGTTACATAAATCTTATGTGTATGTCTATTTAGTAGTTTTTTTTTTTTAATTCATATAAACTAGTTTTCATTTTTCTTTACAATAAGTATCCGAACATAAGATGTATCATAAAGTCCAAAGAGGCTTAGAAAAGCTAATTACATGGCAGAGCCTCAATTCGATGGGCTTTAATGACCTAATTCACAACTTGGTTGGCCTCTCTTACACGATGGACAACCTAGATGTCTTTAAAATTGCTCAACAAAGCTTTTCACTTGGAGATAAAGAGGAAGCATGTCGCATGGTGGCTTATTGTGATATGTGTTGAAGCTCATCAAAGACAAGCTATCTAACTCAGGAGCTACGAGTTTAGTTCGTTCACTTAAATTTTGTAGCATTTAAACTTATTATTACCCCTCTAACTAGAAAAATAAAATAAAATGAAAGCAAATACGCGGCTTATAATGCGCTTAGGTACGTTTTGATCAAACTATGTTCATGTCTTAGACACATCTACTTAACAAGCTTGCATACAATCAGATATACCTAAATACGGCTGGTTACTCTTCTATAAATATTCATACATGTTTGAGTTTCAAACTCATGACATGATTACTAAACATGTCATGTTTGATACCTGAGTATTGAAATGAAAAGATTACAAAATGAGACAATTATGACATAGAAATACGTATTTTGGTACTCAATCGGTCAAACCTTACTTCACCATCAAATTTTCTGACAAATTCACATATGCAGTAAAAGATCATGAAGATTATACGTTCGTGTTACAAGGGCCTGCCGACTCACTCTTTACTCCATCTTCGAAATTTCCCACGAAATCTATCCTTTTCTTTTTGGCCTTCGCTCTCCGTCCCTATTATCAATCGAAGTTCTTGTCCCATCTCATTTGTCTTTCTCACAGCACCTCAAAAATTCAGTCATAAAGTCTCCCAAACTTCCCATCTTAGCTTTGTGTTTGACACCAGATGATCATGGCCAAAGTTCTCCGCTCCATGCTCTTCTCCTCAATCATCCTTCTGGCCTCGACGCCGGCTCCTTCTTCTTCGCAATTGCCACCAGCCCCGTTGTCCATGGTGGAACCGCCAGGATCGACCCCGCCGGCCCTGTTATCTGCAGAGGAACCGCTGGGATCGACGCCGCCGGCCCTGTTATCAGTGGCAGAACCGCTGAGATCAACAACACAAACCGCACCGGCTCCGTCGCCAGGGGCACTTTCCGGCGTTGGGTTTGCGGAAAGGGTGACAGCCTCGGAGTTCGATGAGCGAGATGTGGAGATGATTGGCTTCTTAACCGGATTCGACGGGAAGCAAAAGGCGGGGGCGGCGCTGATGTTGTTGGGCGGGTCTGGCCTTTTGGTTTATGGAGGGTGGGTGTTGCGCGAGAAAGTTAGGCCAGGGAGCCCAAGGAGGAGGAGGTTCGGGTCTCTTGGTCAGCCAAGAAAGTTTTGGATGGGATAGAGTATGGTATTTATCATTAAAATTCCTCAATTACATTAGTAATTTTGGTATGGCATATATATATATATCATATAGTTTTTTGAGTTCCTTAGGGCTTTTTATTTTCTTTGGTCTGCGACTGAGATGCGATTAGAATTGTTCGTATATTTAAAGCATAATTAATGGCTCTTGACGAGCGTTTTATGGGGCACTCTTTTAACATTTTCCTATTTGGGAGTTCTCTATATGGTTTTTTTGTAATATTCTTTTCGGTTCCTTATGCTCCTAATCACCGATCATCAACTATTGTAATATTTTGTTTGTCATGTTTTTTTATTTTTATTTCTTATTTCTTATTGCTTTTAGTGGATCTTGGTTGGGATGATATTGTTGTTCATAGTTCAATTTCAATTTACCTTGTTATCGTAATAGTCTATGCTTATAAAAATAGAAAAATTATCTAAAAAGTCCTAAACTTGTTGGATGGCGATTAATTTAGTTCTAATTATTTTAATTGTACCAATCTAGTTTAAACATTTTGACGATTTGCCAATTTAATCATAAATTTTTGACGTTTGTTAATGTGGTCATTTAATAATAGATTTAGGACTGAATTGGCAAATTTTCAAGATGTTTGAGACTAAATTGACAAATTGAAATGTTTAGATCATCACATTTTTAGGATTATATTGGCGCAATTGAAAAGTTTATGACTAAATTGACCGTCATACAATAGTTTAGGATTTTTTAGACAATTGCCCTATGAAAATAGTCCAATTTTACATATCTTAGTTTTTTTAGAAATAATGTAGGAGACACATAGAAATGATACATTTATATGAAAAACACGGGGAAAAAAACAAGGCTTGCATTGCTTTGCTATCATGAGTACACCGTTTTGATGTAAGGGTGCATCCTTAAGATCGTATGCGAAGGTGGAATTTATTGAGGTGCACAAAGATTAGCTTGGACACTACCTGATAGTTAAATATGAATAATAGAAAAAGAAGAATAATCTCCATTCCAAGGTGCATTTGAGGTGGCTTGGTTACGTTTATGAAAACAACTATTTTTTTTTCCAAAGCAGAAGAAATTATCATCTAAAAACCGTTTAATAAAAAGAAAAACCCTAGAAGATAATCTTCTTTCTACCAAATGGGTAGCTTCTCTCTACCACCTAGGTAGCTATGGTTTCTTCCTCAACCTTAAACCCTAATCCACCCCCCACCAAAACCCTCAACCCCCAACCATGAGCTGATTCCCCCATCTGTTGATTCTTCTTTTCCTCACACCGGCCTTCTTTCCCGTATTGCAACTCCTCCGTTAAACCCTAAATTCTAGATCTTGGTACCACCTCTTTATCCATGGTTGCCATCTCCCTTTCACTTCCCAACGTGCTGAACCATATTCCATCTCCCTTCCCAGTGCCATGAATGTTTGCTTGTTCCTAGTACAAATCCCATCTATAGTCCCGATCCCTGTAGATTTAGTTGTGTCTATCACAATTTATCTCAAGAGCTCCCTTCAATCATCAAGAAGATGCAACGCAAAACTTCAAATTTTATGAAGCGATCCAGTCCAGTCTTTGAGGAGGTGGACAGCTAATGTTTTTATTAGCAAAGTCTTCTTCTCTTCTTGGTAGTCTCCTGATTTTAGTTCTAGCAGATTAGTCTATGAGGTTTGTCATTCTTTTAATCCCTTTTAGCCATACATCATTGAAACTTAGAGATGGATAGTGAGAACAATGAGAATAAAAGACTTGCAGCACTTTGTAGAAGCCTCGGCAATTTATGGTCTGAAGATGATCTTGTGGATGTTAAAGAAGGCATTTCTAAAGAGAAATTGAAAAAATGCAGGCTAACTTTATTTAGGAAGCTTTATTATAAACTAAATGTTGAACTTTCATGCTTTCCTAAACACGATGAAAAGGGCATGGAAGAATGAAAATGTTACACACACCCTATTAGAGTTGGGATTTTTGTCCTTTTCTTTTAGCTTAGAAGTTGAAAAACAAAATGTTCTAGATTTTGGGTTGTGGTAATTTTCCAACAATCTTTTAGTCTTATAGTAATGTGAACTAGATATTCCTGAAGTTTGTTATGAGTGCACTCATTATGCCTTTTGTGTGCATTTTTGTGGCCTCCTGTTTGGAAGAGTAACTAATGAAGTAGTGAATGAATTAGCATTTAAACTTGGAGATGTACTAGAAGTGAAATTAGAAATCAAGGGAAACATCACTTATAAGGTAGACAAAACAAGAGAAAATCTGAACCTAGTTATTCCACTTAAGACTTGTGTAATTATCGAGGATTTGGGCAGAATTCAAATGTGAATCTGCATTATTATTATTCTTGTGGAAGAATTAGGCACTATGCCACATTCTACAAAGAGATACTGTAAAAAGAATTTGGGCTTGAGGAGAATTTGCCAAGCTAATTTGGGCAATGGCTAAAAGTGGAAGTGCAGGAACTTAGTTTGTATGGGAAAATTTTCTATGGTAAACAAGTTATTATCCAAGAAGAAGGTAATATGGTGCCGGAGACCCCTATTTCTTCTAAACTTCAGGAAACTAAGAAGTTGAACGAGAAAAATAAGGAGACAATTATGCCAATCTATGGACAATAGCATGAGGATGAGGAATCTTAGCTGAAGGGCAACCATTTTACCTCTTCCTTAGCCTTAATGATTATAGAAGACAAAGGAACACAAAAGAGATGAAGTAGTTGCCTAGATGATGAATCTACTTTGGCGCTCTATAAAGAACAACTAAGGGACTTAGAAACTAATATATTAGAAATACTAGAAGCTGAACAGGGGCTAATAGTGTGCAAAACCAGAGGCACCAAGCTTCTCTCAACCAAGAAAGGGAAGAGGTTTTGTCCGTATAAAGTTCAATCTTCAAAGATATTATTAATTGATAAAACTTAGCTTGTGGAGACCCCTACAATAGTGGTAAAGAAGTCAACTTAATGGATTTTGGTGGCTAGCCCTAATAAGGCATCGAATTACCCATGAAGTTTGTAAGTTGGAATTGTCAGGGGTTGGGACCACCCCTTACAATTCAAGTTTTGAGAGTCCTATTGACTTAGGAAAAGCCTAGTATTGTGTTTTGAATGGAAACTAAAAATAAAGAATAAGTGGTGCAACATTTAAGAAGGCAGCTAAATTTTCAGAGTAGTTTCTTGGTAAATCCAAAGGGGATTCAGGGGGCTTGGCTATTTTTTGGGATGATCAAGTAACATTATTGATTGAGTCATGTTCAACTATTTTTATTAATGTTCCATGCCAACTTCAAGAGAGTAGACAACTTATGAGAATTACATTTCTGCATGCCCCTGATGAGTTCAAAGAAAGAGTTCTGTTATGGGAGGATATTCATAGAGCGAGTGTTACAAATCATCTACCCTGGATATGCATGAGTGATTTTAATGATACATTGTATCATTCAGAGAAAGTGGGTAGAAGGATGGTAGAACATTACCGTCTTATAGCTTTTAGAGATTTTTTGCATGCTTGCTCCTTAATAAATTTGGAATGAAAGGGATGCGCGTTTACTTGGGCAAACAATAGAGGAGGAGATGCCTTTGTTAGAAAAAGACTAGATAGAGCATTATATACAATGGAGTGAAGAATAACCTATATAAATGTGGAATGCCTAGTCTTGCTAGTCATTGATTCCAATTATAGTCCACTTATTCCATCATTATCCCTAAAGATTAAATGCAAGAGAAGAGAGTTTATATATGAAGCTTTCTTATTGGAGGATAATGAATGTGCGCATATAGTGAAGAAAGTTTGGTCTTCAATAGATTCCGAAAGGATGAACATTGGGGAAAAACTACATTTAGTAGAACAACAATTGGCTAAATGGAGTAAAAATAAATTCTCCAATGCAGAAAAGAGAATATGTTGGCTGAGAAATGAACTTCAAGTATTAATGAATAGTCTTGAAGTGCATAATGATAATAAGAAAGTATAGAAGATAAACTAAGAAATCGAGTTTCTATGGCAGTAAGAGGAGATGTATTGGAGAATATAATTTAGAATTAGCTTGCTTAAATGGGGTGAGAGGAACATAAAATTTTTCCACCTAACAACTATACAAACAAGAACTTGAAACAGAATTGTCATGCTAAAGAATACGGAAGGGGATTGAATGAGAGATGAAAAGAATCTTAAAAAGATGATAATGAATTATTTCAGAAATTTTTACAAGTCAGTGGCATACAGAAACTTTCAGCCTATCTTCGATCAATTTCCATACTTGGTTGATGCAATTATGAATCAAAAGCTGATATAACTGTCATTTTGTAGGTAATCACTGTTGCAACACATCAATTGGGAGCTACCAAGGCTCTTGAGTAGGATGGATTAAATGGATTGTTCTTTCAACATCATTGTTAGGATATACATTATGATATTTTGAGGGAGGTATAGAAATTCTTTGACATTGTATACTTAAATCCTGATAAGAACATAACCTTAATCACTCTCATCCCTAAAACCCCAAACCCAAAAAAGTTAGAACAATTTTGCCCTATAAGCCTATGTAACTTTGTTTACAAGATCATCTTCAAGATACTAACAAATGGATTGAAGCTATTGCTACCAAATCTAATTGTAGTAGAATAAAGTGCGTTTGTGGATGGCAGACAAATTCAAGATAATGCCTTGATCATGCAGGAGGTTCTTCATAGATTGAGAACATGAGAGAGAAAAAGAAAGTTTCAAGTTATTTTGAAGTTAGATATGCAGAAGGCTTATGATCAAATCGAGTGGGATTTTCTCCGAGAGTGCTTGATCAAGATGGGTTTTTGTGAAAAGTGGGTGCATTGGGTGATGCAATGTGCTTCGATGGTATCTTTTAGTATCAAATTCAATGGGGGAACCTATGTCATTCTTCGAGCCAACACAAGGTATTCGCCAAGGCGACTTACTATCTCTTTATCTCTTCATTCTAGAGGCAAATGTATTCTCTCACTTGATGAAGCAAGCTTTTAGTAGGTATAATTTGAGGAATTAAACTGAATAGCAATTGCTCTACTCTCTCACATCTATTATTTGTGGATGACTCTATTTCCTTCCTGGATGATACTATAGTGGAATGTCGAAATCTGGTAGCTATCCTGCATCAATACTATTTTGCATCAGATCGGGCTATAAATCTAAACAAATCAGAAATAAATTTCAATAAAGGTCGTCCAGAAAGTTTGAGGATAAATATGATTTCAGAGTTGAGAGTTCCAAAAATTGATAAAACTGGAAAATATCTAGGAATTCCTTTGGATTGGGGTGCCTCGAAGAAAGAAATATTTGTCTGGATCCTTGTTAGAGTTAATATGAAATTAGAAAGTTGGAAGAATAATTTATTGTCAAAAGTAGGGAAGGAAATATTGATAAATGCAATGATGTAGGCGCTTCCTCGTATGCGATTTTCATCTTTAGAATCTCAGTTTCAATTTGTAAATCCATTGAGAAGAAAATAGCCAACTTCTAGTGGAAGAATAGCAAAAAAATAGTCGGTTTACACTGGAGAAAATGGGCAGTTTTAAAGCTTAGAAATGATGAAGGGTGTTGGCTCCAAAGATCTATTAGCATTTAACAAAGTTATGTTAGGGAAACAAGCGTGACGAATTTCCCAGCATCTTGAGACTCTTTAGAGTCAAGTTATGAAAGGATTCTATTTTCCACAATATGACTTTTGGCAAGTCAGAAAAGGTCCTCATCCTTTGTGGGGTTGGCAAAGCCTTATAGTAGGAAGATATGCTATATCCCCTTAAGTAATATGGCCAGTTAGAAATGGTAAGAAAATCTTTATTAGAGAAGATAAATGACTAAAGAATGGACCTATTGGTGGTTTATCGATAATGAATGAGCCACTTAAAGTAGCTAACTTAATAGATATGGAGGTGGTAAAATGGAATGAATCTTTGTCAAAAACCATGTTTGATGATCAGAGAGTAATAGAAATTCTTGCTATCCCTATAGCCCTTCCGACTACAGAGGATAAGCTAGCTTGGATACTTTAGCATTAGAGATTCAATAGCCAGCTCACACACAACAAAACCAGCATCATCCTACTAGGCCAAACTAGAATAGTGGAAATATATTTGGCAATCAGGAACAACCCCCAAAGTCAAAATTTTCCCACGAAATGCATGCCAAAATGCCCTGGCTACACTAGACAACTTTATAGGAGAAAGATTGTAACTGAACCCGTGTGCCCTGTATGCAAACAGGAAGTGGAAATGATCAGGCACACTTTATAGCTCTATCCTTGGACACCTAGATGTCACGTGAGGGTCCCTTGCAGATAAGCATAACAAGAATGTGATTAACTCGGTTTGATGAGTGGCAATTAAATTGAATAAGGACCCACAAAGCTCACAGAAGTTCGACCTGATTGCAACGACCTTTTGGTACATCTGAAATGACCGAAATCACTCCACCTTCAAGAGATAGCCCCTGAACCCGCAACAAATAATGTATAGAGTCATGGCTTTACAAGAAAATTTTGCGACTTTGAATGGGAAATCAAAAGGAAAGGCGAGATGTGAAGACTCGCCTCAGAAATGGCAACCTTCGAACCCTAGAACTTTGAAGATTGACATTGATGCCTATTTTGTAGGTACCATCGAAGCTTCCTTGCAGCCACCATGAACATAGGAGCAATCGCCTGTGTTCGTCGACATTCCTTTAATAGATTGATTGATGGCTTCTCCAAACTGGTGGAAGCCAACTCGATAGAACAAGCGAAAGCCTTGGTGCTCGTCGAAACCCTGGCTTTCCTCTTACCTAGATATAACCCAAGGATGCAAGTGGAATCTCACTGTAGCAAACTTGTGAGAAGTGTTCTCACTTCTAGCTTGCTAAACTGGGAAGTACAACCACTAGTGGACTGGGCGAAAACCATGTTGAACAAATATTCGGGCCTCACTTTGGCCCATTGTTGCAGAGAAACAAATAAAGTAGCAGTTTGGCTAGCCAAAGCCCAATGGATGAAGAGTCTATCTAGTAATTGGGTCGCCAATCCCCTCTTGCTCTTTTTGATTTATTATGTTCAGATGCTCTTCATGTGTATTCAATGAACTTGGTTAAGTAATTAATATCAATCGTTTTTTCGACCCAAAAATAAAGTTTAATTGTTATGTACATAAGCGGTTATTTTAAAAAATAAAAGCCAGTTTTTTTAAAGTAGCCATTTGTGCTTTCTATGATCGTGAAAGCAATTTTTAGTTTAAACTTAATGGAGAGAAGTTCTTTAGGCCGAAGCATTATGCTATTTCAGAATTAGTATTTTCTTCTTTTTTGCCACAAAATAAACAAAAGCTATTGGTACTCAAATTTTTGTTGTGCGGGATAAAGTAACAAATTCAAATCATAATTGCATATCATTATTAGTCGTAGCGGTCCCTCTCATATAACGTAATAAGAGTTATTCATGCATTTGACATTTTTGTTCAACTTTTGATAATTATAATTTGCTTATGTCTAATGTACATTAATGGTATAGTTTCAAATTGGGCTACTTACGACTAAATCATTAGGCAACGTATTTAAAAAATTTAGGTAGTACTTAGATATGACAACCATATGTATTAATAAAAATGATGTTAAACAAAGCTTATTATTTGAATATTTGGCATTACCAAACATTGTTTTCATTGAGAAATGTTTAATAAACTAAAAGTAAGTTAAATGATGTCATGATTTTTAGATAAAAAAAAATCAATCGAAACCGCACCTAATAAATGACATAAGTGTAATTATATTTTGGGTTAATACCTTGAAAAACCCCAAACTAGTATACTTGTGACAAATTTACTCAAAATTATTTTTTTGACCATGAAATACCCCAAATTGGTACACTTTTGTGACAAATTTACCCCGATCGACTATAAAAAAATCCAAACTAGTACATTTATGACAAATTTACCCAAAACTAATTTATTCAACCACAAAAAACCCAAAATTGGTAAATTTGTGACTAATATACCCTCCGCTAAATTAGATTAATACCACAAAAAAATCACAAAAATTGTAAACTGTGACAAACATAACATAAAATCCCAAATTGGTATACTAGTCAATTGTCATATGTCATTTAATTTAAAAATTTGACAATAAAATTTAACAAAAACTAATAGAGGGTAAATTTGTTAAAAGTGTACCAATTTAGGGTAAATTTGTCAAAGGTATACCAGTTTTGGATTTTTGATGGTCAAAAAAATAATTTTGGGTAAATTTGTCACAAGTGTACCGATTTGGAGTTTTTTAGGATATTAACCCTTATATTTTTGGGCATAGAGAGAGTGATCTATAAATTAATTTATGATGAGTATCCTTATCATATTATAGTTAAGTAACGAATTATTGATCTTTCTCATGTAATGATGTAAGTGGGTTTGAATTCACTCTTTTTAGGTTTAATTTGATGATATAATTAATCTATGTAATCTATCTTTGTTATATAAAATAAATAAAAAGTATATTCTATTTTTTTTTTTATACCCAAGAAACCCCGTACATCAGTGTTTTCTATTTTTATGGGACATCTATTTTTTTTGGTACCCTGGAGGAACGACTACAAAACCCACAATTACAGTACTCAGGTAAGATTTTCAAATGACGCTCCGAGATTGAACTTCTCTCCTTCGTGAGGGGTAGAGCCAAGAGCCAATTCCGCCCGCTAAGGGCAGTGGTTTTTATGGGACATCTATTGGCTTTTTGGTTTATCAAATATCCTAATTTTATATATTTTATAAATATCAAATTCATGGAAAAATGTGTAAATTTATCGTATTATGTTATCACTCCCATTACAAAATTTGAATTCTATAATTTCTTTATAATAAAAGCCCTTTGAAAAAATTTCAAACCTCAAAACAATTTTCTCTTTCTATATACGTGTATAATTTCAACATTTCATTATGTGTTTTTGTCAATTTCCTTGATTCAAATATTTCTCAATAGTGTGATTTTACGTAATTTTGAAATGTCTCTTTCTTGGATAAACACAATAAGTGCGCGTCTTGGTTGCTATATTGTAAAAGACATAAGAGAGCTCACATTAATTAAAATTCATTTCACGGATAGAAATATTAAAAAAAAAATGAAAAACGAAAATGTAGAAGTCGATACGAAAGGATTTTTTTGGTTGAAATTATTAAGGAATATATATATATTATATGTTACTTTAGTTAACCAGTTCTCTTTGAAGTTTCTCAAAGCGTCGTGATCAGTCTTTGAATCGAATCTAGACCGAAGCCGATTCTACAGGTACTCTCTCTCTCTCTCTCTCTCTCTCTCTATCTATGCGTCTTCCGTTTCTCAGTCGCGTCTGCTGGTGAAGAACGTACCGAATCCCGTCACCGTACCTGGTTAACCGTCTGTTCATCAACCGTCCGGCCTTAGATTTTTGGTAAACTCCGGATCACGGGTTGCTTCATGCTTGAACACACGATTCGCATCGAAGTACATCCGTTATGAGTTAATTCATCTGTTGGGTTTGCTCTGTTTTGGTTGGAAAACCGGTTCTTTGGACTTTCTTTCTGCATAACATCAGCCAGACGATGTTGGTAACTGAACTGGGTGTTTTCGCTGTTTTGCTTATTGAAGGCTGTGGGGGTTGGATCTGTGTTTGTGATTAGTCCCTTCAATGCTCTAGAGGTTCTTTTTTCAGTTATGTGTCAGCAAAACTTCCCGGCCTTTCCTTGCTGATCCGTCCCACTGCAATTGTGTTGACGTTTTCCGTCTTAGTTATTGGTTTGGGCGGTATCAATCTGCAATTCTGGTACATGGAGGGTTGAGGAAATTTACAGGAAATAAATGGTGATTTTGCGCTGGAAATAACAAACCCATAACTTTTTCCTTGTTTGGGCCCCCGGTCATTGGTTTGGAGAAGCCTCGGTTGGTATGTGGCGTAGGTTGGGCAGTGCCATGGCATAGGATAATCCCAGTTCCACTCCCACTAGCACCGTGCTAGGTTGACGGTTAACAACTCGCTCAAAACGAGCAGTAGGCCCGTCCAGTTACGGGTGTGGAGCTCCTATGGTAACGCCCAGGGAGTCGCTGGTTTTGGTCGCCTCTTTCCACTGCATTTAATGATAAAGTAGATTTGGGTTTTGAGCGAGACAATATTGAAGAGATTCATGAATGGAGAGACAATTTGTCAATTCATTTTGTCAATCGTGATGTGTGTTCGATTATCCTTGACCTTTTATTATATTTCTTTGCCTCTCTTGTAATTATTTTGTTTTGGTTTCCTAAATTGTGATGTTGCTGTTTGTATTTGCTTCTTCAGTCATAGTGACTAGTCGTTTTTTCTGAGTGGTTGCAAAGTTTCGCTTCTGAGTTGGCAATTTTAATTCATTGTTTCCTGCCACTAGTATGGTGCAGAGTTTACTCACTTCAAATTCTCCTGATGAGTGATACAATGTTTGTTTCAATCTCTATCGTCAAATTAAGTTTCCCCCAAAACTATGTGCTTGCTGGAATCTTCATATACACAATTTGAAGTTCATTTTTTGAATGGCTAACTGAAGTCCTGAGTTTGCTGCAGTAAGAAGCAAAATCCTTTTAATAACAGTGACTGCTAATTCATAGTAATTTCTAGCTGTTCTTTTTTAGTTACTTTTTGTGAAAACTTCAGCACCCATGGAAGCCAACAGGGGACAACCAAATGGAATTCAATTGCTTCTTGCTGCAGAACAAGAGGCACAGCGCATTGTCAATGCTGCCAGAGAGGGTAACACGTCTCTAAATCTGCTTATCAGTTTCTTAGTTGCATAGAATTTCCATTTGTTTACTGGAATGAAGTTTGTCTACATACTATTATTACATTTTAAATCTGCCATCTATCACAGACTTATACCAGTGTGTTTACTTTTGTTTGACTAGCATGATCTTGGCGCTGGTTGTTCTGTTTGGAGAATTAGTACTCTAAGGTTGTGTATGGTAGTCAAGATCTTGAGAGTGGACGTAATAGGAGATGATAGGATAAGATATATAATGGTTAACCAGACACAAGACTAATTATAGACACATCTAATCCCTTTCTTTATAAAGAGAGCCTATTTTAGGTAGGTAAACCACTGGGCTATAAAATGCCCCACTAACCTCTTGGACAAGGGGAAACACGAGCAAATTTCAAGTGGTGGCCCAAATATGAAGTTTTGTAACTTCGTGATGTGAGGATTCGAACCTATCTTGGCTCCTAATTCACACTCACCTACTAGTTGTTAGACACAGACAGTACCCCTGTGTCCCACAATGATTGTCTCTGGAGCAGTAAATTAGTTGTAGTATACTCTGAATGTTACTTATCATGCACTGGACTTTGGTTTTACATAATAAACATGTCCATCACTTCATAAGCTGTTACTTGCTCTTAATATTAGCTTGTTGCTAGATTGTTATAAATAGACTCTCAATTGGTTCTTTACAGCGAAAATTGCTCGGCTAAGGCAAGCCAAAGAAGAGGCAGAGAAGGAGATTATTGCGTTTCGTGCCCAAATGGAGGCTGAGTATCAGAGAAAGGTTGCGGAGGTAAGAATAGGAAAGCAGTCGAACTACATTTGAGGAAAAATAGTTGTTTTGACTCCATCTAGTATGTAATTTGGTATTTCTGTTTGTGAAGGAGAAATGCATGTAATTGGAAGTTCAAAATGACAGAACTTTGCAGTTTTGTAATACTTGGAAAGTGAAGTTCAATTGGGATTAGTTGCTTTATATAAATTCAGCAAGTCTTCGTACTTGATAAATTTATGATGGTAGTCACGTTGTTCTATCTGATGACTATTTTGTGGCCACAAGGACTCTGATGGACAGTACTTATGTAAATACGCGTCAATAATAAATGGGATTGCAAGAATATTTACTGATGAGAGCAATACTTGGGTTGATTTTCCAGAATCTGTTCATGAAACTTGTTAAGCACTTAGTGCTGTTGTCTTGAAGGGAACTTCAGTTGGAACCAAATAATAGCAGCGAACTGCTTGTGTACTCAATGCTTGTGCAGATCTCATGCTCCGCACTTGTTCAAATTAGCATATATTCATCTTAAAGTCTTAGTTTGACAAGCTCTGCAGCTTTGCCGATGCACATTACAACCATCGTGATACAGCATAAATTAAACTTCAGAATTATATCATCTTTAGAATTTGGAGCTTGTATTGTCTTCTCATTATAATTGCTTGCAGTAGGCTAGTCCGTACTGATTAATTAAGTCTGTCTCCATCTCCATGTGTGCCGATCAAGCAGAGTAGTGGAGATTCCGGTGCTAATGTCAAGCGGCTCGAGGAAGAAACGGAAGCAAAGATTGCACACCTGAAGACGGAGGGCACAAGAATAGCTCAGGATGTCGTGCAGATGCTGTTGAAGCATGTGACCGCTGTGAAGAACTAGGGGTGCCGTGTAAGTGAAGGGCGCGAAATTGCTCGGGGGCGCCTTTTCCGCGTTTGCATGATTCTAAGGGTGCTTTCTTTGCTGGGTGTTAGGATTTCTTTTTTCTTTTTTTCCTGATGGGTGTAATTAGTCCCACGGCTGCTGTGAAGTCATGTCCCGCCTAAGAAGTCATTACTCTTTGTTTGTTGTTTGTCCACAGAGAAGTTTCATACGCTTCTGTGGAGATGTCAGTTTTGAAGCTTCGGTTGCATGTCCTTTGTCTGATCTACATGAGCTTGGTCCAGCTTTGGTGCAACTTTATTAAAAGCATATTCCTTGGGGCCAATCTTTATCCAATAGGGCCAATACTACAAATGATCACTGCTTATACTCGCATAATAGCAAAATCAGAGCTTTATGAATCATCTATTGAGGTCTTAACCAGAGCCATTTTTGTCTGTATAGACTATACTAGGCCAACGTCCGTCCAGGCTTCTTCTCTCGCGCTCCAAATGGCGAGTTCATCCCTACCGAATGGGTAGCTTCAATCTTCATCTCGTTTCCAGGTTTGTTCTTTCGATTCTGCTGTAATGGCAACCCACGAACCATCCTCCACTATCACTCACTTGGTTTTTCCAGATTCTGAACTACTACACCCACATATTAAACCCTAAAAACCCATTTCTCTTAAGCTGCGATGAAAACTCACAAATCATCATCCACTATAACTCACTCGTATTTTCCCAGTTTCTGCAATACTTCATCCAAAGATTAAAACCAATTTCATATTCTTAAGCCGATCCCACAGTAACCCTAATCAAATCCTCGACCAACAACCCCTTCGAATCCTCCTTTAGATATACCCGCAGATCCGAGCTCCCTTCAATCAAGTTTGGTAACGACCCCTCGCTGTTTCCAAATAGTTAAGCCAGACAGCGCAATCTGCAGACGGAAAATGGCAGATCAGAATGAGGAAGAAAGGCGAGTTGCAGCTCTTTGCAGAAGCCTTGGAAATCTATGGTCCGAAGAAGATGTTGTGGAGATAAAAGGTGATATTCCTGATGAAAAACTGTCTGAATGCCGCAAAACTTTGTTTGGGAAATTTTATACTAATCCGAATGCGAACTTTACTGCTTTCCTCAAAACAATGAAAACTGTGTGGAGAGTTGATAATGTTACCTGCACTGTTCTTGAACCGGGTTACTACTCTTTCTCCTTCCAATCTGAAGCTGAGAAACAAAGAGTTTTCGACATGAGGCCATGGTCTTTCTCTAGACATTTATTAGTATTACAACAATGTGATCCAGATACTCCTGAGTTATGCTATGATTTTACACATTGCGACTTTTGGGTGCAATTCTATGGGCTCCCTTATGGTGTTATAAGAGATATAGCTGTGAAATTGGGCGAAGTGATTGAGGTGAAAATAGAAACAAAAGGAAACAGCAACTACAAGTTCGGTAAGGCCAGAATCAAGCTGGACTTGGAAAAGCCACTGAAGACAGGAGTCCTACTAAATTTGGAGAAGAAGAGGCTGTGGGTTGAATTCAAATACGAACGACTCCCCTACTACTGTTATTCGTGTGGAAAGATTGGGCATTATGCCACATCTTGCAGAGAAATACCCTATGAGAAATCGGGGTTAGCAGATAACTTACCGGGAAGGTTTGGCCAATGGTTAAAAGCGGAATTTCGTCAACTCAGCCCGTATGGGAAGATATTTTATGGAAAGCAAGAGATAATACCGGAGGACGTAGAGAGTGTGCCCGAGACGCCTATCAATGCAAATCCTGAAACAAGTCAGAACCAGCAAGAGCACAATTCAGAACAAGCTTTAGCCATTTGTGGGCAGGATGATGCAGAACAGCATTTTAATCAGGAGAACAGACACTCATATCAGCCCATAGAAATGCTATTAATGGAGGAGCGAGGGCCACAGAAGAGGGGAAGCAGCTGTATTGATGCAGAGTCAGAAATGATTCTATATGAAGAACAACTGAAGGAGGCGGCGAAGGCTGTAGAAGAGATAATATCAGAGGAAGTGGGGCTGGGGAAATCTAAAACTCGAATTTCAAAGGCATCAAATACGAAAAAAGGCAAGCGTTTTTGCCCGTATGGTGCACAATCTTCAAAAACTCAGGTTCTGGACACCACACAGTTGGTGGAAACACCTATCCATTTGATGGAGAAGTCTAAACAGTGGGCTTTGGTGGCTAGCCCTAATAAGCCACCGGATCATCCATGAAGCTATTAAGCTGGAATTGTCAGGGGTTGGGCACACCCTTGACAATTCAAGCCCTGAGGGTCCTAGCGACCCGGAAAGGCCCAGTGTTATTTTCTTAATGGAGACAAAGAATCAAGAACAAAAGGTGCAGCGTATACGAAAGAAGGTGAGATATAAAAACAGTTTTGTAGTGAATCCGGGAAGGAATTGCAGGGGGATTAGCTTTGTTATGGGATGATCAAGTAGATTTATTTATGGACTCTTGGTCAAAAAGCCATATTAATGCCCAATGCGTACTTAAAGAAACCCAACAGCGAATGCATATTACCTTTGTACATGCCCCTAATGAGTTTAAAGAAAGAGCGGTGCTATGGGGGGATCTATACAGAGATAGCACTAGAAAACATTTACCATGGCTTTGCTTGGGGGATTTCAACGAAATACTATACCATTGGGAAAAAGTGGGTAAGAAAAGGGCAGAAACTTACAGACTTAATGCATTCAGGGACTTCCTTCTACAATGCTCCTTAATGGATTTGGAGAGCAAGGGCTGTGCATACACCTGGAAAAATAACAGAACAGGGGAGCATTTAGTCAAGGAGCGGCTTGATAGAGCATTATGTGATATAGAATGGAGAATAGCACACCCTAATGCTGAATGTACAGCTCTACCAGCCATCGGGTCGGATCACAGCCCTCTACTAGTATCTTTAAATGTACGAAGGAAGAGAAAAAGGAGAGCTTTCAGATATGAGGCATTTTGGTCTGAAAATGAGGAGTGCGAGCATCTCGTTAGAACGACTTGGGCTGAATTGGGACCTCAAAACTTGTGTATGGTGGAGAAATTGCAGATAGTGGCACAAAAACTCGAAGTTTGGAGTAAACAGAGGATATATAATGCAAAATCCAGAATTAATGAGCTGAAGCATGATTTACAAAGATTGACAAATGCTCCGGAGACAAATCAAGAAAGTGAGACAGCAAAGCAAATAACTCGGGAAATTGAAAAACTATGGCGACAGGAGGAGATGTGCGGGGTATGCGCTCAAGGATTTCATGGCTTAAATGGGGAGATCGAAACACAAAATTTTTTCATGCAACCACTATCCAGAGGAGATCTAGAAACAGAATTACCTTGCTGAAAAATGATGGAGATGAATGGGTGAAAGAGGAAGAGCCCTTAAAGGAGATAACAGCAGCATTCTTCAAAAACTTGTACACTTCAGTGGGAACACGAAATTTTCAACCTGTTATACAGCAAATTCCAGCTTCAGTCAATGAAAACATGAACCAGAGGCTCGTTGAACCAGTCACAATGGAGGAAATCACAGCTGCAATGCAACAACTAGGGGCCACTAAGGCTCCTGGACCAGACGGACTGAATGGATTATTCTATCGAACTCATTGGACATCTATCAGCCATGATATATTCAGAGAAGTGCAGCATTTTTTTGAGACAGGTTACCTAAACCCTGACTTAAACAGAACATTAATCTCTCTTATCCCCAAAATCCCCAATCCTGAAAAGATCGAACAGTTTCGGCCAATTAGCCTATGTAATTTCGCTTATAAAATAATATCTAAGGTGATGACAAATAGGCTCAAACCTATGCTACCAAGCATTATAGCAGAGGAACAGAGTGCGTTTGTGGGGGGAAGACAGATTCAAGACAATATCCTGATGGTGCAAGAAGTACTCCATAAGCTGCGAATTCGAGAGAGAAAACGTAAATTCCAAGCGGTGTTAAAGCTGGACATGCAAAAGGCCTATGACCGTATTGAATGGGATTTTCTCCGGGAATGCTTGCTAAAAATGGGTTTCTGTGAGAAGTGGGTACAGTGGGTGCAGCAGTGTGTGTCAACGGTCTCCTTTAGCATAAATTTTAACGGTGAACCTCAGCCTTTCTTCAAGCCTACACGAGGACTAAGACAAGGTGATCCTTTATCCCCGTATCTCTTTATTCTAGTGGCAAATGTCCTCTCACAATTGATGAAACAAGCTGTTGATGATGGTACAATTCAGGGGATAAAGCTTAACAGTGCATGTCCTACTCTATCCCATTTGCTCTTTGCGGATGACTCCATATTTTTCCTCAATGGCACTATTTTAGAATGTCAAAATTTAGCAGAAATACTACATCGCTATTGTTTTGCGTCAGGACAGGCCATAAATCTGAACAAATCAGGTATATACTTCAGCAAGAGCTGCCCGAGGAGACTAAGAATTAATATGACAGAAGAGTTGAGGGTCCCAGAAATAGACAAAACAGGGAAGTACCTTGGTATTCCCTCGGATTGGGGAGGATCTAAAAAAGATGTTTTCGCTTGGATTTTGGCTCGAGTGAACAAGAAATTAGAAAGCTGGAAGGAGAATTTGCTAACTAAAGCAGGAAAAGAAATACTAATTAAATCGGTGGTGCAGGCTATTCCTCAATACGCAATGTCTATATTCAAGATCCCGGTGTCGATATGTAAAGCAATAGAGCGGAAGATAGCTAATTTTTGGTGGAAAAATGGGAAAAACTCTGCTGGGATTCATTGGAAGAAATGGGAGACTCTGAAGCTTAAGAAAGATGAAGGAGGGCTTGGTTTTAAGGACTTTCTAGCTTTTAATGTGGCAATGCTAGGAAAGCAAGCATGGAGGGTTTCGCAGCAACCTAACTCTTTATTGAGTAGATTAATGAAGGGCTTATACTACCCAAAGTGTGATTTCTGGAAGGCAGGAATAGGATCAAGACCCTCGTGGGGATGGCGAAGCATCATTGCGGGAAGAGATTCTATATCTTCAAATGTTATGTGGTCTGTTGGTAATGGTCTGAAAATTTTGGTGAGGGAAGATAAATGGCTAAGAAGCGGAATTATTGGAGGTCCGGCAGCGAGAGATGAGCCAGAGAAGGTGGGTGAACTCATAGAACAGAGGAGTCGCACGTGGAATGAAAAAAAGATTCGAATGATGTTTGATGAACCAAGGGTAACGGAGATTCTAGCTACACCTATTGGTCTACCCTCCACAGAAGATACATTAGTTTGGATGCAAACAAAATCTGGAGCATATACAGTAAAGAGCGGCTACTTGACTACAAGAGATAACGCGGCAACCCCACACCCCAACAAAGCCTCATCCTCTCACCAAACACAACCGGGCCTATGGAAACATATTTGGTGCTCAAACATTCTACCTAAAGTAAGGCTATTCCTCTGGAACGCATGCCAAAACGCATTACCTACAGTGGAAAATTTATACCGGAGAAGAATCTTACCTGACCCACTTTGCCCTATATGCCAAAAAGAAGCCGAGACCATCGAACATACACTGCTGTTATGTCCATGGACAGCAAAAATCTGGCAAGATAACTCGCTGCAAATCAAGATCAGCAGGTTAGGTTTAACAAGGTTGGATGAGTGGTTGTATATACAGAAAGAGAATGCTCAAAGCGCAGCAAAGTTCAACAAAATCGCAACAACCTTGTGGTGTATATGGCAAGACAGAAATCACTACATCTTCGAAGGAAAAGCCCTGCAACCGAAACAGAATCTATATAGATCAGCGGCTCTCCAAGCAAACTTCGAAATCTGGAACAAGAGGACAGCCAAGGACAAAATGCGAGAGGATCACACGCACCGGTGGAAACCCCCGCCCCCCGACTCACTCCGAGCAAACATAGACGCCTCCTTTGTCCAGCAAGAAGCCGCGTCACCAAACCTGGCCGAGAACAGAGGAGTACCGGAAAACAGGGCAGCCATTGCCTGCATATGCAAAGATTCACGGGGACGCCTAATCGATGGCTTCTCCAAAACGGTGGAGGCGATCTCCGCGGAACAAGCAGAAGCGATCTCCCTCTTGGAAACCCTAACTTTTCTCTCTAGCCGCACGAACAGAAGATGGGAAGTACATTCAGATTGTCTAACGCTCGTGCGGGGAGTTCTCAATGAAGAGGAAGTGAACTGGAAGCTGCTGCCAACTATGGACCGGATAAAAGACAAGTTAAAAGAGTTTCAGGGCTTCTCCTTGGCCCATTGCAGCAGAGAGGCAAACAAGCCCGCGGACTGGATTGCAAAAGCCCAACGCGAAAATTCCCTCCCCAGTAATTGGGTAATCTATCCCCCTACAGCCTTATTTGATTTACTTTGCGCTGATGCCTTTGATGTAAACGCTCTGAACTTTCCGAGTTAAATGAAGAATCATCGTACTTTCGACCAAAAAAAAAAAAAAAAAAAAAAAAAAAGACTATACTAGGCCAAATCAATGAATGGGGGCGGGTTCGAGTTTCTAGGCTCAACGGGAAGGCAGGGCAGGATCTGGCCCAATATGAAGCTGGTAAACCTTGCTCAACCCGTCATCGCACGAGTGACTCGGGACATTTTTTCCTTAAGAAAGTTTGAGTTTAGGCGATTCTAGTCGAGCTGAGTCGAAATCCAGGCAAAGAAGAAGAGAGTTTTGGTGCTTGTGTGGAGGGACATTTTTGCCGGCAATGAACCAAATGGTAAGTCTGGATATCCATGCGGCTTGCATGAGGCAGGGTCCTACGAAGCTTGTCGGGAAGCGTCGCACCATTAGTCTTTTCAAATCGATGTTATAAAGGCTGTTGGCCAAGAACAATACTAAGTAATCGTGAAAGAAATGATAGTGCAAAAATTACATGATGATACAAGATTATCATCTGCACTATCTATCTTAATTATTGTTCATATAAAATTGAAAAAAACTCTATTCCTTATTAGCAGGGAATTGCCAATTATGATATTAATAAGACTGTTTTGTCGAGTATTCAAAACAATCATATCTCCTGTAGATTATTATCAGTTCAGTTAAGCAATCCGGACTTGAAACTTTCATCCCTTCTGCGTGATCGCGAAGCCATCTTGCCTCCACGACTTATAGATGATGATTATCATTATGTTAGAAGCAACATATTTTTTATTCTAATTTTTTAAAGAGTTATCAAGATAATTTCTAATCGCTTTCCTCGTGTACGACTTAGAAATGGTCATAGGGACGTTGCAAATGACATTAGAAATTCCAAGTACCTTCTTTTCCACTATAATCTGAATGATAATCAAATCTTAATCTCCTATCATATCGTCACATTACCTAGTTGTCAGAATCACCACTTAGAAAAAAGAAAAGAAAATCTGCGAAGATCAGGACTGATCCATCAATCGCCACTATTGAAGGGGACGACGCACTGACCCTAAAATGCAAATGATGGATCTTGGAGACTTGCATCGGCACGATTAGTGACCTTAGTACTTGCTAAGTCAGCAGCCCTTTCCTCAAAATCTTCAGATTCCTAATTCAACCGAATCATAATCTTGGGTGCTTCAAATTCCCAGTTTGCCGATTGACAGAATTATAGCAATCTTATCTTGGCCAATTTCTACATGATGGTAGGCATATATAATCTTGATGTCTTGATTTTATGACAAGGCTTAATGCAACTTGGGGAGTCGTTGGGGATCAAATGAATTAATCGAGAAAGTTGGAGATAAAAATGGAAAGAGAAGAAAATGCAAGAAGTTCCATTCGAGATCACTTTATTTAAAAAAGAAATTTGCAACAAGATCAAAAGTTAGATTTTGTTGGGCAGCGCTATTTCTACCCCAATATGACTAAATCGGCCTAGTTTTAACCAAAAAAGCAAAATTACCCTAATTCAATTGCAATTTAAAGTGGTGGTCCCAAATTTATTTACTTTTTTTTTTTTATAAAGTATTTCTATATATCCATGTAAATTTTATTAAACCCAAACATTCCATAAAGTAAGAATTTTGTTTTGAAAATGCTAATGAAATTTCATTATATTGTATCGATAAAAATCAATTTAATCTATGAACTGTTTATGAAAAAAAATTAAGATACCTCATTGTGCATAGATAATCCCGTAAGTCTTACATGCTCTCTATAAAAGTATTTTGCCAATATAATAAGGAAAAAAGATAAATTCTTAGATTTTTTTTTTGGTCAATAAATTCTTTGATATAGTAAATAGAGAGACTTGATAAATATATTAGACTAATAAAATTAATAAAAATTTCACAAAGAAAGTGAGGCTTTTAAGATAAAAAAGGGTCAAAAAATAAGTAAATTATTATAAGATCAATGATAAAGAAGAGATTTTTCAGTTTTATACTATATCAAAAAAGGTCTTTACTATTAGTGAGATAATTTTACACGGAGTATATAAAATGTTATAGGAATATCTTATAAACTGCAATTGAAAGATTGAGGATAATGTCGTCTTTTTAGTATAAATGGGGGTGGAAATAAAGCTGTCCTTTTTTTCCTTTCTTTTAATTATTATTTTTTTACTTCTTATATTTATTTTTCTGTTCCAACCAAAAAAGAAACTTTATTTTTCTGTATTTATTTTCTTTTTTTACAAGTCTTATACACTGTGATATCTGGTATTTCACCCAAAAAAAGAGAGGATATAACAAATTCTCCCACATTTATTATTTTATCATATTCTATCCAATTCTAATCTTTGTCATGACGACTAAATATGACCTAAATATTTTGGTTTTAATCTATTTTTATTTCAACATTTTGATTCAGATTGATGATACAACAAGAT
This sequence comes from Eucalyptus cladocalyx, assembly GCA_017140615.1. NCBI lineage: Eukaryota > Viridiplantae > Streptophyta > Magnoliopsida > Myrtales > Myrtaceae > Eucalyptus > Eucalyptus cladocalyx. The sequence continues at coordinate 13,352,328 of CM029525.1, forward strand.
AAGACCACAACTTGTCGTGATTTTATAATGATATAAGACATCCCACTACCCATCAAAGTTATACACGAAAGTTGAATGAAAAGGATATCACAAAAATATTAGTTAGCCGAAAGATAACCACAGAAGTGGCTGCTGCAATTATAAGTTCTTTTTTTTTCCCCCTTTGATGTAACGTGTCCCTCACTTTTTCAGTGGAATAGCTTAATGCCTCGTGAGTGGAGGGATAATGAAATCTTTAGCAAATATGATTTTGCATGAAATTCAAATAGCAATGAACATTAGACGAGTGTCATCAGAAAATGCAATTGATTCCTTACAATTAGTACAATCCAAACCTTTAAAACTAACATAGGATTTTGTAACATTACTTGAAAGAAGTTTCAGGACTATTATATGTATGCGTGTAAAATTTAAAGCTTTTGATAAAGTTTTCTCCCCTCAAAAGATTACTTCGTTGTACTATAGTGGTTAATCTCTTTCCAACAATACAATATACATTTTACCACTTCGATTGGCTCACATTAATCATTGTTCTAGTCATCGAAATGATTGAGAGAAATGTGGAAAATTACCAAGTCATTAGCATATGTAGTGGCGCAAGTCATTCACTTTTTGTAGAGCAAGCTAATGATGGGAAATGACCATGGCAAAGAAAGGCCACATCACTAGTGAAGTGACTAATGAGCCAATTGCAATCAGAAAAGAGAGGATAATGGTCATCCTAAAGGATATTTCAATCAAATAGAAGAGGCCAAATGAAGGGATGGGAACCCCAGATCTTTCAATCAATTCCTAACCAAAATTCTCTCTGATACTTTCCTTCAATCAATTCAGTCGCCACTGATGTTTAGTTGAGTGGACGAAAGTGTTTGGGCTTGAGCCTCTAAAGGCCCAAAAGGCAAAAGCTTTTACTTTCTACTTTTTTCTTTTATAGTCATTTTCGAATTTCCAGGAGCATTCGAATTTTCGGCTGAATTAATTTCATGAACGCATGCAAATTGCCTTATCCACACTCATTAAATAACTTCCGGGAATGACCTTCAAAATACCGGATCTTTCGCATCTAAAACAATTGCTTAACCACTCAATTAAGCTCTCGATGTTCAAAAGAGAAATGACTTTTATTCTTTTGCACGTTCGGCTATACAATCTGTTTTCCGTGATGGGGTTTATTGTTATATGATCAGTTGCATAAAAACAATTTCTTAACCACTCAATCAATTTATTGTTATATGATCAGTTGCATAAAAACGATTTCTTAACCACTCAATCAATCTCTCAACGTTCAAAAGAAAAAAGACTTCCAGTCTTTTACACATTTGGTTGTACAATCTTTTTTCTATGATGGGATTTGTTGTTATAGGTTTAGCTGCATAAAATAATTGTTTAAACAATCAATCAATCCCTCGACGTTCAAAAGAAAAAGGACTTCTAGTCTCTTGCACATCCGGTTGTACAATCTTTTTTTCTTTGATGAAATTTGTTGTCATACGTTCGGCTACATAATTTGGAAGAATGCGAGTCATGCCTTTCGTCTTGTTAGCCTTGTATTGCATCTACGTGCACCTCATGATTTCGTGAAGACAGGTTCTGCAATTTGAAGGGGGCAACTTCCTGGATGCTGCATGGGGAAACAACGCATTAGTTTCTCCTCCTCTTTTGTCGGTTGGCCACTGTCATTTCTGGGGCTTTCGAGATCTCATGCACACCCTAGAACCAGGTGACTAATGCGAATGAAAATCCTATTAATTGCATGCCTGATCGAGGGTACGTTTGGAGCTTTTGTAGTGTTGATACTTTGCCAAAGGCGGCGACGTACCATGACGGTAATTTCAAATAGGCATTCGGGCTAACTCCGTTTTGGAAAAAAAAAAGAGGTTCGGATGTAGTAGGAACATCGCATCATTAACACTAAAAGAAGTATAAGCTGCAATAGCACTGGCGGACACGATGGAAACCTACTTTGGAACAGCTATGCATTTTATAGCTCGTTTCTTTTATTAAGAATATGCAATATCCCAAATTTGGAGTTCGATTATTTCTTACGAGACCCGATAATCGTCTCGTCTTTGGGCATCTAATAACGTTTGACTTATAGGATGATGGACATATAGTAATGTGAGTAGGCGATATTGTGATTTGAATACAAGATTTAATTGGATTCAAATTAAGCATTTAATCACTCAGTCAATCCCTTGAAACTTAATTACTATACATGACATATTTTTAAGCTTGCTAAATGCCTTTTAAAAGTTGTCTTTTTTTTTTTTTTTTTTTTCATATCAATGAAGAGTGTTAGAGACTTTTTGAGCACCCGACTTATTTCCTTGACACTGGGTATGATAGTCCTCTCATCCCACACATGTCAGATAATTTTCGAGCATCCACATGTTTCCGCTCATGGAGGTGGCTCCAAGAACATGCACCGACTCATGTGAGAGTCCTGTCATCACATAAAGTAACGCAACCCCCACCACAGTCTAGTGATTTTGCGAAAAGAATGAGGTTACGCATTTTCATTGTAGACCCGATAGATCAATGATTATGATAATGTTGGTCCTTGTAAGATGTCAAAAGCATACATAAGGCACTGTCTAAGTAATTCATCGAGTATCGTGACTTCACTATCGAGCTAAACGTTTCGTAAAAGCCAAAGTCCCTTTAGGAAAAGAAGATTTCTTAAGTAGAAACACTCCCAAAAATCTAACCTCTCACTATTGGCTTGCATATCCAGTTGAGTGATAATTTGGCAAAGTCAAGAAGCGATTAAAAAAGGAGTTGGAATATTTTCCAAGAAACTATATCGGTGAAAGTCCAAAGACATACATTTGGAAATGGAAAGCAACGTCACGTCGGGGCGTTGGATCTTGACGGGGACTACTAGATATTCGGGACATGGGGAAGACCACCCCCAACAAAACCCAGAATACTTTATTTTCATTCCCATATCCGCGATATCAACGATCTATTTTGCGCGTTTGGTAAGGCAAATATAGAATTGGAGGAGATGGTGATCAGCACGTTTGGCGATTTGCGAGAGAGAGAGAGAGAGAGAGAGAGAGAGTGAGAGAGAGTGAGAGAGAGAGAGCTTCTTCTCTTGCCAAAAAAAGGTTGGAAGTGACTTGAGCTGACGTCGTTTGTATGTTTTCGAATGGTGGGAGTGCTCCGCGTTGAGTGAGGATTGATTCCGAATTCAAGAAAGTTGGGAGGGGAATGTCAAAAGTTGATTGAGGTACTCGCACCAAACGCCCCCCATTTTTCTTTCGCTACATTTATGGCGCGGAATTGCGTACCCTTTTTAGAGGTGATTGTAAGGTCAAACCATGTATTAATAATTGGTTGATTTTGTAGATGAATATGCGGGTTGAGGTCGTGCCCCAAAAACCCGGACGGTGGCCGGGCGTGATTGGCGGGCATGGTTGAAGATGCAAGCAGGACCCGCTCGCTTCGGCTAGGTTTGGCAGGCCGAGGTGGGCTTCGAGAGGTGCTGATGAACTGTTGGCTCCATCATCACCTATCATTCGTTCGTGAAATGTGTTTATCGTCCATTTTGACCAGGAATGATCATGAATCTGAAGACGTGCTAAAAGATCTAGCATGAGGTCTCAGCGGCACTATGGCAATTAGTCATTTGCAGAGTTGAT